>OW818030.2:130720735-131346864 GCA_942486065.2 Calliphora vomitoria
AGTAGTATGGATGATAGAATTCCATACATCATTCATTAGGGCTTTGGACAGCTGATTTGGGTTTTTCTCTTTATGCTTGCAATCGAATAATTCGGCGAAAAGTTCAGCTGATGCTAGAAAACTGAATATTAATAAATATGAATTTTTCAACTGAATATTTGTCTCTGGAATCGTTCGATTGATATGTGTATTCATTGAATTGGTAGTAAATCTTAGTAATGTGAATGAAAGAATTATTTTTAAATGACCTTTTACAAATTTAGTTGGCCTCTACTAAAATATCTCTTATTAAATTAATCAGTAGATTAGATTTAGTCTAGACAGATATAGCACCTTAATTGAATCTATTTCTTTTTCTTGGAAATTGCACTTCTTATTATATTCACTTCAAAGTAAGTACATAAGGGTGGCCCTTTTTGTAGGTAGGCAAAAAAAGATGTTGATATTCCCAACTAAAATAAAAGTTCATCTCTTTAAAAGATAGAATTTCTTAAAATATTGGTTTTTACAGTAAGCTAATAAAGGGGTTGTTTTGTAATACGTTAGAATATATATGCTTTAAACGTAGTACTTCGAAAATATTTTACTGCGAATCGAATTACACAATAACCCACCTGAATGGAAGGACAAATTTATAAAATACAAAAGGCATAACGAAATACAAATAAACGAATTTTCGAACAAGTCCAACCAGATTTAAAAAAAAGTTATCATTCTCATTCACTCTATAGTTTTAATTATATAACAATTTTAGCTTTTCTAAAGCCTTTTGGGAAAAGGTTACCTGATGATCTGGCCTAAGCAACCAGTAAACTGCGCATAGGAACTAGCTTATCTCCCATCATTAAATTTAAGTGAATTTATTAATAACTAGCTAACCCGGTGCGCTTCGCCACCTCAATTGGATGAAATAAATAGTACTATTAAGTCTCCCTTTGTGAATTAATACTAATTCAGGACAACATGTTTATTAATTCATTACAAAAAGTACCATTCGAATAAAGAAAATTTACCAAAAAGTCTCCGCCAAGAATTCTCACTCACTTAGGACCATATATGCCTAAATTCATATTTCTAAGTCCATTGTTATAGAAAATTCAAAAAGTACCATGAAGTATCCCCTTGAATTTTCATTTACTTAGGACCATATACGCTTAATTTCATATTTCTAGGTCCATTATTATAGAAAATTCAAAAAGTACCATTAGAATATAGAAAAAGTACTAAAAAGCAGCCACTTGTGTATTCCCACCCACTCGGCCCATGTAAAATCTTTATTTCATGTTTCTAGGTTTATTGGTGAAGAAATTACAAAAAGTACCATTCGAATAAAGAAAAAGTACCAAAGGTCTCCCCCTAGAGTTCTCACTCACTTAGGACAATATATGCTTAATTTCATGTTCCTAAGTCCATTGTTATAGAAAATTCAAAAAGTACCATTAGAACAATAAAAAAGTACCTATAATTCAGTTCTCACATTTTGGTACCTAAATATTATGCCCTATTCCTAACACTAACTTCACTCAGATACATATCAGCTAACTTTAATGTCGATAAGTGAAATAGTTTTAAAGATTAAAAAAGTACCATTAGGATAAAAGTACCAATTTCCCTTTTCCTCCTTGAACACCCCTCAAGTTTGAAATTTAAAAATATTCCATTTTGCGCAAAATTGTTTATGCTACAGACATGTCTCAAACGATTAAAATCTGTGTTAATGTGCCCAAGATAAAATATGTTTTAATAAAAGTACCAAACTGTTTACCCGGATTTGGCTCAATATAAACCTTGGCACTGGAGTTCCAAATAACAACCTGTTAGTTAATTTTTGTGTGAATCCAGGAACCAATGTTAAAAAAATTGGCTTAATAATTTCAAATTTTCCCGATTTTATACCCTTTTTGGTACATTTTTTATCCCCATTACGATGGTAAAATTATATTCAAATAAATTTGTATCATGGTGGGAGCTCATAATAAAATATTCGTATCTCTATGTCAAATTATAAAAAAAGAAAATATATTTTATAAAAAAGTACCAAAAATAAACACAATTTTTATCCCTTAAGGGTTCGAATTTCCAAAAAGTACCAAACTTATATTTTTTATTTTTAGATAAGTAAAGAATACGATTTAAAATTTGTTTCTATGTTTATTAGTTTAAAAGATACATAGGGTGCCAAAAAAGTACCAAAACAGAGTTTTTACCCGTTTTCTCCCCTAAAAGGTTCGAATTTCGAAAAAGTACGAAACACCTGTCAGCTTATTTTTTAAATGGAGTAAGATGCAATTTTAAGTTTTTTTGTATCTTTATTAGTTTTGAAGATATAAGGTTACCGAATTTACCCGTTTTTACCCAATTTTTTTTTTATTTTTTTATCGGATCGTTTTGGGGAGGTTAAAATTTCATGATTCTAGCTTCAGTCGTTTGGGCTGTGCGATGACGAATCAGTCAGTCACTAACGTTACTCTTTTATATATATATTAATTTGGGAATTAAGCATTAATTTTATTTCAAAACATCAGCAATTTCTTTTAAGGACCCCCTAATATTTATATGTTTCCCCAAAAATCTCAAAAAAGCATCCAAATAATTTTTTTTATTGGATATCTTGTCAATATTTGCCCATCAAATTAAAAGTCATACGGAAATGAATGAGTGATTTAATAATGATCTTTCATTTTATTATTATCATTATTGTTATTATTTGTTTTTCGTTTTCGCACAATTTCGTATATTTTATTCGCATGTTAATCGCTCATAAATTAGCATACAAAATATCTGTTTTATTAGTTTAGATAAAATTTACTGTTTAAATGTCCCCTCACCAAGCGCCATCTGGCTTAAAGTCTTTGGTTACGATTTTATTTAAATTAATTTTTTTTTTTGTTGGTTGTTATTTTTTGTAGTATCTACCACCTTTAGTATGAAACGTATTTTAACTATTTAAAGCATTTTATGCAAATTTTTGTTTTATTATTGTGGGTTTTTATTTCTTGTTTATTTTTTTTTTTTCTGTGGATTTTATCTACATATGTTTGTATATAGTCTATTTCTTTTAAGTGACTTTTATTGAAATTTATATTGAATAAAAATTAAATGTTTATTTCCAATTAATTTGTGGTTTAACAGAATTGTTTTCGATTTTTTCTTCTTCTGTTAGATTGGTTTAAAGTAAACAAGTGATTCTTGGAATAAGATTTTAAGACGTGCTCGAAATTATTTCTGGTCAATTTGTCGTAATTATTCGTAATCTGACGTACGAACATTGGTAGATATTGGGAAGTAAATAAACAATAGTCTTTTATATTTGTTGCTAGACCATTTGCTCTTAATACTGAACTCCGCTGGCAGATCGGCTCTAACTCGTATTCATAATCATTGTAGAAAGAATGATCTTTTGAACATTACGTTATTTTACTCTTGTGTTGTTCTCTTATCTAAAGTTGTAGTCTCGTCTAAAGTCTCGTCTATAGTCTCGTCTAAAGTCTCGTCTATAGTCTCGTCTAAAGTCTCGTCTAAAGTCTTGTCTAAAGTCTAGTCTATAGTCTGGTCTATAGTCTCGTCTAAAGTCTCCTCTGTAGTCTCGTCTATAATGTCGACTGAAGTCTCGTCTAATGTCTCGTCTAAAGTCTCGTCTATAGTCTCGTCTAAAGTCTCGTCTAAAGTCTCCTCTATAGTCTTGTCTAAAGTCTCGTCTAAAGTCTCTTCTATAGTCTCGTCTAAAGTCTCGTCTAAAGTCTCCTCTATAGTCTTCTCTAAAGGCTCGTCTAAAGTCTCGTCTGAAGTCTTGTCTAAAGTCTCCTCTATATTCTCGTCTAAAGTCTCCTCTATAGTCTCGTCTATAATGTCGACTGAAGTCTCGTCTAAAGTCTCCTCTATAGTCTCGTCTAAAGTCTCCTCTATAGTCTTGTCTAAAGTCTCCTCTATAGTCTCGTCTAAAGTCTCCTCTATAGTCTTGTCTGAAGTCTCGTCTAAAGTCTCGTCTAAAGTCTCATCTATAGTCTCGTCTAAAGTCTCGTCTAAAATCTCGTCTAAAGTCTACTCTATAGTCTTGTCTAAAGTCTCGTCTAAAGTCTCGTCTAAAGTCTTGTCTAAAGTCTCCTCTATAGTCTCGTCTAGAGTCTTTTTCATAGTCTCGTCTAGAGTCTTTTTCATAGTCTCGTCTATAATCTCGTCTATAGTCTCGTATATAGCTTCATAGCTTCTTTCATAGTCTCTTCTTTAGGTTCGTCCATAGTGTGGTCTCCTGTCTCATATTCTGTCTGGTCGTGTATAGAAAAAATTTCATTCTGTGACCGACTAATATGCTAAATACAAAACATTCAAAACTGTCTGCCACCATATTTGAACAAATTAGCTTGCATGCAAGTGTGAGTGTAAATAATGATGTAAGTTTGGTTTAATTTTCAAACAGACAGCCGAATGTCCGTCTGTCCGTCTGAACGTCCATCTGTTGCAAAGCTTTCAAGTGGGCTTTATCTGAAAACCTAACCCCAATGTCGCAGTCTTTAGGGCAGTGGAGTAAAAAACGGTTTTTTGTTTTATTTATTATTTTTGTGTAAAAAAAAAAAACACAATAAACGGAAAGATAAATTGGTAGCTGAGCTCTGTTTTATAAATGTCGGACTGTTGCTTGCATTTCGCTCGTGCTAATGATTGTGTAACACATCTCATCTGATTCGTTTGCTGTCAACCATGACGATTTAATCGATCATTATTTGCAAAAAAAAAAAAAATCTTTCTTTTTTTTTTTTTGTAATTTATTTTTATTATTAAAAACAATTCTCTCCCTTTTAACACTTGTTTATCATCTGCATTATGTGATGGCATGTAGACCGACTTTTGTTCGTTTTTTTGCGAATTGTGGAATATACTACTTACGAGTGTATGTAAAGGGGTGTGTATGCGTGTAATGATACCTTTGTATGTGTCCGTGATTTAAGAGATGGGGTGGGATGTTTGGGGAAAGCTTTGTATGTGAAATGCCAAAAAAAGAGCTTTATTTTACAGCCAAGAAATACAAAGCAAAAAACAAAAAAAAAAAACTATTTGTTGGTTGCGCTCGAGTGAGAATTTGCTATTTTTTCATGGTCATCTTTTGCTAGCAAACACATACAAAAATCTGTTGTTAATTTTACATTTTCATGAATTTAAATTTTGTAAAAAAACCAATAATGTAAGCCATAATATAGAAATTACAGCTTGCTGTGTCATCCAGCAGTCACATGTTTTACATACAAGGCTTGGTACAGCAACTTTTTGATGCATACATTTGTTACAAAAGTTTTTGAAAAAATTTTAAACCTAAGTTTTTCATAAACGATAGGAGAAAATTATATATGAGACTACACTACTAGACTATACAGAAGACGAGATGACATTATACGACTATGAAATAGAACGAGAAGAGTAAGTAGTCTATAGACCAGACTCGATGAGTCTATTGGCGAGACTTTAGACTATGCTATTGTCGAGACTATATACGATGTTATGTACGAGACGAAACAAGATGAGACCATAAGCAAATCTATAGATGAGACTACTGATAAGACCAAATAAGAGACTAGAAAAGTGGCTATAAATGAGACTAATGACGAGACTAATGATGAGACTATAGACGAGGCTATGGACGAGTCTATTTACAATACTTTAGACGAGACTATAGACCATGCTATTGGCGATACTATAGACGATGTTATGGACGAGATGTATCACTATGTATGATACTATAAATGAGACGAGATAAGATGAGACCATAATCAAATCTATAGACGAGACAATGGATAAGACTAAATAAAAGACTAGGAAAGAGGCTATAAACGAGACTAAAAACGTGACTATAGAAAAGAGTATAGGCAAGATTAGAGACGAGACTATAAACGAGACTATAGACGAGACTCTAAACGTGACTATAGACGAGACTATAGAAGTAACTATAGATGAGACTATAGAAGTAACTATAGGCGAGTCTATTTACAATACTTTAGACGAGACTATAGACCATGCTATTGGCGATACTATAGACGATGTTATGGACGAGATGTATGACTATGTATGATACTATAAATGAGACGAGATAAGATGAGACCATAATCAAATCTATAGACGAGACAATGGATAAGACTAAATAAAAGACTAGGAAGGAGGCTATAAACGAGACTAAAAACGTGACTATAGAAAAGAGTATAGGCAAGATTAGAGACGAGACTATAAACGAGACTATAGACGAGACTCTAGACGTGACTATAGACGAGACTATAGAAGTAACTATAGATGAGACTATAGAAGTAACTATAGGCGAGAATATAGACGAGACTATAGACAAGTCTATAGACGAGACTATAGCAAGACCATAGACGAGACTATAGACGTGTCTATAGACGCGACTATAGCGAGACTAAAGACAACAATATAGACGAGACTATAGCGAGACTATAGACGAGACTACAGACGAGACTATAGCGAGACTATAGACGAGACTATAGCGAGACTATAGACGAGACTATAATCGAGACTATAAACGAGTCTATAGACGAGACTATAAACGAGACTATAGACGAGACTATAGACGAGACTATTGACGAAACTATAGACGAGACTATAGATGAGACTATAGACGAGACTATAATCGAGACTATAAACGAGTCTATAGACGAGACTATAGACGAGACTATAATCGAGACTATAAACGAGTCTATAGACGAGACTATAGACGAGACTATAGACGAGACTATAGACGAGACTATAGACGAGACTATAGACGAAACTATATACGAGACTATAGATGAGACTATAGACGAGACTTTAGACGAGACTATAGACGAGACTATAAACGAGACTTTAGACAAGACTATAGACAAGACTATAGACGAGACTATAAACGAGATTATGAACGAGACTATAGCGAGACTATAGACGAGACTATAGCGAGACTATAGACGAGACTATAGACGAGACTATAATCGAGACTATAAACGAGTCTATAGACGAGACTATAAACGAGACTATAGACGAGACTATAGACGAGACTATAGACGAGACTATTGACGAAACTATAGACGAGACTACAGACGAGACTATAGACGAGACTATAATCGAGACTATAAACGAGTCTATAGACGAGACTATAGACGAGACTATAATCGAGACTATAAACGAGTCTATAGACGAGACTATAAACGAGACTATAGACGAGACTATAGACGAGACTATAGACGAGACTATAGACTAGACTATAGACGAAACTATAGACGAGACTATAGATGAGACTATAGACGAGACTTTAGACGAGACTATAGACGAGACTATAAACGAGACTTTAGACAAGACTATAGACAAGACTATAGACGAGACTATAAACGAGACTTTAGACAAGACTATAGACAAGACTATAGACGAGACTATAAACGAGACTATAGACGAGACTATAGACGAGACTATAGACGAGACTATAGACGAGACTATAGACGAGACTATAGACGAGATTATGAACGAGACTATAGACGAGACTATATACCAGAGTTTAGATGAGGCTAAGGACCTGGCTATAGACAAGTCTATAGACGAGACTATATAAGATGATGACACTATAAACTAATCTATAGACA
The DNA here is from genome assembly GCA_942486065.2 of Calliphora vomitoria. NCBI lineage: Eukaryota > Metazoa > Arthropoda > Insecta > Diptera > Calliphoridae > Calliphora > Calliphora vomitoria. Next base: position 130,728,346 of record OW818030.2, read on the forward strand.
GGACTAAAGAAGAGGATATAACACAGGCTATAAACTATACTAAGAACGGCACTGTAGACAAGACAACAACGAGACTCTAGATTTAACTATTGATGAGACGACATATTAGACTCATACTATAATAATATTGATACGATTATTGATACGACCATAGACGTGACTATTGACGGGACTATAGAGGAGCCATAACAAGATGAGACTATAAACTAATATATATACGATACTAAGAACGAAACTATATATGATACTCAATATATACTAGACTATTAACGAAACTATAGACGAGACTATGAACTAGACATTAAACGAGATATTATTGTCTGTTCCTTAAACAAGAGGCAATAGCAATGTTACAGCCTTTTAAATAGCCTTCATTGGATATACATATCGTCAACAAACAGAACATATTATCCAGTTGTAACCAAAAATATTGCTATTAATCGAGGTATAATATATCAGCCGTTTAATCGTAGATTTCTCTGATTTTTAATACCAAAATTCTTGAACGTTTAACTGCTGGGTCTGTCGGATATATAAAGTCTCTGGAATGTTGATTTAAACTATCTAAAAGAACACAAAAACGTCCACATTTATCATTTGGCATTGATTTCATCCCTTGACATTATATTTGGTTCAGTGTAACAAGTGTAATAAATAGTATTGAATATCAATCGTTGGTGATCTTGAAAAACAGCTTTCAATGTTACAAAGTTTTGAAATTTTTTATTTTTTTTTATTAAATTAAACTTGATTATATAAAATTTCTTATTGCGGTGAGTTTTTCTTTCTTATTAGTCAAACAAAAAGATTGAGATAAACAACTGAAACTCTTTAAAACAATATAATTTTCATATAGATTGTGGTTGTTATGGTTGATTCTTGGGGTTTCAATAAATAGTAAATAAAATTAAAATTAAATAAAATGAAATTCAATAATTGTTTGTATTCAACTTGGAAAATTATCTATTTTGTCTTTAGATATTTAATCAACAATTAATTAAGTGTGTGTACTTGAGGATTCTATTAAAGCTGTTCATTGTAGTTGCTGCAGTTGCTGTTAATGACAATAGTGATGATGATGATGTTGTTATTGTTGCTGGTATTGTTAATTGTAATAGATAGTTAATCTACGTCATTTATTTACTATTAAATTGATCTATGTTAGGAAATTTTTATAAAGATTGGGAATGTTATTCGATTAAAAATTATTCGAATAATCGAGATAAAATTTTTCAATTTAAAATAAAATGGTTTTAAATGTGTTTAATTATATTATTCGAATAATATTTTTTACTCGTTATTCATTCGAATAATCGTGGAAATTCTAAAAATCACTCGAATATTAAAAAAAAAGTTTATTCGTTTAATTTAAAAATCAATTAGTTGACAACCCTAATAAAGATAGAAAAAACAAACATTAAAAACACTGCTTGAAATTGCTGAGCTTCTGTTCAGCTTTGAAATTTTCAAGTTAAACTTAAATAGAAACGTGTAAATTGTTTACACGTTTAAAAAAAAATATATATTCTCACCACAAACAATTCATAAAAATCTTTAGATTGTTGAAAAACCTCCAGCAAAGCTACCAATAAATAAAAATATTCACTTTATAGAACAAATTTCTATTTATTTGATCATGTTTCTAAACTGCAACACAGTGCTTGCACACTTACTACCCCTGAATTGTTTTGTAATTCTCTCTTTTCTCTGTGTTTTTTTTTTTGTTCGGTTTTTTAATATTTTATCTATTTGTTTGCCAGTGTTTGTGTACTTGAATATTCTATTCAGGTTTCAGGGTTTTTTGTTTTTCAAAATTCAATTTTATTTTATTTCATTTATTATTTTTAATTCATTTTATTTTTTCTGTGTGAAGTATTTGTTTTGACAAAGAAGTACTTGACTTTCAGCGAGTGTTTTAAGTGTGAGAGATAATAAGAAGAGTGTTTTTTAAAATAGTCGTCATCATCATCATCATCATTACAGTGGTAGAATTGAAGGTAATTGGAAAAATTTACTTGTTTGATTAATTAAAGTTTTGTTAATGATGATTTCGTTGCATTTTGCTGGTTTTCAAGTGCAATGCAGACAAAATTCAAGTGATTTTGGTATTTATTGAAAATGATTATTAAATTGTTAACCCATTAAAAGGGGAGTGCTATAAAATGTTTAAGTTTTATGTAGAATATTAAGTTCCTCCACTGTAACATATCTGTACACCTAGAGAAAAGATATAGTTGTACATTTTTACTTTAAACATTTCAAAATTTTTACACGATTTTTAACAATATTATGGTCACTGTAATTATGTATATGATTTCGTTAACCATAATATGTTAATGTTACGATTCACATGATTGAAAATCGAGAAAATTAGTTAAGTAAGCTATAAATCAAAGTAGTTTTTGTCTATTGTCTCTTTTTAATTTCGTCCTTAGTTCATAGTCACGTTCAGAGTTTCGTCACAATCTCGTCCATAGTCCGGATACAATCTCATCTATAGTATGGTTGATAGTCACTAGTCTGTAGTCTCGTCTGTTGGCTTTATTCTTGTCTCTAGTTTTGTTTATAGTCTGGTTTCTTGTCTAGTTTCTAGTCTCGTCTGTAGTCCCGTTTCTCGTCTCTAGTATCGTTTCTACTCTCGTTTATAGTCTCGTTTCTAGTCGCGTCCCTAGTATCGTTTCGTCCCTCGTTTCGTTTATAGTCTCATCTCTAGTCTCGTCTCTAGTGTCATCTTTACTATCGTTTCTAGTCTCGTTTTTACTCACGTTTCTACTCTCGTTTCTGGTCAGGTTTATAGTCTCGTCTCTACTGTCGTCTCTACTCTCATTTATAGTCTCGTTTCTAGTCACGTCTTTAGTGTCGTCTCTACTATCGTTTCTAGTATCGTCTCTCGTCTCTAGTCTTGTCACTAGTCTCGTCTCTAGTCTCGTCTCTAGTGTCGTCTTTAGTCTCGGCTCTAGTGTCGTCTTTACTCTCGTGTATAGTCACGTCTCTAGTCTCGTCTCTAGTCTTGTCACTAGTCTCGTCTCTAGCCTCGTCTCTAGTCTCTTCTCTAGTCTCGTTTATAGTCTTTTCTTTAGCCTCGTTTCTAGTCTCGTCTTTAGTCTCGTTTCTAGCCTCGTTTCAAGTCCCTTTTCTAGTATCGTTTCTAGTCTCGTCTCTAGTGTCGTCTCTACTCTCGTTTCTAGTCTCGTCTCTACTCTCGTTTATAGTCTCGTCTCTAGTCTCGTCTCTAGTCTCGTCTCTAGTCTCGTTTCTATTATCGTCTCTAGTCTCGTCGCTTGTCTCCTTTCTAGTCTCGTTTCTAGTTCATCTATTCTCTCGTTTATAGTCTCGTCTCTAGTGTCGTCTCAAGTGTCGTCTTTAGTCTCGTATCTAGTGTCTTTTCTAGTGTCGTCTTTACTCTCGTTTATAGGTCGTGTCTAGTCACGTCTCTAGTCTCGTCTCTAGTCTCGTTTCTAGTTCGTCTCGTCTTTAGGCTCGTTTCTAGTCTCGTTTCAAGTCCCTTTTCTAGTCTCGTCTCTAGTATTGTCTCTGTATCAAATCCCTTTTCTAGTCTCGTCTCTAGTCTTGTCTCTAGTGTCGTCTCTAGTCTCGTCTTTAGTCTCGTCTCTAGTGTCGTCTCTAGTGTCGTCTCTAGTCTCGTCTTTAGTCACGTCTCGTCTCTAGTCTCGTCTCTAGTCTTGTTTCTAGTTCGTCTCGTCTTTAGGCTCGTTTCTAGTCTCGTTTCAATTCCCTTTTCTAGTCTCGTCTCTAGTATTGTCTCTGTATCAAATACCTTTTCTAGTCTCGTCTCTAGTCTTGTCTCTAGTGTTGTCTCTAGTCTCGTCTTTAGTCTCGTCTCTAGTGTCGTCTCTAGTGTCGTCTCTAGTCTCGTCTTTAGTCTCGTCTCTAGTGTCGTCTTTACTCTCGTTTATAGTTCGTGTCTAGTCACGTCTCGTCTCTAGTCTCGTTTCTAGTCTCGTTTGTAGTCTCTTTTATAGTCTCGTTTCTAGTTTCGTTTCTAGTCTCGTTACTAGCCTCGTCTCTAGTCTTGTCTCTAGTCTCATATCTAGTCTCGTTTCTGGTCTCGTCTCTAGTCTCGTTTCTAGTCTTGTCTCTAGTTTCGTCTTTAGTCTGGTCTCAAGTATTGTTTATAGTATCGTTTCTACTCTCGTTTATAGTTCCATTTCTAGTCTGGTCTCTTATCTCGTTTTTAATTTCGTTTCTAGTCTCGTAACTAGTGTCTTTTCTAGTATCGTCTCTGGTCTCGTCTTTAGTCTGGTCACTAGTGTCGTTTCTAGACTCGCCTCTATTTTCGTTTTTAGTTCGTCTCTAGTCTCGTTTATATTGTCAGTTTTAGTCTCGTCTCTAGTCTTGTTTCTATTTTCGTCTATAGATATCTTTATTACGTAACATTTTCCACCAATCTCCTATATAAAATGTTAATGTTGAACTTGAATTGTTTTCCATAAAATCGTTTGATATCTGTAGTGTATTATAAACGTCCTCTGTTTTTTTTTTCTCATTTCTATACTTTTTTTATCTCTATAAAATCAATTCATGTTGGCTAACTTTTTTTCCACAATTTTCAGTTTATTGTAAAATTGCTGTTTTGTTTTCATGGCACTATAAAGCCAACAACAATCGTCGAAATCGAAAAAAAAAGTAATAGTGAGAGATAAAAAAGAAGCTCGTTTTGAACATTTTTTTTTTTCTCAACTAAATTGAAACTTTTATCATACAAACGTACAGCATTAAAGAGTATGTAGGTATTCAGGTGTGTGTGTGGCTGTGTAACCAAGTGCAACAACGATTTTAGTGTTTAATAAGCCAGTGTGAGGTACATTACGATTGTTTGTTTTTTTTTTTTTTGCTAACAATTCTTTTTATTTTCAAACTAAATCGTAAAAATAAACTCGAAAATGTTTATTTATAATGACATCCAGCTTATAAAAAAAACTACATACAGTCGGTCGTAGAAAATGTTAAAGTTAAATTAAAATTTGCATCCAGTTCTTAACGTTTGATTGAAATCTGTAATAAAATACAAAATTTCAAAAAAAAAAAAAAAAATTTTTCTGAAAATTTTGAAATTTGTACAAACATGAGCTTAATATTGAAAGATCTTCACAAAAATATGACCTTTGAACTAGTCGTTTAAATTTTAACAACAATTTCAAAAAATAATCTAACTGCAGTTTTCTAGTCACTAAGTGTATTGTCAGTTTTCGCTATAAAAACAACAACAACAGCAACCTATTGAACAGCAGCAAAATAATTATTTACGATAAAAAAAAAAAAAAATTCACAAACACACTCCAAAATGAACAGCAGCAACAACAACAAAATTGTTATTAATTTTCAAACCAAACTCTAATGACAGCTGTTGTTGTGTTCAAAGTCAAAAACGTTTTTGTTTGTCAAAATCACGGAATGTTCATACGATTATTACGAGTATTTATTTGGTTTAGAACTGAATGCAGTTTGTTGTTGTTGTTGTTACTTCAGCTGATGTTGTTGTTGTTGTTATTCATTATTTGTATAGTTGTTGTTTGTGTAGAGATGTCATTAATAGAATATTGTTAGAAATTTATTTCTGTAGCTTTTTTTTTTTTTTTTTTGTTATTTGGCTGAATGACATGAAGCAAAAACTAAAATGACAATAATAAAAAAATCAAAGTTTTTTGTTTGTTACACCACGCCCAAAAGAACACAGGTAGTTCGGTTAATTTTTTTTTTTTTCATTAGAAATAAATTATAGTTAATTACATGATTTGTTTAGTTGCCAAATTGTAATTATAGCTATATGAAATAAAGGAAATAATCATAGAGAGAGGGTGAAAAAAGAACTGGAGTGATAAGGGGTATACTTAATATTTATCTATTAATGCATGAGTTAATACTCATACGTCACAGGGTATTGCAAAGAATGCAAAAGGGTTCCAAAGGAGTTAGATTATATTTGAGGTTTTTAAAAATTCTGGTTATACGCACATACTTTACGTTCTTACAACCTGTAAAACCAGACTATGTATGAGACTTTGAACGAGACTGTGGACGGTACTGTGGCCGAGACTCTGGCCAAGACTGTGAAAGAGACTATAGATGGACATTCCGTTTGTAATTTCTAAATTTTTCATTTGTGACCCCAGAAAGTATATATATTCTGGATCGTTAAAGATACCGGAGTCGTTAGAGCCATGTCGTCTGTCCTTCTGTCCGTCTGTATGTTGAAATCAACTTTCCGTAGCCCCCAAATAACCTACAAACATTATTGATACATTAATATATCGGGAATTCTCCCGGCTCAGTTGCTATTTAAAATCGATAAAATAAGGGAAAAAACCGGTACATCCTCAATTTTTGGCCTAATTTTGATCTATATCTGGATTACTAAGTCATTAATATAGACAATATGGATATCTAATGATAGATATTTCAAAGTCCATTGTAACGATTTATAAGTAGGACCTACAATGGGTCAAAATCGGGAAAAATATTTTTTAACCCGAATTTATTTTTACTAAAAAAAATTTTTTTTTACTAATAAATTAAAAAAAAATTAATTTTAAAAAAAATTTTAAAAAACTAAAAAATAATTTTTAAAAAAAAAATTTTGAAAAAAATATTTTTTTTAAATTTTGTTTACCTAAAAATATTAAAAAAATTGATTTTAAAGTATAATTTGCTGAAGGGTATTTAAGATTCGGCATAGCCGAATATAGCTCTGTTACTTGGTTTTTGTAAAATTAGCGAATTTTAGCGAAAATAATCATAATTCAGAAAAAAAAAATTTTAACATTTTTACAAGTTTTTTAACAATATTATTGTCATTGTAATTATTTATATGATTGCGGTAACCATAATATGTTTAAGTTACCATTCATATAATTGTAGCAATCATGTATATGTCACTGTAGTATGTTTAGGGCAATGAATCATTATATCAGGGGTGCCCAAAAGATCCTTATGGAAGAGCAAACACCAATACATTTAAAGAAAATCTAATTTTTTTCAATATTTTTTGTTGTAAAAACAACAACATACAAAGAACAATGAAAAAAATACTCACTTTTTTAATTGATGATCGCTATCGACAATGTTTACCAGCAAAGCATACGAAAGTGTTGTTGCTTTGCACTTGCGTGTATACAGTGAAGAACGACAAAAAAACTAACAAGACAAAGTTGTTTGTGTATTTTATATTGCGAGTGCTGAGTGCTGTATTGAGTATAGAAACACACAGCCTATAGCTAAGAGCATTTACAAAAACAAATGAGCACCAAGATTATAGGGCTTGGCATCATTGATATAGACAATATGGATATCTAATGATAGATATTTCAAAGTCCATTGCAACGATGTATAAGGGAAAAATATTTTTTAACCCGAATTTAGTTTAACTAAAAAAAATTTTGTTTACTAATAAATTAAAAAAAAATTTTTAAAAAATTAAAAAAAAATTTCAAAAAACTATTTTGAAAAAATTATTTTTTTTTAATTTCGTTTAGCTAAAAATATTAAAAAATTTTATTTTAAAGTGTTATTTGGTGAAGGGTATATAAGATTCGGCATAGTCGAATATAGCTCTCTTAGATGTTTCTTGTAAAATTAGCGAATTTCGAACTCATTGATATTCAAATTTGTAATTTTCTCATAATAATCATAAATTCGAAAAAAAAAAATATAAACATTTTTACAAGTTTTTTAACAATATTTCACTGTAATTATTTATATGATTGCGGTAACCATAATATGTTTAAGTTACTATTCATATAATTGTAGCAATCATGTATATGTCACTGTTGTATGTTTAGGGCAATGAATCAATATATCATAATATGTCGTTCTCAGAGTATGATAACCATAATCCGGGAACAAAGCGATATGGTATCATTCACATATATGATTGCTATATTCATATGAGTGGACGTCATACGCCCTGACTTAAAAATGCTGTATTTTTTAGAATTTATTTTGAAACCTTTGTACAATAACGTATGCGGAATGAAATTGCAACAACTATTTGACACTGGCCAAAGAAATGCTACATGAGCTATTAGTGTTTTAAGACTTATTTTGAATTACGTTATGTTTAGCCTAAATACTTTAAATCTTCATTTAAAAATCTGTCCTTTAGTTATCAAGAACTACCTTGATAAAACATTTGTAGTTTTTTTCATATTTTATCTATTTTCATCGGGAACAATTTATTATATTTTACAGCAAGTGGCAAAGAAAGGCAGAGAAGTGGACTTTTATGGAAGTAAATAAACCTATTATTGATAAGATGTGCAAAGTAGAACATAATATTTTTTCTAAAAAAATATTTTTGGAATTTGATTTGACCATGAATTCTAATTAATATATTATGAAATGTGTACACAAAATTAATCATTTCATAATAAGAAACATCAGAGACTATTTTTTTAAAAAGAAAGTTCTTCTTAACTGTTCCATCATCCAACTGTCACGCCCTGATGATTTTGGTTTTGTCCAACACCCATTAAATTCCAGACTTTCTAAAGTGAAAAAATGTTGCAATTTTTTTAAATTAAAAATAATTTGAGAGTTTTTCCTTTTTAAATAGAAGAGTTTTTGTAGATTATTTAAAATAAAAATCGAGAAAAATAAAACCACGAAACTCAAATAGGAACTCAGAAATAAGCAAACATCGGTATTTTCGACACCTGTATATAAATTTCTTCATAACTGCCACAAAAGTACATGAATACAATAAATTGTTTGCTTACATTAAATCAATACAATAGGCTATTTTATAAAGATTTTATATGTTACTAGCTTGACCCGGTGCGCTTCGCTACCCCCGTCGTAGTAAGAAAAATATATACGGATTTTATTTAAAAAAATCGGTTTACGCTCCAAATGAACTGCGCATATTTTGAGGCCAATAATGAATCAAACCAATTTCGGTTACTCTGTTCTGAAGTGAAGCGTGTTCCAAGGTGTGCGTTCTGCATCGATCGAAACAAATAGTAGTCTGTACTATAAAGCGGATGAGGCAAAACTTCACAAATACTTCATTCTAAATACTTTTTACCAGGTATTGCAACATGTGGCTGAGAGTTGTCATGAAAGAATATTACGGTTTCATGTCTAGCCGCATTTTCTGGGCGTTCAAACGAATCAGTTGCGTTCGGTACAGGTTCCCTGTGATGGTTTGGCCAGATTTTAGCAGCTCATAAAAGACAGGACCCTTTTGCTCTCACCAAATACAGAGAATTACCTTAGCGCCTTGGATATTTGGCTTTGGTGTCGATTCGGTTGGTAACCGGGCTTCACAAACGATCTCTTACGCTTCGAGTTATTGTAATGGATCTATTTTTCATTGCAAGCAATGATTTGGTGCAAAAATAATTTTCTTGTATAGCGTTCAAACATCATTTCGAACATCCAAACTCGTCTTTCAAGGTCCCTCGGCTTCAATTCGTATGGTACCCAAATTCCCTGCATTTGGATAAATCCTGCTGCTTGCAAACGTTTTGAAATTGCTGATTGAGTAGCTCCCAATGATTTTGCAAGCTCTTTTTGAGTTTGACAATAATGTTTATATAGTAATGCTTCCAATTGTTGGTCTTCAAATTTTTTTTTTTGGCTGGCCTGGGCGATCCTTTTTTTCCGTTTTAAAATCACAACTTCTGAACCGCATAATCCATCTTTCGCACGTTGAAACCAATGGAACACATTCACCATAAGCTTTGGTGAGCAATCGATGTGCTTTAGCGGTACTTTTTTTAAAATTAAAGATGTAAAGCAAACTTCTCACATATGACGGCTTGTTGGTACAAAATATTTGAAGCAATATAACTTTGTTCTTTATACTATAATTTTCAATAACTAAGTGAGAATAAATGACAGATATGTTTCCTTCAAAATGACATATAAGTTGTTAAAAACATAAATCGTGTTCAAAAGATATGCCATATATTGTAAATCCCGCATTTTTATACCCTACACCACCATAGTGGGGAGGGTATATTGGATTTGTGCAGATGTTTGTAACGCCCAAAAATATTAGCCTAACACCCACCTTAAAGTATACCGATCGACTCAGAATCACTTTCTGAGTCGAAAGTGATAATTTTTTCTGCCCAAGGACTAAGCCTATTGAAACTGGCTGAAATCGTTTCATTATTTCACCTAGCCCCCATACAAATGTCCTCCCGAAATTGGACTTTATCTGTCATAAATGTTTAATTTATATAGGTATCTACACAAGTTTTTCTCCAAATAAGTTTTATATATTCGAAATTCATGTCACCAAATTTTATTATGATAGGTCCATAATTAGTCATAGCTCCCATATAAGGCCTGCTTCCGATAATCACTTTAGCGAGCATAAATCTCTTAAAAATGTTGGTATACACATAAAATGCAACATAAACAACTTTCATACAGACGTTAATCACACCACTTAATTTCATGGTAATTGGTCTATAATTGGTCATAGCTCCCATATAAGACCCACTTCCGAAAATCGTTCACGAATATAAATTATTGAAATTTTGAAAGAAAAATGTTTTTGCTCATTTACTTAGTGTAGGGTATTATATGGTCGGGCTTGACCGACCATACTTTCTTACTTGTTAAGTCATACATCCAATATAATCATGTGAATGGTGACTTAAACACACTACGGTTACTGCAATCATATACATACTTACAGTGACCATAATATTGTTAAAATAATGTACAACTACATTTTTTTCTGCGTGTATTTTGTGAAAAAAAAAAAAAATTAGAATGTTGGGGTTCTTTTACTAAGAAGATATTGTTACGTTTTAACCTTTTTAAAACGTTGGTTTATTTCCTTTATATAAACCGGATACTTTTGATTGCAAATAAAAGCCGTTTAGTAGTTTCAAATTTGTAACAACTCTTTATTTATTTAAAATGTACAACAACAAACAGTTCAAATAGTCACTCAGTGTCTTTATACACGTTTATCAATTCGCAGAAATGCACACACACTATATAATGTACAAGACAGTTGATGTTAACTCTAACAGCGCCAACGATAAACTCACTCACTACTGCAACCTCTGCCAGTATTTATACACACGCCATCTTTCGTGAATCGTCTACAATGATCTTAACGGACAAACTAGTATGTTCAAATTCTAGAGCTTTCAATGTCAATGTTAGCAGCTTAAACATTTTGTGCTGCCATACTTAGAAAGAATGCTAATAACCGCATGCTATCAACATTGTTGATATATATATATCACATACCTATGTACCTGCAGTGTATCATAGGCATGTGTTATTGTTGTTGTTGCTGTTAGAACGGTACTTTTACAAGAGTTGCAGTAAAACAATTGATTCCAATATTGACTGGCAAACCGAAAAGCGAAATTGTACTTAGACCGCGTATTCCACTGAAGCCAACAGACATGCCATTTGAATTCAAGTGCTTACAATTCTCAGTGCGTCTATCATTTTCCATGTCCATCAACAAGGCACTAGGACAAACGCTTTAAGTATGCGTATTGAATGTGGAGGAGTCGTGCTTCTCTCATGGGCAGCCATACGTGGCCTGTTCAAGAGTTGGCATTCAAAATGCTTTGTTTATTCATGCTCCAGATGGAAAAACGAATAATGTTTTGTATACAAATGTATTCCATTAAGAATTAAAATAAGACCTCAAAAATAAAACAAATTCTTGAAATTCTCATATAAAAAAAATTTTAGGACTTTTTATTCTTTTTAGTGTAGTGAAGCACAATACTTAAGTTAATAGTGCAAAATTTTGTAGGTGAAAAAACAGAAAAATTGAAGACAAAACAACAATTCCTCTTCAACCACCTTGAAGGCAAAACAACATTTGCTAATGGTGTTGTCCAACTTTAGTGCGCTGTAATATATGAACCTTATAAGTTATGGGATATCCTAAGAGTAGAATGCACTCTTTGAAATTAAATAAAATCGGAGATGATAAAAATCCAAACTGGGCAGAAAAAAAAAATGGAATTAATCTAACTACTCTACCAAATAAATGTAAGTAATTGGTTTTTGTCATTGCTGTTGTGTCTTTAAAATCGCTTAGTACAAATTTGCTATTTGTTGTAGCTGTTAAACAATAAAAACAACGTAACAAAAAAAAAAAAAAAAACGTCAAACTAAAAATGACGAGCCAGTTGGACTTGAATGTGTGCATTTAGAACAAAACTTAACAGCAACAAAACAAAAAAAAAAACTCAAATATTGAAAAAAGCAAATATTTGTGGTTTAGAACATGCCTTAATTGCAAAAAATAGAAAAAACTAAAAAAAAAAAAAATCTAAAATTTTGTAAAAAAAAAACGACATATGTGGTGGTTTCTGTGTGTATTAATGAAATCCAATGAATAACTATTTTTCGTTTTTTTTTGTTTGTGTTTCTGTTTAAAATGGAATTTTTTTTTTACACTACGTGCTCTACGTTTAAAATGTACAAAACTACAATAAATAATAGAAGCAACAACAACAATAACAGCAAAAAAAAAAATCAAATTAAGGGTTTTCAAACAATTTAGTACAAGTTATGGACATTATGTCATTTTAACTATTTAACAGCAAACACACATGCATAAAATAGCCAGCCACAAAGTGTAAGTAAGTACTTTTAAATATGTATTGTAGATACGTATTTACGTACATTTTCAAATTCAAATTAACTGCGTCAATATTCAGACACACAAACACGAACAAACACAATAAGCCTTATTATGTTATGTTAACCCAAATTATTTCTCATACCTTGAATAATATGAACAATGTGTACAAATGGCCAACAATTAATTCTAGTTGCTGTTAAGAAAAAAATAAAAAAAAAACAAAAAAAAAAAAAAAAACATTAAGAAAAAAATCCCCCTCAATAATTATTTTCAAAAATACAAAAATACAAAAAAAATCTGTCTTTATTTTATGGTCAGTATTTTTTTTATGGTTTTGTTTTTAAAAACCTCAATAGTTTCCTTCTTTTTTTTATCAAACTACATACATCTTTAAGTTAATTAAAGTATTTATGGGGTTTTTTCTTTCTGTTTTGTGTAAATATTTAATTAAGTTTTTTCCAAACCAATTCTTTTGTCACGAGTGAAAAATTATTCAGTTGAAGTTGGGAAAATAATTAAAGAAAATGTTTAAATTCTTATACAAGTATTTCAGGTTGATTACAACTAAAATATAAACATTTTTTGAGTCATAGTTATAAACCAATAAGGCTTAACATTTATATATTCTTGATGCAGCTTTATGTCGATTTAGATATGTTCATCTAACAGTTTGTGTAAAACAAGATCACATGTAAAATACACATCCAACATCAAAGAAATTTACATAGAAATGTTTGTTACTGGCCTAAGCAGTTGGGTATTAAAAATCATCAACATAAATTCAATAGAAAAAATGTTATGGACCCTAAAGTGAGACAATCTATAAAAAATGAACACTCTTGATACAAAATATGTCTTCCCTCTGTATGTTTGTGTAAAACACTGTAACATCTAAAATACACAACCAAAACTAAAGAGATTTACAAAGAAATATCTATGATTGACCTAAGCTGTTTGGTATTGAAAATCATTAAAATTGGTTACGTACAGGTGGCGCAAAAGTAATCCTCCTATCAGAAAATGCTATAAATTTTGCGATTGGCCCCTAATGTCAGTTCTGTTTTGACATTTGTATAGTAAACACATGCGAAATACACGTTAATAAACAATGTTACGCTACACTGCTCCAGAACGCAGAATATTGCTGACTATTTATTTGACCAATAATCGGCAAAATTTATAGCATTTTCTGATAGGAGGATTACTTTTGCGCCATCTGTTAGAAACAAGCGTATTGAGCAAAATCAGAGATAATTTATAAAATTTTGATACAATTTCTTGTCTGTTGATAGTCACATAAAGAATATATTTAAAAATATTGGGGGTATGTTTAGCTTTTTTTTTTAATTTTTTCAAAGTATCGGCTATCACATTTTCTTATCGTTCTGGCAACATATTATTACGTTTTCATCTTTTTAAAACGTTGGTTTATTGCCTTTATATATACCGGATACTTTTGATTGCAAACAAAAGCAGTTTTAGTAGTTTAAAATTGTAACAACTCTTTATTTATTTAAAGTGTACAACAACAACAGTTCAAATAGTCACTCAGTGTCTTTATACACGTTTATCAATTCGCAGAAATGCACACACACTTTATAATGTACAAACTTAAATGTACAAGACAGTTGATGTTAACTCTAACAGCGACAATGATCAACTCAACTCACGACTGCCACCTCTGCCACTGTTTATACACACGCCATCTTTCGTGAATCTTCTACAATGATCTAAACGCACAAACTCGTATGTTCGAATTCTAGAGCTTTCGATGTTAATGTTAGCAGCTTAAACATTTACTGTTGCCATACTTACAAACAATGCTAATAACCGCATGCTACTGATGGACGTGTTTATAAACATGATGCATGTTGCAGGCACTCGTTACAGACGGCTAAATTCAGCGCCAAAAGAACTGCTCATCTTTTGAGACCAATTTCGGATACTATGTTCTGAAGAGAAGCCTATCTTAGAAAGAGCGTTGTGCTTCAATTGAAACAAATAGTAGTCGGACGTGGCATGGTCTGGACTATAAGACGGGTGAGGCAAAACTTATCAATCAATTCATTCTAAATAGTTTTAAAAAGGTATTGAAACATGTGGGCGAGCGTTGTCATGATGGAATATTACAATTTCATGTCTGTCCGCATGTTCTGGTCATTTTTCGGCCAATGTTCACTTCAAACGAATCAATTGCATTCGGTACAGTTTCCATGTGATGGTCTGGCCAGATTTCCGATGCTCATAATAGATAGCACCCTTTTGTACCCACCAAATACAGAGCATTACCTTATCGCCATGGATATTTGGTATTGAAGTCGATTCGGCTGGTTGGCGGGGTTTCACATACGATCTCTTACTCTTCAGGTTATTGTAATTGATCCAGTTTTCATCGTAAGTAATTATTCGGTGCAAAACTGATTTTCTTTTACAGCATTCAAGCAGCATTTCGGACATACAAAATCATCTTGCAAGGTGTCTGAGCTTCAGTTCATATGGTACCAAATTTCCCTGCTTTTGGATCAATCCTGCTGCTCGCAAACGCAAGCTCTTGTTGAGTTTGACAACAATCTTCAATTCTTGGCTTTCAAACTTTTTTTGGCTGGCCTGGGCGATCTTTGTCTTCCTTGGCAAAATCACCACTTCTGAACTGCACAAACAATCTCTCGCACGTTGAAACCGATGTAACACATTCACCATAAGCTTTGATGAGCAAACGGTGTGCTTCAGTGGCACTTTTTATACACAGATAAAATAGATTCGTAGTAGCAACCGAATTTGTTGCCAATCAAATGATTCAGTTACACACATAGAATTTTTCCGTTCTATCAACAGAAAGTCAGTAGGTAAACAAACTTTTGTTAGCCCTTCTAAAATTGTGTAGCAACAAATGTAAAGTTCGGTCATACGATTAGTAACAAATTCGATTGCTATCACGAATCTGTTTTATATTAAAGTTTGTCATTCCGTTTGTAATTTCTACATTTTTCATTTGCGACCCTACAAAAGTATACATATATTCTGGATCGTTATAGATAGCGAAATCGATATAGCCATGTCCGTCTATCCGACCGTATGTTGAAATCAACTTTCCGTAGCCCCCAAATAACTTACATACATGATTCATACATCAATATATCGGGAATTCTTCCGGCTCGACTGCTATTTAAAATCTACACAATCGGTCCAAATGGCTGAGCTACAAGGAAAATACCAGTCATTAATATATACGATGTGGATATCTAATAAAAGACCTTTGCAACGGCGTATATAAGGCCAAATCAAGGCGGACGTATAATCGGCCAAAATCGGGAAAAATATTTTTTAACCCGAATTTTTCTTTCAACAAAAAAATTTTTTTATAAAATATTATTTACAAGTAAATTAGATTTTTTTTTAAATGATGGAGATGTTGCCTTCAAAATGACATATGAAATATTAAAGAAAAAAACCGCGTTCAAAAGATACTCCATTTCTTGTGCTTCCCGCAATTTTATATTCAGGGTTCTTATGAAATTCTAAGACAATCGAGCTATGTCCGTCCGTCCGTCTGTCCGTCAGTTAAAAACACGACAGGAACAAAACGAAAGGAGCTAGCTAGTTTGGTATTGAAAATAGGAAATATCGTTTCATGATTTTCCGTAGTGGTTATTTATGTTGAATTTTTCATAGTTTTCCCCTAATATCTCGCTCATTTATGGACCGATTTGGCTGATATCTGATATTTTGTCTTTAGAATTTAAGTAACAAATTATAGTATGTTCTTAAAAATATAAATAGTCAAGAGTTAATTAATGTCACCATATTAAATTATAATTAAAATAATCATAATAAACAAACACCTGTGACAGCCCTTAAGTTATTATTTTTTTCTATAAACAATAAAAACCACAAAAAAGAATACTTTTAATATAGTTTTTATTTATTTCTGTAAAAAAAACAACTTCCCTTTTATAAAACCACAACTTTACAATAAAAGCCATCATCATTTTTTTTTATGCAACTACAATTATTTAAATACTTTTTTTTTGTAGTTGAACAATACAAAGCCCAACTCCAGGTGTTTAATTTAATGAACCACAATAAAGTCTGACACTGGCAAGAAACTAAAAGCAAAGGGGGTAGGGTGTCACCTGTAAAAATACTTTATGTGCACTTTTTTTTAAAAAACTGAATTCAATCAGGTACTCGTATTATAGTTGTAGTGTGATAAAACAATGCTTGAAATACCTACATATAGACATTGTATATATTGTTAAACAAATACTTTATTTATAATATTCATGTATTTTGTTTTATTTTATTATCGATGACTAATATTTGTTTGTTTTATATTCTTTTGCTTCCTTTTACCAGTGATTTTTATAAAGAAAGAGACATGATTTGTTTCATTGAATGGAAAAAAAGTTCATAGTTGTTTCTGCTCTTTTATTTATCACGTTTCAGCAGGGTGTTTAAATTTGAACGGACACACTTGTACTATCATGAACACTCATAAACACCTTACGAACACATTACAGAAAAACTAACACTGTATAACAAAATTTAAATCGAAGGTTTAAATGCGAAAGAAAAGTAGATTTAGAAAATCTTAATATAAGATGTTCTTAAATTCACGCAAGATCTGAAAAAATGTCAGTGGGGCATTGCATGGTAGAACAATGTTTCAAACTAATGAATGTGAGCCAAAAACATCCTAAGCGATGGAGCTCATTTCAGCTTTAATGACTTTGTTAATCGCAAGGTTGATTACCGTTACCGCTTAGATACCACTAAGCTATCATTACAACTGAAATTACCTTTCAGCTCAACTACCGTTACCGCTAAGCTACCGTTACCGAACTAACTGCCATTACCGTTACAGCTAAAATACCGTTACCTCTAAATATCGCTACCGATATTCTATAAATAATTTTAAATTATTGGGTGTCAGATTTAAAAATGCGGGATTTTCAATAGATGGCGTATCTTTTGAACGCAGTTCTTCTTTTTAATAACTTATGTGTCATTTTGAAGGTTACATATCCGTCATTTATTCTCACTTAGTTATTGAACATTATAGAATGAACTACAAAGTTTTGTTTTATAGAATGAACTACAAAGTTTTGTTTTGCTTCGAAAATATCGAATTTTTTGCCAACAAAGCGTCATATGCGGGAAGTTTTGCTTTACCGCTGAAGCAGACCGATTGCTCACCACAGCTTATGATGAATGTGTTCCATCGGTTTCAACGTGTCAGAGATGGTTTGTTCGGTTGAGTAGTGATTTTGATATGGAAGACATATGGCCAGCCAAAAAAAGTTTGACGACCAAGAATTGCAGGCATTACTCCATGAAGATTGTTGTCAAACTCAACAAGAGCTGGCAAAATCATTGGGAGCTACTCAGGCAGCAATTTCACAATGTTTGGGAGCAGTGGAATTCAGCAAAAAGCAGGAAAATTGGGTACCATACGAATAGAAGCCAAGAAACCTTGAAAGACGATTTTCCATGTCTGAAATGCTGCTTTGCACCAAATCACTACTTGTGATGAAAGGTAGATCCGTTACGATAACCAGAAGCGTAAGAGATCGTATGTGAAGCCCGGCCAACCAGCCGAATCGACACCAAATCCATGGCGCTTATTATATGGTGAGAACAAATGGGTTCGCTGTGATGGTCTGGTCAAATTGCATCAGCTCATAATAGATAGGAGCTGCTGAAATTTGACCAGACCATCACAGAGAACCTGTAGCGAATGCAACTGATTCGTTTAAAGCGAGCATTGGCCGAAAAATGCCCAGAATATGCAGCCAGACATGAAACCGTAATATTCCATCATGACAACGCTCGGCCACATGTTGTAATACCTTTTAAAAACTATTTAGAATGAAGTGGTTAGAAAGTTTTGTCTTATCCGCCTTATAGACCTTGCCCCATCCGACTACTATTTGTTTCGATCGATACGAAACGCTCTCTCTTTGATACGATTCACTTCAGAACAGAGTATGTTGAAAGCATGCGAAATTGGCTTGATTCGTTCATGGCCTCAAAAGACGCGCAGTTCTTTTGGCTTGGAATTCATTTTGTTACGAATTTGCAATAGCGATTTGAATTTAACGTCTGTATCGACTGCCTGCAACATTGATCATATTTATAAACACGTACATCACTAGAAGCTTCTACTTATCAAGAATGTTGATAGCATGCGGTTATTAGCATTGTTTATAAGTATGGCAACACCAAATGTTTAAGCTACTTATATTAACATCGAAAGCTCTAGAATTCGAACATACGAGTTTTGACCGTTAAGAACAATCTAGGCTACTCGGATGAAGATGGCAGTGTGTATAAATAGTGACTGCAGTTGCTGTAGTGAGTGAGTCTAATTTAAAGCATCGTTAAGTAAAGACAAATTAACTGCTATAAAGTGTGCTGTATTACCAGTGAATTTTTGTACATTGTCAGTGTGTTAAAAAAGTGTTACATAAACATGTGTGTGTGTGTGAGACCATAGCGACCATTTAAACTTTTGTTGTTGTACATTTTAAATAAATAAAAAGTTGTTACAATTTTAAACTACTGAACGGTTTTTATTTGCAATCAAAAGTATCCGGTTTATTTAAAAGAAATAAACCAACGTTTTCAAAAGGTGAAAACGTAACAATATGTTGCCAGAAAGATGGAAAAGGTCATAGCAAACAATGGCCAAAACTTTTAATAAATTTTAATAAATACACCTATAATTTGTACATTTTTTAATAATTTATATTACCGTTGCCGCAATACCGTTAGCGAAATCATACAAAATACAGTTACCACTGAGTCATTAATATCTTTTACCTTTTTATCACTTTAAATCGGTAGCCAACCTTGATTAATCGTCCAAATAAAATGAACTTCAAATCATTTGCTAGCTTACACATCCTTTTAATCTACCATATGTCTACTTTTATTGCACATTTGCATCATTAACGTTAGAATATCTTGTTACACTGTGTAGTTGTTCATACACCTATTCTTTCTTTAATTATTTAGTTTAATTTTAAACAACAAATACCTTGATGAACTTATGTACTTTAACAAAACAACTACACACGTCTTGTAAGACAATTCTTGGAAGAAATTATGATTTACATTGGTTTATCAATTCAAATGACTAATCCCTTACATATTTATACAAACATTTTTAGGTTTTTAGAGGAATTTATTGATAAATAAAAAAATTTCATGGAAATTAATTAATAATGTTAAACTGATATGGTCATTGCTAATTTTTTGTAAACTTTATATTAAGAATCCAAAATGGCAACATTATTAAACATATAGGGAAAACTGGAAGGATCCATATTATCTGGGCTTTATCTCTTAAGCAATTCATATGCTCAATTCCTTAGTACTGCAAACTTATTGAATTCATTTATATGAGAATTATTTCCTAATTGAATCAATCACTCAAGTTTTCTGATTGATTACTTTTTTCAATTCAAATCTATTACAAATTCATTTTATATAACATTATAAATAAATCAAGACAAATTGGATTCATAACAAGTAAGAGAGCTATATTTGGCTGTGCCGAAAATTGTTTTAATTTTTTTTTCGAAACTGTTTTTTTTTTTGTAAATTTTTTTCCAATTTTTTTTTAATTTTCTAAATTTTTTTTTAAATATAAATCGTTGCAATGGACTTTGAAATATCTATCATTAGATATCCATATTGTCTACAAAGTATATATGTTATAGATTGTTATTGATAGCGGAGTCGATATAACTGTATGTATGTTGAAATCAACTTTCCCTAGCCCCCAAATAACTTACATACACGATTCATTCATACATAAATATATCCGCTGTAGACACGGTTCGTTCAATGTTTCAAATCGAGAAAATCGGCCCACAAATGGCTGAGATTAGGGAAAACACCAGGCCAACCTTCTATTCATATTTTTGATCTATATCTGAATTACTAAGTCATTAATATAGACAATATGGGTATCTAATGGTAGATATTTCAAAGCCCTTTGCAACGTCAAGTAAGTCGGACCTACAATGACTCAAAATCAAGAAAAATATTTTTTAAACTGTTTTTTTTTTAATAATTTTTAACCCGAATTTTTTTTCACCAAAAAAATTTTTCGTCATAATATTTTTTTCTCTAAAAAATTAAAAAAAAAATTTTGCCATAAAATTGTTGTCAGTAATAAATTAAAAAAAAATATTTAAAAAAAGAAAAAAAAATTTATATGAAAATTAAAATAATTTTTTACCTAGAAATATTTATAATTTTTATTTTAAAGTATAATTTGGTTAATGGTATATAAGATTCTGCACAGCATAGGTCTCTTACTTGTTTAACCCTCCGACGGTTGAGTCATCCCTTGCCCTTATACGAAGTACAAGGTCCACAGGGACCTATATAGAATTTTATATGAAAACGCATTTTTCTACATTTTTATTGTTTTGATTTATTATTATTTACTAATTATACATGTATAATGAATGTTAGAAAAAAATTTAAGGAACAGGTTTGTGATGTGTTCAAACAATAAAACAAGCCAAAAGATAGTGCATTTATTAACGATTTCTTGAAATTTCAGTACAAGGTCCCAGCGGACCTTTTGACACGTTCTCGTATTAAACACATAGAATCTCAATAGAAACTAAACTATTGGTCGGATCGCTTTGATTTTTTTTTAAACGATTCTAGATAAAATTTCCTTGGAATACATGGTATACTTACCATGGACCATCAAGGAGTAATTTCAGTTTGAAAATGAAAAAGGTCTCCAGGGACCTTCTCACCTGCCGGAGGGTTAAGAAAAGGATGATGAGAAGGCTCAATCGCTTTGGAGAAGTCTTTGACATAACTTTCATTAAGAACTTAGAATTCGAGATTTATCCATACTCATAGTTTTGTGCTCAAATAGCACTCATTTATGTACCGATTTTGGTGATTTTCAATACCAAATATCTCCAATGCATATCTGTTATATGTGTACAATATATGTAAATGTCGAATATTTAAGATATCTGGGGCTGTCGGAAATAATATGGTTGGCAATGGATATAATTCGTAATTCGTAATTCATTCACATTTTAAAGGGTATTATTTTTGTTGACTTAATTCTAATGCAAATTGAATGATAATAAGTTTTCTTCACAGTCAATTTATTCATGTTTTTAACCATTTCCAACATGAATTGAAAACACTGTTCTGAAGACTATTTTTAATAGATTTCAAGACAAATTTATATTGGATTTGAGTTAAAGATAACTTAAATGATTGAACAAGGAATTAACAAAGGAATGTATTCAATACATTTGAAGTGCTTAGAAGTCTATGAATTAATTCGTAATGAATTCTTTAATGAAATGGATGATAGAAAATTAAATTAAGAATTAATTCTTTCGAACCATTAGAACGATGTTATGTTTTCCGAGCACAACTAAATTATGATAACTTTAAAAAAATATATTCATGTCATGGCTAGAACCACAATATGATTATGTAATTTAGTAGGTTTAAACATAATCATATTATGATTGCGTTAGTATCGTAATATGGTTATGCGCAAACATGATATGATTGTGCTACAATCATAATATGATCATATCAGCTACCATGTATTTACATAACCAAATTATGGTTGAGATGGTTTGAAAAGAATCATATTATGATTATGTTACTATTACAATGAAATCGTTGAATCACTATATCATAACACATCATTGTATTATGAGCACTAATAATAAGGTTTTAAATTATGGTTAAGTATGATGATATTATGATAATTTATGATGTTCGATTATGGTCACCACAACCATATTTTTTCTTTGCATGCAGGTTTTCTCTCTTTTATTGGTCATAGAATAAATACCTAGAACGTTAGTAGAGAGAAATGTCAATGAACAGAATTAAACAAACATTCTGATGAATTAGGTTTTTGGCTATCAATTACCTATCTAGTCCTCATCTATGATAAAAATATTCAGTCCCCTATGTAAAATGCATTGCTTTATATGTTATTTTTCAGCACTTGCAAATATTAAATTCAATTTCTTTTGGCTACTTTTATGCATTCATGTAATCATTTCCGAAGTACTAGCACAAACGTGGAGCAGAGTTTAACAATGTTCTCACAAAAGAAAATAGAGAACATTTTTTTATTTTAACACTTCTGACTGAAGAGCAAATATGAAAGAACATTTAAGTTTATGTTCGAACAAGATCAACAACAACTAATAATAACAATTTACAAGTACTTATTTATCTTTTATTTAGTTATTTATTAAGTGTTTCAGTTGTGTTTCATTTGTTTTAGCTAATTTGTATGCACTTGAAATTTGTTTGAATGCAGTTTATTTTTTATTTTATTTCGTTTTTTTTTTTTCTTCTTACTTCTAAATATTGAATTTCAATGTGCAGTTTTGTACACTGAATGATTGAACTATTAAATAAATGGAAATTGAGAAAGAGAGATAGAGCGAGATATATAGAGAGAAACAGATTATGAAGTAATATGCATTTGTTTAATAATACAATTGTCAAGTATAATTAATGTTGATGTTTAATGACTAAATGTTTATTGTCAAATGACCTACATTGAATCAGACAATTGAATAGGAATATGACTTAAACAGGTGAAGGTTTGTGATTTCCTTTTAAAATTAAATAATTTTAGCTAATGTAATTGTTAATATTTGAAAATTTTTTTCTAAAACACGATATTGCCATAATATTCTATTAGTATGATTAAGTTGCTTTTCAAAGTTCATTAATGTCAAATATTTAAAAGAACTTTTTAAAAAACTATAGCAAAATGTCTAGTGATTTCGGTTCTCACTTTATTCCTATTCATATGTGTGTTTAGCTTCTTAGAATAAACAATATGTAAAGAAATTTCCCCCTTTATGGGTTCCTAATTCAGTCAGAATCAAATGGGCCTAATTCTAAGTTGAAGTTTCCAAGTTCATTAATTTCAATAACTTAAGAAGATAGCTAAAGTTCTATTAAGTATTACCTTCTGGATATGTGTTTAATTTTGAGACAATTTTACATTTTTACAGGACTTGAACGAGACCATATACACATGAAACTTGAGATCGTATATAGTAAAACTGATTTCTCATTTTTTAATTTTCTGATCTTTTCAAGTTTTTGAAGGACTTCAAAGTTTTATGCATATAAATATTTCTAAAAATTTATTTAAATATTGTAGTTAGTTTTTGTCAATATGGGTTTTAAAATTGGATTGTCGTACGAATAAAAATTATTCGAATAATTAGCATAACAAATTATTCGAGCAATAATGATCGATTAATCGAATAAAATTATTTTCAAGTTAAAATTTAAAAAAAGTTAATATAAAGAAAAATTTGTATTCATTGTTAACCTTTTTTTAAATTATTCGAATATTTTTTACTCGTTATTCGTTCGATTAATCGCGAAAATTTAAAACAATTGATCGATGACTCGAATAATAAACAATAAAACTCGTATAATTGACGACAGTCTCCAGAAATGGAAAGAATTGGTCAATTCACAAGGTCTCTTATCAGTCATATTGTCATAATGTCCTAATATATCACGACTCGACGGCTCGGCTTAACCGACTCTTAGGCATTCGGCGTTGGTCTCTGCTGGTTCATTACGATAACACAATAAACATAGCATAGAAAGTAATATTATTTTAGGACATTTTTTGCTTGAAAAGCAATAAAAACCATTGTGAAATATTAGGACATTATGACAATATGACATGATAAGAGACCTTGTGTATTGACCAAATATTTTGTTTTCATTTTACGTCTCCATTTGAGGATTATCAATCATTCAGGATCACAAAAAATGTGTTTAATCCTTACACCACAGTAGTGGGGAGGGTATACTGTGTTTGTGCAAGTATTAGTCTAACATCCGTCCTAAAATATACCGGTCGACTCATAATCACTTTCTAAATCAATTTAACGATGTCAGTTTGTCTGGCTGGCAGTCCATGTAGACTTGTGCGTAAAGTACAATCGCAACTTTGAAGATATCCCGATAAGATTTGGCACTTTCCTATTTAACGGCTCAAGGACAAAGGCTATTGAATCTGTTTGAAATCGGTTCATTATTTCATCTAGCTTCCATACAAATGACCTCCCGAATAAGAACTTTTTTTCCTAAATATCTGATTTATATAGATATCCACACAAACGTTTTATATAAACGAAAATGTTATTTAAAACAAATAAGAGAGCTATATTCGGATGTGCCGAGTCTTATATACTCTTCACCAAATTATACTTTAAAATAAAAATTTTAAATATTTTTAGGTAAACAAAATTAATTTTTTTTCAAAATTGTTTTTCAAAATTTAAAAAAAAAATTTTTTCAAAAAAGTTTTTTTTTTCGAAAGAGTTTTTTATAATTTTTTTAAAATTTACTATTGAAAAATAAAATTTATGACAAAAAAAATTCTTTTGTTAAAAAAAATCGAGTTAAAAAATATTTTTCCCGATTTGGACCCATTGTAGGTCCAAATTACTATAGCCTTTATAGATCGTTGCAATGGACTTTGAAATATTTATAATTAAATATACATATTGTTTATATTAATGACTTAGTAATCATGCTATATATAAAAAATAGGCCAAAAATCGTGGTTGGCCCGGTTTTTCCTTATATCTCAACCATTCGCGGGTCGATTTTCTCGATTTTAAATAGCAACCGAGCTGGAAGAATTCCCGTTATATTGATGTATGAATCAAGTTTGTAAGTTATTTGGGGTCTTCAGGAAATTGATTTCAACAGACAGACAGACGGACATGGCTTAATTGACTCCACTATCTATAAGGACCCTGAATATATATACTTTATAGGGTCGGAAAATTATATTGTGGAAATCACAAATGGAATGATAAACATTGTGTGGATCGATCCATAACTGACCATAGCTCCCATATAAGGCCCACTTCCGAAAATCACTCTAAAGAGCATAAATAACTTAAAAAATTCGGTATCTGAAAATCACCCACGAAAAACAAACTATATAAACTAAATATTTTTAGCATATCTTCTCAGTGTAGTGTATATGGTCAAGCTTGACCTATTATACTTTCTTGCTAGTTTATAATTAATTCAAATCTTGTTTGAATTTTGAGCTTTTCATTTGTCAATTAATTTTCTTTTCTCAGTGTAATGTTTATGGCCAATTAATTTTGCACAATTTTTTCAAATTGTATCACTCAATCTATACTAATTGTTGTAGATCATTGTGGGCGAGGTACATAATTTCTATTATTTATTATTCGTTTTGTTAATTTGTTAGCATTGAATTTATTTAGTTAATTAATTTAACAACTCGTTACGCTTAAATTCATGACAACAAAAGGGCTAAATTGAGTTAAATGGTATTGGATTTGTTAGCAAATGTCTGTATCTTTTTATGTTATTATTTAGAAAATTTGAAAAATCGACTGAATATTTAGCTAAGCTTTCATTAAGAAGTATTGCTGCATGAGATAAGTAGATACCTTTACAAGAAAGTTGAATGAAAGATGATATGAACGATTTTACGGGAACCGCTTGAAATGCTTTCTGATCGAACCTCTTTGGTTTGACAGTTGTTAGCAGCCATATTGTTGAAGCTACATCTGTCGAATTGGCTGTCATTTCTTCAGTTTGTTTTGCCAAATAATCACGGATGGATGGATGTAGCGTTCAACAACAAGAGCGTTTAAAATGGGTGTTCTGTTCGGGCCCATTTAACGGTGGCGCTCATTTATGGATGAATGGTTACGTCATGAAACAAAATTGTCGGATTTGGGACGATACCAATTCACATGAGATCCAAGAGCGTCCCAATGCGTCCCGATAAGGTCACTGTTTGTAGTGGATTTTGGGCTGACAGCGTCATTGGTCCATATTTCTTTAAGAAGGATGTAACGGCGAGCACTGTAGGTCTTTGATTACCAACTTATTTTGGTCTGAATTGGACGACATGTGGTTTCAAAGAGACGGCATGAGCCTCACAGCTCATGCCACATTGGACATTCTGCAGGAGAGATTTGAGGGCATGGTCATCTCATGTGCAGGTGATGTAAACTGTCCATCAAGATTGTGTTGTTTGACCCAGTTAGAATTTTTCTTTTGGCGCTTTCTTAAGCCACAAACTACAGCTGCCCTCAAAGCCAACAAAAACCATGCAGTCAGTCTGATTCATGGTAAATTAGACATTTAGGATGTGCGTCGCCCATCAAAGCTGCGGCGGAGATTTGCTTTTTCAAACGAATAAAAAATTACGATGATATCTCACATTCACTTTGTTTTATTTTAATATAAATATAGGAAGCGCTTAATGAAAGATTCGCTTGCTGTCATGTTTTGAATTGAGTCTGTCATGATTCTATATGTTTGTATTTTGTAAAAATTTGCTAAATTTCAATAAATTAACAATTTCAAATGCTCATATTATTCTTCACTGTGGGTAAATTGTGTAAATAAATTGTCAAGTTAATAAATATTTGTTTGTTCCTTTCAAGAATTTATAGTCTTTCAGTTATTGAATTTATTATGATCCTCTTTGTGACCGAGCAAGTGACCTTCAGCTTCAGTGTAGTAAGTGTATAATAAGTTCTTAAACATTTTCAACATAAATCTCTTTCCTTTTTAAAAATTAATTCATTTTTTATATAAAACTCTCGTACACTTATGTATGTATGTAAGTACGTACACATGTGTTTATATGCGTGTGTGTGTGTTCTTTTGTGTCCTGTGACAGTGACTAAAGATATTTAATCAAGGAATCAAGGTCATTACATTAAACTGAAGATTTAGATTAAATAAAAATTCTTATTTTTCTTGTTGTTACACATTTACTTAAGTAAGTATATGAGCGAGTATTAATTCTTTTTCAACAACAGCTTCATTGGCAGCATCAGCAGCATTAACAACAAGCTGAAATTTCCATTTCTTAAATAAATTAAATTCTGGTTTTTAGCGTTTTTAAACCAAGACCAAGTTGGTTGGTCTGCAATTCTTTTAAATATAGTTTATTTAATACCGATGAATTGTTGGTGGTTTGCCTGTGTTTTAACAAACAAGAGTAGGAAAAAGTTGTGCTGTGCTGTGGCTATGCTATGGCTATGGCAGTTTGCTGCTGATGGTGATGGTGAGATTCTAGAGAAGCATTAAGTAGTTGACCTCCAAATTAAAATTTTAATATTATTAACTATTGTATGTCGTCTCAACGAGTGTTTAAGTATTTTTATTTCTTCGATTTATATATGTTTTTTTTTTTTGTGATATTTAAGCATGTGCAAAATACTTGTTGTCCATTTGTGATTTTGTTTTTTTTTTGTTTTGTTAAATTCTTTTTTTTTTTTTGGTTGAAGTCACCACACACATGGTCATCAATGTTGGTCGGTAGATAGGTTGGTTGGTTTTCTGCTGGTGATGGGACACACTTGATTGTTGTTTACAGATATGTTAAAGAGTGAGTTAATATGTGATTACAGTTTCATGTCTGCCCTCACATTCTAAGCGTTTTTGGACAATGCTCGCTTCAAACGAATCAGTCGCGTTCGGTACAGGTTCCATGCTTTGGTCTGGCCATATTTCAGCAGCTCATAATAGATAGGACCCTTTTGCACCCACCAAATACAGATCAATACTTTAGAGCCATGGATATTTGGCTGGTTGGACGGGTTTCACATACGCTTCGGGTTATCGTAACGGATTCATTTTACATCGCAAGTAATGATTCCGTGCAAAAATGCTTTTCTTTTGTAGCGTTAAAGCATCATTTCGAACACGCAAAATTGTCTTTCCTATGGTACTCAAGTTCAATGCATTTGGATGAATCCTGCTGCTCGTAGACGTTTTGAAATTGCTGCTTGAGTAGCTCTCACTGACTTTGCAAACTCTTGTTGATTTTTACAACAATCTTCATATAGTAATGCCTCCATTTTTTGGTCTTCAAACTTGTTTGGCTGGCCTGAGCGATGTTTGTCTTCCGTGTCAAAATCACCACTTCAGAACTGACCAAACCATCTCTCGCGCGTAGAAACCGATGGAACACATTCACCATAAGCATTGGTGAGCAATCTTTGTGCTTCAGTGGCACCTTTTTTACAAATTGAAGAAGTAAAGTCAACAAAAGTATAAAAAAAATTAATAAAAAGGTCAGTAATACTTTAGTTTTTTATTATGGGGTAAAACCGTTTTATCAAATATGATTTTATTATCAGGAAGCAGCTTTTTTAAAAACATTTTGAATCTGAATGCTAATACAGGGTTTTCCAACAAGAGGTGCTATTTTGGTATTCAAAGAAAAATGGAATTTTTTGAGATAAATGATCGGATGTTTATTTCTTCATAATAAAAAGAAAGGCCCACCACGACCACGCTTACAGGACCATATCCTTTTCATGAAATTTTTGATAACCAAATCGCAAAGTGGCTGCCCTATGCCCTCGATAGCCTCACGAATTCTATCTTTGAAGTCTTGAATCGACGCTGGGCTGTTGGCGTAGAACTTATCTTTCACGTGGCCCCAAAGGAAGAAGTCGCAAGGTGTTAAATCACAAGATCTCGGTGGCCAATTGTGACTAGCTCTTCGAGAGATGTCACGGTCTGGAAACTTTTCCCGTAAAAGAGCAATGGCTTCGTTGCTTGTGTGGCACGTAGTGCCGTCTTGTTGAAAGTAAACGTTGTCCAGATCAATATCATCTAACTCCGGCCATAAGATACGGTGTAATGACGTTAGTGGAATGCCCAATTCCAAAGAACGACATGGAATGGACAAACCTGGGTTTTCTTCAACACATTGGGCTACAGCAACAATATTTTCAGTTGCGCTTGAGAGACGTGCACGGGTTTTATTCTTCACATCACTAACTTGTCCCAAAAGCTCGAATTTTTCCACCAATTTCTGTATTGCGGTTCGACAAGATGCTTCACGGCTACCCAAAAATGCTTTAGTTTTGCTAACTGTGACTACAAGATTTTCAACATCTTTTAGTGAATTTTAATAATTTCAATGAGTTGTTGAAGCGTGTATCGTTCCATTTTTAGTAATGGCGTAGTTTCTATTTGTCAAATGTCAAAGAATAAAACCCTTTATAAGCTAAAATTAGCAGAAAGTATTGTATTGAATGTATTGTTTGATAAAAAAAGTTTTAGGCTAATTTGTTGAAAGAAGTTTATTTTTTAGGTTTTTAAATTGCCTTATTAATGTGCTGTTTTTCTATAGCGAACGAGTGCTTTGAGTGTAAATTTTACATGTATTTTGTTTTTTTTACAATAACAAAACACATTTTAAATTTCCACTCAAAGTACAGCACATAAGTCTAAAAGCAATTTTGAGTAAATTTTTAGAAATTTGTTTTTGATAGTAGCTTTTTGAGTGAAAAAGTTTTATGCACTTTAAAAGCTAATTTGAGTTGAAAAACTTATGAATGTTTTTTATACCCTTCACCTTCGTGAGAAAATTTGCATTTTCGATTAGTTCACGCAAACAGGTGTTCTGACCAAGAAAAACGCTAGAAATTTGACGTTTTCAAACCGCTAGTGTATACTGAAACGAATAGCAAATCACGTGGTTCTCAGAACATGCTGAAATGCGTTTTTCAAACCGTAAGTGAAAGGCCCTAAATTAAGTTTTTTGTGTAAGCCCAGATTTTCGTTTATTTCGATAAATGGTCCGCTCATATATCATATTTAGCCAAAAAATTTCGACTTAAAAAAACACGAGTTAGGGCCCTTCTATATTAGTGTAACGATATAAATAGGACACACGGTTTTTTTTTTTTTTTTGTGCTACACTTTAAAGTATGTAGTTGTCCAGCAATATTGATGAAACATATATGGTTTAAAAGACTATTTTCTCTAGATATGCACAATATAAAGAATTGTTTCAAAATTCTTTCCATAAGGTGGTAAAAAACGTTTTAAAAGTGGTCGAATTTCCGAATGATCTTCATAGTTATTAAAGCAAATGCTTAAATACTTTTTAATTCTAAATTTGATTACTTCTTTTTAAATAATCTCTTTGGAAAAAAACACAGTTTAAATGCTATGGAGTTGATAGATTTTTAAACCCTTCACCTTCGTGAGAAGCGTATATATAAGTTTGTCATTCCGTTTGTAATTTCCATAATATAATTTTCCGACCCTATAAAGTATATATATTCTGGATCCTTATAGATAGTGGAGTCGATTAAGCCATGTCCGTCTGTCTGTCTGTCTCTCCGTCTGTCTGAAATCAATTTTCTGAAGACCCCAGATATGTTCAATAATTCTGTCAGACATGCTTTCGAGAAGTTTGCTATTTAATATCAACAAAATCCGTCCATAAATAACGGATATCCGAGACAACCTCTGAAAATTTCATCAAAAAAAGACAATTTATTGCATGCTTTGACAAAAAAGCAACAAAGCGTATGTATGGATGTGTGTTGGTTATTGCTTTGCGTATTTTGTGCACTGAATAAAATAAAGAATTGAATGTGTTGGTGAGAGAATTCACTTTTGCGCACCTCTGTTCTACAATGTCGAATGAAATGAATAAAGGCTGGGTTAGCCGACCGTTGATGTAATGTAACCGTAATGTTGACTTAAAGTAACACTTTAGAGCGATTATAGAGCATTAAAAACGTGTCATATGTTTTTAAAATTGTTCGTCGTTCATTTTAATAAATATAAATTTAATACGCTTTGTCTAATTTTAAGTTTTTCTTTAATATTTCGCGCTTGTCGCTGATTGAAAGTGTTATCAACACAATTGTTTTAAATACTGTTCAAGCGATTTTCTAATTTTTTTCTGCGATTTAAAAAGTATTTATTTAACTTTGTTTGGTAATAGTACTTACATATAAACCGTATTTATTTACACATAATGTATTCATCATCATTGTCCATTAAGAGACAATTATAAATATTGTTTATTACCTTGTCATACAGACTTTATTTATTAAAGGTTCGATAACTTAAAAATTAATTAATAATGTATTGTACTTTATACTAAGGACCATTATTATAACTTGCCTTATGTTCGTAATAGTAAAAGTTGACTTTAAGGGTACCTTTTTATATTGCTTAAAGTTAACTTTTACTATTTCAAACATAAAGGCAATTTGTAATAATGGCCCTTAGTATAGTTAATTTGTGTATACAAAATATTAATTTAATATTTTGAAACTTAAATACTTTCGCCGATTATTAGTATACATTTTATAAATACTTGTATGAATTAATTTGTATAATAAGTAAATATTACCATAACATTAAATGGTTTTGTTTTTTATTTATGTATTTAAAACACTGCAAATATTTTTAAGCGTTCTGAGCAAAATAAGTATTTTTTATACAAGACTTAAAATCAACAAGTTGACAACACCGTTAGTAAATGTCACGTAGAAACGTAAAGAATTTCTGTTTTTAACAGGTTCAGACGTTACAGTTACGTTACATTTTGTCACTATAACTGCTTTAACTTCTTCACACACAATAGAAACGATCAGCTGTTCCGTTCCGTTAAGGTTACATTACCTTAAGAATTATAAATCAAACACACGCATGCATAATTTGTATGTTTTTGTGTGTGTTTCGTTTATTTTAATTTTTGTTGTTGTTTGTTGTTATTTTTTCAACATACAATTGTGCAAAATAATTGTTGTGTTTATTTGGTTAGTTATCACTGAGCACTCAACGTGTGAATATGATTATCGGATGTTTTGCAATTACATCTGATATGATATTATGATTTTTTCTTGTTGTTGTTGTTGCTATATGAATAGTTTTGCATGGGTAAAGGCAATGTACGTAAATATGTATACTTTGGTGAAGGGTATATAAGATTCGGCACAGCCGAATTTAGCTCTGTTACTTGTTAAAAGATTTTTTTTATCGGGAAGTTGAACATTTTTTGAGTCTAAAAGCTATTGGGTAAAAGTGATTTAAATATTGTTTTGAGAAATAAGTCTTAATTTATCAGAAAGTAGCTTTTTAAGTTGTAAAGATTTATTGAGTCTAAAAGCAATTTCGAGCAACATACTTTTAGAAATTATTTTTTGAAAGTAGCTTTTTAAGTAAAAATGCTTTATTGAGTCTACAAGTTTTATTTAAGGAATTTTTAAAAAAGCTTTTGCTGGAATCCAAAATATTTAAGGAAATGTTTAAAGTTTTTTTTTTTTTAATTAATAAGAATTTTTTAAATAAAATATAAATTTTAATATACAAAAGAATTGTTTAAAATTTTTATTGTTACAAATTTTTTTTTTTTTCTAACATTTTTTTCACAGAAAAATTTTTTTAATATTCTATACATTTTTTTGGTATTTTTTTTTATTAAAAAAAACATTTTTAATATTTTATGAAAAAAGCTTTTTTATATTTTTGTATGAAAAAAAGTTTTTTTTAACTTTTTTTTGAAAAAAGCTTTTTTTAACTTTTTTTTGAAAAAAGCTTTTTTTTTATTTTTTTATAAAAACAAGTTTACATAATTGTTCCAGAAAATAGTTTTTCATATTTTATACATTTTCATTTATACAAAAGCTTTTTCATATTTAAACATAGATTTTGATGAAAAACTAATTTTTTTATGAAAAAAGCTTTTTTTTATATTTTTAATTAAAAAACTTTCTCATGTATTTTGTGCAAAAGTTCTTAAGTAATCGTTTTTAAAAACAAGTTTACATAATTGTTCCAGAAAATAGTTTTTCATATTTTATATATTTTCATTTATACAAAAGCTTTTTCATATTTAAACATAGATTTTGATGAAAAACTAATTTTTTTATGAAAAAAGCTTTTTTTTATATTTTTAATTAAAAAACTTTCTCATGTATTTTGTGCAAAAGTTCTTAAGTAATCGTTTTTAATAAATAATTTCTTATAAAAAAGCTTTTGTTTATTTGAGTGATGCTTTGAGAATAAAAGTTATAATATTTTAATATTTTGATTAAAGAATTAAGTTTATCCTAAATAGAAAAAATTGCTGTTTTATACTAATTTATTGATTCTTTTAAAGTTATGTGTGGTTATTTTTTTTTTGCCGTTGAGGTTGTGATGGTCAGATGACCGGATGGTTTGTTATTGGTGTGATGTGATATTTTGTGCATTTAACTGCTTTTCGTTTACGGTTTGTTTCATCTAGATACTTTATACAACAAACTATATCCACAAAAAAAAATAGCTGTTTATACTTTATAGCGTTTTTGTCCATTTCTGTCAACTGTTGTTTCTGCCATCGCTGCTGCTGCTGCTGATCTCTTCCTCTTGTTGTGGTGTTTTATTTTAGTTTTTTGTTACCAATATTAAGTATTATTATTATTATTTTTTATCAACATTCCCACTCAAGTTGTTTAAGTTGTTGTTCTTCTTTTTTTGTTTTTTTTTGGTATTTTTGTCGTCAATTTTTCGAGCAGCTTCAACTTTTAATATAAATTTCAACTTCCTGATCATTTGAACCTAGCTAAAAAGCAACCAACCAACCAGCCAACCAACAAACACAAATTAAAACCAGTATGTTTGCAATAATTTTTAGTTCTTTGGCATCTTAACTTCTTATGGAAGCTTCTTGTGTTTTTTTTTCTTTTATATTTTATTGTTTTTTTTTTGTTGTTTTTGCATACAAAAAAGTCAAAAAAGAGTTAAATCTTTTTACGAACTTCATCAGTCAACTTAACCAGTCTATTTTGAATATTGTTGCAATTTTATTTTTTTTGCAGCTTCATGTTCACTAAAATATAAAAGTAACAACGAGTGGTTTAATGTCTTATTAATATTGTTATTGTTATTGTAGTTTTATTTTTATTTTTGTTTTTTTTTTTTATATTTGTCTGTTAATTTAAATGTTTGCGGAGTTTTATTTATGTTGATTTTTGTGGTCCATCTTCATGTTATCTTTAACATCTGAAATAAAACGAAATAATTTAAATTTTAATTTCTGGTTACCAATGGCATGAGGTGAGGTTTTTTTCTTCAATAAGAGTTTACAGATAAGTATATGTAAATTGTTTATACTTATTTCAATAACAAGGTTGAAACCGTTATTTTAAACAGCAATTAAAGCTGTAATTTACAGTGGATCAGAATCAAAATATATTGTTCAAAAATCTGTCATTTCTTTTGACTTGCTGTTCCTTAAATTGTTATGAATAGTCTAAAATTAGGATTTTTTGAAAAATAGGCAATATTCCTACCAATATTTAATGTTTGTTAATTACCATATTGGAATTTATTTATAATTCTAAATATTTAGTTAAAGAAAAATTAAAGATTTTTACAAAAAATCCCTTAATTCCTAAAATAAATATTCAAAAATCAAAAAAAAAAACATTTTATCCGATTAATTTTACATTTGGTACGAGGCTAATAATAGGCACTTATGACATATTAAGAACACATTCAGGTATCTAAAACAATATTCCATTCCTGATTTTAATAATCGAAATTTTTCATATAAAATTTGTTAAATTTAAAAGGATCTGGGAAGGATCTCAACAGTCATACAAACAAACATAAATAAATTTTGTATATGGGGCATTTCATATCAAGTGAACCAACTTTTGAAATCGATGTCTTCCGATGTAATAATTCAGACACAATTTGTCAACAAGATCGGTTTAGAACTTTCTGAGTTAGAAAGGGTCAAAATTTGACATGTTGGCCAAGCAGGTGTTTTTTCTCATCCATGTAACTTACTACCTATTGTTCTTAGCAAAATCTGTCCCAAATAGTTTAGATAGCTATTTCTTCAATCTTTCAGAAAAAAAAAATAATTTTTGTAATTTTTTTTCCAAAATCAAAAACTTTTTTGACTTTTTTTCAAAATGGGTCCATTTTATTTTTTTCTCAAAAGAATGCTTAGATATTTTCCTTGAAGACCTATTTGGTCACTTAGTGGGATGCGATTGGGATATCTATCAAAATAAATGTTTTGACACTCAAAACATACAATTTTTGACCTTTTTTTTTGCAAAATCAGAAACTTTGTTGGCTTTTTTTTTCAAAATAGGCCAAAATATTTTGTAACTCAAGACATACAATTTTTGACTTTTTTTTTGCAAAATCTAAATATTTTTCAAAAAAAAGCCCCTTTCTTAAAATTAGTTTTTTGCTCAAAAGAAAGCTTAGGTCAATTTATTTAAGAGGTTTTTGGGATGCGAGTGGGCTATATATCAAAATAAATTTTTAACACAAAAATTGTGTGCCTTGAGTTACAAAATAAATAATATAAAATAATTCCCACTCGAATCCCACTAAGCGACCAAATAGGTCTTCAAGGAAAATATCTAAGCATTCTTTTGAGGAAAAAACAAATTTTAAAAAAGGGGCCCATTTCAAGAATGCATTTTTTGTTGTTGGTATTTGATAAAGAAAACATTAAGGCAAATAATGTCAAGTTTTGTTTTTGTAAACAAATAACGGCAACTGCTTAGCAAGTGGTCAAAGTCATTTGTCCAATTCACAATCGCTGTCGTAGCGTTGTATCGTTGTATGTCGTTATTTTTTGTTTTGTTTTTGTTTCGACAAATGTTGTTCAAAAAATATTTATGACATACAACTAACAACGCTACGACACCGATTGTGAATTGGGCAATTGTTAGTGAGGAAAGTGATGAAAGCAATTAGGACGAATTTTTTAGTTTATTTAAATAGTTAAAAATCAAACATAATTTTAAATTAAATATGGAAAACAAAAGTGATAGTAAGTGCTTAAAAGTTTAAAAAAAAGACTTTGTAAAAAATTCTTTTTGGCGAAAAAACTCTTCTGACACAACCTTTAATTTTAGAATTTTTTCTGAAAAATGAATTTTGGATAAGCTAAATGAAGAATTTAGAGTTTAATTTGTCAATTTCATATTGCACTTTTTTGCGTTTTTTGAGAAATATCATTTTTCGTGGCAGTCTCCACTTGCAAAGTAGCGAACTTGCGGATGTGTGGTTGGATGAGCAAAAGAAAGAGGAGAATAATGCTGTTGTTTACAATTTAATTGTTGGTAAAGTTGAATGCGGCAATGTTTTGAATGAGGAATCTGATTTTGTGAAGGAATAAGTAAGAATTTTTTTGTAAGAATATCTCAGTTAGATGGGAGAGTTACCGCCATATTGGATCCGGCATTTTGTATCCGAAAAAGTTTATCACAGATTCGAAATCAGCAATTTTGAATACCTCCGTATACCGATTTTCATGTAAATCAGACAACATTTTACAATTTACGCCGCTATATTGGATCCGCCATTTTGAATTTTAAAAATGTTACCTCAGATTCGAATTCAGCAGTCTTGAATATCCCCGTATACCAATTTTCGTGAAAATCAGAAGACATTTTAATATTTACGCCGCCATATTGGATCCGCCATTTTGAATGTGAAAAAATTTATCTCAGATTAGTAATCAGCAGTCTTGAATACCACCGTATACGGATTTTCGTGAAAATTAGAAAACATTTTAAAATTTAAGCCGCCATATTGGATACGCCATTTTGAATTTGAAAAATTTTGTGATTCCTTACAGTTTTGGACACAAAAATGGGTGAAATTACCTATAGTGCATATGAGAATGAATAAAATAATAAAATGGCTATAAGGAGATGGAGATAAGTTTTGAATTTGGGCTTTAAACACCAAGTCTCAAGGTGTCATTTCAGCTCAACTAGCGTTACCTTTAAATACCGTTACTGAAGAAAGTTTTTTATAGAAAAACCTTTTATTTAAAAACAAGTAAGAGAGCTATATTCGGCTGTGCCGAATCTTATATACCCTTCACCAAATTATACTTTAAAATAAAATTAAAATTTTTTTAATTTTTGAAAATTTTTTTTTTGGAATTGCTTTTACAAGTTCTTTAAAATTTTTTTTTCAATTTTTTTTTTTTTCATTTATTAGTGAATAAATGTATGACAAAAAAATGTTTTTGTGAAAAAAAATTCGAAAATATTTTTCCCGATTTTGACCCCATGTAGGTCCAACTTACTATAGCCTTATATACATCGTTGCAATTGTCTTTGAAATATCTATCATTAGTTATCCATATTGTCTATATTTATGATTTAGTAATCGTGATATAGATAAAAAATAGGCCAAAAATAGAGGTTGTTTCGGATTTTTACTCATATCAGCGTTATTTATGGACGGATTTTGCTGATTTTAAATAGGAAACTTCTCGAAAGCATATCTGACAGAATTATTGAAGATTTGGATCCCGAAGATATCTGGGGTCTTCAGAAAATTGATTTCAACAGACAGACAGACAGACAGTCAGACATGGCTAAATCGACTCCGCTATCTATAGGGCCGGAAAATTATATTGTGGAAATTACAAACGGAATGACAATCTTATATATACCCTTCTCACAAAGGTAAAGGGTATAAAAACTGCTATAATGTGTTATATTTTTCACATTAATAACAAAAACTGTTAGAAAGTATCACACTAAGTCACGGGTGTATAAAAATGATATTAAAAAAGTACGAATTATCCTTTATTCATAATCCGTATCAAATTTATTGTTCATAAGGATTCGATTACAGAACACCATTTTTTACTTTTGGTTATCTTTTTAATCGGTTGCGATATTTTTAGGTATTTTTTACAAATATTTTTTATAGAAATTTCAAACAACCTAATATGTAACTTATAAACTTATTACTGTAAAAAAAAACATATAATTGAAATTTCACTGGCTTAAAGCCAAAACGAATTACATTTTTTTTTTTTTACAATTTCTATAAATTTCAAATGCATAAACTTCTCTACTCAAACACACGTAAAGTCTTTTTTAAAATTCACAATGAATTTTAGTTTAGATTTGTACATAAAGAAACCTTGTTGATGTTTTTTTTTTTAAGTTTGATTTCAATAAATGTATTGAATATAAACAAAAACTGAAAAAACAACAACAATAATTTCTCATGTTTTTGTTGGCTTTAGATTACAAGTTCATTTTACCAATGCACAAGTATTTCCTTTACAGTTTCAATTCCAATTCCATTCTAGTTTAATTCATTCGTATAAATGTATGGTTATAATCGAGTGTGTTTAAGTGTGTAAGAGTGTGTAAGTGTGTGTATTCATGTAAATGTTTCATGTTTGTATGCAATTAAATTTTATTTATTTTCATTTATTGTTTTAGTTGTTGTTTTCTTTACTCACAATTCAATTGAAATGCATTCAATATTGCAGTAAGTTTTGCTTTTGGTTTTTTGTTGTTGTTGTTGTTGTTGTTAGTTGTTGTTATTGCTGTTGTTGTGCAGCTAAAACTCTTCATGATTTTATTTATTTATTTCAGTTTCCTGGTACGCAGTTGTCATCTTGTGGATGATTATCAAGTTCACTATGTTTTTTTGTTTGTTTTTGTGTTTTCATAGGAATTCTATTGGAATGAAATCAAATCGAATTTAATATTGTAAATCTAAATCGAAACTAAAATATCAGCCACAACAGTAGCAATAACAAAACACAAGTGTTAATTTGAAATTCTAAAAATAGTTTAAATGTATTAGAACTAAATAAATCATATGATGCGTTTACACTGACATTGACACATAACATTGAGAAAGAAGCCTTGGTTGGTTTTTTTTTTTTTTTCATTAGGAAGCTTTATAAAACGATTTTCCACATATGGTTTAGTTTTTTTAGTGCAACTACAAGTTATAAAATAAACTCCTAAATAGATAATACATACATATTAATAATATGTCATTTATAACCAAAAAACAATGTTAAAATTTTGTCGCTAAATCATTCCAGAATTGTTGATTGTAAAAATACTTTCTTATTTCCTTTTATTATAAAAAAAAACTTATTGTAAAAGCTTAATTTGATATCAAAAACACGAAACGAAACATTTTGTATATAAAATGCATTTGTTTTGTAATCAAAAAAAAATTATATTTTTGGGATATTTCTACTAAAAATCTTGTTTTTATTAATAAAGTATTTTTTATAAATCATCTTTTCAATATAAACATTTTTTAATTAACAAAAATACCTTCTTTTTATGTGAAAAAGCTTTCTCCATGAAAGCTTTTATTCGGAAAATCTTTTTTTGTAACAAATATAACAAAGCTTAGTAAAAGTTTCATTTTAATTGAAAGTAAGAATTTTTGTAATAAAACTTTTTTTAGAAAAAGCTTTATTCTACAAAACAATTTAATGAATTTTTTATTAAAAAATATCAAAAAATTATTTTTAAAATCCTTTTCTTACTTGATTTTTTTTAATATAAAAAAGTTTTTTTTACAAATAGACCGTTGCTTTTATGTGACAAATTTTTCTCCAAAAAAGCTTTTATTTCGGAAGGTATTTTTTGGGTGAAAAATATATCAAAGCTTTGTAAAAAGTGTTATTTTAATTAAAAGTAAGACATGTAAGACAAGTAATAAGTAAGACATCATTAAAAGAGCCTTTTTAATATATAAAAAAATCTTATTTTTGTAATAATCCAATAAAAGCTTATTTATCAAGAAAGCTTTTTTTAGGAAAACCTATTAGTGAACAATTTAACAAAGCCTTTTAAAAAGTTTTTTTAATTAAAAATCCATTTTATATGAAAAACTTTTCTGGAAAAGCTCTACCTTAACAACAATAAGGAAAAGAAATAAACACACTTTTAGAGCTTTTCTTCTAAAATTAAAAAAAAAAACAATTTCTTGCATAAAATCGCACCCCTATCATGAAAAACATGTGAAATTTATGTTCCCATGAAATGTCCATTTCCCTCGAAGGGAAAATTGCTATCGTGCTATACCCATGAGCTTTTCATTCACAATAGTTGATTTTGTTCATAACAGCTGTTTATTGTTTACAAAATTCCATCTAAAAATTTCACAACATGGGGAATTTTTTCACATGAACGAAAAATGTTAAAAGGAACAAAATATTTTTATTTTAAGCTTTTTATGAAAGCTTTTTTCAAAGATTTTACATTATATAAAAATTATAGTTTGAACATAAAGTTTATTTTTATGAATGAAAGCTTTTTTTCTATAAAAGTTTCTTCTTTTTTTAAAAAATTCTTTTTTTTCCTGTAAACATTTTTTTTTTATTATAATTTAAGTAAAATAAATAACACTGTCCAACAACATTTTTGGAACAGAATAGCGACCTTATAATTCTAAAAGGGCATGTTGAGTAGATAGTTTTTGAAGAATAAACTTATAGTCCAGCTGGTCTGATTTTTTTTTTTACAGTGGGATAAAGTCTTAATTTTGATCGAAGGTAGCATTATACTAACTGAAACAAATGTTGTAAGTTAATGTCTGAGAGAATTCTTATTGTTAGAGTTATATTTTCGAATTTTATGGGGATAATCGCCTATCTTTAGGCATAAATTTGACCCTATTTTCGAGAAAATCACAAATATCAGTGGGAGTCACTTTGGGTCTCACATTTTTTAAAAAACTCGCCAAAAATCCAAGCATGATCCGAATGAGCTGATATTTAAAATGTAAATAGTCCTTAAGGAGATCTAGAAAAAACATGCATACATATGGGCAATTCCACGAGAATGACTATCACGGCTGAAAAAACAAAAACCCTTGAAACTTTTTTTGAAGATGATTTGAATAGAATGTTACTATGTGAAAGTATTTAGAGCTTATTACAACATTTTAAGTGCAAAAATAATAGTTTAAACTTACTTTATTTAATTTTTTAATTCAATTGGTATGTTTTGAGGCTAAAATTGTGGCGAAAACTAAGCTCCCAATTAGCATGTAGTATGAAATGAATTTGACTCTGATTGTTTTTTTGCTATCATCAAAATGTTTATTTTAATTTTTGGTAATTATTCGAACTTAAGCCTAATTAAAAATTTACTTTCAAATTATATCAAAATGTTGATTGAAACCGAATATATATTTTCTATTTATTTTTTTAGTTTTTATATACATATATTTACAGAATATACATTGTTTTACTATAAGAGAAAAATCTGTCACGTACGATATAAAATTGTATTTATTATAAAATCATCCAAAGATTGTTTTTATTTAAATATGACGGATTGTAAAGGAAAAATATTGGGTTTAGTGAAAGAAATTAAAAGAAAACATAACTCCTTTCACGATTCGCAAATTTTCGCATGTTTCTACATGTACCTCAAAATTACTTCCGTTTTATGTCACGTACGATATACCCTCATTTCGCTCGATATTTTGGATAACAATCTTTCAAAAGAACTTATTATTTTTTTTAAAATATAGCACCCTCTGAATGAAACATACAGACCAAATTATTTTTCAGATGCTCTTATTTTTGCAAAATCTATTCCACTCTATAGGCGTACAAATGTCACGTACGATGACATGGAATTGCCCATGTGTAAGTAAAACGTAAAAAATACGGACATTTTTACATATTCCAACTTTGGATGAATGAAACTTTTTACAGGTACGAGAAAACTATTAGCAAGTTGTTTTGATTATATTCATATCTCTTGAACTAAAGAAGTTAACTTACATATGTATGCATTTTGTTTTGTAGATCACCTTAAGGACTATTAATATTTTAAAGTCCAGCTCATTCGGGACATACTTTATTTTTAGCGATTTTTTTAAAAAATGTGAGACCCGAGGTGGAGTGTATTTTTGCTAATTAAGCGTAAAGACCTTTATTTACAACTTTGACATCTTTGGTGACCCGCACTGAAATTTTTAGGTAAACATTTTCGAAAAATATTTTAATCCTTAAATGTCCTTTTTGAAAGGACTTTTTTGATCTTGAGAAGTCGCTGTTCTGTTCCAATCAAAAAGTCTCAATTTGTTGGACAGTGTAATTATACAGTTTATTTAAAAACAAGTAAGAGAGCTTCACCAAATTATACTTTAAAATAAAAATTTTAAATATTTTTAGGTAAACAAAATTAAATTTTTTTTCTAAACTGTTTTTCAAAATTTAAAATTTTTTTTTTCAGAAATTAAAAATTAAATTTTTTTTCTAAATTGTTTTCAAATTTTTTCGTTGCAATGGAGTTTGAAATATCTATCCTTAGATATATTAATGACTTAGTAATCCAGATATAGATAAAAATTAGGCCATAAATCGAGGTTGGCCCGGGTTTTTCCTATATCTCAGCCATTTGTGGGCTTATATTAATGTATGAATCAAGTTTGTAACTTATTTGGGGTTTTCAGAAAATTGATTTCAACTGACAGACGGACATGACTTAATCGACTCCGCTATCCATAAGGATCCAGAATATATATACTTTATAGGGTCGGAAAATTATATTGTGGAAATTACAAGCGGAATGACAAACTTATATAAAAATGCCTTTTTAAATAAAATCTTCGTTTTTTGAGTAAGAAGCTTTAATTACAGAAAATGTGTTTGTGAAACATATAACAAAGCTTTGCTAAAGTTCTTCTTTAAACTTCATTTATTACATTTTTATACCCTTCACCTTCGTGAGAAGGGTATATATAAATTTGTCATTCCGTTTGTAATTTCCACAATATAATTTTCCGACCCTATAAAGTATATATATTCTGGATCCTTATAGATAGCGGAGTCGATTTAGCCATGTCCGTCTGTCTGTCTGTCTGTCTGTCTGTCTGTCTGTCTGTCTGTCTGTCTGTCTGTCTGTCTGTCTGTCTGTCTGTCTGTCTGTCTGTCTGTCTGTCTGTCTGTCTGTCTGTCTGTCTGTCTGTCTGTCTGTCTGTCTGTCTGTCTGTCTGTCTGTCTGTCTGTCTGTCTGTCTGTCTGTCTGTCTGTCTGTCTG
The DNA here is from genome assembly GCA_942486065.2 of Calliphora vomitoria. Taxonomy (NCBI): domain Eukaryota; kingdom Metazoa; phylum Arthropoda; class Insecta; order Diptera; family Calliphoridae; genus Calliphora; species Calliphora vomitoria. The sequence goes on from OW818030.2 coordinate 130,771,639, forward strand.
TCTGTCTGTCTGTCTGTCTGTCTGTCTGTCTGTCTGTCTGTCTGTCTGTCTGTCTGTCTGTCTGTCTGTCTGTCTGTCTGTCTGTCCGTCTGTCTGTCTGTCTGTCTGTCTGTCTGTTGAAATCAATTTTCTGAAGACCCCAGATATCTTCGGGATCCAAATCTTGAATAATTCTGTCAGACATGCTTTCGAGAAGTTTGCTATTTAAAATCAGCAAAATCGGTCCACAAATGGCTGAGATATAAGGAAAAAACCAGGACAACCTCGATTTTTTACCTATTTTTTTACCTATATCTGGATTACTAAGTCATTAATATAGACAATATGGATATCTAATGATAGATATTTCAAAGACCTTTGCAACGACGTATATAAGACCATAGTAAGTTGGACCTACAATGGGTCAAAATCGGGAAAATATTTTGAACCCGAATTTTTTTTCACCAAAAGTTTTTTTGGCTAAATATTAAAAAAAAAAATTTAAAATTTAAAAAAAAAGTTTTTTAAATTTAAAAAAAAATTAAAAAAAAAATCGAAAAAAAAAATTTTTTCAAAAAATTAAAAAAAAACAACTGGAAAAAAAATAAATTTTGTACCTAAAAATATTTAAAATTTTTATTTTGAAGTATAGTTTGGTGAAGGGTATATAAGATTCGGCCCAGCCGAATATATCTCTCTTACTTGTTGATCATAAAATAGTTTTGGTGAAAAAATAAGTAAAACAATTCTTTTTGAGTGAAGATATTTTTTGAGAAATTTATTAAAAATATAAAAAGCATTGTAATATTTATGTCAAAATATAAAGTTTATTTTAAAAAAAAAACTTTTATTGTAATGATTGATTATTAAAGCTGGATTATATGAGAAAGTTTTTTATAAAATTCAGTTGTTTATAAAAACCTAAAATTTTTTGAAAAATATAAAAAGCTTTCAAGACTTTTTTAAAAGTTTTTCTTGTGAAAGTGAGTTTTTTATTAAGAATTTTTATATTTTGAAAATATTTTTTACATGAAAGAAAATCTTAATTTTATGAAAAAGATTTATAGAAAATATTTTAGTTTTTTGTAAAATCTCTATTTTTAAATGAAAAATATAAAAATTCTTCCCAGGAAAATATGTTTTAGTTCACCTACAAGTTCTAGAAGAAATAAATATAGCTAGTACTCATTCTAGTTTGACGTTGTGGATAATTAATTTAATTTGCAATTTTCACTATCAGAACTAGTTCTTAAGAATCTTCGCGGAGCTACCACACTGTACTGGAACCAGTTACATACTTAAACAATAATTTCCACTTAATTATCAATCTCAGAACTAGTTCCAGAGAAGCTTTATGGAGCAACACACATCTTCATAGAAACCTTTCTAGAACTAGTTCTTTCATAGGTGATTTATGTTTAAAACTGTGATGCTTGAAACTAATAAACAAATTGATATAAATGTTTTTAAACCGGTTCCCTGGAGTTATTTAGAGACTAATAAATGATCTATAGAACTACACGCAGAGAAAAAATATAGTTGGGCATGTTTACAGTCACCATATCAACATTTTTAAAAGGTTTTTAACAATATTATAGTCACAGTAACTATTTACATGATTGGGTAAACATGTATATGCTAAACATGTATATGCTAATTGATATCATAATCTGAGAACAACATATTATGATATAAAGAATTATCATAACAATGGTTGTCACAAACATATACATGTAAATGAAAATGGTTGTCACAAACACATACTTGTTTACTGTAACCATATATATGATTAATACAATCATGTGATTCGTAAGTTAACCATATTATGGTTACCACAATCATGGAAATAGTTACTGTGACTATAATATTGTTAAAAAACTTTTAAAAATATAGTTGAGAAACGTTCGACTCTTTTTGCAGAAAATGCTTAACTATATATATACGAATTGTTCAGTTATTGAAAGACCGGCACAACTCAAAAATTAAAATTTCATGTAATATATCTGTCAAAAATTTAAAAATCTTATTTTGTGTCAGTATACGCATAGAAAAAACATGGTTGTGGTAAGCATAAACATATTATGGTCGTTATTAGTTAAAATATAATATCATGATCAAATATAGTCGTAATATCATTGTAATACCTGATCATAATATGTTCCGAAGTAATCATATTATGATTCAGGATAGAACAAAATACAATTAAAAGTAAACTTAAAATTTAATGTTTATTTGTAAGTTTAAATGGTTGTACATAATACAATATGTTTGGCTATTTATCATTCTTTAGTTGTTTTAAAACTAATTATGTTTCGGTAAACCATAGTGCCAGTGTAAACAGCTTCTAACATCCAACATTTTTACAACTACAACTGTTCTTACGCCACCAATTTACATTTGCATTTGTTTTGATAATCTTGTTGTTTGACATTAAATAAGAAGGAAATGCTTTCACAATCTTGTTTTCAATTTTTCACTACAACAATTGGAGATTTTTTTTTTTTTTAAAGCCAGTCTTTGTTAATTTATTTATTTTATTCCACATACATATCTACAATTATTTATTTCTATTAATAATTTAATAATTCATTAACCTTCAATTAACATACTTAACACAGCTCATTAACTCTTAAATACATAATGTGTGTGGAAATGATCAAATGTATCATAAAATTAAATCAAATTAATCATTCAATTGCAATTTTGGGATTAAAATTATGAGCATTATTTTGCTATGACAGTTCTAATTTGTTTATAATTGAAACACACAAACAAATTGAGAGGGATTAAACAGCATTAGTTTTGTTAGTTTCTTTGCAGAAATACTTGATTTACTACTTTGTAAATAAGTAAAACTAGAATAATTTAAAAACCATGTTTGCCATATTACTTAATTGGTTTTTACACTGCTTCCTGAATTACAAATGTAATAATCTGCAATTTAAAGCTCTAGTGTTTGTATAAATTATTTTGTTTTAATAAAAGTATAGTCAGACAGCAACACTTCATACTCGTAAAACCATTCCATGAATACCAACCAATTAATTCCATCATTCTTTTAACTAACTGACAGTGCATCATTATAACCATCATCTGGCAATGACAAATTGTATATCGTTGATCATGATGATTGTTATTTGTTTGTTTGTTTTTTTTTTTCTTCTTTATGTTTTTTGTGACAATAACAGCAACAACAACAACAACATCAGCAGTAATAATAATAATAAATGTTCGAAAACGTTTTAATGCCACAACATACTGACATAATCGAATACATGGAATTGGTTGATTCGCATATGATAATGACTGCTGTCACATGCATTAAGTTTATGACAATTTGTTGTAAGACAAAATATTCAGAAATATGTATATTATTGTATAAATATATATGTGTAGTTATATGAGTATAAAATTGATACTTCCTCTACTATAAGTGACATATTTAAATTGTACCAAAGATCTGATCCGGAAGGCAGAATGAATTAACTCGAAAGTAACTCAAAACCTCGGTTAGATGAAATCTAGTATTTTATAATAAAGGCCAAATACTTTAGGGCTACCAGAATTCACTCAGTCTCTTTCAATCACGCCACCAACAGCAGAATTTCAACAGACAAATATTCGTAGTACCCTTTAACTGGAATGATTACTTGGGAAAAATTGCTACAGAGGTCGATATATATACGCGACAAAATAATGTAAAATATCATGAATCCCAAACCATGTTAATAAACTGATCAACTACTGTAGTCTGAACAAGGCATGAAGGCTTATGTTACAACAATGACCTCAATAATAAATTGATTCTTGCCTACATGGAAGCTATGTCCCACCTTCACCTCCTTTATACATCCAGTAAGTTTTTCTGAGCCTTGTTCCTATTAATAATGCTAGTCTTTGACCACTATTCCGTATGAGTGGTCTTTGTCCACGAGAGTTCAGTTTTAACATTCCTTTGTTTTAAAATAACGTGTTTCTCGCACTTATAAAGACTAAGTATTGTTTCCGTGACTTGTTAATTTATGGTAGTTGTAAAATACTTCCAAAAAATACTTAATAATTCCTATAAACTTTCTTATCATTAACTTATATTGGATTAAAAGATTATAAGATTATATTATCTCTAGATTTCTTTGTCAGCAGCACACATTCGGAAGATGATAGTATCAATCGTCTACATCGCCTTGTTTGTATTTTGGGAAACGCTTAACCAATATATTGTTAAGGCGCCTTCTCATTTATTTTAGACGTTCTGATCGGATTAGCCTCTCACTGGGAGTCGACTGCCTTGTCCACCTACTATTCCTCTGAAGTAAGAAGCTTCAAGAAGTCACTAACTATAGAATTATCTAAAGTCATTCCACTATATAAAGAAAGGAATGGAAATAGAAGAGTGTTTTCACTAAATCTAGGAGAATGGGCTCTATATGATGGAGACAAGGGTGTGCGACAATCCACTGTTTCTCTAGATTCACTCTACTAACTACTAATTGCTATACTGGATTGACTAGCCGATTTAATCGTTCCGGAATGTCTATTACAACAAATAAGTATTTAGAAGAATTCTGCCAATTCAATTTGCTTGTCCCCTCTAGAACGATTCTCAGAGTGTCAAAAATAACAGATAGTTCCATACATCTGTAATCTAAGCAGCCCAAAGCTTTCCTTCCTGTCGAATATCTGTAGTGTTCACTTCGTGATTAAATCCTCATCATGAAACGTTTCTAGGATCGTCACATTTAATTATCTGAATTGGTTGGTGAGTTATGAGTATATCAAAGAGTTGCTCTGAGCAGGGTTTCATAGTAATAGATGGTGTTTGTTCTAATGATTTTACAACAATTAAAAAATGAAGAAGGAAATTGGAGGTGTTAAAGGACCACGAATGACTAGGAAATTGGAGGTGTTAAAGGGAAATGATTAACTAGGAAATTGGAGGTGTTAAAGAACCAGGATTCACAAGGAAATTGGAGGTGTTAAAGGACCACGAATGACTAGGAAATTGGAGGTGTTAGAGGACCACGAATGACTAGGAAATTGGAGGTGTTAGAGGACTACGATTGACTAGGGAATTGGAGGTATTATAGAACTACCATTGACTAGGAAATTGGAGGTGTTCAAGGACCACGAATGACTAGGAAATTGGAGGTATTATAGAACTACGATTGACTAGGAAATTGGATGTGTTAAAGGACTACGATTGACTAGGAAATTGGAGGTATAAAAGGACTACGATTGACTAGGAAATTGGAGGTGTTAAAGGACTACGATTGACTAGGAAATTGGAGGTATAAAAGGACTACGATTGACTAGGAAATTGGAGGTGTTAAAGGACTACAATTGACTAGGAAATTGAAGGTGTTAAAGGACTACGATTGAGTAGGAAATTGGAGGTGTTACAGGACCACGAATGACTAGGAAATTGGAGGTGTTAAAGGACTACTATTGACTAGGAAATTGGGGGTGTTAAAGGACCACGAATGACTAGGAAATTGGAGGTGTTAAAGGACCACGATTCAATAGAAAATTGGAGGTGTTACAGGACTACGATTGACTAATGACTTGGAGGTGTTAAAGGACGACGAATGACTAGGAAATTGGAGGTGTTAAAAGACCACGAATAACAATTCACTAGGAAATTGGAGGAATTAAAGGACCATAATTCACTGGGAAATTGGAGGTGTTCAAGGACCACGAACGACTAGGAAATTGAAGGTGTTAAAGGACAACGATTCACTAGGAAATTGGAGGAGTTAAAGGACTATGATTGACTAGGAAATTGGAGGTGTTAAAGGACCATGATTGACTAGGAAATTGGAGGTATAAAAGGACCATGATTCACTAGGAATATTGGAGTTATTAAAGGACCATGAGTGAGTGGAATATGGAGGTATTAAAGGTTTACGATTGACTAGGAAATTGGAGGTATTATAGGACCGTGATTGACTAGGAAATTGGAGGTATTAAAGTACCACGAACGACTAGGAAATTGAAGGTGTTAAAGGACAACGATTCACTAGGAAATTGGAGGAGTTAAAGGACTATGATTGACTAGGAAATTGGAGGTGTTAAAGGACCATGATTGACTAGGAAATTGGAGGTATAAAAGGACCACGACTGACTAGGAAATTGGAGGTATAAAAGGACCATGATTCACTAGGAATATTGGAGTTATTAAAGGACCATGAGTGAGTGGAATATGGAGGTATTAAAGGTTTACGATTGACTAGGAAATTGGAGGTATTATAGGACCGTGATTGACTAGGAAATTGGAGGTGTTCAAGGACCACGAACGACTAGGAAATTGAAGGTGTTAAAGGACAACGATTCACTAGGAAATTGGAGGAGTTAAAGGACTATGATTGACTAGGAAATTGGAGGTGTTAAAGGACCATGATTGACTAGGAAATTGGAGGTATAAAAGGACCACGACTGACTAGGAAATTGGAGGTATAAAAGGACCATGATTCACTAGGAATATTGGAGTTATTAAAGGACCATGAGTGAGTGGAATATGGAGGTATTAAAGGTTTACGATTGACTAGGAAATTGGAGGTATTATAGGACCGTGATTGACTAGGAAACTGGAGGTATTAAAGGTCCATGATTGACTAGGAAATTGGAGGTATTAAAGTACCACGATTGACTAGGAAATTGGAGGTATTAAAGGACCACGATTGACTAGGAAATTGGGGATACAAAAGCACCACGATTGACTATTGGAGGTATAACAGGACCACGATTGACTAGGATATTGGAGGTATTAAAGGACCACGACTGACTAGGAAATTGGAGGTGTTAAACGACTACGATTGAATAGGAAATTTGAGGTATAATAGTACCTCAATTGACTGGGAAATTGGAGGTATAAAAATACCTCGATTGCCGGAGCAGCAATATCTAGTCTGATATATTATGTGAGAATATTTTAAAGTTGTAGCTATTTCCATCAGATGTTTAGGTGTAGCGTATATATCCCTACGACTTCAACCCACTAAAATAATATTCGTAAAGTTTTCAGCAAAAATTTTCTTCATATGATTTGTGGTTGAGCTATGAATCTTTTGATGAATTTCCAGTCTCATTATTTACCGATGATTAACTGGACTGACTGCTCATGCGGCTGAGTAGTAGTTGGATGATGATTGTGTGGCGCATACCACGAGTTATAACAACAAATAAATCTATACGACTGCCTGCACATCACTTTTTCAGAGCTGCTTTTGGTTGATTTTTAATTGTCGTGAGCCTTTTTTAATAAATTATAAATATGTACGAGTATGTATGCAAGTATGTCGGTATAACTGAGTGTAAATGTATTGAATTATTTATGTATAAATAAATTTGTTGCCAACAACAATTAATATCATTATCAACTTATGTTTGTATGCCGATGGTTGGTTGGTTGGTTGTTTGGCATTAATGGTTGAAACGTTAGTTGTTATAAATCAACACATGTGATAATGAAGTACGATGAGATTGAATAAATCTGGCTGTCTGGATGTCTGTTTGTATGTCTTTATGACGGACTATCTGTCTGTATGTCTGTTTGTTTGTATGTATGTGATGGCATATTTGTTGAACAATAAGGAATGATTTTCTTATATGATTATATGGAGATGTGTTTAAATACAAAAGCAAAAACGAAAAAAATAAAATATTTAAATGTAATTTATGCATTTGGCAATTGCAATATTCTGCAATCCGTAATCCGCATGCAAATTCTGCAGCGCATTAGCTGTTGTTGGCAATTGTTATTTTTGTTGCTGCTTTATTTACTATTTATTGGGTGTGTTTATATGAAACGTTCTGAGCGTTTTTAATACCCAAGACGCTTCGCTCGTCTTCTTTCTTTTTTTTATGGTTTTTATTATTAATAATAATTTCTTGCATGGCATATTAATTATTGAGTGCGGTATCGGGACTATTCATCATTTTCATCATCCTCATCAGACATCATCGCCATCAAAGCCATTATCAAATCACCATAACAAAGATGACTCTTATTGTTGTTTCTTATAATTTATTTTGTTTTTTCTTTGTACATTTTCAAAAAAATTTACGTTTTTATCTTTAAAAGTCTTGCTGTTCCTTTTGAGACACCGGAGGCCAACTATTTGCACAGTAGCTGGTAGCTGGTATGTATGTATGTATTCAGTGTATTGAATATCGACTAGACACCCAATCACACATTTGTTCTTATGAAATATTCCGTCTTGCAGCCAGCCAGCCAGTCAAGTCAGTCACTCATTCAGGCCAGTGTGTGTGTGTGTTTTGTTGTTGTTTGAGTTGTTTTTTCTTTCGGCATGATAAAACGTGCTTAGAATTGAGAATCTTTTGTCTATTGAATGGGGTATTTTTTTGCTGTTATTGTTGTTATTTGTCATGCATGTACAAAGATTGAATGCAATTATCACTACGGGGAAGTTATGGTAAACAGAAATTAAGAAGAAGCAGAAGCAGAAGCCATTTGAAAGAAGCCATAGAAAATCTAATTGTTTTCCAATATTGTTTGTTATCTTTGTTCACTAGTCTGTTGTTTATTAAAAATATACGAATTTGGGATTTCCTATCTTCTTTTTTTTTTGCCACTTGTATTTCAATTATGAAATTCTTTGAATCAATTAAACTTTTATTTAATTTTAAAATTGGATCTAAAATCGTAATTTAATTAAAATTGGCTTAAAAACCCTCCAGTTGAAATACGTTGCTTAAGAGATATGTATGTAGAGAAAATTTTAATATTGTATTTGAAACCACACTGTTAGATTATAGAGTGAGCTAAAATGTTTAATAATTCAGATCATTTTTATTAATTTGCAAAAATTTAACATATTTATTTTCCATTATTCTAAAAATTGTAACTAAAAACTAAATCTTTTATGGCATATTTCAATAAAAAACAAATAAGAGAGCTATATTCGGCTGTGCCGAATCTTATATACCCTTCACCAAATTATACTTTAATACAAAAATTTTAAATATTTTTAGGTAAACAAAATTAAATTTTTTTTTTAAATTTAAAAAAAAAAATTTTTTAATTGGTTTTCAAAATTTAAACAATTTTTTTTTTCAAAATTGTTTTCAATTTTTTTTTTTTTTTGAAATTGTTTTGTTTTAATTTTTAAAATTTTTTTTTTTTTTAATTTTTAAAAAATTTTTTTAAATTTATTAGTGAAAAAAAGTTAATAAAAAACTTTTTTTTGGTAAAAAAAAATTCGGGTTAACAAATATTTTTTCCGATTTTGACCCATTTTAGGTCCAAATTACTATAGCCTTATATACATTGTTGCAATGGACTTTGAAATATCTATCATTAGATATCCATATTATCTATATTAATGACTTAGTAATTAGAAAAATTGAGGTTGTCCCGGTTTTTTCCTTATATCTCAGCCATTTGTGGGCCGATTTTCTCGATTTTAAATAGCGACCGAGCCGGGAGAATTCCCGACATATTGATGTATAAATTATGTTTGTATGTTATTTGGGGGCTACGGAAAGTTGATTTCAACATACAGACGGACAGACAGACGGACATGGCTTATCGACTTCGATATATATAACGATCCAGAATATATATACTTTGTGGGGTCGCAAATGAAAAATGTAGATATTACAAACGGAATGACAAACTTTTATATACTCTTGCCACTCATGGTGAAGGGTATAATAAATTGGATATTGACTTATAAAATTGTTTTGGTCTAGAACAAGAAAACAACGCCACACAGTGGCTCAGAATCATTTTTCATCGGCCAAAACTCTGTAACTTTTAAATCGATAGAGGTATTATAAAATTGTTTTTTTTTTTTTTTTTTTGATAGAGAGATATTTGCTTGAATTTGCTAGAATTTATTGGCCCTCAAAAGTTCTATTCCACTTAGATTCAAATTTTACTAAAATATAGTAACTGAGAGAACATTTAATAACAGATTAGGTATAAGCGGTACAGTGACTCATCGTACCATTTGTTATTGACTAGTATCCTACCAAAATAACAAAAAACGCAGCCAATTGTCGATAATAGTTCGCGAGAAATGATAATTTACTTCTGAAATTTATAGAAAAACTCATATTTTATAAAATAACATAAAATAGTTGTCTTTAACAGCATGTCACGCTCACAATTACCAATATTTGCCATCTTAATTTAGTGTAAACAACAACGTTTTTTTTTTTTCTTCATCGAAAGTGTCGAATTTTGTACCAAGAAAGCGTCATATGCGGGAAGTTTAGCCTTACTTCTTTAATTTGAAAAAAAGTGCCGCTGAAGCACATCGATTGCTCACCAATGCTTAAGGCGAATGTGTTCTATCGGTTTCAATGTTCGAGATATGGTTTGTGCGGTTCAGAAGTGATGATATTGACACGGAAGACAAAGATTGCCCAGGCCAGCCAAAAAAATTTGAAGACCATGAATTAGAGGCATTACTCCATGAAGATTGTTGTAAAAATCAACAAGAGCTTGTAAAATCAGTGGGAGCTACTCAAGCAGCAATTTCAAAACATTTGCGAGTAGCAGGATTCATCCAAAAGCAGAGCACTTGGGTACCATACGAATTGAAGCCGAGAGACCTTGAAAGACAGTTTTGCCTGTCCGAAATGATGCTTGGACGCTATAAAGGAAAAGCATTTTTGCATCGAATCATTACGTGCGATGAAAAATTGATCTGTTACAATAACCCTAAGCGTATGAGATCATATGTGAATGCCAGCCAACCAGCCGAATCAACACGAAAGCCAAAGTAATTCTCTGTAATTGGTGTGAGCAAAACGGTCCTATCTATTATGAGCTAATGAAATCTGGCAAAGACCATCACAGGGAACCTGTACCGAGCGCAACTGATTCGTTTGAAGCGAGCATTTGCCAAAAAACACTCAGAATATGTGGCCAGACATTAAGCCGTAATATTCTATCATGGCATCGCTCGGCCACATGTTACAATACCTGTTAAAAACTATTTAGAATGAAATGGTTGGTAAGTTTTTAATCACTCGCTTTATAGTTCAGACATTGAACAGTCCGAATACTATTTGTTTCCATCGATGCAGAGCGCTCTCTCTGGGATACGCAGAGTGTCTGATATTGGCTTGATTCGTGCTTGGCCTTAAAAGGTGAGCAGTTCTTTTGGCTCGGAATCCATATGTGAACAGGTCATAGATAACAATGGCCAATACAGTGCACTCGCCATAATATGAACACAAGCGCTTTAGCCAAATTTTGGCCCTAGCACCAGGTAATGGCAAATATTGTATTACTTACGATACAAATTTTTTCGGGTAATTTTGGAATAAAAATCTCACCCACAAAACGATTTTTTAAAGTCAAAATTTGTATTACTTTTTTATTTTTTTTTACAGTAAAACATCGAGCCTGGATGATATATATTGATAAAATAAAACTATTTGCGTTTTATGGATGAACTTTTTTGACAACCACGAAAAAGTAGTACCATTTTTTTAAATAACTTTCAATGGTCTATTCGACTATGCCAGAGCCATTTTGATATTTGCAAAAAATTTTAAAAATTATACCCCTAATGAACACCCAAATATAATAACACCCCAAAATATGAACACTTTTTACTTCCATTGGCTTATCTAAAATATAAACTTAGTGCAGAAGCTTTAAAATATGAACAGCTTACTTTTGTTGTTATACCCTTCACCTTCGTGAGAAGGGTATATATAAGTTTGTCATTCCGTTTGTAATTTCCACAATATAATTTTCCGACCCTATAAAGTATATATATTCTGGATCCTTATAGATAGCGGAGTCGATTTAGCCATGTCCGTCTGTCTGTCTGTTGAAATCAATTTTCTGAAGACCCCAGTTATCTTCGGGATCCAAATCTTCAATAATTCTGTCCGACATGCTTTCGAGAAGTTTCCTATTTAAAATTAGCTAAATCCGTCCATAAATAAAGGAGATATGAGCAAAAATCCGAGACATCCTCTACTTTTGGCCTATTTTTGATCTATATCTCGATTACTAAGTCATACATATAGACAATATGGATATCTAATGGCAGATATTTCAAAGTCCATTGCAACGATGTATATAAGGCTATAGTAAGTTGGACCTACAATGGGTCAAAATCGGAAAAAATATTTTTTAACCCGAATTTTTTTTAGAAAAATAATATTTTGTCATAAGTTTTTTTCGCTAATAAATTAAAAAAAAAAAAATTAAAATTTTTTCCATTTTTTTAAAAAAAATTAGAAAAAACTTAAAAAACTATTTCGAATTTTTTTTTTTTAGTTTTATTTTAATGTATAAATTGGTGAAGTGTATATAAGATTCGGCACAGCCGAATATAGCCATCTTACTTGTTTTTTAACATATTTTATCTATCTACACAGAGTTGAAATCTAATTCAACAGGGTAGTGGCTAAATTCTAATTCAAATGCCCTGGGAATTAGATGCCATTCGCAAATTAGAATCTTGCAAAAGTGAACTGGCATGGTTTTAATTAGTTAGTATTATCGGGAGTCCACTGTATATTGTACAAATGTTTCAAAATAAAAGCTAAAAACATAAAAATTATTAACTATAATTTAATGAAATTTTGCTTGCAAATCTTGCATATATTTTGTTTAAGAATGGAACAAACAATTTATCAAATTCTAACTATACAACACAAATATCATTGATTGGAATTTGACAAATCCTATGTCAATGGAGAGCTATCATATAAAAAAATACTGTTACGAATTTGCATTAGCAATTTGAATTTAACGGTTTGTAACGACTGCCAGCAGCATTCATCATGTTTATAAACACATCCATCAGTAGAAGCTTCTACTTATCAAAAATATTGATAGCATGCGGTTGATTAGCATTGTTTGTAAGTATGGGAGCACTGTATGTTTAAGCTGCTAACATTAACATCGAAAGCTCTAGAATTCGAATGTAGTAGTATGTCCGTTAAGAGCATTGTAGAAGATTCCCGAGAGATGGCAGTGCGTATATAAATAGTGGCAGAGGTAGCAGTCGAGAGTTGAGTTGATCATAAGCGCTGTTAGAGTTAATATCAACTGTCTTGTACATTTAAGTTTGTATATTATAAAGTGTGCATTTCTTCGAACTAAGAAACGGGTATAAAGACACTGAGCGACTAATTGAACTGTTGTTGTTGTTGTACATTTTAAATAAATAAAGAGTTGTTACAATTTTAAACTAATAAAACTGCTTTTATTTGATATCAAAAGTATCCGGTTTATTTAAAGGAAATAAACCAACTTTTTGAAAATGTTAAAACGTAACAATACTTTTTGATCTATTTATTAATTACAAACAGAGATAAAATTAATGCAATTTTAAAGCAATTCTTCTCAAACAGAGGGACAAGAGCATGAAGATGTCATGATGATGTTACTCATCTAAATTATTCATTAACCTTGAATGTCTTTTAGACAATAACGTAGAACTATCAGTTGGTTTCTTAATGTTTTTTTTTAGTTTTGTTCTGTTTTTCTTAATACCAAATTGATCTTTGTGGTTTTTTTTTTTTTTCATTTGTTATTGTCTGCCTTTTTTGTTGACCATCCCCACCTACACTCAAAATACAAAAATAACAAAATGTTTCAAATTATTATTCTTTTTTGTTTGTTTTTTGTTTCGTATCTTTTTCCTCCACCAGCAATTTAATCGCATTCAATGGCAACAATGTGTTTGATTTGAGTTCGTTTTGAAAGAAGAGGTACCTGACTGTTCTTTTTTAAATTATTTATCCATACGGCGTGTTAGTTTGCACATGCCTTTGCCTGAATTATTAATCCAGTGTGACCATAAATATCTGAAGAGCTTTGGAATTATTCGTTAACGTTTTTGTTGTTGCTATTTCATTAAAAACGTTTCTTTTGTTTGGTTTTGTTTGGTTCGGTTTGATTTGTTTGTTTCTTTAAAAGAATAATTTGCATATTTAATGATTTTATCCAATATTTTGTGCATTTTTGTTTGATATTTTCTTTAGATTTTATTAAGGTTTTTTTTTTTTTTTTGTGTGTGTGTGATTTTTTTCTGATTTTGATTTATAAAACGAGTGGCATAATTATTCATTCAAATGGCGCCCACAATATTGTTCAACATGACACATCATCAATGATGACACTTTTAGTGGTGTTGTTGTGTCTTTTAATCAAATTTTATATTAATTTATATTGGATTAAAACGAACAACATTTGATTAATTATACAAAATAATTTATTTGTAGGTACTCTATTGCATATTTTTATACAATTCTGATTAAAAGCATTAAGATAAAGCTAATTTGTTAAAATATTATAAAAAACAAATGGATTTTTAAATAAAATATTCAATAATTAATCGTTATTCCAGTCAGTTAAATTCAGTTAATGGAGTTTATGGCCATAAACCATATAGAGATTTTTATGCTAACAAAAGTTAGCGATTGCAATTTTGATCACAAGATCGCAAGCTTCAGCCTAGGAATTAATCGTAAAAAAAGATATTATTGTTTAAGCTCTTATTCTTGATTTCCATGCAATATTTGATAAATTAATAATTTAATTGTGAATAAGGGACTTAGTTAACAATTTTTATTTAAAAATTATAAAGTTGTCAAAAAAAAAAAAAAATATATCAAAAGTAAAATTTCAATAATACTTAGTTTAGAAGACTGTCTAAACTAAGTATTATTGAAAATTAAGGTGCACTTCGCCACCCTAATTGAATGAAATAAATAGTACTATTAAGTCTCCCTTTGTGAATTAATACTAATTCAGGATAACATGTCTAAAATTTCATGTTTATTGCTTCATTACAAAAAGTACCATTCGATTAAAGAAAAGGTACCAAAAAATCTTCCCCTAGAATTAAAACTTACTTAGGACCATATATGCTTAATTTCATGTTTCTAAGTCCATTGTTATAGAAAATTCAAAAAGTACCATTCGAATATAGAGAAAGTACCAAAAAGCCGTCCTTTTGTGGATTCCCACTCACTCGGGTCCATATAACATCTATTTCATGTTTCTAGGTTCATTGGTGAAGAAATTACAAAAAGTACCATTTGAATAAAGAAAAAGTACCAAAAAATTAAAACTCACTTAGGACCATATATGCTTAATTTCATGTTTCTAAGTCCATTGTTGTAGAAAATTCAAAAAGTACCATTGGAAGAATAAAAAAGTACCAAAAAGCAGCAGTGTTGTTTCCCACTCACTCGGGTCCATACAACCTTCATTTCATGTTTCTAGGTTCATTATTTGAGAAATTACAAAAAGTACCATTCGAATAAAGAAAAGGTACCAAAAAGTCTCCCCCTAAAATTCTCACTCACTTAGGACCATATATGCTTAATTTCATGTTTCTAAGTCCATTGTTATAGAAAATTCAAAAAGTACCATTAGAACAATAAAAAAGTACCTATAGTTCAGTTCTCACATTTTGGTACCTAAATATTATCCCCTATTCCTGACACTAACTTCACTCAGATACATATCAGCTAACTTTAATGTCGATAAGTGAAATAATTTAAAATATTAAAAAAGTACCATTAGGAGAAAGTACCAATTTCCCTTTTCCTCCTTGAACACCCCCCTCAAGTTTGAAATTTAAAAATATTCCATTTTGCCAAAATTGTTTATGCTACAGACATGTCTCAAACGATTAAAATCTGTGTTAATGTGACCAAGAAAAAATATGTTTTAATAAAAGTACTAAACTGTTTACTCGGATTTGGCACTCGAGTTCCAAATAACAACCTGTTAGTTAATTTTTGTGTGAATCCAGGAACCAATGCTAAAAAAATTATCAAAATTGGCTTAATAATTTCAAATAAAATGTATTTTTCCAGATTTTATCCCCTTTTTGGTACTTTTTTTATCCCCATTACGGTGCTTAAGTTATACTGAAATAAATTTCTGTATCGTTGTGGGAGCTAATAATAAAATATTCGTATCTCTATGTCAAATTATAAAAAAAAAAACATATTTTATGAAAAAGTACCAAAAATAAACACAATTTTTATCCCTTAAGGGTTCGAATTTCCAAAAAATACCAAACTTATATTTTTTATTTTTTGATAAGTAAAGAATACGATTTAAAATTTGTTTCTATGTTTATTAGTTTAAAAGATAAATAGGGTGTCAGTAAGGTACCAAAATTGAGTTTTTACTCGTTTTCTCCCTTAAAAGGTTCGAATTTCGAAAAAGTACGAAACACCTGTCAGCTTATTTTTTAAATGGAGTAACATGCAATTTTAAGTTTTTTTTTTTTTTTTTCTTTATTAGTTTTGAAGATATAAGGTTACCGAATTTACCCTTTTACCCTAAAAGTTCGAATTTCAAAAATTCCTTCTTATCGGATAGTTTTGGGCTGTGCGATGATGAATAAGTCAGTCAGTAAGTAACGTTACTCTTTTATATATGTAATATAATTGATATTTTGGTTATAAAGTAACTATAGGGTTATTTATAGTGCTGTAAAGTCAAAGGGTTTTTCTTGTCATTTTAATATTTGAAAAATGTGATTTTTTTTACTTTTGAATTGAAGCAGGCTGTGCTTTTTCCTTTAAAGTTTTTTTTTTTTGCAAATTATCACAGGTTTATAAAAATTAGTTAGTTGTTAACCATTCCACGATTTTATAAAAGTTAAGTGATTGGGAACTAGTTTTAAATCTATAGAAACGAAATTAAAAAAAAAAGTTTGAAAGGTTAGAAAAAATTAAAAGAGGCTATTAGAGGTTAAGTGTAATTTGCATCAAATACTGTAAAGTATCAAAAGTAAGTACTATAAATTTCAGCTGCAATTACTTGCCATTCCATTAACCAGTACGATTTCAGTGCCATCATCTTATACAAATTTTTGTTGGTAAATTTCAAAAATTATGTAAGTTTGAGAGTTATTTACATACATGCATATTTGGTCAAACCATGTATTTTGTATGTCGAAGTTATTTTAATGCATCATTCATGTTATTTTTAATTATAAACCTAATTAAAGCCATTTACATAAATTACATACATTTTTCGATACTTTTATAACGTCAATCTTTATTCGGCCAAACCCTGTATGCAATTTCTAATATTTTTCACGATGTTTCAATTGTGTTGTTTTAACTTGCACACCAAATTTCAGGTTTTACATGAATGACCTGATTTTTCGATAATTTAAAAACGTCCATGATTGGACAAACCCTGTATATGTATTCCGAATTTTGAATGAACATTTTTTTTTTTCGATCAATTATGGACTAAATTTCAGCCACTTACACTATTTTTTTTATACTTTTAGAACGCCCATGCTTTTTGGTCATGCTACTCTTAATACAAATACCTAATTTCAAACTCTTTTATGAAGAAATAAAGGAGTTATGGATACCACTGATACAAAACACATACTTATTCCCTTCCTTTTATAATATACCCAACAGTTAAGAAATGTATTCAATTGCTGAATTCACAAAACTCCTTGTATCCTTGTATTGAGTGTATTATTGTATTAAATTACAATAGTGTAAGCATGTTGTTGGTAATTTTCATACAAAAATTAAATACACTTATACACTTTTATTTTATATGTTTTTAAACAGTTGTATTGGTTTCCGTGCTATCAATGTACTATGAATGATAGTTATTGAGAAGAAGAAAGAAAATACAAACAAATTTTCTTAATGGCAGCAGAAAATTTATAGTTTTATCAAAAAATATTAATTAATTTACTTTGTTCAGCTCTATTTTTCATTTTATTTCTAGAAAACCTGCTATTTTTCTTCTACTTATTTGGTTTCTGACTTTTAAAATACAAAATACACTCATACAATATACAATGGGTGTTCACAAACAAATAAACAAAAAGTGTATTTGATACAAGATACACGATACAGATTGTTGTGAATTAAGCAAATGTATCCCTTATAGACAGTAATTGTTACTAATGCCTGATCACTTGGCTGACTCCAATTTATATATTTTGGGTCATTTGACAGGTATGTGCTCTTTGTAGTGCAAAGAAAAGTCAATTGTCATTTAAGTGTCTCTAAGAGTCAAGTCACTTTTAATGTTAATTATGTACCGCATATTATTATGGATAATTCGTTCATACTGGTTTTATATAAATTGGGTTGATATAATTCTCATACAGTTTATTTGCCTTTTGCTTTAGATACTGACATCCTATGTAACCTAACGTGAAGTCAATAGTCACTTTAGTGTCTCTAAGTAACCTAGAATGTAATTACTTTAAACGTTTT
The DNA here is from genome assembly GCA_942486065.2 of Calliphora vomitoria. NCBI lineage: Eukaryota > Metazoa > Arthropoda > Insecta > Diptera > Calliphoridae > Calliphora > Calliphora vomitoria. The sequence continues at coordinate 130,789,840 of OW818030.2, forward strand.
GTACAGAACTTTAGAAAGTAAAGATCGGATTAAGATAGCGTAATATAATTTTGAACTTATATAGATGGAAAGGTGTTCTAAACAATGGATTGCTAACTTTTGCCATTGTCTTAAATACCGAAATTCCTAAAACGGGGAAAATATGTTCCAAAAATTTAGAATTTTTATAAAAGAAGCCACACTGCCATTATTTACTGAGCGATATCTTATTAACTTTTGGCGAATTTAAGTAACATAGAGGGCCTTCTAAAAAGGATATTTATTTTATAATCTGGGATTTGTGTTTTTAAAAAATTTTTAGATAAATCAGAAATTTTTTCTTAAAAATTTTTTCAAGTATAGATAGGGCTGATTTCTTTTAGATGAGCAAGTTTTCATTTTACATGCATTTATGTGAAATTCCCTTTGAGAAACATGTACAAAATAAATACGAGCCTGAACAAATATTGTTTCTATAAGTGAAATAATATGAAGGCTTTTTTGGAACAAACCGTAAAAAATTAGCTCTACTTTAAATAGAGTTACCAGTTCGGTTTTAACCGAAACCGAAACCGCGGTTTTTCAAGGCTTAAAACCGAAACCGACAATTCTTCCAATATCTCTAAAAACAGATCAGTAAAAATATCTTAAGATTTGTTTAAGTTTTTTAAATTGTATTATAATAATTGCTTTAGATGATGGAGCAGGCTACCTTTCGCAGGCTAGGCAAAGAAATAAAGTAAAGCATGACACAACATATTGATCTACGAGTATTTCCTGATAATTAAACTTAAAATTTTTGTAACTATGACATTGAGTTATTTTTAAGTTAACTATTAAGTCTCCCTTTGTGAATTAATACTAATTCAGGAAAACATGTGTCTAGCTTTATGTTTGTTGATTCATTGTAAGTCTGTGGATTCTAGCTCATTCTAAACGTATTATTAGAATAAAAACAGTACCATAACGATCAACATTTTGTATTCTTATTCAGCATCTTGAATGTCTAATTTCATATTTCTGTGTCCATTATTATAGAAAATACAAAAGAAAGGTACCACTATAATCACCTTTTGTGAACTCATTCAGAATCATTGGTGCCTAATTTTCAATTTTAAGGTTTATTGTAATAAAATATTCAAAAAGTACCTTTACAATATCAAAATAGTAACATTAATTATCCCTTTAGAATTCGCATTCACTAAACCATTTCATGTTTCTTTCATTATTATAGAAATTTCAATAATAGTTTTATAGCGACTGGATAACTGTATGCAACAAGCTTACATTTTATTTGAAATTTTCTCAAAGAAATTTTTAAAACATTTTTAGAACCCAAGTAGTTCCGTCACATCATAAAAAAAAACCGTAAAAGTTTCCGACAAATTCAAAAAAAATTATTTTTTTTAAATTTCTCTTGGGCTAAAAGACACACACATTTTGTAGATATTTTCAGGAACTATTTAAATATAAAATTTTTTAGCATTCAGATAAGAAATGAATTTTTGGTAATTTTTTCAAAATGTTGTAGGTTCGAGGAGAGCCGCCCACTAGTCCCCATTTCAACTACAAGTTCATGTAAATACAAATCAACTTAAAAACACCTCAGCCTCAAATCATTCCCGAACTACCGAATTATGTTTAAAATTTAAACCTACAGTGGTTCAAAGCCAAACTCGTACACCTAACATTTTATTTTTTAATATTAAAACACAGCTTATTTAAAAATGATACACGAAAACAATGTATGGAGGGTTTATTGGGTAAATTGTCCTCTATCGGATGGGTATTTAAACAAATGAAGTATGTTAGAAGGTAAGAAATTATGGGCGGTTTAATTAAATATCTTATTAAAAAACGTAAAAGCCAAACTCATACAGCGAACCTTATTTAAGAAAAGAATATCTTTGCTTTCTGCCTTTGGATGTAAAGTGATCCAAAATTAAAAACCATCAAATATTTTCATTAAATTATAAAGATTTATCCAATTGGAGTAGTATTTCTACTACTATTTTTAAAAAAAGTAGTATTTCCACTACTATTTTTAAAAAAGGTAGTATTTCTACTACTATTTTTAAAAAGAAGTAGTTTTTCTACTCCTATTTTTAAAAAAAGTAGTATTTCTAATACTATTTTTAAAAAAGTAGTATTTCTACTACTATTTTTAAAAAAAGTAGTATTTCTACTACTATTTTAAAAAAGTAGTATTTCTACTACTTTTTTAGAAAAGTAGTATATCTACTACTATTTTTAAAAAAAGTAGTATTTCTACTACTATTTTTAAAAAAAGTAGTATTTCTACTACTATTTAGTAGTAGTATTTTTTCTACTATTTTTAAAAAAAGAAGTATTTCTACTACTATTTTAAAAAGTAGTATTTCTAATACTATTTTTAAAAAAGTAGTATTTCAACTACTATTTTTAAAAAAAGTACTATTTTTACTACTATTTTAAAAAAGTAGTATTTCTACTACTTTTTTAGAAAAGTAGTATATCTACTACTATTTTTAAAAAAAGTAGTATTTCTACTACTATTTAGTAGTAGTATTTTTTCTACTATTTTTAAAAAAAGAAGTATTTCTACTACTATTTTAAAAAGTAGTATTTCTACTACTATTTTTAAAAAAAGTAGTTTTTCTACTCCTATTTTTATAAAAATTAGTATTTCTAATACTATTTTTAAAAAAGTAGTATTTCAACTACTATTTTTAAAAAAAGTAGTATTTCTACTACTATTTTAAAAAAGTAGTATTTCTACTACCTACTATTTTTTAAAAAAGTAGTATTTCTACTACTATTTAGTAGTAGTATTTTTTCTACTATTTTTAAAAAAAGTAGTATTTCTACTACTATTTTTAAAAAAGTACTATTTCTACTACTTTTTTAAAAAAAAGTAGTATTTCTACTACTATTTTTAAAAAAAGTAGTATTTCTACTACTATTTTAAAAAAGTAGTATTTCTACTACTACTTTTAAAAAAAGTAGTATTTCTAATACTATTTTTAAAAAGTAGTATTTCAACTACTATTTTTAATAAAAGTAGTATTTCTACTACTTTTTTAGAAAAGTAGTATATCTACTACTATTTTTAAAAAAGTAGTATTTCTACTACTATTTTTAAAAAAAGTAGTATTTCTACTACTATTTTTAAAAAAAGTAGTATTTCTACTATTATTTAGTAGTAGTATTTTTTCTACTATTTTTAAAAAAAGTAGTATTTCTACTACTATTTTTAAAAAAGTAGTATTTCTACTACTTTTTTTTAAAAAAGTAGTATTTCTACTACTATTTTTAAAAAAAGTAGTATTTCTACTACTATTTTAAAAAAGTAGTATTTATATTACTATATTTAAAAAAAGTAGTATTTATACTACTTTTTTTAGTATTTATATTACTATTTCTACTACTATTTTTAAAAAAAGTACTTTTTGTACTTCTTTTTTTTTTCTATTATTCTACTACTATTTTAAGAAGTAGTATTTCTACTACTATTTTGAAAAAAATTAGTTTTTTTACTACTATTTTTAAAAAAAGTAGTATTTCTACTACTATTTTTTAAAAAAATAGTATTATTTCTACTACTATTTTAAAAAAGTAGTATTTCTACTACTATTTTTAAAAAAAGTAGTATTTCTACTATTTTATTTAAAAAAAGTAGTATTTCTACTACTATTTTTAAAAAAAGTAGTATTTTTAAATAAATCTCTTCGTGAAATTCTCAAAATTCTGGGAAGGAGTCATTCCACTACATTCTAAAACGATACAGGACTTCAAAACAAATAAAAAATAAAACCAAAAAAGCACACAGTGAAATATTCTGTGAAGCTGAAGAGCGAAATCTCTTTCAAACTTACGTCCATTGCGGAATATACTCCATAGAGCGAATTTGAATGGTATAATGGCTAGAAAAATACCTTTGCTTAACAAGAGAAATAAAAAGGACTGCTTAAACTTCGCCAAACTACAGAAATCAAAGGATTTTTATTTTTGGAAAGATGTGTTGTTCATAGACTAGAGAAAATTTAACATATTTGGCTCTAATGGAAAACCATATTTATGGCGAAAGGCTAAACATGTAAAATCGACTGTAAAGCATGGTGATGGATTGGTGAAGGTTTAAGGGTCTTTCTTGGCAGCTGGTTCAGGTTCTCTTCATTTCATCGAAGGCATATTGGACCAAAAAATGTATTTAGAAATTTTAAAACTGGAATTGCCATTATCAAAGCCAAAACGGAGTCTTTCAAACAATTACTACTTCAACCAGTATAACGACGATAAGCATAAAGCTTACAATGTCAGGTCGTGGTTCTGCCCAGAGCTCTGACATCCACCCCATCGAGAATCTTTGGAGCTACCTTGATAATAAAGAGAGACAACACCATATGCATATTCAAGAAAAAGGATTCCATACAAAGTATTAATTTTTATGTTATTGTTACTTTTTTGGCATCCATGTTAAATGTACGAGTTTGGCTTTTAAAGGATTTTTGTTGTTAATTCTTATTTAAAGTGTTATATAAATGGTTTTACTTTTATTTTACATATAAATTGAATAAAAAATTACATAAGCTACACACTTTTTATATAACTCTAACAGGTAAGTTGAAATTAAGAGACACAGTGCACTCGCGGTAACGTGAACACCGTCTAACGTGAACACCGCCTAACGTGAGCAAGCTTTTGTTTACATTGACTACTCTGTAACGTGAACAAACTCCGAAAGCTCTATAACGTGAACAATTTTTTCCACTGCATTTGTTTTCTAAGCATGTAGACAACAATGAAATACAAACATTAAATTCGATTTTTAGAGTTTAGGGAATCCCCTTTATTAAAAATGTGTTTATATCCTCTAAATTATTTTTTTTAGTAGCAACGAATGAGTAATTTTATTTCAATGTATATTTTCTCTCGATCTCGTTTTGTTTTGTAATGCATTTTAATCAATAATTCTTGTTTTATATTTTAATAATGAAAATAATAATAAAAGAATTTCACGTTCCAGCGTGTAAAACAGGTTTATATTATAACATTTTATATTTTTTCGATGAAATTCGACAATCGCTAACGTGAACAATTTCACTAACATGAACTCCCTCGGTTTTAATTAGATCACGTTACCGCGAGTGCACTGTATATACAAAATTTCCGAGTGTACGAGTTTGGCTTTGAGCCACTGTATATCATCTAATAGGTTTAAAAATTATAATTTTATGATTTGCTGGAATCATAATGTGATTGGGCTCAACCATATTATTATTGTGCTGCAACCATAATATGATCATATACCCAATCGTGTCTTTACATAACTATGTATATTATTCCTGAGGTGGTATCTTAATATTATGGTTGTAATTCTATTATAATATGATAAAATTCAATCATATTATGAACCCGTTCGATTATGGTCACCTCCATTTAATTTGCCCCTCAATGTTTATAAAAATGTTATATAAAGTTCTAAAAAAACTTTTAAACTATTCAGCATTGTTGTCAATTCATGTATTCTAACCTGTTGAATTAAGTGTAGAGTTAGTTTCTCAGCCAGCTATTAGAAGTATTAAACATGTTATTAAGACAACAAAGTGCTAATTACATTTTGGTAGTCCATATATTACAATACAACTGACTAACTACCAGCAGCAACAGATGAAAATTTACCAAATTTGTCATTAAATGTTTGTTTAACACGAATACACAATAAAACAACAACAACCAAAAAACTGTGTAAATCAAACAAAAATTTAACTTAAACATGCCACTGAATAAACACAAAGACAGAACAAACAGCAGTAGCAGCAGCAACATATTGGCCACTGGGGGAATACGAGCAACATAAACTAAACATCCATCCATCCATATATGTATGTATGTAAGAATGTATATCAATCTCTCGTATATAAATACCAACATATATCGATATCTGTGAACATGAACGTATAGATCTTTTTATCCAAGAACAACTATGGTCGTACGACTGAATATTTGTGTACGTTCGTACCTATGTAATCAACTAACCAACATGATGACCATTTATGATACATATATTTATTTAATGTTTTATGATGGCTTGTAGGTGAAGGTCAACACCAACCCACTAAACAGACAATCAAACAAACAACCGAGCAAACAGTCTGACAGTCCAGCCATTTAGTCAGTCAAAGCCAACCAACCGACACAAAATACACACAATTTACAACATTTAAAGCATGTGACTGAAATGCTAATTCGTTTGAAATGTACAAATGTTCATACGAATGAGTATGTTGGCGTTGAGTCTATTTTCTTGGCTTTTTTCTATCTCTCTTCTAAATACCTGTACATTAAATACAAATTATGGGACTTTTTGTTTTTCTTTATTCTTTATTATTGTAATAAGTATAGAAATTCTTATGAAACCATTCTTTGATAAATAAGAAAAAAGTCCCCTTTCAAAGATGTCATCATGCTTAAATTAACCTTCCTGGAATGTTTAGCAATTTGAAAAAAATACCCTTCTGATTATTGTATTTTATTTGGATAAAGTTATTATTATTATGGAATAACAAAATGAGTTAATTGCTTAATAAATTAATCATTGGCACATTCAATTTATCAGTAACAAATTGAGCTTATTTTGGAAAAAAAAAAATAATTTTTTTGTGCACTTTGAAAAAACCGCTTCTTAGAAGCTAAAGAGAAAGGCATTAAAGCTTTAGAGCTGCCATACGTCGCTTCTCCTGAGATGTCTCACGTCAACCTTTAAACTCGAATACTCCTCTCTGCTAAGCACATCTGAAACTTCATATCATTGGAATAGTTATTGGTATTGATTCTAATCCACAGAGTATGTATCGTAACAGCTTTCAAGAACCTGAATAAAATATGACACAATTTCTGTTTAATTCCAATTAAACAATTTTTCTGTTCAATATCCATTAATTCGTTCCTCGTATTTGGTATAACATCAGTATTTTTTTTTTTTTTTTTCATTAACTAACCTCGTAAAAGTTTTTCATTTAACATTAGCGTGTTTGATTTTTATATGTATTTTCTAACAACAATGACTTGTTTTTGTTTTCTTTTTCTCCTATTATTTTATTTTTGTTTTTTTCGTTCTCTAAATCACTTTTATTTTTTTTTTTCATTATTTTCTCAACTGATTAAAACAAAAAAAAAAAAAAAACAGCTTAAGCTGTAAAGAAAACCTTAGAATGTCCATAAGAAAACAAAGGCCACGTACAGCAATGTGAACAACAAACGTTTTACATACAAATAAGCCAAGCATCTTAATAACCACAACCCCCACTGCCTCCTACCGCAGCTATTGTTTTGCATGCAACCATCTAAGCAGTCAGTCAGTCATCCATTCGCTTGCTCCCCTGTTCCCTGAGATCATTATTTTAAACGATTTTCTCTAAACTATAAAGAACAAAAAAAAATTAACGAAAACAGTAGCAGCAGCAGCAGCAAGAACAACAACACAAAGGCGTTGCTGTAATTTACGATCATCAGTATTTTTTTCTCTTTGCATCCCATAGTCACACTCAAATTTTCTTACAATTTCAATATCTTTGGTAATGAGTTACAATTAGAACTGCTGGCGGCAGGCCACAAACTATAACATTTTGAAGATTGTTACGCCCATTTTAGATGACTATTTTTCGCATTTTCAAAATTCATCGCACATTTATCGGGTATTTTTCAGCATTCTTGGAAATGTCTGATGGTGAATTGCATTACAGTGAGCCGTCACCTTTCGAAATCAATGAAAATAAGTAAGAGAGCTATATTCGGCTGTGCCGAATTTTATACTTTAAAATAAAAATTTTAAATATTTTTAGGTAAAAAAATTTTTTTTCTTCAAAGTTTAAAAAATTTTATTTTTTTTAAATTGTTTTACAAAATTTAAAAAATAATAATTTTGTTTTTCAAAATTGTTTTCAAAAAAAATTTTTTTTTTTTTGAAATAGTTTTTTTTAAATATTTTTTTCAAAATTTTTTTTTAATTTTTAAAAAAAATTTATGATAAAAAATTTTTTTTTGTTAAAAAAGAAAATTCGGTTTAAAAAATATTTTTCCCAATTTTGACCCATTGTAGGTCCAAATTACTATAGCCTTATATAGATCGTTGCAACGGACTTTGAAATATCTATCATTAGATATCCATATTGTCTATATTAATGACTTAGTAATCCATATATAGATAAAAAAAGTAGGACAGTAAACCTTCTAACGAAGGTGAAGGGTATAACTAGGCCAGATCTGATGACATTGTTCTGCGGATATTGCAGAGTGCAAATTGTTCTATCATTCGCTGGCTCCATAGAATATAAAAACTCTGCCTCTCTCTATGTTCCAATTGGTTGGAAAAGAGTAAAACTTCTAAAAAGTAATGTGAATGAGAAGGAGTTCCGCTTATTTGGCCAGTCATCTTTACTGTCGCAAAACATTGAAAAGACTGATTGACACACATATAAAATAGCTCCTCTTGAACCTCGACCTGTTGACATACCTACCTACGTCTTCAACAACTTATCAAATACAGCATTTCCAAGGGCTCCAGAGGATCTATCTATATTGCGACTCTGCTCTATATGCAGGAACTTTACAAATTATCTTCAGGAGACTGGCAAAAATTGAAACATGCTATGTCGCCAGGAACGTGTGGCCTGTATGCTTCACTAGGTAATCAGTAAGCAGACTTATACTTCCTTTCAACATTTACTGTCGCAGCTGCCGGGACTGTGAAAGGGTGGAGACAGTTCTTCAAGACATAGATTTCTAAAGGAACACATGTTCTATTGGATAATTCGGGAACCGGACTATGTGACCTTCATGGATTGGATAAATACCCATTTTGACTTATTTTTATATGATCTTGTCTTGATCTATTTCGTCGATCTCTTTTAGTGGTGTGATTTTATTCAAACAGAATCATATCGATTCTATTTTTCGATTTCTCGCGAGTACCGAGCTGTCATATCAACCAACCAGAATATGTAAGCTTCTCTCTATGTCTTGTTCACATAGACCTGGGACTTCATGGAACCCTAAAGAAATCACTATGGAGAAGTAAAATAAGCTGATATTGCGCCCACTGAAAATCGCCAAAACGAGACATTAGACAACTCCCAAACGCATCGTTGAAAATGTCAATTGTTGCACAAGTACTTCCCTTTTAGAACCACATCAAATTTCATTTTGGTAATAACAATAGCTTGATCATGTCTCTGTTTAAAGCCCAGTGGAATCAGCAGCCAAATTGTGCTAATTATGCTGTGACTTTAAGTGGATGTAATGGTTCTCGTTTGAAGGTGCATGGATTCTAAGTACCCGACAATTGGAAATTTGGTTTATTTACGCATCCGTTCAAATAATTCAAATTTGCTGAACATATTAAATTGCAACTGAAAATCGTTGAGAATTCCCAAAGACAAGAGTATTCCGAGTTATTGGGGAGCCAGAATTTCATGGCTTTTAATTTACAGACGTCGATCAGCGTCGTTTATGGGGACCGGGGAAATGAGACGCAAACCGAAACTTCGCAAATCGAATCACTTTTCCTCATATATTTGTCATGGTTTCCTTTTAGCTGTTTCCAGAAAAAATATTTGATCAAAATTTATGGATGCATTTTATTTTCTATTTACTCCAAACACTCATAAATGGCATATTCTCTATTTACATTAAAAATTTATCAAACACAAACATAAAGTTTCCCAATTTAGTTTGACTTGCATTCTAAGGCACGTTGTATATAGCAACGTGCTCAACTCGAAATTATAACGATGCTAATCGAATTATCCACAATTAAAATAGTAACACAAATCGGGGTTTTATTGTATTACGTATTAGTTTAATTTACATATATCGAAACATATCTAACAGTTGCCGGCATTTCCAAAAGTTATATCATCCGATGATATATTTTAGAACACCTTGTTAATTCGTTATAAAAAATCCTTAAATTCTGTAACAAAAATACTCTTTAACCTGTTCCGTCCAGCTTTTAATGTAAAAAACTCCTTGACTTTCTGATATATTTGTTTAGAAGTCAGGTGGACAACAATCCACAGGTTCTCAAAAGCACTGAAATATGCGGTCAATTCACAAGGTCTCTTATCAGTCATATTGTCATAATGCCCTAATAACTGACTGAATGACTGACTGACTGATTCATCATCGCACAGCCTAAACGACTGAAGCTAGAATCATGAAATTTTAACTGTGGGTTCCTCCCTCCCCAAAACGATCCGATAAGAAAAATAAAAAAGAATTGGGTACAAACGGGTAAATTCGGTAACCTTATATCTTCAAAACTAATAAAGATACAAAAAACTTAAAATTGCATGTTACTCCATTTAAAAAATAAGCTGACAGGTGTTTCGTAATTTTTCGAAATTCGAACCTTTTAGGGGAGAAAACGGGTAAAAACTCAATTTTGGTACTTTTTTGGCACCCTATGTATCTTTTAAACTAATAAACATAAAAACAAATTTTAAATCGTATTCTTTACTTATCAAAAAATAAAAAATATATGAGTTTGGTACTTTTTGGAAATTCGAACCCTTAAGGGATAAAAATTGTGTTTATTTTTGGTACTTTTTCGTAAAATATGTTTTTTTTTTATAATTTGACATAGAGATACGAATATTTTATTATGAGCTTCCACCACGATACAGAAATTTATTTGAATATAATTTTACCACCGTAATGGGGATAAAAAAGTTACCAAAAAGGGGATAAAATCGGGAAAATACATTTTATTTGAAATTATTAAGCCAATTTTGATAATTTCTTTAACATTGAATTGATACAAAAATTAACTAACAGGTTGTTATTTGGAACTCAAGTGCCAAGGTTTATATTGAGCCAAATCCGGGTAAACAGTTTGGTACTTTTATTAAAATATATTTTTTCTTAGGCACATTAACACAGATTTTAATCGTTTGAGACATGTCTTTAGCATAAACAATTTTGGCAAAATGGAATATTTTTAAATTTCAAACTTGAGGGGTGTTCAAGGAGGAAAACGGAAATTGTTACTTTTCTCCTAATGATACTCTTTTAATCTTTTAAATTATTTCACTTATCGACATTAAAGTTAGCTGATATGTATCTGAGTGAAGTAAGTGTTAGGAATAGGGGATAATATTTAGGTACCAAAATGTGAGAACTAAATTATAGGTACTTTTTTATTGTTCTAATGGTACTTTTTGAATTTTCTATAACAATGGACTTAGGAACATGAAATTAAGCATATATGTTTAATTTGTACTTTTTCTTTATTCGAATGGAACTTTTTGTAATGAATTTATAAACATGAAACTAGAGACATGTTATCCTGAATTAGTATTAATTCACAAACGGACACTTAATAGTACTATTAATTTCATATAATTGGGGTGGCGAAGCGCACCGGGTCAGCTAGTGATAAATATTTGTCAAGTATAGACAGATGATAATGGAATTAGTAAAAACACGTCCGAGAACTCAAAGTCAACAGTGGTGTAAAATATCCAACAGGGATGCTTTCCAAAAACTATTGTCAACAGTCTGAATGTGTCCTGCTAACATTTGACCCATAGTATGAGAATTTCTGTGGGTGTCATCAAGTATTTTACAGGCTTAGCTAATAGTCCATCGAGATGTAAAAATTAAGGTTTTAAGATCTAAAGTTTTATAATGCTATAAATTCTAAATACCAATATTTAAACTTAATCAATCGCCTGACATATTACTCAAAAATTTCAACTTCGTGCATTTCGTTTCACAAACTAATTACAGGCCTCTTTTTTTAAATTTTCTCATAACAAAAAAAAAAAAAAATTTTTATCAAAACAAAGTATTGTTCTCTGAAAATAATCTCCATGTTACTCTTAACTCAAACAATTTTACTCTTTTGACAAATAATTTTTATTTGCAAAGAATGCTATTTCATTTTATTACAATATTATTTTTCAAATGAATTATACATACATATGGATGTGTGTATGTATGTATAAATATATTTTGTGCAGTGGAAGATGTATTTAATTTTACATTTTCTGAATGTAATTCCAACTATTTGTAACCTTGAAAATTTCCATGACTTAGAAGAGAGATAATAGACATGCAGTAATGTGTTTTTGTATTATTTTTTCTAATTAAAGATGCAAAGAAATATTATTAATTAGTACATATGTATGTACATACTGACATACATACATACATACATACATAAATACTTAGTTGTACATAAACTCATCATCAACTAACTACGTTGTCTGTAAATATATTTCTTTCTTTATCATGTAATACTTATTATCAAGAGTGTTTTTTTTTTTTGTATTTTGTTAGCTAGGGTCAAAGTTTCCTAAAGATCACATTGAGACGCTAGTTTCTTGTTATTCATTTCGAATTTGCAAGATTAGAATTAATGAATAATATGCAAATTCGCAATGCAATGCTGAATGAATGAATGCATGAGTAAAAATGTATAATGGTAGATTCTTAACATCGATTTTAATTAAGAAGCTGAAGATTTTTATTTAAATTTATTTATATCATGATTACACTTTATTATAATTATTAATGCTTATTTTATTCATACATACGTACATAATATGTATATCTTTAAGAAATACTACTCTATTAATTGTCACGTTTGTTTTGTTTACATTCATTCATTTGTTTGTTTACATTTTTATTTGTAGCCACAGGCTGCACTCAACAAGTGCCTAAGCTTTTTTATATTGTTTGAGTCACCCTGCTTTAATATACGCACTTGTTTTTGTAAATCTCTTTATCTCTCTCTTTCTCTCATCCTCTTTTCATTTTGCCAAAACAGTTGCCCTTAGAGTAATTGATGAAAACATTGTGCTGAAACATAAAATTTTGCAATAAATTATTAAATTTAATTGCATAGAATTAAAAATATAGTGGTGCTAATAAGAAAGTGCATAAATATATTAAAAAATATGTGGCAATTTAATAAAAGTGCAGTGCAAAATTAGTTATAATGTGAAATTGTGCTTAATTAGGATTACACATTTTGTTTCGGTCCATTAGAATTGTTGTCGCCATTTTAATTTTTTTTTTAGAAAATTATTGTGTTGTTTGTGTAAAGAAAGTATTATTTGATGTTACGAAAGGAGCATACTTGAGAAGGTGAGTGTTATTAAAATGTTTTTATACCCTGCAGTTCATTGAACTAGTTCCGCTACGTCGAATTAGTTAGCCACTGAGAACTACCACTAGTGAATTTTCAACCCACTCGCAACGTTATTGACTGGTGAATTTAACATGGGGATGTCATTGCAGGTGGCCGATTGGCACACTCTGCATAACACTTCACTATTAAATTCAATAGTACGAATACTCCAGCATTTGAGAAAAAAAATAAAAAATACATTTTTCAGAGAGCGGGGTTGAACACATAACCTCTGGTTTTGTAGTCAAATGCGCTAATCACTAAGCCACAGAGCTCTTATTTGTACTGCTCTCAATTTGTTATTAAGAATTACATGTGAGTCTACTCTCAATTTTAGCTTTTTTTCATCATCAGAGAGAACGAAAATACCAAACGGCCACATTCATCATTACATGTGGCCAACAAAGTGGTATATTTTAGAAGACTTTACCAAACGGCCACATTCAGTATTACATGTGGCCATCGAAGTGGTATATTTTAGAGGATTTTATTTTACTTGAATTTATTTTCAAAAACTTAAGGCGAATATCCGACTATTGTTTGTTACTGAATACTACCACTTTAGTAGCCACAGCGAACTAGTTTCTTGTGCAAGTAGTAATATAGCTAGTGTAAGGTTTCCAATTGGCACTTTTCAAACTGCTGGGTAGTTTAATGTTCTCATTGGTGTAGCTAGGAATTTTTTCTAGGGGAGACTGTGTTAACGACATCTTTAGTTATTATTTGCAAAATTATTATTTATACAATTTAGCCCCTTTAGTTTGTTAAACACTTCACCTAACTTTGATAATATTTCCAGAAACATTTTTGGAAAAGTAATACAATATAGTTTGGTGAAATCATATAAAAAATAACCCAGCTAAATATTTTAAAAACATTTTTCAAAAAAATTTGAAAATTCCAGTTAAATTAAGTAACACAGCTATATAAGGATGTGACAAATCTTCACCAAATTATACTTTAAAATAAAATTTTTAATATTTTTAAGTAAACAAAATTTAAAAAAAAATTGTCGAAATGTCTTCTAGAAAGGATTCATTCTCTTCATGTCCAGTTAGTATTGATCACCGTACACAAGGCCCTTCTCCAATTCTGGTGATCTCGCGATAAAAATATTGTTGCGGGATCGAACATAATCACTGAAATAGAGTTTGAAAATACTGGACTCAGTACCACTTGTAGAATATCCAAAATGCTCTGAAACTATTTCTTAATTGAAACTACTTACTTTATGATCTGTACGATTGAGCAAATTTATAGGTAACTAGAGATTGATTAGCCCAGAAAAAATTAAAAAAAAATAAAATTTTTTGCTGTTTGACTTTATCTTCCATTTATGCATAATGTTGATTTTTTCTAAGTCGGAAAATGCTCGGAAGGGTTGCCAAATAAAGGACAATGCGAGAACCAGACGGCTTTAGACATCCCATCTATAATGTAAACAAGTTTACAAGTAGTTTGTAAACACACTTGCTCGATACACGGTGAATAATGTAAAACTTCTTATTCAAACATTATGCTGGGCGGCGCTTCCAGATGCGAAAGGAGCGATATTACTACACTTTCTCCTAATCCGATGAACCAGCTTATGAAATGAGCTGATACAAGTAACCATCCTCAGACGCCAAACACCAGTACTTGTAACCAAACCGAATTAGCTTTCTTTTGATAAACATTTTGCATGAATGTCGGCCATAGTAGGCAATCATTTGTTCATTAATGGAAAGATTGTGGGAAAATACTCCAAATTGAAGAATCTTTTTGTTTATAAAATAATTCGATGGTGCGATTTTAGAAAATTTGTTGTTAGAATCCAACGCTGATTTATCACAAACACGTAAAAATTGTTTGATCCGTTTAAATCTGTCTCACGAAATACAATCTTTTATCATCGCACACCCAAGTGATTCTCGATTTGGCCAATAAGAATGTATTTGTTGCCAGGTATGATATTTGTTTTTATAAATGACTAGCTTGACTCGATGCGCTTCGCTACCCCTGTCGTAGTAAAAATCGGTTAAGCCGTTTAGTAATTATTGTTTAAGAACTAAAGGTACCAATTTTACCAGTTTCCCCCTGTTTATTCCTTTCTGGTAAAAGTATTGAAAAAAGTTATAGCCTATTGACGCTTTCAAGTAAGGATATATATACGTTCCAAATTTCAATAAAATCGATTTTGCCGTTTAGGCGTGATGCTCAAACAAACCAACAAATAAACAACCAAACTTACAAAAACATTTATATGGATAATTATTAGAAAAGTTGTTTGAACGAAGGGAAGGAGTCGGTAAAACATATTCTATATAAATAATCAGTTCTAGAAGAGCGCATGATCTGGAATGTCTCAACTATGCGTCATTGATGAATTCAAAACAATTTTTCAGAATTAACAGTTGGTTTCGGTTAAAAGGTGGGCATTTGATTACTTACGTATAATTCAAGAATATTATTATAGGACCGAGGAACTCTGAGTGATATTATTGAGATATTCTAGCAAACTTACGTAAATTACATCCAAAATATTGTTACGTTTTAACCTTTTCAAAACGTTGGTTTATTTCCTTTAAATAAACCGGATACTTGTGATTGCAAATAAAAGGCGTTTAATAGTTTAAAATTTGTAGCAACTCTTTATTTAAAATGTACAACAACAACAGTTCAAATAGTCACTCAGTGTCTTTATACACGTTTATAAATTCGCAGAAATGCACTCACACTTTATAATGTACAAGCCTAAATGTACAAGACAGTTTATGTTAACTCTAACAGCGCTTATGATAAACTCACTCACGGCTGCAACCTCTGCCACTATTTATACACACGCCATATTTTGTGAATCTTCTACAATGATCTTAGCGGAAAAACTAGTACAATCGAATTCTAGACCTTTCGATGTTAATGTTAGCAGCTTAAACATTTAGTGTTGCCATACTTACAAATATGGCATGAATGAATGTTGCAGGCAGTCGTTACAGACCGATAAATTCAAATCGCTATTATATCTTCTTGGAAGTCAAATTCAAATGAATGATGTTTGCAAAATGAGTATGAACTCAACGCTTGAAAAATACATCGTTCTTTTTATCAAAATCGGTGGGATCGTGACAACAGTGTGCCGATCAATCCACATTGACTTTTGGAGATAAAGTCATATCCTGGCTGCCATGTTTCGGTAGGGTTTTTATTTAATCGTGGTCTTTGACAAACTTCGCAAAGATCAATATCTGGTGGGAGTGAAAACCTTATTGCAGTTTGTTTTTTTTCTTCAGCATATCTATGCTAAATGATTGAGGGAATTCCCAAAAGGTCGTTCCTCGGCATACTTTATAACGCACTAAATAGAGGGTGTAATATAGTTGGCATCGTTAAATATATCACTCTTTTTTGTGTCTTGAGAATGTCAATTGGCAGTTAAAAAACGACTGCCCTACAAATCTACGTATATGAAGGATAAGTTAGAAGAGAGACTTTGGTTATAGAGACCAGGTATCTGTAAATTTCATAAGGAGCTTAAGACCCATCAGATTAGTTCTTTCTGCCTCAAGAAAATATAACTCTAGCGATATCAAGTTTTCTGACCTCATTTATAACAAAACAATCTATAATTATATCATTCGTTCATTTGCTAGCCACAAGTGTTTTTGGTTGTTTTATGTTTTTTTTTTTTTTTTTTTTTCAACATAAAATTTTAACAAACTTTTCCAGAGCATTGACATTCTTTGTCTTAATTAAATACCCAAAAGTATAAGTAGATTTTATTGAAATATTCTTAAACAAATACAAATTTTTACCTTTGTTATTTGCTGGAGGAAATGAACAAACGAAACTAAAGTTTTATAACATTCATACTCATTTTATTTATTAATATTTTTTATTTTTTTTGTTAAACATTTAACAGGTTAAATTTTTGTTATAGGTTTGTAAATAATACCTACTAAAATTTGTACACAAACAAGAAAGACATCTATCTAGACAAATACACATACGCATCGTCTGTCCTAATTAGTTTCACCTGTGTCATCGCAAATATAAATTTTCTTTTTGTTTAACTCAAAAGATAATAAATATTGAAAGAAACCGCTATTAAGAAATACTTGAAAACAATTGAAAAAAAAGTAAAAAAAAAAAAACAGAAATTATTTTTCTTCTTTTTTTATTGAAAACTTTTGTATGAAGAGTTGGAGCAGAAAAAATTAAAAGTATTCATAACTTTCAGGCAGTTAGTTTGCCAGAAAAGAAGTAGGTGCTTTCCAGCTCATGATTATGATGTTCATGTGTACATGTGTTGTAGGGCCAATAAAATTGATAAATTTCTTAATAGTAGTTAATTTTTTATTAATATTATTACTTATTGTTATTACTTTTTATTATTAAATAAGGCTTAAAGTTAATTTTTAAAACATAATCGTAAAAATACTTTTGGTTGGTTGGTTGGTTGGATTTATAACCCAATAACCTCAAAAACTTTTTTTATTTCATGGAGATGTTTTTGTCGCTGTTGTTTTTTTGTCTTTATATGCCTTTAAAAAAAAAGTAACTGTTATTGAGGAGAAACAAGATGGTGTGTCAATGATAAAATGTCTAGAAAACAAAAAACAGTAAAAATAATGTTTAAAATTCCATAAAAAAAGATCATTCGTACAAACGAGTGCGTATACAATATGTACGTTTTTATGTGTCCCCCCAATCAGCCAACATATTGAACACGTTTAGTTCATAAAAAAACCCCCAACGTAAAATAACTGAACATCATCTACTAAACTCAACTCAGCTGCATTGAATTGAACAAAACAATACAATATGTATCTTGGAGTATGCAATACACTATAAGTTTCTCTTTCTTACGAGCAGCACCAGCCAAATAACCATTCATATGTATATCCATCCAACCAAGATTATGTGCGTACATGCTCACATCATAAGTAACACAGATACAATACATTTATACAAGTTTATTTGTACGAGTTGCAGCCAGCCTTGATGCTGTCGTCTATCAATACGTGGTTACTGTTTGTCAGTCTTATTCGGTCCTTCCTTAATTCATTTTCATTTCATTTCGTATTGCATTTCTTTTGTATGTCCCCCCGCCACTTCATAGAAGAATAGGCAGTTTTAGTTTTGCGGATCGTTTGGTTCTGGTGGTCGTACTTAATATAACTGAACATTCAAAATAAACCGACATATTAATGAATTTAGTCTTACTTTACTGAGTTGGACCATGAGTAGTTGAAACCGGTGTAACTCAACGATGTTTTCGAAAACTCTGAACCATGCACACTGTCCCTTTAGACTCTTTGGTTACAGTGATAATCATCTGCCATAACCAAATGTTTTCCTCTCCAACTTATCAAAATGAAGCGCAAGTATGTTATGGCAGATTGATTACATTGAAAAATCTTTACCTGTTGTCTATCACTAAATAGAGATACCAAGCCGAAGGACCATATAGATATAATTCTTTCATTCTTCCTCTAAAGACTTCGCAAAGGGTTATTAGTGTTGATCTGAGAATGTCAATTTCCCATAACCAAATATCTGCTCACAAACATACCAATATTAAAGAAAAATCTGTGGAGACGCAATGGTTACCATGAAAGATCATTGCTATATGTATTTCAAAACCATGTAAATAAAGATACCAAGCTGATGTTTCAAGGGACTATGTGTTTTTGAGAATGTCAATTGGCAGTTTGGAAACTACTGTCCTACAATTCCACACATATATAAGACAAGTTAGATTAGACACTTTGGTTATATAGTTCAGGTATCTGTAAATTTCATAAGGAGCTTAAGTCCCATCAGCTTAGATTTTTCTACCTCAAGCAAATATAACTCGAGCGATATCAGATAGAAACCGGGATACTATCAGACATCGTATATGATCGACACTAAAGTAGATCAACAGCAGTAGCTAAAAATGTGTAAGTAATATGAATTGCGGCAAACTCTAAAATTGTACTTTTTCCCTATTAAAATATTTTCAAGAAGTCAATTGAATCTGCCATGCTGCTGCACTTTTATTGGAATTAGTTGGTTTTGGTAATAACTTCTCCCGATTTTTAAACATTTTATAAATGGGATCTGATCAAAGGAGTTCAAGATTGAATCAGGGTCCGTTTTTGTTTATTGTTTATTATTTCAATGGCTATCACAAAAAGAATAAATCTTATAAGTTATTTCCTATATTTGTAAACTCCATATCCATCAGATCTCCTTACTATTTGCACCTTCTCTATTCGAATGAATGTAAATAGAATACATTTCTTATGTATGGGTGGGTTTTCAAATTCATCGTCGAAATGTAGACAGTATTTGTAATGTGTTTTGTTGAAATTAAACAACTTGTTTCTAAACAAGAGCTTATCTATTTGTGATCGATTCTATAGTGGATCCCACTGCAGCAGAAGTTCATTATTTAACTGTGGAATAATCTTCCTTCATAAGCATTCCTGTATCTTTCAACACAGAATGATTCAAATCGAATGTTTAGAAAAATACTCTGTCTAACCCAACTTAATTACCTAGTTCCAGAAACTACTGTCCTACAATTCTACGTATATGAAGGACAAGTTAGAGGAGACAATTAGGTTATATAGTCCAGGTATCTGTAAATTTCATAATGAGCTTAAGACCCATCAGATTAGTTCTTTCTGCCTCAAGAAAATATAACTCTAGCGATATCAGCTAGAAACCGGGATACTATCACATATCGTGTATGATATGTGAAAATAATACATTGTACGAGTAGATACACTTTTCCACATGATGTAATGTATGTATAGGGCACAGCTTGGTTGATATCCTCCACTCATTCATTGTTAGCTCTTTGAGATTTACTTTACTCAAAACGTTAGTGAAATTCTTAACTCTTCTTCTGAACTATGTATATAAGCATACTTATTAAATGGTCTTCTTGACAACATTGAGTACTACACATTTACCCCTTTCTTTGTTAGCAGACTCTCTCTAACGATCACGAATTGTCTAATGAGAGAGATAATTCCATTTCCAGACTGTATTTGATATTATAACAGCTTCAAGTGGAAAGCTTTTTCAGGGATTCTACTATCTAGACTATCGGGGTTGTCATAGAAACCGATCATTGTCGGAATCGGTTTTGAAAAAGACCGAAAAAGAACATTGGTTTTGTGAAATAGAAAGTTATTGGTTTTATATTCGATCTAGAATTAAATTCTTTATCGATTAAACAAAAAATTATATATTCCTAATAGGCATACATCCTACAATAGCCAACAAATCTGTCACTGTTTGCATTTTCGATGAGGTTATTCATTTATACACATCCTGTAGGTTCAATCGGAAATGAACGTCAGCTGGTTTCAGCTTTCAAGCGTGTGACAAAATGCTTTGATCTAGAGTAAAACAATTTCCGCAGCTAATTTGGAAGGGATGACGACTTTTCAGTTATAAGTTATAAGTATATAATCTCCTTCCCTTTCGGAGCTCAGAGCTGAGGCGCTAGGCTATTAAAATATATACAAAACCTGTCGCTTCTATTTGAAATGAGGTTTAGTGCTTTCATTCGTGTGTCGAAATGATTTGATCTGGGATAAAATTATCATATGAGGCTTTGTATTGAAAATGTTTTTCTTTTGACTAAATCCTAGGTGACAAATTATGATTACAATAAAGCTTGTCCAACATAACCTATGAATTACCTTCAGACTAATGTACTCTACAATTGAATCGTAGCAAACAATATGTTTCTCCAAACTTGGGACTACAAGGAGAGATATTTTTTATTCAGTTTGTTTAGTCAAAGCACCATGGACGGATGTAGCGTTTAACAACAATTGCAAATGATAAAAATGTTTTATCGAAATGGGTGTTCTGTTCGGGCAACTTTCCACGTGCTTCGCCCTTTAAAGGAGAATCCCAAACAAAGAAAATAGTCGAATTAGGAACGATATTAACCCACATGAGATCCAAGAGCGTGGAATGCATTCCCAAAAAGTCATGTTTTGGTGTGTATTTTGGGCTGGTGGCATCATCGGTCCATATTTCTTTGCGAATGACATTGGCCAGGCCATCACCGTTAACGGATAGCGCTGTGGGTCGATGATTACCAACTTCTTTTGGCCTGAATTGGATGATATGGACACCAACGACATGTGGTGGTAAAAGAAGGGTGCTTGGCCACATTTGGCAGTCTGCACTAGAGATTTGAGTGCGTGGTCATCTCACGTAACACGCAGATCGTTCAATTTGATCCCGTTAGACAAACTATAGCGGCCCTCAAAATCCATATAAATGATCGATCAAATTCAGACTGATTTATGCTTTAGAGCAGTAGTAAACAAATGGAGGCATTTAATTCGTTCTGCAACAACATCAAGCAACTGAATGAAATATTTGTATTTTTACGCTCTATTACGCTCTATTGTTTACATTCGGGTTGTATACGTGTAAATTTACGAAAATCTTCATAACCTGAACAATATGATCGAGCACCACTGCTTTAGAGTCGTGGAAAATTTCACATTTCGGATGCGCACCAACCAGCGAAGCCTCTGCGGACATTTACACGATGTTATATTCCATGAGTAATGACATCGATAGGTCATTCAATCGAATAAAAAATGTCGTTGATATCTCACATACACTTAAAGATATGAAGTGCTTAATAAAAGACCCTTTGTAGGGAATGTGTACATTAATTAATCCAGTAAATTACAAGTAAATGGGAAAACCTATACAGCAAACATTCGTTTTTGATGGATCCCCTCATCTATTTTAACTTTTAACATGACTTTCCCAAAATTTTTCGAAAGTTCAAATTCTACATCAACAAGTAGGAAGTGTTTCTGAAATTCGTCCCAGATTGTAAAGTACTTTAACTAATAAATACTTATATGTTACACTTTTTATAGGCAACGTTTAATACTTATGTTGTTGTTGATGTTGGGGTCGTCAGTGATTATGTTGTTGTGTTTTTCTTGTTGCTATTTTGTAAAGGTTTCTGTAATCTGTACGCACTCTCAATTATTCGGTTAAATACAAATTTATTTAGGGCGTCACCCATGCCCAATGATATTGTTGTTAAAGTATAATGATATTCATGGTGCTGCGGCTGCTGACGATGATGATGATGATGACAATGATGATGTTGGTGCTGTTGATGCGTTTGATGATGATGTTGATGACAATGATGAAATGAAATGAGTGCTCACGTCTAAAACATTAAATACAAACATAAACATTTTTGTACAACTGAGGGATTTTCACTTTTTATGACTTTTTTACTCAGTTTTTTTTTTTCTTTTTTTTTTTTGTTTGTATATGGAACAAAAACATAAAGATGCACAAAATTTTGCAATTGTTCACTTGAAAACAAAAAAAAAAAAAAAAAAAAAAGAAGAAAATTTGTTTTTTTTACGATTACGAAAAGGAAGCAGCAGCACAATTGAAGTATTTAAGCAATCAACCACATGAAGACCCGCGCGCTTAACCACACCAAAAGTACAAAAAGAGCAGAAGCCAAATAAGAAAGTGCTTTTTGGAGTTTTTTTTATACACTGTGGGCCTTTTTTTCACTCGTTTCATTTGTTAGTGGCTGTAATGAAATGATATTTGCCCTTAAAAATACAGATGCTCGCCAAACAGACCAAAAAGCAGCGAAAATATTTAAACATTTTTCAGACAAGTGTCATGAAGTTGTCATGACAAACAGACACTGTGAAGAACCACCGTTTATTTGATGATGAATCTACCGAAAAAAAAGTGAAAATTGTGTACTTTTCTTGTTGTTGTTTTTCTTTTTCTTTTTTTTTGGTTTTTTAACCATTTTAAATGTATGCTGGTTAAACATATTGACACAGTTGTTAAATAAAAATGAAGAAGTACAAAAATAAAAATAAATGCTGCAGCAAGCGAAAAATTTCGGAATAATTTTGTTGCTGGTTTATTTGTTATTTGTATATTTTTTTTTATTAAAGCACGTATTAAACACACTGTGCTGTTTTTTTCTATTGTTTTGAAAAGTTCCCTTTTTTCTAATATATTTTTTTTTTTTAAAATTCTCACATATTTAATTACACCATCAAAGTCAGGTTTTATGTCATGCTTTTTTTTTTTACTGCGACCTTAAAAAGAGCAAGCAATTAGTTCGTAGGTTGGGAGATAAATTTAATTTTCAAAGTGAAAAAATTTCAAAATTTAAGCTAAATCAAAAGCTAACTAACAAAATTTAAGTTCTCTAAAAAAACTTTAATGTAGCTGAATTATATATTTTTGGTGTTTGACTTAAAAATTCGAGATTTTTTCAACATTTCAAAGTATTGGCCATTGTATGCTATTAGACTCTAATTAGAGTTTCCAAAAAAACTGAAGAATTTCAAAACCGCGGTTTCGGTTTTAAAAAATTGAAAATCGATCGGTTTCGGTTTTGTGATAATTGATTATATATATAGTGTTATAGAAACAGAATCAGTTGATTATATAGGAAATGCTTTACAAATTTAAAATTCAAACTTAACGAGTGTTCAAGAGGATAAAGGAAAATTGGTACTTTTTCTTTTAATGGTACTTTTTTAATATATTAAATTAGTTAGCTTGTATACATTAAACTTGGCTAATATGCTTCTCAGTAAAGAAATAATCAAGAATAGGGTGCTCAATTGTATTATGATACCAAAAATGGAGAACTAAACCAAACTACTTTTTGAATTTTCTAATATAAAACACCTATCCCTCGATTTACACGATACTTTTTTTTACACGATTTCACTTTTACACGATTTTTTTTGGGTTTCGTTTAAATCGAGGGATGTGGAAATTACCTCAATTTACACTATTTTTTTTTTTAATATTTTAGCCAAAATAAATTTTTTCAGTAAATATATCCTGCAAAATTCTCAAAAATAGTTATCTATTAAAAATGAAACCATAATAGGGAAAAGTGTAGCAGCTGAAACCAAAATGAGCCTGAGTACAACTTCATGCGTTCGGGACATAACAATTGAAAATATGCAAAAGCCACTAATGATCTGGATAGGAAATTAAACACAAAAGCGAATCCCAATTGATACCATTTATTATAAAAAAAAACTTAATGATCAGCTACCATCAAGTCATGGTTTGTTTGAAATATTTAAGCAAAGACATTCCTTACATAAGCTATAATTAAAAGTTGAACAAGCTTCTGCTGATCTAGATGTGTCTAACGAATATCCCGAAAAATTTACTGAAAATTTACTGGTAAAGTCTTCAATACAGACGAATCGTGACAGTTTTGGAAAATAATGCCACAGCGGGCTTTTCTATCAAAAGCTAATACAATTTTTAAATTTAAACATCGTTTTAAAATCAAATTTATGGAAATTTTGCTTTAAAACATTGTTTAAATTTACATTTTTTTTATGAATATGGGGAAATGTATTTACTTTACTTTAAAATAAATGAATTTTCTAAACAAAATTTTAAATTTATTCGTATTTGGTACTTTTTATACCCTTTAGCTTCGTGAGAAGGGTGTATATATGTTTGTCATTCCGTTTGTAATTTCCACAATATAATTTTCCGACCCTATAAAGTATATATATTTTGGATCCTTATAGATAGCGGAGGCGATTTAGCCATGTCCGTCTGTCTGTCTGTTGAAATAAATTTTCTGAAGACCCCAGATATCTTCGGGATCCAAATTCTCAATAATTCTGTCAGACATGCTTTCGAAAAGTTTCCTATTTAAAATCAGCAAAATCCGTCCATAAATAACGTAGATATGAGCAAAAATCCGGGACAACCTATATTTTTGGCCTATTTTTTATTTATATCTCGATTACTAAGTCATAAATATAGACAATATGGATATCTAATGATAGATATTTCAAAGTCAATTGCAACGATGTATATAAGGCTATATAAAGTTGGACCTACCATGGTTCAAAATCGGGAAAAATATTTTTTAACCCGAATTTTTTTCACAAAAAACATTTTTTTTCATAAATTTTTTTCACTAATAAATTAAAAAAAATTTTTTTTTTAAAAATTGGAAAAAACTTTTAAAAAACTTTTTGGAAAAAAAAAATTTTTTTTTAAATTTTATTTTAAGATATAATTTGGTGAAGGGTATATAAGATTCGGCACAGCTGAATATAGCTCTCTTACTTGTTTCGATTTACACGATTTCTCATACAAACATTTTCCATTTCGATTTACACGATTTTTAGGTGTATTGAACTTAGAATAAGGAAATTACTCAGCTAGTACTCCATACTTTTATCGGATATTTGTTACAAAAATGTTGGATTATTTTTTTTTTTAATTAAAGAAATAAACTGTAATTTGAAGTTTAATTGTCAGGAAATACTCGTATGATCAATATTTTTAAATGAGTTTGTGTCATTCTTTATTAACAGGTTTCCTTGCCTACCCTGCGAAATGTAGCCTGCTACATCATCTGAAGCAATTATTGTAATGCAATTTAAAACATTTAAAGAAATCTTAAGATATTTTTACCGATCTGTTTTTAGAGATATTGAATGAATCATTGGATGAAAAAGTTTGTTTCTCATTTCTAAATTTTTAATTTTTCTAATGAAAATAGATTAAATCGCGGTTTCGGTTTCGTTTAAAACCGAACTGGAAACTCTATATGCTATAACCTTTTCCCTTCTTTCTGACAACATATGCATTTCGAGCCAAAAGAACTGCTCATCTTTTGAGGCCAAAAACGAATCAAGCCAATATCGGATACTCTGTTCCAAAGTGAAGCGTATCCCATAGAGAGCGTTCTGCATCGATCAAACAAATAGCAGACGGACGGTGCAAGGTCTGGACTAAGGCAGCCGCCTTTCCAACCACTACAATCTTAATAGTTTTTAACAGGTATTTCAAAATGGGCCCTTGTGTTGTTTCATGTCTGGCCTCATATTGTGGACCTTTTTCGGTTTATGCTCGCTTCAAACGAATAAGTTGTGTTAGGTATAGGTTCCTTGTTATGGTATGTCCAGATTTCAGCAGCGCATAATTGATAGGGTCCTTTTGGTGCCACAAAATACAGAGCATTACCTTAGCGCCATGGATATTTGGCATTGGTGTTGATTCGACTGATTGGACGAGCTTCACATACGATCTCTGATGCTTCGGGTTATCGAAATGGATCATTTTTTCATCGCAAGTAATGATTCGGTATAAAAATGATTTTCTTTTATGTCTTCGAAACTGCATTTTAGACATACAAAATTGTCTTTTAAGGTTTCTCAGCTTCAATTCGTGTGGTATCCAATTTCCTTGCTTTTGGATAAATCCTGCTGCTTGCAAACGTTTTGAAATTGCTGATTGAGTTGCTCTCAATGATTTGGCTAGCTCTTTTTAAGTTTGACAATAATCTTCATAGTGTAATGCCCCCCATTCCAGGTTTTCAAACCTTTATGGACTGGCTTCGGCGATCTTTGTCTTGAAATTGCTGATTGAGAGGCTCCCAATGATTTGGCAAGCTCTTGTTGAGCTTGACAACTATTTTCATGGAGTAATTCTTTCAATTCTTGGTCTTCAATCTTTTTTGGTTGGCTTGGGCGATCTTGGTCTTATGTTAAAATCATCATTTCTGAACCACACAAAACCATCAACGTGCAGCCGATGAGACACTTTCACCATAAGTTTCGGTGAGTAATCGGTGTGCTTCAGCGGCAGTTTTTTTCCTATTAAAGATGTAAAGCAAAACTTCCCGCATATGACGTTTTGTTGGCTTAAAATTCAACATTTTCGAAGCAAAAAAAAAAAAAACTTTGTTGAGAATTAATGACAGATAATATACCCTTAAAAATTACATATAAGTTATTAAAACAAAAACCGCCATTTGCATTTTTAAGTCATCATAAGTTCTAACAGTTCTGTTGCAGGTTCTAGGATTAGAACTCTTCTTACATCCCTTGTAGTTTGATTTTCATAATGCACTGCAATTTTGCATATTTGTATAATTAAGCTGTTAGTAAGTTAGTTAATTTATTTTTATAAACTTTGTTTAGGTATTAGTCATTTCATTCCCTCGACATTGTCAAGGGTTAATTCAATTCTACACAGAGAAAACTCTTCCAAATATAAAGACAAGCAGATAATGCAAATCAAAGTTTAAATTACAACAGCAACATTAAGTTCAGATAGCCTAACTACACTAACAACAAACGAAATTTCTAATGTTTTGTTACCACAACCAAAAACTCACTTAAAGGAACTGATAAGAAAATTAACTTATTTGTCACAACCAAACAATTTTCTGTGTGTATTATAATTTTGAATATGTATTGTAATTATTTTCTAACCAATTTATATCATTGGAGTATTACAAAATGCTGGAAAATAGTTTGCATGCATATAAATTATGACTTCGAACTGTTTGTTGCTGCTGCTGTCTGTCTGTCACTGCTGCTGTTGCTACAACTGTCCAACTATATTCCACTAACTATTGCTGCTGCCACTTTTATTTACTTTTTCTATTCTATTCATTGTTCGTGCATATCACATTAATACACATTCATTCAGACATCCATGCATACATTGATACGTATGTTTAAATGTACTTGTATCTATGTATGTACACTTGGCATGTATCTAGCTAGATACATCATGTATTGTATTTAACTATAATTAATATGACCATGAAATTTGAAAAAAAAACACTGTATAAATATGTAAAAATACCAAATAATATAAAAGTGTAGAATGATCTTTTAGTTGTAAAAAAATATAAAAAATATAACAAAATACACAAACAACTGAATGTTTAATGTACAAATTAAATGTACAAGCATCTAGTTTTTCTCTCTAATTTTTTTTGGAGGGCATTTCTTTTAAGAATTACAAAGATGCTAAATGTAATGGATTAGATGTTCTTTTTGAGAGATATTTTGTTATGTTGTCTTAACTGCAAGGTGTATACCAAGGCATTGTTTCTTATAAAATAGAATAGAATGCAATAATATATAACATTTAGTTTTTTTCCAAAGCACCTAAGAAAAAAAGCATTTATTTCAGTGTAATGCCTTAAACCTAACAAATTGGAACTCATCATGTCTTCTCACTTTGTGGTGAGCGCTTCCGCGTATTTGTCCACTTCCGCTCACATAAGACATGATTGTTGTATGGTGCGTTCCCTCTTGGAAGCAGGTTTGTTTTTGTTATGTTTTATTTAATCATAGCTTTGTTTTCTGGCTTACAATTAATCGCTTATTCCCTTAAACTACTGCATCTAAGAATAAGAAGTGGCATTTCTTAGGTGGTTTCAAAGACATATGTGTAATGTTATTACTTGGAAACGTATAATTCCAGTTGTTGTGAATTTAAGGAATAAATGGATGTTTTTTTTAGAGGCATGGAACATTTTTTAAAACAAAAACACAACAAATTCAGCTATAGCGCCTTATGAACACCATCCTGTCGGTCCAATTTTGCACAACTTTTTCGAACATTTCGTCAATAGTGCGTGAATGTTGGCTTCTAAATGATCAATCGTTGCTAGTTTAAGTATGAACATATTTAGACCTGAGATTTGACGTACCTCCGTAGTTCAAAGGTGTCAAATCACGCGAGGAACGAGGTGACCAATTCACTGACCCATTTCTTGAGATAATTCGATCACCAATCGTTTGACTCAAAAAATGTTGTTGGAACCATTTCTCCTCTAAATAATTTGCAATGACACGGGGAATAAAAAATCACGAATAATTTGCCTGTAGCGTTCGCTATTTATGGCAATGTTGGTACCGGTTACGGATTTTAAGCCAAATAGACCGATGACGTCGAAGACTCTCTCCAAAAACGACAATTCAGCTTGTTTACATACCCGTTAAGTAAGAAATGAGCCTCATAGCTGAATATGATTTGACTTAACGAATTGTTCTATAAATTTAGCGAACAGAGAGCGAAATTTAAAAAATAAATTTTTGCGATTCGTAAACGTTGTTCTGAATGGTGATTTGCCAAAGTATACAGAAAAAAGTCAAACATATTTCATTAGTATGACAGCTATAGGTAAAAAAAAACACCCTATACAATTCACCATGAGTGATAAGGTTTTATGAGGCCATCAGTGCAAAGTGGTGTAACCCACATTTTTTTTTTTTTTTTTTTTTTGATTGCTGTCCTGGTGTTATATACAGTCCTTTCATTACCAACATTAATACAAAAGTGGGGTAAGCTACCTTTTGCTATTCAAAAGCAAATAGAGTTAAAAAAACGTTAATGCACAGAACATAATATAACAAAGAAATGTAACAAAAGTGGTGTAAGTTGAATATACCACTAAATAAATAGTTTGGGGTTACACCACTTTTGCACTGATAGCCTTATTAGTATATACGAATATATTCTGAATCGTTATACTTTGATATCGAAGTCGCTCATGTCCGTCTGTCTGTCTTTCCAAAGCCCCCATAAATGCATGTTATTCTCATACATCAATATATCGAGTATAGATCTGTTTTGGTTGCTATTTGAAATAGCAAAAAAACACTATTACCTTTATTTTGGTCTTCACCTTTCCAACGACATATATAACGCCATAGAAATTCGGACCAGCAATGGGTCAAAATTATATGTACTAAGTTTAATACAATGACATTCATAATTACAACCTGAAACCTAACTACTTTTTCATTAATGGACATTGCACTAACGTCTAGAAAGAGAAACTGAGACGAAAAGAATTTAAAAATGTTATGACATGTTCATTACTAAAGACTGCAAGCTTTATTAATATCCAATATATTTGCAAAGAAACACAAATTGGCTATAACTTGAAAATATCCTAAAATGATCTCTAACCAAAATTTTGAGAATTTAATTTTATATAAATTGTGTAATAAATTCGTGTATGATGCAAAAAAGCAAGATAAATTAAAAAAAAATCGATTTTTGTGACCTTTGACCTTCAATATATCGCATAAAGTATAGTCGATTTATCTTAGTTTTGATCGTCATATTTAGAACAATAAGAGGAAGGAATATGACAATTTGTATTTCTTTTCGCATTGAAACCTTTATATGAATATGTAATTTTCACATAATATTTAATTTTCAAAATATGTAATTTTCACACAATTTGCTGTAAAAAGAGCTAAAGCTATTGCTATGAAAAGAGCTACTTTAGAGTACGGCATGACTTTGGAAATAAAAATACAGCTAAAGGTTTTTATGAAATAAGGTGGTTAGTTTATTAACCACGATGGCGGTTGGCATTAAAAGTAATTATGATAAAAATTTTCGTAGTGTATAAATTTGATTGAAAAATTACAATTTTGACAAAATTTTCTGAACAAAACAAATGAAATAGCTGTGTAGGAGAGACATTGTTCAATTATGTTATATCATTTGGTATACCCCTACCTTTGTGTAATCAACCGGCTCTCCTAATCAACAATTTTTTTCACCATTTTTGGTTCCACCACAGCAGTTTGGGTAAGTCACCAACAGAAGTATTAGCCAAATTGTATCATATGGACAATTCCACGAGAATGACATCCACGACTAAAAAAACAAAAACCCTGAAACTTTTTTTCAGGATGATTTGATTAGGAGAAAACACTAAAATATTGCTATGTGAAAGCATTTGGAGCATATTACAACATTTTAAGTGCAAAAATAATAATTTAAACCGACTATATTTAATTTTTTAATTTAATTCATATGTTTTAAGCTAAAATTGGGCGAAAACTAAGCTCCCATTTAGCATGTAGTATGAAATGAATTTGACTCTGATTTCTTTGTTGCTATTATCAAATTGTTTATTGAAACCGAATCTATATTTTCTATTTATTTTTTTAGTTTTTGTAAACATATATTTACAGAATATATATTGTTTTACTATAAGAGAAAAATCTGTCACGTACGGTATGTCACCTACGATATCAAATATTATTTTTTTATAAAATCATCCAAAGATTATCTTATCTATATCTATATAAATATATAAATGTCTTTGTAAGTTTGTTTGTTTATTTGTTTGTTTGTTTGTTTGTTTGAGCATCACGGCTAAACGGCTGAATCGATTTTATTGAAATTTGGAACGTATATAGATCCTTACTTGGAAGCGTCAATAGGCTATAACTTTTTTCAATACTTGGACCAGAAAGGGGTAAACAGGGGAAAAACCGGTAAAATTGGTACCTTTAGTTCTTAAACAATAAATACTAAACGGACGAAACGATTTTATTGAAATTTCCAACATAGACTACATAGGGGTAGCGAAGCGCACCGGGTCAAGCTAGTTTTTATATAAATATGACGAATTGTAAAAGAAAAATATTTGGTTTAGTGTAAGAAATTAAAAGAAAACATAACGCCTCTCACGATTCGCTAATTATCGCAAATTTCTGCATGTACCTCAAAATTACTTCCGCTTTTATGTACGATATACCCTTATTTCGCTCGATATTTTTGACTGCAATGTTTCGAAAGAACTTATTTTTTTTTTTAATATAGTACCCTCTGAATGGAACATAAATACCAAATTACATTTCAGATACTCTTTTTTTTGCAAAATCTATTCCACAAATATCACGTACGATGACATGGAATTGCCCATATTTTATGGCCCGGAGGTATGTCACCGCGCACCATCATCAAATCGACTTGCTGCTAATAATTCTCTTCTTCGTCGGGTTTAAGACTGCAGACACATTCCCATCCGAAGGTATACCTTCTACCAAAATATCTTTAATTTAATGTTCATTGAGTACACAAAATAACATAATATTATGTAGAGAAACACATTATATAAAACCTATTTCAGTCACAGTGGTTAGTAATCTAACCACTCTATTACTTACTCTATTTATCAAAGAGTAAAGTAAAAAATATAACTTTGTTAGCACAAGCCGAACAAACAAACACTAAATAACAAAGTAACACTGAATTTGATGAACAATAAATAAAGGACACTATGTCCTTTTTTTATTGAATGCGGGAAAACCCCTTAGAAAATGTGGGATTTACAATATTTTAAAATTAATATATTAATCTAAATAGAGCAACCTAATGGTAAAGTTTTGCCAAAAAACTTAAACGATGACTTAAAAAAATTTAATTGTTTAGCAGAATGCCAATAGAAGTCACTAAAAATTGTTTAAAGACTGTAGAAAAGGTGGTTAGAAAAGTGACCACTAAACCGGAAAGATTTAATATATGGGAACTATGACTAATTATGTACCGATCATTATAAAATTACGTGACATGATTTTCGTATAAATAAAACTTATTTGGAGCGATATTTGTGTATATACCTATATAAATTAAACAGTTATGACTGATAAATTCCAATTTCGGGAGGAGATTTGTATGGGGTCTCGGTCAAATAATGGACTGATTACAATTGGCTTCGTCCTTGAGGTATCTTCAAAATTGCGACCTGTACTTTGCGCAAAAGGTTTACAATGTAAACTTTACATGTAAATTTTGCATGGACAGCCAGCCAGCCAGACGGACGTTAATACTTTAAGTTGGCAGTTAGACTAATATTTTTGGGCGTTACAAACATCAGCAGAAATGCATTATACCCTCCCACTATGGTGCTGTAGGGTGTAACAATATTTTTAAAAATGGTATAAAAGTTTCACAAAAATATGTTTAGTTTAGCTTTAGAAAATATATTTCATTAAAACCAATTAATGAAAACAATCAAAACTAGGATACTCTAGTGGATATGTATTTAAATAAAACATATATGACCGACAAAGTTCAATTTTGGGAGAATATTTGTATGGGGGCTAGGTTTCAGCCCAAAAAATTCTTGTGCCAAATTTTATTGAAATATCTTCGAATTGGACAGCCAGTCAGACAGACGGACATCGTTTAATGGACTCAGAAAGTGATTATGAGTCGATGGGTACTTTAAGGTGGGTGTTAGACTAATATTTTTGGGCGTTACAAACATCAGCATAAGGAGTGAGATCGAAAAATTCATAACATACATATATGTTAATAAAAACGAACCACTAAACTGACAGTTTTTATAGAGCTTTCTGTCACTTTGCTCGAACAGGTAGTCCATCTCCGTTTAAAATCTACCACACTTTTGGACACCTTTTTTGTGCTCTTCAATTCCCTTTTAACAAGAGCCCAATATCTATCCACTGGCCTTAGCTCCGGGCAGTTTGGAGGATTTGCCTCTCTTGGTACAAATACCACATTATTGTTCTTGTACCACTCAAGGGCTTGTTTACCATAGTGACAGGATGCCCAGTCTGGCCAAAAATAAGTGGACACATTATGATGAAGTCTTATGAAAGGAAGCAGCCTTTTTTGTAAACATTCCTTGATGTAAATTTCGGCTTCTTTTGCCGCAACTGCATATTGCTTGCCATACCAAGAACTTTTTGAGAAATTTTGTTTGCTTTTGGGTCCTAAACTTTTCTTCAACATTCCCTCGAGCATCAGCAACATAAAATTTTTGACCAGGAAGTTGCGAAAAATCTGCTAAAACATACGTTTCGTCATCCATTATGCAGCAAGAGTATATTTTTATAAAACTTGACTTCAATTTCCGTGCTCTGTTTTTGGTCTCTAAATTTTTAGCAGCGTTCCTGTGAGGAAGCTTTTGAGCCTTGTATGTTTTCAAACCTGCATTAACTTTATCTTTTCGTACCAAATAGTCCGAGTTCTGAGCTAAACGGACTGCTTTCCTACCGAATGTGTTGGGAGCTCATTTAAAAATGCTTTCTATTTTTTTGGCTTAAGAAACATCATGTGGACCATTCCTTCTACCTGAACCAGGTTTTCTATCAACGGACAAGTTCTCTCGGTACTGTTTAATAACATTGGAAACAGTTTGACGGCAGACCTTTGAGTGCTTGGCCAACTTTTTGTAGCGCCAAATTGGGGTTTGTTGGACATATTTAATAATTTTAGTACGCACTTTTTTCTGGTCACTCATTTTAATCAGATTAACAACATATGAATATAATTGACATTAAACATAATAACTGGCATGTTTTACAAAGGTAACTTGATCACAAAAAGAATCAAATAATACTTGGGTTAAAAGTTTTAATGAAAAACGTGAGTTAAGAATTTTACGATCTCACTCCTTAATACCCTCGTTACTATGGTGGTGTAGGGTATAAATACCTTTCACAAATTTTTCCTTTATTTAACCTTAAAATTTCTTTCAAAAACTTATTTTTATGAGTGCTAACTACCAAAAGAGACTGTTTATGGATTCTATTTTTAAAAAATATACAAACACATTTGTACATTTTACAAATTTTTATTATTTTTTTTTTTTTTGTATTTGCATTTAAATAGTCATATGATGGTTGCAAGTACAAATAAGTATACAAATAACATTTAATTAATTATAGACATCAAACATCATATTTTTTTAAATTATTCATTCATTCATTCTTTCTTTCGTTTTTTTTTTTTCACTTTTAGAACGATGATTTGTTTTTGTTGTTTCTGCTGCTGTTAAATAATATATTTTTGTAATTTTTTTTTTATTGTTGTCGGTTTATTTCTTAAACTTTATTCTTTTTTAATGATGTTTGACTTTATTGTATTTTTTTTTTTTTTGTTTATTTTTTTAATTTTTTATTACTATTATTTTACTTGTACATATGTATAATTTTGTGTTTGGTTGTATCTTCAAATTAATAGCTCAACAAATAGCAACAAATAATCTCATACATAATACTGTGACTGACTGAGTGGCTGACTGGCCAGAGTATTTGTTTGTTGTACTTACTTGCTGCAATTATTTATTAACTTCTCTGTTGCTGCAAGTTCAAGGTTGCAGTATGTAGTAGACATTTATTAAAACATTTAGAATTAACTACAAATACAACTAAAATAATAATAATAATAACAAGCAACAAATAATAATAAAACATTGACTTTGCTATTTAATTGTCTTTAAAGAGCAAAACGCATACTCTACTCTATTCAACGTACAAGCACGAGTGCAAGTAAATTAGTAATTGGAAGCTTTTTCCTCGTACTGCTAGTTAAACTAATTAAATTGATAATTATACACACTTAATTAATTGAGATATCAGTTCCCGATAGTTCTTTATGTGTTTCTGCTAAACTTTATATAAGAGACCAATCCAAAGTCAGCAATCAATTGACACATGTTAAAGTGACTAGTCTTTTCACTAGTGAATTGCTTTTTAATTGACCAGTCTACTTCCAGTACCAAAATCTACAGGGTAGTACAATAGTTTGTAGGTCAATTGTCTTATTAATGCCTGATTTTAATTTAATTTTTTTTTATTTAAAGTTTATCCTTTAAATCCTTTTTATATGATAAAATTTAACGATTTCTTTCATTTTCAAAAGGTAAGTCCTTGCAAATAAAAGCAAAATGTTAAAAGACTTTTTTAATGGCCACAAAGTTTTTTTTTATACCTATACAAAGCAACTAAAAGGTACCAAGTTGAAAGATGAGATAATTTTTGTTTTTCTTCTTGTGTCATTAAAATAACAAAAACAAATTAAGACAACACAAGTCAAAGCAATTAATTTCGTTTTTATTTTATGTTGTTTTTTACTGTTGTTGTTGCTATAAAGGAAATTAATTTTGTTTCAAAAAAAAAAAAAGACGTTTTACTTTTAGATGTTGCTTACAAAAAGTACTTTTTATGTGACATCAAAGGGTTAATGCAGTTTAAGTTCAATGTTGTTGAAATAATTAAAACAAAAACAATAAAATTAAAAACAGAAATCAAACCAACACACTCATACCTACATACATACGTTTATATAAATGGTCATTTAGTACTTGGTTAGTTGTTGTTGTTGATTTCTTTTCTTTTTTTTTCATACGTATGTACTTCTGTAAAAGATTTAAAAATAACAAAACAAAGTCATACTTTTAATTAATTATCATCAGCTAAGAAGTGTACTTTTAGTCGTCACAACCAACACTCGTACATACATACATATAGGAACACTCAAAAATAAATATAAATATTTAAGTAAAACAAGATAAACATTTGAGTGGCTAAATATACAATTACAAAGGGGACAGACCATTAAGGGATGAAATCATTTAAAATGAGAACAAATTATTACAATTAAATGATTTTAGGTACTTTTTAGAGGTGTATAAAAACCGAAAATGGTACTTTTTTTGTGTGCGCTTTATTGTACTTTATTTGTCGTTCTTTAATTGAAAACAAGTAAGAAAGTATAGTCGGGCAAGCCCTACCATATGATACCCTACACTGAGTATATGAATTTAAACAGTTTTCTTTTGATATGAAACTTATATATGGCAGCTATGACTAATTATGGACCGATCGTCACAAAATTTCGTGGAATGATTTGGGTATATATGAAACATATTTTTGTTGAATTTTATTTCGATATTAACATATTTTAGAGATTTATGCACATTATTGACATTTTCTAGAATGGTGCTTATATAGGAGGATGATTTGCGTATTATTTGGAACATTGTGGACCGATCGTGTAAAACTTATTTGTGCTGAATTTAGTTTGGATTTGTTTATAATTAAGATATTTATGAGAGCTTAACTATAGGCCAGTTATATGGAGACTAGGAGAAATAATGGACTGCTTTCAACTAAATTCAATAGGCTAAGTTCTTGGGGCAATATAAACTTTTGTGCCAATTATTTAAGAATTATTTTTAAAATAGCGACCTGTAGCTTTATAACAAGTTTTACATGGACAGATAGACGGACGGACGGACATCGCTTAAACGACTCAGAAAGTGGTCAAGAGCATATATACTTTACGGTGAGTGTTAGACAATATTGTTGTACGTTACAAACTTCAGCACTAATGCAATATACCCTCCTCATTATGGTGGTGTAGGGTATAACAAACTTGCTTATATTTGGGTAATGGGTAAAAATGTTGTAATTTATTTTAGTTATTGATACCTTTTCCAAACGCATTATTTAAAATTTATCATTTTCTAATTGACAAAATCAGACTCGTAATTAGTAGTTTTTGTTGAACATTGTAAACAACAAAGTTTTTTTTTTTTTTTTTGATTCGAAAATGTCGAATTTTGTACCAACAAATCGTCATATGCGGGAAGTTTTGCTTTACTACTTTAATTTGAAACAAATAAGAGAGCTATATTCAGCTGTGCCGAATCTTATATACCCAAATTATACTTTAAAATAAAATTTAAAAATTTTTTTTTTTTTAATTTTTTAAATTTTGTTTCTTTCGTAATTGTTTTTTAAAAGTTTTTTCCAATTTTTTTAATTTAAATTTTTTTTTTTTTGTTTTTAATTTATTAGTGAAAAAAATTTAAGACCAAAAAATTCGGGTTCAAAAATATTTTTCCCGATTTTGACCCATTGTAGGTCCAACTTACTATAGCCTTATACACATCGTTGCAATGGACTTTGAAATATCTATCATTAGATAACCATATTGTTTATATTTGTGACTTAGTAATCGAGATATAAATCAAAAATAGGCCAAAAATATCTCCGTTATTTATGGACGGATTTTGCTGATTTTTAATAGGAAACTTTTCGAAAGTATGTCTGACAGAATTGTTGAAGATTTGGATCCCAAAAATATCTGGGGTCTTCAGAAAATTGATTTCAACAGACAGACAGAATAAATCGAGTCCGCTATCTATAAGGATCCAGAATATATGTACTTTTTAGGGTCGGAAAATTATATTGTGGAAATTACAAACGGATACCCTTCTCACGAAGATGAAAAAAATGCCGCTGAAGCACACTGATTGCTCACCAAAGCTTATGATGTGTTCTAACGGTTTCAACGTGCGAGAGATGGTTTGCGCGGTTCATAAGTTTGAAACGGAAGACAAAGATCGCCCATGCCAGCCAAAAAAGTTTGACAAAGACCAAGAATTGGATACATTACTCCATGAATATTGTTGTAAAACTCAACAAGAGCTTGCAAATTCATTGGGAGCTACTCAAGCTGCAATTTCAAAACGTTTGCGAGCAGCAGGGATATTGAGTACCATTCGAATTGATGCCGAGAGACTTTGAAAAACGATTTTGCATGACCGAAATTATGCTTGAACGCTATAAAAGGAAATCATTTTTGCACCGAATCATTACCAAGCTATGAAAAATGCAACTATTACAACAACCCGAAGCGTAAGAGATCGTATGTGAAGCACGGCCAACCAGCCGAATCGACACCGAATCCAAATATTCATGACGTTAAAGTAATTCTCTGTATTTGGTGGTTCTATCTATTATGAGCTGCTGAAATGTGACCAGTACATCACAGGAAACCTGTACCGAACGCAATTTATTCGTTTGTATCGAGTATTGTCCGAAAAACGCCCAGAATATGAGGCTAGACATGAACCCGTAATATTCCATCATGACAAGGCGCGGCCACATGTTGTAATACCTGTTAAAAAGAATTTACAATTAAGTGGTTGGGAAGTTTTGCCTCTCTAGCTTTATAGTCTAGACCGTGGCCCGTCCGACTATTACTTGCTTCGAACGATGCAGAACGCTCTCCCTGGGATGCGCTTCATTTTGGAATCCTGTTGCGTCATTTATTATTTATTTTGAAATGAATTTGTATTGAATTAATTATTTCAAATTCCTGATAATTACCCTTGGATTTTGACAATTAAATATCTATGAATTACCTGCTCGAATTGTCAGAATGCTTGGGTAATATTGCCGTGATTCGTTATTGGCCTCAAAAGATGAGCAGTTACTTTGGCTCGGAATTCCTATGTTGCCAGAAAGATGAGAAAAGGACAATATAAACTTTGGATACTTATGAAATTCTAATACGATCTAGCTATTTGAGATAACACGGCCCAGAAACTTTACCCATTAAACGTTGTAAACGTTGTTCAGATCAATCTCATCCAACTCCGACCCTAACACGCATACCTAAATTGGAGCGGAAAGCGTTGTTTACTTGTCAAAAATTCTCATGCCCATACAATTTGTATGCACCATACCGAAATAACGCAGCGGCAACGCTTTGCAATTGGAAAATCCGATTTTGACAGTGCATTTAATAGTGAAGTTAGTTGTAAAACACAATAAATGTAAACACATACATACAAAAGGAGAAACAAATATGCAAGAAACTCATTTTGTAAACTTTAATATTTAGTTTTTTGATAAAATTTTAGTTGGCAAATCACAAAACAAAAATCAGAAACACCAATACTGCAATGTACTTTATTGTTTAAATAATCCGGGTTGTTATATTTATTTTTTTGATAACCTTGTTTTTATTGTTTGTCGTAGTGTTGCCGCTCTTATTTAGGTATGACTTTTCAGCGTTAAAGCTATGCGGGAAAAAACGTTCTGCCTTACGCTTTTATTTAGGTAGGCCCGTAAGAATTCCCAATTCCAAAGAACGACAACAGCTCGAATTTTTCCACCAATTTCTGTATTGCGGTCCGACAAGGTGATTCACGACAACCCAAAAATGCTTTAGTTCTCCTAACTGTGACTGCAAGATTTTCACCATTTTTGTAGTGAATTTTAATAATTTCAATGCGTTGTTAAAGCGTGTATCGTTCCATTTTTAGTAATGGCTTAGTTTCTACTTGTCAAATGTCAAAGAATAAATGCTTCAAAAGTGACAGCTACCGAAAAGCCGGGTGATTCAAAATAACACCTCTTGTTGGAAAGCTCTTTATAATAGATAAATAAGTCATTATACGACTACTTATATTTCATGTAGATGGTATGTAGTAGTCATTGCAAGGTAAATTGTACAGTAATTGCAATTTATTACCAATATTTTGCTGGAGTCTTTTTAATATGAATTAAGTTTTGGAAAGCATTAACTTTAGCATTCTAGGATAGAATTTATACTTTTGATACTTTTTACTCCTTAATTTATTTAACAAATTAATTTTGAAATTCTGTATTTATTGGATTAGAATAACAAGTACAAATTCCTTTAAACACCAGGCCGCAGTACACGAATGCAGGTACAAGTACATACCTAAATAAGTGTTATTGCTTTAGTACGTACGAGTGAGTACTTAGTATGTCATCAAAGTCATTGATGCGTTTAAAATTGGAAAACAAACTGAAAAAAAACCAAACAAAACTTTCATAGACAAAAGCTAAAAAAATTTTAAACAGGAAATGCTAAATTTTTTGTTCTTCTAAACTTTTGCTTTTTTTTATCATGATCTAAGTTTTTTTATGTGGTTGGTATCTGAACGCAAGCTCCAATATCGCGTCATCATTGTCACCCAAACTGTTTTCCATCGATTATCAATTGACATGAGTGTGTGTGTGTGTTTGTGTGTGTGAGTGTTAATGTGTGCTGTCGTTCGTTCGACATTTAAAATTAATGTCATCCTCTTTTGTTCTTCTTGTTGTGTTTTTTTTTTTTTTGGGGTTCAACTTATTTTATTGGTTGTTTGTTGTAGCTATCTGTAGCTGTTGCATGGAGCTGTTTGGTATTACTTTATAGAATTTTTCGTTTAAAAATCATATCTTTTATTTATGTTGTAGATGTCTTTTGTTCACTTCGTTTTGTTTTTGTTCACTTCATTTAGCAAACTATGTTTGTTTGTACTATATTGTATCAAAGCACATTCTTATACCTCCTCACCTTTTTTTGTACTTTGTTTTGGTTTTTTGCTTCTTTATTCTTTTATTGTTGTTCTTTATTTATTGAGAGCAAATGCTAAACTGAACAAAAGAGATAATTTCAATATTGATTTTATCAGTCATACATAAAATGAAACATACAAATCTATTAAGGGTGTGTCGGGTTTCTGGGTTAATTATGAAGATCGTTCGCCTACACACAGAATTTTATAAATGGAAACTAAGCAATTGATCATGTATTGCTAAAATGAGTTTTAATTAAAGCGGGTTTTCACTTTATGACATTATTCAAACACAGAAAAAACCATGTAGATAAACATAGATTTTTTCCGAATCTATTAAGCCAATATTAATTGATAAAGATAAATTACTAACTTGTAACCATCTTTTTACCATCTTTTGCAATCTCAACTGAAAAATTAGAACATTAACGCCGAATCATTAGATATGCAACAAATTGGATTGACTCAATGAAACTGTTACGAAATTTATACAAATGTTTGTTAAAAAGATTCAGACGAAAAAAAATTTTATGTAAAAATTTTCAAAAATTTTCAAAAATTTTCAAAAATTTTGATAATTTTGTTGGAACAGCATATTTTATGCGAAAAATTTGTTACATAATATTTTCAGACAAATTTTATTTTTGGTAAAAAAATGTTCTATAAATTTGGTTTTTTGATCATGTAGAGAAATATATTTGTACATTTTTACTGTTACTATTTCAAGATATTGAACAATATTATGGTAACCATAATATGGTAAATCTACGATTCACATGATTATAGCAATCATATATATGATTGCAGTAAATAAATATATGTTTGTGACAACCCATTTTATGATGAAGGATATACAATATTATGCTGTTCTTGGCCTTGGATATCAAAATCTAAAAACAATTCATCATGAACATGATTGCCATAAACATATTTTTATTTACTACAATCATATATATAATTGCGACAATCATGTAAATCTCATATTTACCATATTATGGTTACCACAGTCATATACATAATTAATCTAACTATAATATTGTTAAAAACTTGTAAACATTTTATAATGGTTACAGTAAACATGTACAACTTAATGCTTAATGCTTATAAATATAGAAGTCGCTATACCCGTCTGTCTATTTAAACCAATTTTCTAAAGGCACCGGGCACCAAAATCTTATATCATTTTATCACATATAAAAACAAAATCGATCCATAAATGGTGGTAAAAAACGAATACCTCGTTTGTGGTAATATTTTTAGATATACTTCGAATACTATGTTCTGTTAATAGACAATTTAAGGACTGAGATCATAAAATTTTTTTTTGATCAGTTACCTTTGTATTAAATATTTTCACCAAAACCCAACTTGGT
This sequence comes from Calliphora vomitoria, assembly GCA_942486065.2. Lineage (NCBI taxonomy): Eukaryota > Metazoa > Arthropoda > Insecta > Diptera > Calliphoridae > Calliphora > Calliphora vomitoria. The sequence goes on from OW818030.2 coordinate 130,831,898, forward strand.
CCTACAAAAAGTTGGCCAAACAATCAAAAGTCTGCTATCAAACTGTTTCCAATGTTATTAAACAGTGCCGGGAGAACTTGTCCGTTGATATAAAATCTGGTTCAGGTAGAAGGAATGGTCCACATGATCAAAAGAGCTCCCAACACCTTCGGTAGGAAAGCAGCCCGGTCAGTACTCGGACTATTTGGTATGAAAAGTTAAGGCCAATGAAGGTTTAAAAGCATACAAGGCTCAAAAAGTTCCTGACAAAATTTAAAGGCCAAAGACAGAGCAAAAAATATACCTGCTGCATAATGGATGAAAAAATGTACGTATGGAAATTTTTTCGCAGCTTCTGGGTAAATTTTTTTTATGTTGCAGATGCTCGAGGGAATGTTGAAGAAAAGTTTAGGACCCAAAAGCAGACAAAATTTCCCAAAAAGTTCTTGGTATGGCAAGCAATATGCAGTTGCGGCAAAAAAGCCAGCCATTTGATATAAAGGGCTCTATAAATACCGAAATTTACATCAAGGAATGTTTACAAAAAAGGCTGCTTTCATTCATAAGACTTCTTAATGTGTCCACATACTTTTTGGCCTGATTTGGCATCTGTCACTGTGGTAACAAAGGTCTTGAGTGGTACAAGACCAATAATGTGGTATTTGTACCAAGAGAGGCAATTTCTCCAAGCTGCCTGGAGCTGAGTCCAGTGGATAGATATTGGGCTCTTGTTAAAAGAGAATTGAAGAGCACAAACAAGGTGTCCAAAAGTGTGGTAGATTTTAAACGGAGATGGACAACCTGTTCGAACAAAGTGACAGAAATCACTATAAAAACCATAATGGAAGGGTTTCCGAAAAAGGTTCAAAATTTCATCACTAGTGATTAGAACTATAAAAATAATATTTTTTTGTAAATTGTAATAATAATTTCAATGAAATAAAAAAAGATTCAAAACTGTTTAGTGGTTTCATTTTTATTAACATATATGTATGTTAAACATTTTTCGATCTCAGTCCTTATATATCACATGAAAGGTAATTTCAATTTTATCTTTATTTTTTCAACAACAAAAAATGCGTTGTGGGTACATATAAGTTTGTCATTCCGTTTGTAGTTTACACATTTTGCATTTGCAAAACCCATATACCTGTTATAAATAGCGAAGTTGATATTGCCATGTCCATCTGTCTGTTGAAATCAACTTTCCGAAGCCCCTAAATAATTTAGTATAGTCCTAGTTCGGTCGCTATTTAAAATCGAGAATATCAACCACGACTACCTCGGTCTTTTAACTATTTTCCTCGAATTTTTTTTTTTACATTTTTTGTTCACAAAATTTTTTTTTATAAACAAATATTTTCAACAAAAATGTTTAATTTTACCAAATTTTTTTTCAACAAAAAATTTTTTTCACAATCATTTTTTTTAATATTTTTTTTTTACCAAAGAATGAGTTTTCATAAATTTTTTTCACCTAATATAGTTTTCAATATTTATCTTAAAGTATACTCTGGTGAAGGGTATAAGATTCTGTACAGCCGAATATAGCACACTTACTTGTTTATTATAGAATTATGGAATGTTTAACATTATTTCCACTTTAAATTTCACAATTAGTCAAAGGTATATAGCAGTCACCAGATTTCCAAGACGATCCAAATCTAAAAAAAAAAAATTTGCTTACGAATCCCACTAAGAGGCCAAAAAACTCTTAAAGGAATGAACGTAAGCTTTCATTTGAGCAAAAAAAAAAAATTGTAAAAATGGGCCCATTTAGCAAAAAAAATTAGATTTTGCAAAAAAAAAAAAACTAAAAATTGTATGACTTGGGTTACAAAATATTTATTTTGATAGATATCCTACTCGCATCCCACTAAGCTACCAAAAACCCTTACAGCAATGAACCTAAGCTTTCTTTTAAGCAATAAATTAAAAAAGGGGCCTATTTTGGAAAAAAAATTTAGATTTAGCAAAAAAAAAAAAGTCAAAAATTGTATGTATTGAGTTACAAAATATTTATTTTGATAGATATCCCACTAGCATCCCACTAAGCGACCAAATAGGTCTTCAAGGAAAATATCTAAGCTTTCTTTTGAGAGAAAAAAAGGGCCCATTTTGAAAAAGAAGTCAAAAAATTTTTAGTTTTACAAAATTTTTTTTTAATTTTTAATTTTTTTCCCGAAAGATTGAAGAAATAGCTATCTAAACTATTTGGGACACATTTTGCTAAGAACAATAGGTAATAAGTTACATGGATGTGAAAAAACACCTGCTTTGCCAAAATGTCAAATTTTGACCACTTAACTCAGAAAGTTCTCGACCGATCTTGTTGAAAAATTGTGTTTACTATTCAATAGAACTAACCATGGTGCAAATTTCATCCCAATCGGAAGACATCGATTTCGAAAGTTGGTTCACTTGACATGAAATAAATGATATAGTCATTTGGTGACAACCATGATATTGTCATATAATATAATAGGTTTAGAAATAATCGTATTATGATTTAGCTGGGATCATAATATGAATGTGCTACAACCATAATATGATTGTGCTACAACTATATTATGATCACATCAGCAATCATGGTTTAATAAAACCATTTTATGATTGAGGTGGAATCATAATATGGTTGGACACAATATATCATGGTTGTGGTAGTATTAAATATGATCGTTGAACCATAATTACAGTACGATCACCAATAAACAAATAATTGTAACAAGCTATCAAATTATGATAGTTTATGATGCTATACATTAGTAATAATATTGTCATATATAAACCATAATATTGTTACGTTTTTACCTTTTAAAAACATGGGTTTATTTCCTTTAAATAAACCGGATACTTTTGATTGCAAATAAAAGCAGTTCTAGTAGTTGAAATTGTAACAACTCTTTATTTATTTAGAATGTACAACAACAGAATTAAATAGGCACTCAGTGTCTTTTTACACGTTTATTAATTAGCAGAAATGCACACACACACTTTATAATGACAAGCACAAATGTACACGACAGTTGATGTTAACTCTAACATCGCCAATGATAAACTCAACTCACGACTGGAGCCTATGCCACTATTTATACATGCACTGCCATCTCTCGGGAATCTTCTACAATGCTCTTAACGGACAAAACTCGAATGTTCGAATTCCAGAGCCTTCGATGTCATTGCCAGCAGCCCAAACACCTAGTGCTGCCATACTTACAAAACAATGTCAATAACCGCATGCTACCGCAGTTCGATCACCTCAAACATGTTTGTTTTGTGCTTGAAGAGCAAGAGAACTTTTCCACAAAGAAAATACAGAACTCGATATTCTATGTTACTTTTTGGGAAATAAATAATGTTAAATTGAGGACTTATCAAAGCTTGATACAATGATTTTATTTGATTATTTTTAAAGAAATTTCATACTGACTTTTGAATACAAAAAGTGTCTGCAGTTTTCCCGGTATCACTATAGTAGACACTTAAACAAGTTATTATACAATTTTGTAACATGTGAGCATTAAATTTTCTACTGGGTATTATAGTAACTTTATTATGAGAGCCTATATCACCTTTTCATACATACATGTAGTAGATAAATTTGCAATGATGTAAAAAAGCTACATTTTTTTTTTAATTTTATATTTTAAACACTGATAATTTAAATAGTGTTTGTTCTTCACACAAACGCATATATATGTATGTACATTTAATCATAAATACATGTACATTAATGTAATAATATGAAAGTGTGAGTACTTTATTAGCACAAAAACCCTGTAGCATTTAAAACTAGCTTCCAGAATAACTCCATTGATTAGCCACCAACCTACTTTCAAGGTTTTCAACTGGAGAATCAATTAATCTCATCCACATATTATTGCCAGCTACTTAAGTGAATAATAAATTTGTTAAAAGATCTGTCTAAATAGAGATACTCAGATTTTTGGGTTAATGAATTCGTTAACTTTAAAAAAAAACTTCATTGTTTACACTCCAACCTACTTTAAATGATACACTATTTATTTGTTTGTTACTTAATATGGATATCAAACTAGTGATTTTATGGGTGTAAGGTAATGGAAATGGAACCAAGTTCAAAATGAAAATCTGTCCAAACATTAAATTGCTATCTTTACAACTGCCGGGTTAGTACAAGTACATTTCGTAGTTGCTGTATGCAGTATGTAGTAAAATGATACTCTTTTGGTCTGTTGTGTTTAGATTTCATATTTTACTTATTTATTTACTTAAAAAATTTTCGTAAAGTGGAAAAACATTATTATCTCTGTAGGTCAAGATAAGATTACAAAAACGATTCACCAAACAAGAAGACAAGACAACAAATTTCAACGACTTGAGAAACCAACAACAGCCAAGCTATTTCCATAGTCAAAGTATTTACTGGGTACTTTATATTATTTATTTTTTTTATTTTCCTTACATTTCATCAGTTTTGAAGCATTACACTGTATTTAATATTTGCAAGAATGATAAGAAAAGGGACACAATTTTACAAAATATAACAGCTTCATATTATGTATAATAAACCTTGTTAGTTTAGTATTGTAGAAATTATGATTATGGACCTCAAATTTGTAATACGAAACCACAAGATATTTGAAAAAAAATTTGTGGGGAAAAATTCAAATTCCACAAACATTGGGGTGTTCTATATACAAATGTTCATGCGTTTCCAATTGTTTTAATGCATAAAATTAGTATGCAAATATCTCAAATATAAAGTATATTATTTGCAAAATACACTCGCTATTATTATACCCTTCACCATAAGTGGTAAGGATATATATAAGTGTGTGATTCCGTTTGTAATTTCCACATTTTTAATTTGCGACATTATAAAGTATACCTATTCTGGATCATTATATATAGCGGAGTCGATATGTACATGTTCGCCTATCTGATGAAAACAACGTTTCGAAGTCCCTAAATAACTTATAAACTTTGTTAATACATCAATATATCGGGTATAGCCCTGGTTCCGTTGTTATTTAAAATCGGGGAAATCGGGTTTTTAACCTATATTTTGATTAATAAGTAATGTACATAGATAATATTGATGTTAAATGAAAGGTATTTCCAACTACATATATAACACTACAGAAATTTGGACCGACAATGGGTTTAAATTGGGAAAATATTGATACGAATGTGCAATAGCGATTTGAATTTAACGATCTGTTACGGCTGCCTGCAACATTCATCATGTTTATAAACACCTCCATCAGTAGCATGCGGTTATTAGCATTGCTTGTAAGTATGACAACACTAAGGGCCATTATTACAACTTGCCTTTATGTTCCCAATAGTAAAAGTAAACTTTAAAGCAACCTTTTTCTATTACTTAAAATTACCTTTTACTATTACGAACTTAAAGGCAAGTTGTAATAATGGCCCTAAATGTTTAAGCTGCTAACATTAACAACGAAAGGTCTAGAATTCGAATGTACTAGTTTGTCCGTTGAGATCATTGTAGAAGATTCACGATAGATGGCGTGTGTATAAATAGTGGCAGAGGTGGCAGTCGTGAGTTGAGTTTATCATAGGCGCTGTTAGAGTTAACATCAACTGTCTTGTACATTTAAGATTGTACATTATAAAGTGAGTGACTATTTGAACTGTTGTTGTTGTACATTTTAAATAAATAAAGAGTTATTACAATTTTAAACTACTTAACTGCTTTTATTTGCAATCAAAATTATCCGGTTTATTTAAAGGAAATAAAATAACGTTTTAAAAAGGTCAAAACCTAACAATATTTTTTTAACTGACATTTTTTCATTAACATTTTTTTTTACTAAAAATTTTTATTATCTTAAAGTAAACTTTGGTGAAGGGTATATAAGATTCTGCACAGCCGTATAGAGAATTCTTAATTGTTTTTTTAAACGATCTCGGTATATGAAAAAGCTGATCATCATATCATATTTTTCTTTTTCCGACATTCTCTAACATTTGGGCAAATATCAGACAGACAAGATCAGCATTTATTGAATGGTGTTTAACTGTGGTAGTCAAATGTTATGTTGTTCTACAAGGTGGCGCAAAAGTAAACCTCCGATGTTTTTTGGCTGTAATTAAAAAAAAAAAAAAAATGAAAAACTTTGATTCTTCTTGTGGATTATTTTTATTTGGTCTTTTAATTTTTTTTTACATCAAGTCGAGAATATGATGTCATGTAAATGGCCGCCGCCACAGTTGATTGTCATTTGAGCCCTTTTTATGGCATTTTCCATCACTTTGGCCAAAACTTCCGGCGATAGGTCCTCACATTCTTGACGGATATTGTCTTTAAGAGCTTCAAGAGTCTGAGGCTTGTTGACATAAACCCGCGACTTCAAAAAGGCCCACAAAAAGAAGTCTGGAGCGGTCAAATCAGGCGATCTTGCTGGCCAGTGCAAATTGCCAAAACGGGAGATTAGGCGCCCGGGAAATGCATCCTTCAGCATATCGGTTGTGGCACGTGTGTGCCGAGTGTGTGCCGTTGCACCGTCCTGTTGGAACCACGTGTTTTCCAATGCCAATTCATCAAGTTGCGGCAAAAAGAACTCGTTGATTATTGCTCTGTAGAGCTCACCATTCACAGTAACCGTTTGGCCCGCGACGTCTTCGACGAAAAAAGGTCCGATGACTCCTCCAGCGAAAACAGCACACCATACAGTCACTTTGAGCGGGTGTAATGGCTCTTCGTGGGTTACACTCGGATTTTCAGTGCCCCAGAAGCGTAAATTTTGCTTATTTACGTACCCGCTAAGATGGAAATGGGACTCATCACACATGATTAGTTTTGTTGAAAAATCATCTTCCTCTTGGTGGTGATTAAGGATGGCTTGAGCGTATGTTAGACTCGATTGGCGGTCAGCAGCTAACAGCTGATGCACCTGGACTTTGGACTTTGTACGGAAACATCTTCAAATCTGGTACCAAAATTCGCTGTAAAGACCGTCGACTGATACCCATTTGCGTGGCACGTCGTCTGGTCGATGTCGACGGCGCTTCCATGACATCCTCGGCTACAGCAGCAATATTCTCTGCAGAACGGCTACTCCGGGGTCTGCCACGCCTGGCAGCATCTCGTGTTGTGCCGGTCTCTTCGAGGTGAGCGGCTAAACGTCGCAGTGTTTCACCAGTAGGCGTTGGACGGCCAGGAAATCTGCGACGAAATTCACGTTGTGCCAAAGTCACCGACCGATTATTGGTCAAATAAATAGTCAGCAATATTCCGCGTTCTGGAGCAGTGTAGCATAACATTGTTTATTAACGTGTATTTCGCATGTGATTACTACACAAATGTCAAAACAGAACTGACATTAGGGGCCAATCGCAAAATTTATAACATTTTCTGATAGGAGGATTACTTTTGCGCCACCTTGTACTTTATCAACCTAAGGATATCGCTGGAAGTTTGGTAGTATTGTTTTTGATACTACTGAAAACTTAAAGATTTTGTCCAGATGGAAAAAGTCCTAGGATGCTATCCCGGGATATAAATATGATTGTAGATGAAAAATTTTAAATCGATTTAAAGTTTCCAACAGGAACACGAGGGCGTGTCAATAAGTCCGTGACTTTTAGAACGAGACACAAGTTTTTGGATAAAATATCATTTTATTTTTCAACATAGTCTCCTTTGAGCTCTATACGCTTTGTCCAACGTCTCTCCAAGTTCTTTATCTCTTCCAAAAAATAAGATTTGTCAAGGTGATCAAAATAGCTATTTTTTCAGGTTTGGAAACAAGAAATAGTTATTCATGAATTTTTGCAATGGAAACTACACACTATGCACCCTTGTATTGTCCTGGTGAAAAAAACTTTTTTCTTGGCTAAATGCGTTCAGTTTTTTTCGAATCCTCATTAAATCGACTTAATAGGTTGGCGTAATATTTGCCACATTGAATACCTTTTGAAGGTATTCAATGTGGTCGCCGTTTCACTCCGAGAAACCCACTGTTTGGTCTCTGGTGTGTTGTCATGGATCCACGTTTCGCCAACGGTTATGAAACGGCGCAAAAACTTGTCCATTGTCACCCGATTTCGTTTGTGATCGATTGTGAAATGAAAGCTTTCTTATACCCATGTAATCATTCAAAATTGAAACCACTGATCCATGTGAGATGCATATAACTTCCACAATCTTTCGCACTTTCAATTTCCGATCGGTCAACAAATATCGTGAATTTTTGCAATTGTGGTGTAGAGACCTCAACTGGAAGTCCAGAACGTTTGGCATCTTCCATGCTTGTACGGCCACAACGAATTTCAGTAAACCACTTTTTTACCATTGAAATTTATGGTGCAGAGTTCTCATAGTAATTTTCATACTTAGCCTTGGTTTGTAGCCCTTTCAGTTAAAAGTCGGGAAATTCGAAAAGTGACGGTCTTATTGACTCATTAAAAGAATATTAAATTAACTTTTTGATGAAAATTCAATCTAATCAATATAAGTATTTCTATTTTTGTTTAGGAAATAAAATTCAAGTTTTTTTCAAACCACAAAATCTTATTGTAGAATTATGTAACATTCATATGGTATGAATTACACTGTAAATACATGTCTAACTATTTCCTGTATTTGTTCTATACAATTAACTGCTATATATTCCAGCGGAATAATAAAAGAACTCACTTTTGTAATTCAATTAAAATTAAATGGGGAAAAAAATTCGTTTCTTAAAAAATAAAAAGACCAATTTGTATTAAGTTGAATGAGTTCTAGCTACAACCACGCAATAATTCAATTTTGACCAATATTATTTAAGAGTTTTTTTTTGTTGGTTTATTTGTTAGACTTCTCTAACACATCAGCAAAGTAGTAACATAAAATAAACTAAATTAAATTGTAAAATTATTGTTGGACAGTTGATGACGATGGAGAAAAACTTAATTGACTGGCTGATAAATGAACTGACCGAATAAAAATAAATAAGCGAACAAATGTTTCACATGAACAGCAACAATAAACAGAAAGAAAGAAAAAAATGGGGAAACACATCATTTGGGACCATCCATCTAAGGAATAACGTTGGTTGCTTTGGTCAAATAAAAGAAACATTAGAAATGCATGACTATTTTACACACAAATACACAAAATGTTTAAATTTACACATGAATCTAAAGAAGCGCTCAACGAAATAAAGAAAAATTGTCGACAAGATGACGTTTGATCGTCATCGTCATCATCAGCATCATCCTCAACCTCATCACCACCATTTTTATCACCGCTCAAAATAATTCTAATGTTTGAAAATGTGATAATGGACTTAAATTAAATAAATGAAGACAAACGAACTCAACTGAACTGAACTAAACGACATCTAAGTATATACATACAGCTAAAGCTAAGTAAATAAGTGTTGAATACTACAGCAAGAAGACACAAAAGTATTGAAAAGACACAAACTCAATAGATGCTGAAGAAAGCACGGAACGCACACAAATTGACAAAATGAATGACAAAAGAAGCTACAATTTAACCCATACGATTACATACATACATATGTATATTTTAAAGTGTTTGAGTTCATTTAAAAATAGATAAAGTGACAATAGTGCCACTTCATTGATACCATCAGATAATTACTTATATATTTGTTTGTTAATTTTAACAAATACCAAACGGAAAATTGATAAAAAGGTACAAAACTAATTCATGTAAAATAAATATTATTCAGCTCATTATTGAATTATATTTGAAATTTATACGAAAAGACACATTAAGTCAGAAAACAAAAAGTTAACTTTCAGTAAAAACTACCAGCCTCCGTAAACACAAAGTTTGCCTTTTCATTTTATATCAAATGTAGTTTCAAATCTCTCATTAAATCTTTAAAAAGGTTTAGAAATCCTTTATTTTCATTTACTACCAGTTTTGATTTCAAATCACCTCCGTGATTTGAGTTCTAATTAAGGATTCCTTACCACGCTTTATATTAGCCCACAGTGGGGCAAAATCAAAATTTTGTGGAAATAAATCTGGCATTTTTAAACGGCTGGTCCGATTGGGGTAAAATTTGACGTGAACGTAGTAAAGTAGTTTAAGTTATTAAAATGAACCCTATAAATGCTCCAGCCGCGACGCTATGGAGGATCAAGTAGTGTACCTTCGACATGTAAAATTTTTAAACACGTGCCATTTTTTTGATTCCCATCCGATTTCAAAGATTTTTAAATTTTTGGGAAGTGCTCGGCTAGGTCTTGAAAAAACATGCTTGTGTGTGCTATTTATCTCTTATAATTTCCGAGTTATAGGCATTTCAAAATTGAAATTTCAAAACCTTGATCCGCTTTTTTAAAAATATAGGGCGTACTTTTGAACCGAATGGACTCGGATTTTTTCATTACTAAGACAACTAAACTGTGCCGAATCTTATATACCCTTCACCAAATTATACTCTAAAATAAAATTAAAAAAAAATGTTATTTTTATTTTTTTTTAAACAATTTTTAAATTTTTTTTCAATTTTTTAATTTGAAAATTTTTTTAATTTGAAAATTTATTTTTTTAATTTATTAGTGAAAAAATTTATGACAATAAAATGTGTTTTGTGAAAACAAATTCGGGTTAAAAAATATTTTTCCCCATTTTGACCCATTGTAGGTCCAACTTATTATAGCCTTATATACATCGTTGCAATGGACTTTGAAATATCTATCATCAGATATCCATATTGTCTATATTTATGACTTAGTAATCGAGATATAGATCCAAAATAGGCCAAAAATAGAGGTTGTCTCGGATTTTTGCTCATATCTCCGTTATTTATGGACGGATTTTGCTGATTTTAAATAGGAAACTTCTCGAAAGCATGTCTGACAGAATTATTGAAGATTTGGATCCCGAAAATATTTGGGGTCTTCAGAAAATTGATTTCAACAGACAGACGGACATGGCTAAATCGACTCCGCTATCTATAAGGATCCAGAATATATATACTTTATAGGGTCGGAAAATTATATTGTGGAAATATGTCGAATATGTCGCCCCTACGCCCTTCGGAATTTGACCTAATTCTTATCAAAATATAAAATTTGGGCCACATGTTTTAAAATCCCAAAGATGGCATCAGAAAACGGAAAGCAGCTTTGGAAACCTTGATGTGATCTCTATTTATTTCCAAAGTATTTTCCCAGACCCGAACGAAATGCAGACCCTGTGGGCAAAATTGTAAAAAATACTGTTACGTTTTAACCTTTTTAAAACGTTGGTTTATTTCCTCTAAACCGGATACTTTTGATAGGAAATAAAAAACAGTTTTAGTAGTTTAAAATTGTAACAACTCTTTATTTATTTAAAACTAGCTTGATCCGGTGCGCTTCGCTACCCCTGTCATAGACTACGACAGGGAAAATTTCAATAAAATCAGTTGGAAATTTCAATAAAATCGTTTCGGCCGTTTAGTATTTATTTTTTAAGAACTAAAGGTACCAATTTTACCGGTTTTCCCCCTGTTTACCCCTTTCTGGTCCAAGTATTGAAAAAAGTTATAGCCTATTGACGCTTCCAAGTAAGGATCTATCTACGTTCCAAATTTCAATAAAATCGATTCAGCCGTTTAGGCGTGATGCTCAAACAAACAAACAAATAAACAAACAAACTTACAAAGACATTTATATATTTGTATAGATGTACAACAACAATAGTTCAAATAGTCACTCAGTGTCTTTATACACATTTATCAATTCGCAGAAATGCACACACACTTTATAATGTACAAACTTAAAAGTACAAGACAGCTGATGTTTACTCTAACAGCGCCTATGATAAACTCACTCACGACTGCAACCTGTGCCGCTATTTATACACACGCCATATTTCGTCAATCTTCTACAATGCTCTTAACGGACAAACTAGTATTTTCGCATTTCTAGAGCTTTCGATGTCAATGTTAGCAGCTTAAAACATTTAATGTTGCCATACTTACAAACAATGCTAATAACCGCATGCTATCAACATTGTTGATAAGTAGAAGCTTCTACTGATGGACGTGTTTATAAACATGATGAATGTTGCAGGCAGTCGTTACAGACAGTTAAATTCAAATCGCTATTGCACATTCGTAACAATACCATTTTTGGGATTTTCGCTCCAATTTTTAGGAGTTGCGGGATTCCCTGTGAACTTTTGAAAAGTTTTTTACACTTTGTTATTTAGAATGAGAAATTTAAAAAAACGTTGAAAATTTCATTGAGTTTTGTTAATAAAAAAAGATTTTATTTATTACATATTACATATTTATTGAGTTTCTAAAACTAAAATTTGTATCAAAATTTTGATAGGATTGCAAATATTAGGAACAATTTGGTCCACATTTATTCCGTACTAATTTTTATTGTTGTTTGGTCTTAATCATATTTTGGTTGGGCTCAATCATATTATAGTTGAGCTACAAAAATTATATTATCACGATGTCTGGTTATATGTTAACTTATAGTTGTATTGTCGGATTAAATATTTTTTGTATGAAAACTGTCAGTATATGTAACTTTAGATTAAAACATAACTATACATTGTGATTTTTAAGTGATTTTTTTGTTACTTAACAGGTCAATGTAAAAGCTGCAGTAATTTGTTTAAAGTTTTTTTTTTGTAATTTTTGCATTCACTACTAAAGTTATCCTCCCCACTGTACATATGGACCTCACCAACTTTCAGTCAGATTTAGATGTTTATTGTTTGTGTGTATAATTTCGTTTTTCTTAAGTGTTGATAGTGTTACACATCTTTAAAATGAATTTATGCTAAATGAAGATGTTTTAGTTTGTTTCACATTTTCTTAGTGTGGAATAGATAGATGTGGTTTGCTGCTAACAACAGATTAGGATGTTGTTGATTGTTCTCGCATTGTGCTGCTGCTGGTCGTCTTCTTTTCTTTTTTTGACAAAAAATGACTTTTAAATAACTAAAGTTTATATGTATGTATGCATGTATGCGTATGTATGTATCTGTGTTATTTTTTAGTTTTTCAATAAAAACAAAGATAGAAACACGCACAAAAGTCATCAGAGTACTGGCTGCTTTCAACATTTCCGCATTAAGATGATATTTTTATTTTTTTTTTTATTCATAGACATTTTTATATCATTGTCATGATACGTACGATTGAGTACTGAAAGTAAACCCTTAAGTGTTTGTGTGTTTAAATTTCTTATGTCGTATTTGATTAGAAATTTTTATAGGTTTTATTTGTAATCAAATCATTTAAATGTTTTAATAAATAAATGCGTGTCAACTATGTTCTGGAAGATAACTAAGTTTTTTATGGGAATATACACAAAGAGATGACAAGAAAGATATGTTTGAGTGTGTTAAACGATATACACTTTCGTTTTAAGTATATTGTAATTCAATAAATACAATTAAAATAAATGTGTTGTTATTAGGAATAACCACAATTTTATTACAAAAGGCTACTGTTTATTTTATAATGATCATGTAATGATTCATTTATTAATTAATTGAGTAGTAGTTAAATCCCTTTTACAAACCATTATAAATCTTTATTATCTGATTACTTTTTTGTATTATAATGGTCGCCACTCATGACAACGAAATGTGTATAAATTATGAAATAATTGTTTTTGTTTACTGAAATTGACTATATTTTAATAGAAAACCTTGTAAATTTGAATTTGTCTTAGAAATATACATATAATTTGAAAAGTTCATGTTTTTGAAATTACCAAATATAGTTTTAAAAAAGTTTCCATTGTATTGTCATTAGTCAAAAATTTCTTTCACTCCATTTAAGGAACATGTTAATGTTCGAAATTTTTAAAATCCTAAAAAATATTGAATAATATATCTCAATTAAATTAGTTTTAATAGAAAATTTATCTCAACTAATTTAATTTAAATACAAAATTTATGGAATAAAATAACAATTTTAAAAATTTTGAAGATCAAATTTTGAAAATTTCAAGAAAAATTTATAAAAAATATTTTATTTAACTATAAATCCATAAGGAATGAAATTTTTCATGATTTCCACTCATGTTCAAAAATTCGATCTTAATATCGAAAAATTTTTTATTAATAAATTTCAAAAATTTCCAAAAATATATTTTATTTAATTATAAAGCCATACGAATGAAATTTTTCATGTTTTCCACTCATGTTCGAAAATTCGAACTTAATTTCGAAAATTTTTTTATTAGCCAAAAATTTATTTTAATGAGCCTCTTCACAAAAACACAAAATTTTTTTCACTACTGCTTCATTTTAAGAATATTTCAATGTTCGAAATTTCAAAATTCTTTAAAAATATTGAAAAATTTACCTCAAAAACCTTAATTTTGAGACAAAATTTATTTTTTGTTTTTGCAGACCAATTTGTTCCACCTTTTTATACCCTACACCACCATAGTGGGGAGGGTATAATGGATTTGTGCAGATGTTTGTAACGCCCAAAAATATTAGTCTAACACCCACCTTAAAGTATACCGATCGACTCAGAATCACTTTCTGAGTCGATTAAACGATGTCCGTCCGTCCGTCCGTCTGGCTGGCTGGCTGGCTGGCTGTCCATGTAAAGCTTGTGCGCAGAGTACAGGTCGCAATTTTACAGATATTTCGATAAAATTTGGTAAATATCATTTTTTCTGCCCAAGGACGATCCCTATTGAAACTGGCTGAAATCGGTCCATTATTTGACCTAGCCCCCATACAAATGTCCTCCCGAAAGTGGATTTTATCCGTCACAAATGTTTAATTTATATAGGTATCTACACAAGTTTTTGTCCAAATAAGTTTTATATATAGGGAATTCATGTCACCAAATTTTATTATGATCGGTCCATAATTAGTCATAGCTCCCATATAAGGCCTGCTTCCGATAATCACTTTAACGAGCATAAATCTCCTACAAATGTTGGTATACACATAAAATTCAACATAAATAACTTTCATATAAACATTAATCACGTGACCAAATTTCGTGGTGATCGGTCCATAATTTGTCATAGCTCCCATATAAGGCCCACTTCCGAAAATCGCTCATGAACATAAATTATTGAAATTTTGAAAGAAAAATGTTTTTGCTCATTTACTTAGTGTAGGGTATTATCTGGTCGGGCTTGACCGACCATACTTTCTTACTTGTTTTTATTAATTTTAATTCTAATGTATTGAATTTTGGCAACAAAAATACATAGAAATTACATATGTGTGAAAATCATACGTCAGGGTAAGCAACGTAATTTTTTATATACAGTGCACTCGCGGTAACGTGAACACCGTCTAACGTGAACACCGCCTAACGTGAACCAGCTTTTGTTTACATTGACTACTCTGTAACGTGAACAAACTCAGAAAGCTCTATAACATGAACACTTTTTTTCACTGCATTTGTTATCTAAGCATTTAGACAACACTGAAATAAATACATTAAATTCAATTTTTAAAGTTAAAGGAATCCTTTTGTATTAAAAATGTGTTTGTATCCTCTAAATTAATAGTTTTTGTTTGGCAACGAATGAGTAATTTTATTTGCTATGTAATTTTATTTCAATGTATATTTTCTCGTGATCTCGTTTTATTTTGTAAAGAATTTTGATCAATAATTCTTGTTTTATATTTAAATAATGAAAACAATAATAAAAGAATTTCACGTTTAAGCGTGTAAAACACAGGTTTATATTATAAAATTTTATATTTTTTTCAAGAAATTCGACAATCGCTAACGTAAACAAATTCACTAACATGAACTCCCTTGGTTTTAATTAGTTCACTTAACCGCGAGTGCACTGTATTTCGATATTTGATACCGAGATATATAAAACATATTTTATTTAATTATAAATCTATAAAGTATGAAATTTTTTATGATTTCCACTCATGTTCGAAAATTCGAACTTAATTTCGAAAAATTTTTTGTTATCGGAATTTTGAAAATTTCAAAAAAAAAAAAAGAAAATTCGAAGTTAATTTTGAAAAATGTTTTATTAGCCAACAATTTATTTTAATGAGCCTCTTCACAAAAACACAACATTTTTTTCATTATTGCTTCATTTAAACAATGTTCGAAATTTCAAAATTCTTTAAAACTATTGAAAAATTTACCTGAAAAACCTTAATTTTAAATCAAAATTTATTTTTTGTATTTGCAGACCACCTTTTTTTATTAATTTTAATTTTAATATATGGAATTTTGGCAACAAAAATACATAGAAATTACATATGTATGAAAATCATACGTCAGGGTAAGCAACGTCATTTTTTATACTATATCTCGATATTTGATACCGAGATATATAAAAATATTTTATTTAATTATAAAGCCATACGAATGAAATCTTTCATGTTTTCCACTCATGTTCGAAAATTCGAACTTAATTTCGAAAAATTTTTTGTTATCGAAAATATTGAAAATTTCAAAAAAAAAAAATTTTAAAAAATGTTTTATGTATTTATAAATCCATACAGAATAAAATTTATCATGTTTTCCACTCATTTTCGAAAATTCGAACTTAATTTCGAAAAATTTTTTATTAGCCAAAAATTTATTTTATTATATTTCATTACTGCTTCATTCAAAGAATATTTCAAAGTTCGAAATTTCAAAATTCCTTAAAAATATTGAAAAATTTACATCAAAAACCTTAATTTTAAAACAAAATTAATTTTTTGTTTATGCAGACCAATTTGTACCATATTTTTTTTATTAAATTTAATTTAATAAAGATTTACAAAATTTGAAATTTTTGTTCTACTATTTCAAGTTAAACCTATTTGTTTATTTTGCAAAGTTTTAAAGTTCGAATTTCGAAGCTTTCAAGAAAAATGTATATAAAA
The DNA here is from genome assembly GCA_942486065.2 of Calliphora vomitoria. Taxonomy (NCBI): domain Eukaryota; kingdom Metazoa; phylum Arthropoda; class Insecta; order Diptera; family Calliphoridae; genus Calliphora; species Calliphora vomitoria. The sequence goes on from OW818030.2 coordinate 130,848,687, forward strand.
AATATTTTATTTAATTATAAATCCATAAAGAATGCAATTTTTCATGTTTTCAACTCATGTTCGAAAATTCGAACTTAATTTCGAAATTTTTTTTTATTAGCTATAAAGTACGTTTAATTATTATATTATTTCGTTTATTTCTGCTTCCTTTAAAGAATACTTAAATTTTCGAAATTTCAAAATTCTTTTAAAATATGTATTGAAAAATTTTCCAAAATTAACTTAATTTAAAATCAAAATTTAGTTTTAGTTTTTTTAGCCCAATTTGTTCCATCTTTTTTGTATTCATTTATTGAAAATTAGAAATTTTTATTCTTTATTTCAATTTAAATAAATTAGTTTATTTTAAAAAGTTTGAAAGTTCGAATTTCAAAATTTTCAAGAAAAATTTATGAAAACTATTTTATTTAAATAAAAATCCATACAAAATTAAATTTTTCATGTTTTCAACTCATGTTCGAAAATTCGAACTTAATTTCGAAAATTAGTTTATTAGAAAAAAATTATTTTTACTTAAGCCTCTTCACAAAAACACAAAATTTTGTTCATTACTGCTTCATTTAAAGAATACTTTAATGTTCGAAATTTCAAAATTCTTTTAAAGTATTGAACATTTAAATTTGTTTGTTTTTGTTAATTTTCGCAATGAAGTGCGAATACAATTATTTTGATTTATAAAGTTTTCAAAGTTTGAATTTAAAAAATTTCAAGAAAAATATTTTATATTTTCAACATATGTTTAAAAGTAAAATTTCGAAAATTATTATAATCCAAGTTCTGTTTATGCCTACCACTGCTCTATAACATGCCTTACCTCTTGCAGGTTCTATTAGTTAAATTCTTTTACAACTAAGACTACTTAAGTGTCTCTTTAGTTTATTTAGAACACATTTGTATAAATAAATACGTACATATACATATAATTCAGTTGTTTGTACTTATAACAATATATAACGAGTACTTACTATCTAAAGTCTTAAATAATCTCTAGATTTTTCTAATTCTTTTTTTCATTTTTTTTTTTTTTTTTTGACTTGTAGGTCTATCTACAGCCCGTAAAGTATTTATGTATATTCGTGGTCTCAAAAGAAATCATCAGCATTCTTTTCTTCTTTAATCTTACGCAGACATTTGAAATCGTTTGTCGTCGTCGTTGTCATTTTTTTTTCTATACGTTTTGCTTCTTCCATCATCATCATCATCGTCATGCTCATCTTTGGCATCCTCAACGTCAGTAGTAAGTAGTATATTCTTGATTATGTTGGATGATTGTTGCTGGTTTGCTTTTCTTATGCCTCTCAATTGTTTCCTACTCTTGTTCCTCATCATCATCCTCATCTAATCAGTGATGTATTTGTAATAAGGTTTTTCTCTCCGTCCGTCCGTCCATCCATCTATCTGTTGAATTTTTATACAAAATTCATGCGAGTACTTAAAAATGTCTTTTGTTGTATTTAGTTTTTCTTTTTTTTTAGTACAATTTCATTTAGTGTTTGTATTTAATAGTACCATATACTCAGTTGTACTCGGCTCTTCTTAGTTATTGTAGTTATTGTAATTGTTGCTGGGCAAAAAGCTTATCTAGTCCAACACCATCATTTACAATTATTTAGTTTGTATTTTGTATTTGCTGTAGTCGTCTTTTTCATCTTCATCTTCAGCATCAGCATCATCATCATTTTCGTTCGTTTGTCTAGAATTTAGATTTTAGTTTGTTTTCGGGTTGTACTATAAAATTGTTTTCATAAAGTTCAAAATGTCTTTCTTCTCCTTCTGTGGCTGGTTCCACTCGTATTACGTTTTTCAGTTTATTGTCGCTTTGGTTTTGTTAGTGTGATTTTTTTTATATTTTTTTATATTTTGGATTTAGTTTTATTGCCAGCAATTGTCGCTGTATAAGTACTATACAAGACATATAATTTTAGTTTGTTCAAGTCATTTTATTCTTCTTATTTCTTTCTTTATTATTAAGTATTGTAATTGTTGAAGGCACTACTAACAAGTGACTTAAATTCATAATCTCTTCTAAGTGTTTGGCTGTGTTTGGCATTAGTTTGTGTGCTCTTTTTCTTCTTTTCATCACTAAGGCCGAGTGATGAATAACTTAGAAAATAAATAGTTAAAAGAAATTCTTATTAATAAATAGTTCTGTTCTTATTTTACAGACGAAATACTATATAATATACCTATAGATAGCAATCAATTTTAGTAAATATAGTACTTAGCATAGAAGGGGGAACATTCGCCACTTTTCTAAATTGCGTTTATTATCATTAAGAATTTGCAACACACACTAAAAATATAATAGTTTATTAAAAATATATTTAAACTATTAAAAATCCATATATTATAACTTAAATGCGAAGTGGTCAATGTTCCCCAGATAACAGCATTCAAATAAATTATATCTTTGAAAACTGTTTTTGCACTTTTAATCGTCTAAGACATAGAGAAAATATGATTGTTGGGGTGAAATGGGTGTAGTATAGAGTGTCCAAAAAACCGGCAAATTCAAAAAACCGGTTTCCGGTTTAACCGAAAACAGTGTTTTATAAAAAAACCGGTTTCGGTTTTCTCATTCTAAAAAAACCGGGTTCGGTTTTGTCATTCTAAAAACCGGTTAACCGGTTTTTTCTAAAAAATAAATGAATATTTTTAAAAATGTTATCAGAATATTTTTAAGTTATATGTTCAATAAGCTTTACAAAGTATTTCGTTAAAACCGGTTAACCGTCTTAAAAAAACTGGTTTGTCAAAAAACCGAAAAGTTAAAGAAAACCGATAACGGTCGGATTTACAAAGATGAAAAAACCGGTTGACCGGTTTTCGGTTTCGGTTTTGGATACTCTAGTGTAGTAGTCGTTGTGTTTCTTGCTTAGAATGCATTAAAGTTGATAAATACTGTATTAACCCTCTGATAACCAAATAAAAATTGGCATGGCTAAAAATTTGTTGGAGTAGACATATAAGATAGGGTTGACCTCAATATCAACTGACAAAAACTTCAATATCCTAGGTGTCCTGGTTCAAGAGCTACAGGATGTTGCGTATAGGTAACATTGGGCAATGGTGTTATAAATTTAAATACAAGTTGATTATTTTTTCAAATGCCGTTTATTTCAATTTATGTATGGTAGAATACAAAACAACTTTTATGAGGATTGGAGCACAAGTGCACATTGCATTTGCTGCATTTACAGCTTGGAATCCCAATGTTCCATAAACTATATCTGTCCTTGTTCCCCATTCCGGCCAATGATAGCGATTTTGCAGGCTCTGGGGTTTAATTCAGAACCCGTAGAAAGAGCTGGCGATGATAGAACTGATGATGATGGAGCTGGTGATGATAGAGCCGGCGATGACGGAGTCGAAATTTCTGAATTCATTGTCAAAAAGAGTGATAATGGATGACCTCTCTTTTTTGCGACAACTGTAGTTGACTTGCGTTCAAAAATTGGGTAGCAACATCCAATTGGAAATTTATGAGCGGCACATGCTTTAATTCGCCATCTTTATGTGTGATATCTCTGCCCATTACCTTTGTCTCTATTACCACAATACATCAATGTTGCATATACGCAATGCTACATTTACAAAATTATTACAGGCAAACTAAATAATATTTTCATCCCGGATTTTTTTTAAGTTACTCACTTACCTTTTATTATTTAGCTATTGAGCTTGGTTTAAGGATGAATTAATATTTTATGTTTTTTAACACTTTTCCTAAAACAACGTTTTTTTGCAAAATGAATTTGTCAAATTCGCTCTCGGGAGAATAGTTACTAACTGAACACGTGCACAGCTGACTACCCACCAATTAGCTGTAAGCTTAAACGTGAGGCAATATTTTTCCGAAAGGTTAAAAAAAATATTTAAAATAGCGGTACTTAGACGCTCATAAACACAATGCTGCATATACGCAACATCGGGCATGAGAGGGTTAAATTACATATCTTGAAAATATAAAAAAAACTGAAAATAAATCATTAAAAATATTCAAGAATTCAGAAATTCACTTACTATAACATGAATACATAGAGTGGTTTGTATACCCTAGGTGTCAGTTTGCAGAATTTTTTGCAATTCCCAAAAGTTTATTAGCATTTATTAGCATAGCGAACTCCAGGAAGTATGCTTGCCCATAAGGTAAACTATTTTTGAATATGATTTCTAGAGTACAACAACAATAAAAAAAGCGGAACTACAAAAACGTAGAAGGCCTTATGATCTTATCCTATCTAATATGTCACCTAAAAACAGATAGTTTTTAACCCTTTCCACCCAATGCCAAAAAAAAGGCCCAAAGACCGCTCTTTATGATGGGATGAAGCAAACTTGTCCAACCAGAACAGATGGTGCAACAAATCCTGTCCCTATTAAACCTTAACCCGCCAATGGTGACTCAAATTTGACTTTGATCAATGGTGACGCCGATCTCACGCACTAATAGTTCTCTTTTTTTAAATTTATGCTGTTTGACAAACATATTTAATCAATTTAAGCTCTTCTACTTTAATATTAAAATTCACAACATGTTTTAAAAACAGTAACGAAGAAAAAAGTTATTAGATTCTTTTAACACACCCGTTCTCACAGATATATACGTCACCATTGGCGGGTTAAAGTTGGTAAATCAAACAAGTCCCTTTTAACACAGAGTCTATAAATGGCAAGTCAAATGGAATTCCATAGAATGGTAAAGATAACAGATAGACTAAACATGATTTGTAGAAAAGAGATGAAATATCAAAACTATATTCTTAGAAGGCCTTATATATGCCTCCTAGAAACACCTAAAATTTATTGATGAAAAAGGTCCCAGGCTATAAATAACATGTCAAAGTGAGTGCCAAAAAAAAGGTCTAGAGAAGACATAAAGAAAACATTTTCAAATCTGATATAAAGACAAGAGTAGCGCCTTAAGTCACTATTATATTCTACAAGAGAAGACTTAAAGTTGGTAGATTAAAAAGGATTATTTTACCCTAAACGCAAGTCAAAATAAGGGACCAAAAATAATGGGAAAGAGATGAAGCAAACATGTGCTACCATGGTTCTTAGAGGAGTGATTAGACAACAAAAATGTGGAAGTCTTTAAGATCTTATCATGCTCCATATTCCTCTTACGAACACGTAAAGTTTGAAGACAAAAAAAATACCAACAACAGCCTATAAGTGGCAAGTCAAAATATAACCCAAATCTAGGTAAGAGATAAAACAATTGTTTTCAAACTTGATTTTTAAGATTAAACACCAAAATAGTAGTAGAGATTTGAGTTTACCCTAAAGGCAAGTCAAAATGAGAGCCAAAAGGAAAAGAAAAAGAAAGAAAAAGAGTGATTCTACTCACATGCATTGCAGAGGGATGATGGGAAAACAAGAATGTTGTCGCTATATTGCCTCACGTACCTGATAGGAATCTTTGTAGAAAACAAGTAAGAGAGCTATATTCGGATGTGCCGAATCTTATATACCCTTCTTATATACTTTAAAATAAAATGTTTAAACATTTTTTTCGAAATTGTTTTTAAAGTTCTTTCCAAATTATTATTTTAATTTTTCTTTAATTTTAAAGTTTTTTTTTTAATATATTAGTGAAACAAATTTATGACAGAAAAAATTTTTTTGGCAAAAAAAATTCGGGTTAAAATATATTTTTCCCGATTTTTACCCATTGTAGGTCCAACTTACTATAGCCTTATATACATCGTTTATTTCAACATACAGTCGGCCAAAGGGCCAGACGGACATGGCTATAACGACTTCGCTATCTATAACGATCTAGAATATATATACTTTGTAGGATTGCAAATGAAAATGTTGATATTACAAACGGAATGACAAACTTATATATACCCTTGCCGCTCATGGTGAAGGGTATAAAAACTGCAGTGTAAGAAATGTAGCAAACATGTCCAAACAAGATTCTAGCCTGTGAGGGTTCAATTAGTTTATCAATAAAGTTAATTTTAAGTCCTTGGGGTTTAGGTAAGAAATGGAGCAAATACGTTCACATAATTTGTGGACGTATTTGCTCCAGATTAGTTAATAATATTCTAAGTCAAAATGAGGACTAAAGAGATATACTGGATGGTAAATTCTTCTTTTATTTTGAGATTAACAATAGATAGCGTATCTTTTGAACGCGGTTTTGGTTTTTAATAAGAAGTGACTTATGAGATTAAGAATTTAAGTAATTTTGAAGAGTACATATCTGTCATTTATTCTCACTTAGTTATTGAACATTGTAGTGTAAACAACAAAGTTTTTTTTTTGCTTCGAAAATGTAGAATTTTGTGCCAAGAAAGCGTCATATGCGGGAAGTTTTGCTTTACATTTTTAATTTGAAAAAAAAAGTTCCGCTGAAGCACACCCATTACTCACCGAAGCTTATGGTGAAAGTGTTTCATCGGCTTCAACGTGCGAAAGATGGTTTGGTCAGTTCTGAAGTGGTAATTTTGACACGGAAGATAAAGATCGCCCAGGCCAGCCAAAAAAGTTTGAAAACCAAGAATTGGAGGCATTACCCCATGAAGATTGTTGTTAGACCCAACAAGAGCTTACAAAATCATTGATAGCTACTCAATCAGCAATTTCAAAATATTTGCAAGCAGCAGGATTCATCCAAAATCTAGGAAATTGGGTACCATACGAATTGAAGCTGAGAGACTTCGAAAGACGATTTTGTATGTCTGAAATTCTTCTTGAACGCTATAAAAGAAAATCAATTTTGCACCGAATCATTACATGTGATGAAAAATTTATCCCTTTTATAATTAATAAAAAAATAAAAATAAAAAGTTATTCCCAAGTTAAACCAATTTGTACTTTTTTCTTGGTGCAGAAAACTGAAAACTCTTTTGTTTTCAGATGGATTGTAAAATTAAATAACTTTTAGATTAGTGATTTTTTTTATTTAAAAAAACACAAAAACAGCAACAAATTTAAAATGCAGTTTTAAAACATATAAAACATTTAAAAATATATATAGCAATTCTTAAGAAAATCTAAAAACTTTTAAACGTACATGTAAAATGTCATAAAAACATGTGCGTCTAACATTTAAACAAAATTTTCTTAAGCACTAAAGAGCTTCAGAAATGTACAACCCTAAGGGCCATTATTACAACTTGCCTTTAAGTTCGTAATAGTAAAAGGTAATTTTAAGTAATAGAAAAAGGTTGCTTTAAAATTAACTTTTACTATTACGAACTTAAAGGCAAGTTGTAATAATGGCCCTAAATATTGCCAAATTTTACTACTATTCAAAAAATGCTTAAACTAGTTTAAGAGTCCAGGGTGGCACAGCCCAGCTAGCAGCAGCACACTAGCATGGATGGTCACAAATGATTTTACCGGCAACCAGCCAATATTTTGGTTGTTAAATGTTTGTCTGGTCAGTCCTAAATATCGGCCACTGACTGCTGCATTTTATTACATATTATTTAACGAAATAAAAATACACACAAATACATACTTAGACATACAAAACCTAAAAGAAATTCATTTGCTTTTGATTTGCATAAGGCCCAACAAAAATTTTGCAAATTTTATTTTTCTTGGAAATCTTTGAGGCCAAACTTTTTTTCTGTAAATAAGAATAAAAACTTACATAATTTAAAATTTGCGGATTTTTGTTTTAAAATAATTGAAACACTTTTACGAGCACATTCTAAAGAATATTTATTTCTTTACATGATACTTAAAATTAGTAGTTTGAAATGTTTCTTTAATTGTAAATTTCTAATTTAATTTCTAATTTAATGCTCATATATTCATATGCATGTATCAGAGATGTGCAGGAATATCATTCAAATGACATGTTTGTTATTTTGCAAAAGTGAATTCTGAGTTATCACTATACCTAAACTAAACGAAAACTGTCATTTTATGATTCACTACAGCAAGTGTTTTGTTACAAAATTCATGTAATTTCTTGAATATTCTGTTAGTTCTTACCATTCACAAAAACAGCGAATCAATATGAGTGTTATGAATATACGAAGAGCTTCTTGAGTAACTACTTATACACTTTCCTATATGAGTATGTTTGAATAAATTTGTGAATCATTTGAATACTTTGCATATAAATCAAAACACAGTAATCATTTTTGAGTTGTTATTGCAATCATTTGTGAGACCGCGAACACTGCAAGCAATATAATTAGCAAATGTTGGTGATTGAAAACACAACAAATGCAGTGATTTCATTCATATAGAAAAAAAGCGAATCAACTCATGTACATCTCTGGTATGTACTTATGTACTTATATTTTTATTTACATTAATTAAGTACACTTTATTGCAATTCTTATAAACTAATTAAAAATTCATTAAATGATTTTATTAATTTAATGCTTGTAGTTTTATTTTTTGCCTCGATAATCCCCGTTAAATTTGTGCAGAATAATAAATAAATATCTTGATAGAAATCTCATGTTAAGAAAAAATATTTTATTTGAAACGGTGTGTTAACTTATTTCATTAAGAAATAAGTTTAATAACAACATCGTTTAAAAGTCCTTAGGCTTTTCAAAATTGACCACCTTGAGTGTGAGAAATCTTTCACGGCTCGTTACTTTTACAAATGTTAAAAAATATAGCGGCATTTGAAAAATGACAATTAATAAAGAAATTATTAGATTGATATGAAATGTAAATACTATTCTTTTAACACAATATAATACTTTTTTTGCGACTTTTGCAAAGCTATAAAGGATAATATTCTAGATGAATCTTTTTTAATTTTAGTCTTTGTGGATGTGACATGGTCATGTCTTAACCCTTTGACGACAATGGGAAACATTTTTCCCATATATTCAATTAGTAATTAAAACATATTTTTAGTACTTAACATAAATTTGTTTGCTTTAATAATATAAAATGTTAAAGTTGACAGAATTGAATAAATTAAGTGCCAAATCATTGACGGGGAATCCCAAAATTTTCTTGCGCTGAGTGCTTTACAGTTTTCGTTTATTGCATTGCTATTTTATTATTTTTTCTGATTTTGGCGGTTGATACATAATATTAAGTGAGTATAGAAGTGTAGAAAAGGTATTAAAAAATTAAAGAGTTAAAAATGTACTTTGAAATTGGACATGAATTCCATGGACTATGGACTACAAATTAAATTTTTAGTGCTACTATTACTTTTAGATGATGATAAGATGAACTACTTTCGAATGAAGAGGATAAACAATCCATTAAAGAGGATATTGAAAACGATCCAGATGTGGTGGAAATCGAGGACAATCATCAATAAATTGAAAATAATGTACCTTTGGATACACGACAGGACACTCCTCTAGAATTGGAACTTATATTCAGATGGAGAAAACACTCTTATGTACCTCATGTATTCCACGAAAGTGCATATGAATTCGATATGTTGACCACAATGGTGATTTTTTTGGATGTTACCAAGCTGGGTATGCTAATAAGTAGGGGGCGGATTTCCATGCATTTATTATAGGAAAATATGCGCCTAAAATATGCATCAAAAAAATCAAAATATGACCTAAAAATTTAAAAAATATGCACTTATATTTTTATACAGAAACATAAAATAATTAACTATGAATCGTGCAATGTCCAAAAAATACACAGTGTTCCCAGCACTCTTTAAATTGTACCAGGAATTAAATAGTTAAAATTTTAATGGATGGATATATTAATTATAATATCTTGGTATGAATACCTGTTTAAAGCCATAATCTTTAGAGCTTCTATTTTGCGACTTGCCTTTTAAAATCATCAATATTTTGATCGTGATGTAAATTAAAATCCAACCTTAATTTTCATCACGTAATAACCCAGCAGTTAAGCAAGTAGTAAATGTATGCCTTGTAGACATTAATTGACACTAACATCTGATCACTTGGGTGAATCAAATTTATACATTTTGGGTCATTTGACACGTATGTGCTATTTGTAACTGAGAGATAAGTCAATTGGTTACTTTATACATCCCATGTAATCTAGCGTAAAGACAATTGTCACTTAAGTGTCACTAAGTAATATATAGAGTAGTCACTTTAAACGTTAATTGTGTAGTGCATTTGTCTCTAAATTATCCAAAAGGTTAATGGACCCTCTGCTTAGGACATCCACGTGTTATAATAACTAGTCACGTAACTAGTTATCACTAGTATCACTAGAACTGCTGGGAAATGGCTGTCAGGAGCAGTAACTGTGTATGTGAAGTTACAAAATCTTTCGAAAACGAAATCTCTTATAAATCGAAATTGCAATGAAAATATGAATGTTATCGATACATTTAATTAAAAAAAACAACTTTTTTGAAGCAAAATGTTTTGAAATGATAATTTCCAATTGCTGATAGAGAAATGAAAATCTTAATCCCAGTTTCTCGATATCCAAAGAAGTTAGTTTATAATATTTAATGCTGTTTCTATAACAAATTCGACCAAAAATTTTATTTTTATTGAAAACTTGGATAATATGCATATAAATATGCATTTTGAAGTTAAATATAACAAAATATGCATTATCAATAAAATATGCACTAACAAATCGATGCCACTTTACAGCAAAATCTGCGATTCAGATAGATAATTAGTCTACATTGTATTTGCACGTTCGAGAAAAAACATGCATTTGCATATAAATCCGCCCCCTACTAATAAGTAATAATACTAGAGTGTGTAAGGTAAGTGGAGTAGCACGGAAGATCTTTTACTATTGAACTCATTGGAATGAATGCATTTTTAGGAATGAATTACCAATCAGGGTCTGCTAAAAAAATAAACGTAACTGAAATGATCACAAAGTATAATAAGTATATGGGTGGCGTAGACCTTATGGATCAGCGGAAAGTATTTTTGATTTGCGTATTCCTTGATATTTTGGACATAGTACTTATCGACTCGTATATAGTCTACCAGAAACTACATGAAGCTAAACGCGTAGAAGGTCCACCATTGACAAGTTTCGAATATCGCCAAATTGTAGCATGTAGTATTGTAAACAATTTCACCTCTAGGCTAAGAGTAAGGCCTACTGTAAAGGAAATTTTGGAATGAAATGCAATTTGCCAGCACACAACATGCAAAAAGGCCGGTAAAATGAAGAAATGTGAAAACAGTTAAAAAAAGCGTAAATTTAAGCCATTTATTCAAACCATTAGAATTATTTTTATTACCTTTATGGCCCATAGGGAAAAATATTTCCCATAAAATTCCAAAAAATTTGTTTGTGTTTTTGAAATTTTTTTTTTTTGAATTTTTCTTTACTTTAATCTAAAACCATCTAAAAAAAAACCCATTGGATACTAATATTTGCTCATAGTTTCGTTATGGTCCTGAAAGGGTTAAAAAGTAAATAGTGTTATTTTAATATAATAATACGCGAATCTTTTTTTCTACCATTTGAAAAACTGTTAAGGACCTTATTTTAGGTGAAACTTTTCCAATTTAAGTCTTTGATTGGATATGACATTGGCATTAGATCTTAAGCTCGGTAACTAAATCACCTGCACCATCGATTTGTCTTTATTAAGCGCTTCCTATCTTTAAATTTAAATAAAACAAAGTGTGTATGAGATAGCATCGACAATTTGTATCATGCAAATCTTCGCCATGGCTTCGCTGGGTGGCGCGCATTCGAAATGTCCATGGCTCTGGCGTATAAATCTGGCTGAATTTGACCGATGGCATGGGTTATGTTGGTTACGAGGGCCGTTGTGGTTTATGGCTTATTTGCATAGACCTGCGAAAAACTTAAGAAAACCCCACAAGGAAATGTCTAAGAGGGTTAAATCGCACGATCTCGGCAAACAGTTCACATCACCTCTACGTGAGATGACCATTCCCTCAAATCGTTGGTGTCCACATAATCCAATTCAGGCCAAAAAAGTTGTTAATCATCAAGTGCTATAGTCTCGTGGGTGACGATAATGGCCTGTCCAAAGTCGTTCTCAATGAAACACTCAGCAGTTAAGTAAGTAACCAATATATACCTTATAGTAATTGTCACTAATGTCTGCTCACTTGGCTGACTCCAATTTATATATTTTGGGTCATTTGGCACGTATGTGCTCTTTGTAGTGCAATTGGTAACTTTATACATCCAATATAATCTAACATGAAGACAATTGTCACTTAAGCGTCTCTAAAGGTAAGGTCACACATGGCAAATATTTGACGAAAATGACGTAACCACTAAAAAAAAAGTGTTTTAATTCTTTAATTTATTTTAAAAACTCCTTTCACTTAGGACAATTCTAAACAAATATTTAGTTATATTTTATTAGGTGCTGTTTGATCTTACAAAACACTTGTAAGATCAAACAGATAAAAAAGTGGTTACGTTTTTTTGAGTAAATATTTGCCATGTGTGACCCTACCTTAAGATATCTAGAGCGTAATCACTTTAAATGCTAATTGTATACTGTCTTTTTTAACGAGTAGTTCGTACAAACTGGTTATATATAAATTGTGTTGATATAATTCTCATACAGTTTATTTTCTTTATGCTTAATTATACTGACATCCCATGTAATCCAGCGTGAAGTCGATTGTCACTTTAGTGTTTTTAAGTTACTTACGTTTATTTAGTACTGCAGTTTAGATACTATTTGATTATATAGCTGACCAAGTAACCAGTAAGTTAGGTAGTAAGCTTATGAGAATCCATTGCTTTGACTACTTTGGACCAGCTATCAGACAGTCTCATTGGTATCAAAAAGGATAAAATGACGCCCTGCTTACTAGTTGACACCATAAATGATAAGTAAAATCACTAGCTAACAGCCCCACACCAAACATTGACTTTTTCGAGATACATTGGACGCTCTTAGATCTACTTTTTTCTAAAATTACAGTTTTCAAAATATTTTCAGCGTTTGGAGAAATACAAGTGGTCAATTCACGAGGTCTCTTATCAGTCATAATGTCCTAATATATCACGACTCGCCGGCTCGGCTTAATCGACTCTTAGGCATTCGGCGTTGGTCTCTGCAGGTTTGTTACGATAACACAATAAACATAGCATAGAACGTAGTATTATTTTAGGACATTTTTTGCTGGAAAAGCAATGAAAACCATTGTGAAATATTAGGACATTATGACAATATGACATGATAACAGACCTTGTGAATTGACCAAATATATAAATATTATTTTATATTTTTACAAAGTGCCAAGCAGGAATTTTTTTAAAATGTTGTATCTTCGTGAAATTTCTAGAATTAATTTTTTTTTAATTTTCTACCAATTTGTATAACAACTATCTTGGCTTGTTTATCTGTGTAGAACTACATTTACCACATTCCAATGAGCGTTTTTAATATCGAATTTATTGGCTTTTTGAACAATTAATTTAATATTTGGGTATTTTTGGGAAAATTGTGTGGCAAATGTCCCTATAAGTATCATACATAGTACTGACTCTTAGGCATAATATTTAATATATGTAGATGGAATATTATCACAACTAATAATCTGTCTTGAAGAAATATTAGAATCTTTGTTTTTTTATTTTTCTTTAAAATTTTTTGATTATTCAACATTTGCTCCCAAAGTATTCAAATTTCTTTTGTTGTACATAAATACATACTATTTCTGTTAAACAGTATTTTGCTTATCTACAGTTTTCATTTTGTTTAATCTTGGAGATTTTTATTTAAAGCAGCTTGTGTTGATATTTGGCTTTATTTTTGTTGAAGGTTTAACGCATAAAAAATTTTGAAAAAAAAAAACAAGAAACTCTCACTTCTTCTTAAGTACTTAAAGATTCAATGGTTTATGATCTGCTGTTGTCCAAAAATAAAAAATACAAAAAATTTAAGAAAAAAAAAACACAACAATTTACTCATATTTTATGGATCGTATTTAAATGTCTGTAAATGTATAAGTGTTTGTGGTATAGGTGTGTGTGTGTGAATTGTTTTATGTACTTGTGTCTGCGATTTGACAAAAAAATCATAAATAAATGAAAGAAATGCTTTAAGAAGCTTCAGATTTTATTTTATTTGTTTGTTTGTTTGGTTTGTTTCAGATTGTTGTTCATATTGTAGGTATGCATGTAATTACAAGCCTCTGCTTGCTGTCCGCCTGTCCGTTCGCTCCTCCATATGTGTTTTTTTTTTTGGTGTCCGTCTGTCTTTTGAGGGTATTTAAATTTCATATTATGACTGCTATTGTTTGGTGTGGTTATTTGAAGCTAATAAGTAAGTAGGTACATTTATTTTGTTCAGCTTTAAATTTCTTTATCACTTCTTTTTAAAACCCTGATCAATTTAAATGTACTTCTGTGCTGTGCTGCTGTTTGATGGCTACTTTTTGTTTGATTATGTGTCATTTTGTTGTGGTTGTTGTAAATAAATATTTGATAGTTAATGTCATTTTATATAGGCAGGCACACTCACTCACACATATTTAACAGTTTAGACAAAATTTTGTTAAGTGTTAATTTTGTCGTTAATGGACAAATGTCAAAGATATGACATTTCATCAAAATTCCATTAGTGTTTTTTTAACTTACTTTTTTTTCCATCAATGACAAAACTTGTGAATTTTTTTCCCTCAATTGTTTTTGTCACATTTTGATTTCTAAAAGAGATTTTAAGGTTTTTTTTTTGTGTTTGTCCGTCTGTTGTTAAAGTAATTAAACATTTTGTTAATTGACAATTATTCAATGACAAATGGTATTTACAATATAAACATTTTAAATACAATTTATTTATTTGAACATAAAACTACAGCTATACCTATAGAATTCAAAAGTTTCCAAAATCTTTAAAGACTTTAAAGTTTCTGCTTATTTTTTTTTTTTTCAAATGTGTTTAAATTGAAATTAAATACATACCATTTACTGGGTTTTATCTTTTTAGCCAAGAATTGTCATCAGCCATAAATAATTAATGCCTAATTCTTGTCCTTGTCCAGTATAATTTTGATCTAAACTTTAGACAAATAGTTTCAGAAATTAAGTGCCGCCGATTATATGTAAAGTGTCGGCCTAAGTTCAAAGTCTTTGATGTAGATTTTTAAACGTACACGTTTTGGTCATTTTATCCCATAGAAGAAGAAAAAACTATAGGTTTTAAGTGTCAGTAATGTTGATTCATATATAATTACTGTTGTTTTCATAAAAAAGTTTACCAACACGCCTCTTTTGTGGGCGAGAAATTGAGAAAACATGGCTTACTTGGTATCAAAAATACTAAGTTTTTTTTTTGATAATAAAAGTAATTGAAAATATGATTTGAAATATGTTGATAGTATTACTTTGTGATATAAAAATCTGCATGTACAACAAAAAAAATTGAATTCTTTTGTATTTCAAACAATTTTAAAGAAACAAACAAGATTATAACGGATATCTAAGGCAAAATAATGATATTTCATCTAAATAAATTAAATAGAATGCCTTCACGCTGAGAAAAAAAATAATTGTGCATGTTTACAGTAAACATTTCAAAATTTTTGAAAGTTTTTTAACAATATTATAGTCACAGTTACTATTTATATTATTGTGGTAACCATAATATGGTTAACTTACGATTAACATGATTGTATCAATCATATATATGGTTACAGTAAACAAGTATATGTTTGTGCTTTAGTTTTATTCATTTCAATCTTGCCTATCTCATCTTAATATACATATTTTTTAACAATTTTTAAACATTTATTAACAATAGACTAACCAAAAACCGCGAAACCAAACCCCCCATGGGGTGGTTTTTGAAATGTTTTCTCAGCTTTTTGAAAAACAATTAATCGCGTCTGCCTCACATTTCATATGTTAAACTAAACTTTCCAACTTTCAGGAATGGTAAATAATCGATAAACGAAAGCATAACTTAATAATTAGGGTGATCGATTCTTCGACATTTTTTAGAAACCGGTTTTCGGTTTCTTCGAAAAATTGCAATTTAATATAAACCGGTTTCGGTTTTTTAATAATAACCGGTTAACCGATTTTTTTGGCGAAATATTACGCCTAGAAATAAGAAGAAAAGTTGTATTTATTAAAATAATCTTATATATCGTTACCTTAATATACGCCCATGTTCTGAAAAGCATATATCGCTTAAAGTTTGCGTTTTCGATTAGATACCACAAACAGGTGTTCTGACCAACGAAAACGCTAGAAATTTGGCGTTTTCAAACCGCTAGTGTATACTGAAACGAATAGCAAATCGCGTGGTTTTCAGAACATGATGAAATGCGTTTTTCAAACCGTAAGCGATTTGAAAACGCTGCATTTTACAGAACATGGGCGAAAGAAAGGCCCTAAATCGAGTATTTTGTGTAAGCTCAGATTTTCGTTTATTTCGATAAATGGTCCGCTCATATATCATATTTAGCCAAAAAATTTCGACTTAAAAAAACATGAGTTAGGGCCCTTCTATATTAGTGTAACGATATAAATAGGACACACGTTTTTTTTTTTTGTGCTGCACTTTAAAGTATGTTATTGTCCAGCAATATTCATGAAACATATATGGTTTAAAAGACAATTTTCTCTAGATATGCACAATATAAAGAATTGTTTCAAAATTCTTTCCATAAGGTGGTAAAAAACGTTTTAAAAGTGGTCGAATTTCCGAATGATCTTAATAGTTATTAAAGCAAATGCTTAAATACTTTTTAATTCTAAATTTGATTACTTCTTTTAAAATAATCTCTTTGGAAAAAAACACAGTTTAAATGCTATGGAGTTGATAGATTTTTAAACCCTTCACCTTCGTGAGAAGCGTATATATAAGTTTGTCATTTCGTTTGTAATTTCCACAATATAATTTTCCGACCCTATAAAGTATATATATTCTGGATCCTTATAGATAGCGGAGTCAATTTAGCCATGTCCGTCTGTCTGTTGAAATCAATTTTCTGAAGACCCCAGATATCTTCGGGATCCAAATTTTCAATAATTCTGTCAGACATGCTTTCGAGAAGTTTCCTATTTAAAATCAGCAAAATTCGTCCATAAATAACGGAGATATGAGCTACCTCTATTTTTGGGCTATTTTTGATCTATATCTCGATTACTAAGTCATAAATATAGACAATATGTATATATAATGATAGATATTTCAAAGTCCATTGCAACGATTTATATAAGGCTATAGTAAGTTGAAGCTACAATGGGTCAAAATCGGGAAAAATATTTTTTAACCCGAATTTTTTTTTTCACAAAAAAATTTTTTTTTTCATATATTTTTTTCACTAATAAATTAAAAAAATTTTTTTTAAAAAAATTGGAAAAAACTTTTAAAAAACAATTTCGAAAAAAAAAAAAAATTTAAAAAATTAAATAAAAAATATTTTTTTAAATTTTATTTTAAAGTATAATTTGGTGAAGTATATAAGATTCGGCACAGCCGAATATAGCTCTCTTACTTGTTTCTTTTGTTTTTATAAAGCTAGACATTGAAAATGATCTTTCACTCAGTGTACTTGTAGGACATAAAGTTAACAAAGCATTTAGTAAGTTTTCAAGCTTTCCAAATCGCTTGAGACATTTGTCTAAATATAAAAAGTCTTCTAAAATAGTTGGAGTATTTGTTTTAATTTTTTTGGATTTTAAATATCTTTTAATACACTAGAACCCATAAAAACACACTTTTAGAAAAAAACGGCTATTCGAGCTGAAAAACCCGGTATCTTCGATATTCGAAATGTGAGCTTTTCAAAAAAACCGAAACTGACATAACCAAACAAACCGGTTATAACCGGTTATTAAAAACCGGGCGATCACCCTATTGATAATTTAACAAAATCAATTACTGGGTTTTTATGTTATTCAGTGTTGGCAGATGTGCCCCTATGGCGAATGATCCCCCTTCCGCCCTACATTTAATTTGGAAAAAAGTTGCATTTTACAGAAATACTTGTTTTGTAATTTATAAAAATACAAAACTATCTTTATATATTGCTGAAAACGTTAAAGAATTCTTGAAATTGGTTAATATATAAAATAGTACTTTTTTGGTACTTTTTTGAAATATGTTGTAGAAAAACGTACGTTTTTGATTCTGCATATTAAAAAAATTTATCTTTCTAATTTATATTCCTAAAAACATGTTATAAACATCATTAAATTACTTTAAAGTTATTTAGAAAAATGTACAACTAGGTATTTTCTTTTGGACTAGCAGCGTCATCCGTCCATATTTCTTTGAGGACGACGTTGGCCAGGCCATCAACGGGGAGCACTATAGGTCGATGATTATCAACTTATTTTGGGCTGAATTGGATGATATGGACACCAACGGCATGTGGTATCAACAGGACGACGCTACGTGTTACACAGATATTATGCACGATCGATTTGAGGGCATGGTCATATCACATAAAGCATTTTACCCCGTTAAAGTTGTGGGGTTTTCTTAAATTCTTTCACTTGGTGTTTGGCAAGTGTGACCGTCTTGTTGAAACCATATGCCACCTACATCAATATCATCCAACTATGTTATCATGTCCAGATATCGAGCACCAGTAACAGGCACTGCTTGACCAACAATGCGGCAATTTGGACAATTAACAAAGCCAACAGATAAAAATGTGTGCTTTATCGCTTTGGATGATTTTGCTCGATACTATGATCTCTAAACTTTCATTATTGTTGAAACGTTGTTCAACAATGAAAAAGCGTGATCTCTCATCTAATGCTCCATTTTTTTTAACCCTAAACTATCACATGTCAAACTTTCTGTTTATTTTGTTACCAAAAGTTAACCAATTTCTGTGAGAAAATTCCAATATTATGCATTACGTTTACGTTAATTGGCTTGATTGAAGTTAAATGTCTAAATTCCTTATCTAACTGTTAAATACCTCATCTAAATGTTACTAAATCTTTGTCACCCTATAAACCAAATACCAAAAACAAACTAAATTGATTCATTTCAAATTACTTCTACCTAGTGTTTCACAAAAGATTGGTTGGTGGTGTTGCTATTTATTATTAAAGAAATACAAAAAAAAGGCAAATCAATTAACATATGGAATCCAAGATGTTTTAAAAATCTGTGGTTTATTTTTAATTTTATGAAACACTCATTTGCATAAAAATAAAAAACTTCATTAAAAAGAATGTATTTAAGAAAAAATTAAGAAAATAAAAATACCAAAACTTCTGAGATAAGAAAAAAAAAATTAAAGAAAGAAAGAAAAAACATAGCAAGAATACAATGTACAAATTGTTAATACCCCCAAAAACAGCAAAATGAGCATTGGTGTTGTATGTGTCATCCACCTTTATTAAGAGACACCCTATAATAGATCGGTAGAGGGAGTGAGTCAAGGGGCAGTAAAATTGTAAGCAAAAACTTTTCTAAAGATTAACTTTAAAAGTATTATTTTTGTATATTTTTAAAACAAAAATGTGGAAATATTGTTGTACCTTAATCATTTCAAAATTCTTACAAGTTTTATATCAATATTATGTTCACTGTAATTATGTATATGATTGCTGCAACCATAATATATTAAAGTAACGATTCAAATGATTACTACATAAGTATTTGTTTGTTGGGTATATAACCTCCGCTTAGGTCGACTTATATTGAATATATTTTTGTTTAATATTTTGCATTATTGTTTGGTTTGACTCTAAAATGTTGTGTCTTTTTATGGTTTGACCATAACGCCAAAATTTGTATTGATTTATGCAGTCTTGCCAACAAGCAAAAAATGTTTGTTAATTTTTTGTATTTGTTTTTTGTTTTTTTGCTTTTGGGTACAAATGTGTTCTTTATTTTATTATTTCATTATTTTTTGTTCATTTCAATTCAGCTTGTGTATATGTTTTATTTAATGTATTCGCGTATTTATGGAATTAAAGGCGTCGGTGCAGTTTGGCTTTTTAATTGCAAGACTAACCTTGATTCATTAAGATGTGATTTTTTATTTTTTTTGGATTTTGGATTTTGGGACAGAAATTAGATTTCAAAAACAAAACACCAATAGCAACAACATCGGGAGGAATCATACCATATAATTGGTTATAAATAAAAGAAGACTCACTCAAGTTTAAGTCGCCACTTAAGCTTAAGTGACAAAGAATGGACCACGCCTGCAAACGAATGTCTGGGTTATTTAAAATTCAGAAAAAAAAAATAACTTTAAAAGATCTCATTTGTTTTAAGGAAATATCTCAAAATTTTCAACGTTCAAAATTTTGAATTTAAGCATAAAAAAAGTTACTTTTAGTTTAATATTTTTGCTTTTTTACTTTTATTTAAACTTGACTTTTGTCAACCTTTTAAACTCTTTGCCACTGGTTGTAAGCTTGACTTTACTTACAATACAGTTACTGAAACTTTTTTTGTTTTCTTGTTAAACTTTTCAACCCAAACCACAATTTAAAACAAAAAAACTTTAAGATTTACTTAGTTATTAGACCACAAAGCAGAGAGCGAAAATAACTCGTCCACAAATCCAAAAGTTGGAAACTATCTCTTTCAGTTTTAAAAATTATTTAGTTAAACTAGCTGTTATAAAATGATTTATTAACGTATGCGGAATGAAATTGACACTTGCCAAAGAAAAAGTACATGAGCTACTAGAGTTTTAGGACTTATTTTGAATTAGGTTATGATTTGCCTTAATACTTTAAAATCCCATTTGAAAATCTGGCTATTAGTTACTGCAAAATGTGAATAAAAAAAGAACTACCTTGAAAAAACATTTGTAATTTTTTCCATATTTTATGTATTTTCATCGGGAACAATTTGTTATATTTTACAGGCAGAGAAGTGGACTATTTTGGAAGTAAATAAACCTATTATTGATAAGATGTGCAAAGTAGAACATAATCTTTTTTCTTAAAAAAAGAAATATGTATCTTAATCAATCAGATATAAATTGAAAATTTTGACTTTTTTGGAATTTGATATGACCATCAATTGTAATCAATATATTATGAAATGTGTACACATAATGAATCATTTCATAAAAATAAACATCAGAGACTATTTTTTTAAAAAGAAAGTTCTTCTTAACTGTTCCATCATCCAACTATCATGCTCAGATGATTATGGTGTTTTCCAACATCCTTCAAATTCCAAAAATTTCTAAAGTGAAAAAATCTCCCAATGTATTTAAATTACATCTAATTCAGAGTTTTTGGACCATTTTAAATATATGAGTTTTTGTAGATTATTTAAAAAAAAAATCGAGAAAAATAAGACCATGAAACTCAAATAGGAGCTCAGAAAAGTGCAAACATTGGTATTTTCAACACCTGTAGATAGTAAATTTCTTCATAACTGCCACAAAAGTACATGAATATAATCATTTTTTTGCTTACATTAAATCAATACAATGGGCTACTTTATAAAGATTTGATATGTTATTTGTTTTAACGTTGGAAACAAATATAGCGTTTTCTGTTTTGTTGCAATTTCATTCCGCATATGGGCAATTCCACGAGAATGACTACCACGACTGAAAACCCAAAAACCCTTGAAACTTTTTTTCAAGATGATTTGAATAGGAGAAAACACTAAAATATTACTATGTGTCAGTATTTAGAGCTTATTACAACATTTTATTGGCAAAAATAATAGTTTAAACTGACTATATTTAAGTTTTTTATTTAATTGGCGTGTTTTGGGCTAAAATTGCGGTCAAAACTAAGCTCCCAATTAGCATATAGTGTGAAATGAATTTGACTCTGATTGTGTATTTGCTATTATAAAATTGTTTATTGAAACCGAATGTATATTTTCTATTCATTTTTTTAGTTTTTGTATACATATATTTACAGAATATATATTGTTTTATTATAAGAGAAAAATCTGTCACGTACGGTATGTCACGTATGATATTAAATTTTATTTATTATAAAATCATCCAATGATTGTTTTTACTTAAATATGACGCATTGTAAAGTAAAAATATTTCGTTTAGTGTAAGAAATTAAAAGAAAACATAACTCCTCTCACGATTCGCAAATTTTCGCATATTTCTACATGTACCTCAAAATTACTTCCGTTTTATGTCACGTACGATATACCCTTATTTCGCTCGATATTTTGGATAACAATGTTTCAAAATGTTTTTTAAAATATAGCACCCTCTGAATGAAACATACAGACCAAATTATTTTTCAGATACTCTTATTTTTGGAAAATCTATTCCACTCTATAGGCCAGCGAAAGGCATTGAGCTCTCTTGTTTTTGTTTTCACATGTACGCAAGCACACACATTGTATAAAAACAATCAAAACCAGTCAGTCTCGCATGAGCATTGATGGAAGCAGGTTGTGTTACGCTTTTCGCTTTTTATGCTTGTTTATTTCAGTTATTGTTTTTGTTTTTTTCTCAACTTTTTACTCAACTCATACAACTACAATATTTAAAAACTGTAGTGGTGTAAGTTTGCCTTTCGCTGCTATAGGCGTACAAATGTCACGTACGATGACATATAATTGCCCATATGCCCATATTTTATATAGAAAATTCGCAAAATGTTTTTAATACTGTTGTACACCAAATATTCTATGGATAACACTTTTATACACACAATTTTCTATAGAGAAAACTTTTACACACACAATTCTATATGGAAAAAACTGTTATATACAAAATTTTATATTGAGAAAACTGTTATACGTACAATTTTCTACAGGGAAAACTGTTAAATACAAAATTTTCTATAGAGAAAACTATTATACACGAAATTTGCTACAGAGAAAACTCTTATACACACAATTTTCTTTTAAGAAAACTGTTATACACATAATTGTCTATAGAGAAAATTGTTATACAACAAATTTTATAGAGTAAACTCTTATACACAAAACGTTCTACAAAAAAAACTGTTATACCATATTTGTCTATAGAGAAAAATATTTTCTCTATAAACACATAATGTGTCTATAGAGAAAACTATTATACACAAATTTGTCTATAAAGAAAAATATTAAACACAAAATTTTCTATTGAGAAAATTGTTATACACAAATTGAACACAAAATTGTCTATAGGAAAAACTGTTATATACAAAATTTTCTATAGAGAAAACCATTATACACAGCATTTTACATAGAGAAAACTGTTATACACACAATTTTCTACAGGGAAACTGTTAAACACAAAATTTTCTATAGAGGAATGTGTCTATAGAGAAAACTGTTATACACAATATTTTCTATAGAGAAAACCATTTTTATAGAAATAATTGTTACACCAAATTTTCTATAGAGAAAACTGTTATACACCAAATTTTCTATGGATAAAACTATTAAACACAAAATTTTCTATAGAGAAAACTGTTATACAGATATTTGTCTATAGAGATAACTATTAAACACAAAATGTATATATAGAGAAAACTGTTATACACACATTTAACACAACATTTCCTATAGAAAAAACTGTTATATACACAATTTTCTATAGAGAAAACTGTTAAACTCTTAAATTTTCTATAGGGAAAACTATTAAAGATAAAATATGCTATAAAGAAAACTGTTATACTGTAATTTACTACAGAGAAAACTGTTATACACAAAAATTTCTCTAGAGAAAACTGTTATACGCATATTTGTCTATAGAAAAAACTATTATAGATAAAATTTGCTATAGAGAAAACTATTATACACACAATTTTCTATAGATAAAACAGTTAAACACTAAATTAGAAAAAACTATATAGATAAAATTTTCTATAGAGAAAAGCGTTATACACACAATTTTCTCTACAGAAAACTGTTAGACCCAAAATAATCTATAGAAAATACTTTTCAATAAATTTCTCACTAAAAAAATTCTCTCAGTAATTTATTACAAACACTGAATAGCTACTAACCTTTTCACAATAAGTAGACCCCTTATTTGCTGTCTCTGCTACAAAGTAATGGACATCTTTATTTTAAAAAAAAAAAATATATAAAACAAAAAAAAAGATGATTACCACAATAACACATTTGGTTACCAATTTTGAAACCTGGTTTATATTTCTATGTGATATAAGCGCATTTATGTGTGTATGTGTGTGTCTGACAGTTATTAAGAGGTGTCAATTTAAGTGTCAAGTACTTTAAGCCTTTTACGCCGTATAAGTAAAGAAGTAACAAATTTGAAATATAACTATTTCATTTTACTTAATTATCTATTTGTAAACTTACATAGTACAAAAACAAAAGTGTGTATGTTGTAAGTGCTGCCAACACATTTGACCTAAACACAAAATAACCTTAAGAGTTGACTTTTGAAGATACTTTGTAAACTTTTGTTTGTCTTGTATTTTGTCTACATATATTTTGTAATTGTAACACAATACTTTAAATAACAAAAAAAAAAAAAAGTTAAAAAAAATAGAAAATACTTAGTTTATTGTGTGTTACATAAATTGATTTTCAACAGCTGCTACGAGTTTTTGTCACTTTCTTTGTTTTACAAATAAGCTGGGTGATGGTAGTAGCTATTGAAAAAAAAAACTGAATTGGAACTAAAACTTTAAAACTACTAAAGCAAATAGATTTAAAAGTTTGTTTTATGTCTTTTTTTTTGAAATGCAAAAAATGCTTTGGGATTTGTGTTCCCTTCATCTGGAGTAAATCTTGATCAGGATCCTTATTTGCAAGAAAGTCGATTGAGTTATGTACATCAAGCAGTTCGTAGGTATGTTGAAATCTTAATATTTGCAAATGGTTGAGCTGGATCTGTGTCTGCATCAGATATATCAGTATATAGGGTATGCTTTCGAGAAGTTTTATGTTAACAATCAGCAAAATCTGGAAAGATCTGTTTTGAAGACACAGAACAACACTTTCTATTGTATAATTTGTATAAAATAATTTTTCTTAAGAAAATCAATTTTTATTAAACTTTTCATAAAAAATCGTTTTATTTTATTTATTTATTGTCTACCGTTTACTTCCATTTTTAGCTTATATCAATAAAAGGAATTTATTTTATTACATTTTGTTATTTTTCTTTCCAACTACATTATTTTCTACAACGATTCGATTAAACAAACTGTTGTGGAAGAATTCAATTTAATTGTTGTTCATTTTCTGTTTGTTTACCCCATGAAGTATGATGAGGTGTATCTTATTAATGCCTCATAAGGTGTCATAATAATTCACGTTCAAATACTAATAATATAAAATAAACAATTTTGTACATTTAACAATTCTTAATATTTGCAACAATACAATTTATATACCTAACTATATAAATAAATAAGAAATACTATAAACAGTTTGTTATTTGATATCAATTTTTTCTGAGGGATAGACATTTGGTATTGAGTTTCACAGTAAAATAACGGGATAGTAAACATTTTTGTGGCAAGTGTAATATTATTTTTGTTCGCATATGTAGTATGTACTTACTTGTGCAGTAAGTATACATATGGGAAATAATTTAAAGAATAAACAAGTGAGAGTGTTATATTCGGCTGTGCCGAATCTTGTATACCCACCATCAATATGTGACAATAAAATATTTGTCTAATGTAGGGGTTATATGGCGGGGGTCAATTATGGACCGATCCTTACAAAAGTTGGTGGAAAGATCTAGGTTCATAGAAAACAAGTTTATGTCCAATTTCATCACGATATTACTTATTACTTATAAGACAGTTATGAATGTTCAAATAATTTTATGAGGGGGCCATATAAGGATATGGGGGCCAGCAACAAATGTTCCCCGATTTTCGCCATTCTTTACAGTTTATTTCAGAGTACTTTGAAATAATTTGTGCAAAATCTTATCAGGATTGCTGCATAATCAACATATTTATGACAGCTTAAACAGTAATCCGGGGGCTATTTGTAGGTAGATAAATATCAACAGAGAGTATTTATTTCAAGACAAGCACTGTAAGTACCTACTTACATATACCTCTTCTTTTACCAAAAAGAACTGCTGACCATTATAAAAACCCACATACATCTTTTAACACACCTACACAATTAGCCATTTTTAAAAGATGAACTTGATTGTTTTTTTTTTTAAATCAAATAAAAAGGTTTTAGTCCATAAAACAAACCTCACCTTAAACACAAATAATGGATGAAGAAAAAACTAAAACCTCCTAATAAACCGGACACAGTGGGACCGAATGAAAAATGTTGTGATAATAAATAGATGCACAAAACTTAAAAACTACCCAGTAAAACATGATACATCCTTGGATGCAATAGAAATTTTGGAAGAAATACTACAACTCAAAGTAAAAGCTTACATTTTTTTCAGAAATAGACTATGTCATAAAATATTTTTTATGACATATCAACTTTATCAGAAACATATTTTGTTCAATAAGCTTTTTTACAAAAATTCCTATTCTAAAAATTCAATCTTTCAAAACCTAAATAAAACATTACTCAAAACCAAGTGATATGTTAGTTAGAGCTTCATTATAAAGAAAAAAATATTAAAAGTAAAAATTGTTTATACCCTTCTTCACCTTCGTGAAGTCAAAACGGGAAAAATATTTTTTAACCCGATTTTTTTTTTACCAAAAAAATTTTTTGTCATAAATTTTTTTCACTAGTAAATTTAAAAAAAAAAAAAAAATTGAAAACAATTTTGAAAAAAAAAAAAAATTTTGAAAAAAAATATTAATTTTGTTCACCTATAAATATTTAAAATTTTTATTTTAAAGTATAATTTGGTGAAGGGTACATAAGATTCGACATGCTGATTTGTGGCCCAATAAAGAAATTGTCCCAATAAAATTCTCTCCGATCACATGATTGCCTCACTTTACATAAATTTTATTGTCGTAAATTGCCGCAGAAAGGTTTAGTAGCAATTATTTCCGCATTCCAGTCACACGATTGTTCTAGAATACAGCAACTATGAGAAACAGCTGTTGTGCTAGATGTTAAATTTTGTTTTGTTTACATATATATAAAAAATTTTAATATATTTGTGAAAAAAAGATTTGTTCACTAAAAAAAGAAAATTGCGTCGGCTTTAGATTCGATAAAAAAAAGAAAATAAGAAATATTAAATGAAGTATGTGGGTCAGAGAGTGGCTCACAAAAGAAGCACTGATGGCGCATATGAAAAAACATTGATGGAGTTTCGTGAAATAGAGATCCTAATGTTGTTGTTCCAAAATTTTATAATTACGGATGATGAAACCTTTGAGGAATTTTTACATGTAGTGTCAACACATATTGTAAAACAGGACACAAATATGCGTATGACTATTCAAGCACAAGAACGCTTAGCTGTGACTCTCCGATTTCTTGCTTCCGGAGATAGTTAAAAAAATTGTCGGTCTTCTTCCGTATTGCCCCTAACACAATATCACTTTTTTAAATTATAATTATAATAAATAAAACAATTAAAACTTATTTTACTATTGAAAATAAATGCTGCAAAAAAAAATGTTATTTAAAAAAATTAATATTGGAGCGAATTGTCGCACTAGAACACAATAAATATTAGTGTATTTTTAACGTTTTTATTGGTAAGTTGCCACTCAAGCTAACACATGATTGCCGCACCAGGGTTGCATTTGATTGGGCCAAATAAGCACAATATTGTTGTGGTTTGACATATGACGATTAACGTATAAAATAGAAAAATAATTGGTGCATTGCGGCAATCGTGGGATGCTGCCTTTACTCGTTTTTTAATAAATTAAATAAAAATCTTTTTTCACATACATTTTTCGATACACTTAACAAGTAGCTTTTAAAAAAACATAATTCACAACAAAAACCTTTTTTCGGATAAGAAAGCCTTTTCACTAGAAATAGATTTTTCACTCAAATTATTTTTTTATTTATTACTTTATTCACAAAAGTCAGTTTTATTCAATAAAATACTTTTTTTTATACAGATATGATTTTAAATGATTTTTCATAACCAAATGTTGTTTCAAAGCTTTTATTCACATAAAGAGCTTTCTAAAAAACTCTTTTCCACAATTAATAAAACGATAAATCACAAACCAGAGCTCTTAACTCTTTGCGGTTGGGTGGTTACTTTACTAACCACATTTTCTATAGTCTTTAAAACATAGTTTATTGGCATCTATTGCCATTTTGCTAAACAATTATATTTTTTGAAGTCATCGTTAATGATTTTTTGTAAAACTTTGCCGTCAGGGTGCTCTGGTTAGATAAATATATTAATTTGAAAATATTGTAAAAATCTGTTTTTATAAGAGACTTTTACGCATTCAATAAAAAAAGCACAGAGTGTTTATTGTTCATCGAGTTCAGTGTTACTTTGATATTTCGCTTGTTTATTCAAAAATATTCGATTTCAAAAAAATGTATACGAAACAAAAGTTTTTATCATAGTTCTTTTAAATGCCAAACGCCACGGTGGTTAGTAAATTAACCACTTCACTCCTTGGAATGAGTTGGTGTTTTCATGTTTTGATTTATTTTTTCTTACTTTTTATAATAAACTAACCTTAATTAAAGTAAAAATGCAATTGTTTTGAATTTAAACTAATACACAAAAAAGCGTGGCTGAAAGAGTTAATACCCACCATCAAAAAAGATGGGGACTATATTGATTTTGTCATTCCGTTTCTAACATAAAATATTTTACGCAGACCAACATTAGTATATATATTAGGGTGGGTCGATTTTTTCACGAAAAATCGTGTAGCAAAAACGCATTCTACGGACAATTCTAAGAAATTTTCCCCAAGAAACCATTGGTGTAAAATCAAATCCTATCTTTCGAATTTCTTCCAATGATATTTCAGTATGTATTATTATTTTCTTTTAATAGTTTTTTCATTGGACGAAATGCGCAAGATAGGAATTATTTTAGACCTATGATTTCTTGGGAAAAATTTCTTAGAATTTTCGTAGATTGCATTATTGATGTACGATTTTTTACTTTTTGATCGTCTATACAAATCAACCCGGCATAATATATATATTCTGAGTCCTCATAAGAGTCTGGCCAGCTGTATGTCTGTTGAAAACACGATAGGGCCCAAATTAAAATAGAAAGCTGACTAAAATTCTCCACGAATATTCTCTGTTGAAAAGATTTGTTTGGTACTGAAAATGAGAATATCGGTCCATGATTTCACTTAGCCCTGTTCATATAAATATCCCCCGGAATACTGTTTGAGTACTCATAATATGTTGATTAAAATAAAGTATGGCGAAAATCGAGCAACATTTGTCCCTATTCCCCATACAACTTCCCCCTCAGAAAATGACTTGAACATTCATAATTTAATCGTTTATTTCAAAAACCAGTCAAGCAACAAAAAATCCAAAATTAAGTTATTAAGCGATTACACTTTTGTAAAGGTAAAAACATAGTTAAATGCAAACAAAAAAATAATGGCGAATGAAAAATTATGGTGAAATAAAGCCGAGAAATCCGAGTCTAGTACAGAACGAAGTCAAGTGACAGCGCTTGACTGGTTTCTGCCTATGTAATACTAGGCCCTAATCTATTCATAGATGTTATAGGTCTCGATAAATGTGAAAAAAATAAAAGATTTACTAGCTCTAAAACCCTACTTGGTTGGATATGAAGAGTTTTATTTATATATTTAGCATTGGCAGAATATATTGTAGAACGAGTGATGAATAGTTATTTCGGAACAAATATGTTTGTATGAATATGATATTAAAATCTTTAAAAAGTCCATTTGACATTTTACTTTTGAAGTTCCTAATAAAATTAAAATATATCGTATGGAATTTACAATGGTGATGGTTGTTGGTTTCAGAAATCAGTCAAGTGGAAATTTTATATTATTTTTGGAATATATGTTAAGAAAGATAAAAAAGATTTATTTGTATCAAACAGTTACACAAACGGCTAACTTTCGTAAGAAGAAATATCAATTTTGTAAAAGTAATTTTTAGGTTGCTAGGGATTTACTTAAAATCAATAATTTGTTGCTTGACTGGTTTTTGAAATAAACAATTCAATTGTCTTATACTAATTGATATCGTGATGAAATTGAATAAAAACAAGTTTTCTATGAACCTAAATCTGTCTACCAACTTGTGTGAGGATCGGTCCATACTTGACTCTACCCCTCATATAACCCCTATATCAGAAAAATATTTTATTGTCACACTACTTACTAGTTTCACCTACAATTTTCTGAAAGCTTAACTCTTTGCACTTTTTTCTTTCCATTAGTGTTAAAGTGGATTTTATATTTGATCAATAATCTTCTAAATAGTGGTTGTAATTCTTTACAACTAGGTGAATTGTTGTCTTTTCGTACAAAATCGATTTCTTTGTCTTTATAACATATTGTTACGAATTTGCAATAGCGATTTGAATTTAACAGTCTGTAACGGCTGCCTACAGCATTCATCATGTTTATAAACACGTCCATCAGTAGAAGCTTCTACTTATCAACAATGTTGATAGCATGCGGTTATTAGCATTGTTTGTAAGTATGCCAACACTAAATGTTTAAGCTGCTAACATTGACATCGAAAGCTCTAGAATTTGAATGTACTAGTTTGTCCGTTGAGATCATTGTAGAGGATTCACGAAAGATGGCGTATGTATAAATAGTGGCAGAGGTTGCAGTCGTGTGTTAGTTCATCATTGGCGCTGTTAGAGTTACCATCAACTGTCGTGTACACTTGAGTTTGTACATTATAAAGTGTGTGTGCTTTTCTGCGAATTGATAAACGTTTATATGAGTGACTATTTGAACTGTTGTTGTTATACATTTTAAATAAATAAGGAGTTGTTACAAATTTGAAACTACTAAACGGCTTTTATTTGCAATCAAAAGAATCCGGTTAATTTAAAGGAAATAAACCAACATTTTAAAAAGGTTAAAACGTAACAATATAAACGTGACCCTTACATAATGATAACTAGCCAGTTATTACGCCGAAATAACGGTTTTGCATTGTGAGATCTTACAATTCAAAAACTAGAGCTTTTTCCATTTTTTATCACCATTTATATATCAGTTGTAAAGAAAGGTTTTGAGTTTCTTCTACAACAACAAATTGTTTTCAAAACCTAATAATTTGTATATGGTTACATTTTGTATATTTCTAAAATCTGTATTTTGGCATTTAGTTTACCCCACTGTGTCTGTATCTTTAAAATGTCAAACATGAAAAAATCCTGTTAAATTAACAACGATTAGTCATGCTAAAGTTATGTTTTCATCTTAGCAACCTCTAAACAATACAAACGCAGATTTGAAACAGTTTGAATTGAATGCAAAATCCTTACAGATTCTACAGAAATTTGTTGTTTGTCTTTAATTTTTTGTTGTTGTTTGATACGAAAGACCTAAATGGCGTTAATCTGTGAATTATTACCCAAAAGCATGCCAAAATGTATTAAAACATTAACAAAACAACAAAAATTAAAACACAGGTAGAAAAGATAATGTTAAAACGAAAACTTAGATACAAAATATGTGTGTACAACATTCGTACAACATCAACATAATCGACACTTTTTAAGTGCTTTACGTACATTTGTGTGAGTTTGGACTCGTCTTAAAACAAGATTTTACTTTTTTTTCTTATTATTCAGCTTTAATTTTAAAACTTTTGACATTTTTATTTGAAGTTTTAAAGAAAAACAAGAGGTAACCACAGCAGCCATGGCAAATATTTACAGCTTAAATGTTTGTCTGTGTGGTTGGAGTTTAAAAAGAACCCCCTCGTAAAAATCTGAAAAGCAGCAGCTCCAGAGACCATGATAATGATGATGACGATGAAGCCACCAAGTGGCAAACAAATATGATTTGTTTTTGTGGTTTTTTTTCATCTCTTCTTGGCATTATGACTTCATGACATTTGTTATCATATTAGAATATTCTTATTTTGGCATGTATGGTGGCTGGGCTGCTTGGTTTGGAGGTTTTGTTGGAGTGGAGTGTGAGTTTTTGGTAAATTGGTAGCAGTTGTTTTTAGGTTCTGATGTTTAAATGGCAGTTTATTTTATTTAAATATTTACTTTGTTAGCAAGAGGGTTACGTTCATCATAAACTCTTTAATTTTTAAACAAAATATTTTATTTGAAACCCAAAATCAACAAAAAAAAGTTCACAAATACAATACTTAAAAGGAGCTGCAGATTTTGAGACATTCTTTCAAAAATACATTAAAATTTGTTTAACATTAAAAACGTTATTTATCTTTTACCTGTTTGATGGTTGGTTAAAAAAATATATTCGGTGACGTATGAGTAATATTATTGCTTAAAATATTCTACCTGTATTAAGTTCATTGTTTAACATTAAAGAAAATTTTCTAATTTGTCATTGTTAAGCACAAAATTTAAGCTTTAAAACACATTCAAAATCGTTTACGGAAAAGCCTACTTGGGGTTACCATAAGTTTTTTTGTTGTTGTTAGTATGCCATTATTATAAATAATGATGTGTACAACAGTTCATGAGCCATATCCGTTTCCGCTTCTATACTCTACCAAACACACATGCTCAAACTCCTGCCATTTAAGTAGTAATAGAAAATGGTAAAGCAGTATGTAAGAATACAACAGTAATGTTTTGGCGTTCATTCACTCGCTGCTTAATGTCAGTTTATAATATATTTTATACGACCATGAACAGAATGACATTTTTTTGTTGCTTTAAAAATTTCCTTAAACATTTTTTCATCTTACTCTTTCTGATGTAAATTTGTAGTTTTTGTTGCTTTTTGATACTTTAAAAAATTCTGTGTGATTTTCGGTTGGTTTTTAAGATTTGCATAAAAATTGTGTGGAAAGCTGAATTTTAAAGGAGTGTGATGTTAAAAAATATAATAGAAAAAAAAAACATTAATTAAAAAAAACAATAGAGCTACCTTCGGCTATGCCGATTCTTATGTTGCCTTCACCAAAGTATACTTTAAGATAAAGATTCAAAATAATTGTTGGTAAAAAAAGATGTTTTAATAAAAAAATTTTGATTAAAAATTTTTGTTTGCTGAAACAATTTTACTAGAAATAAAAAAAAACAAGTAAGAGAGCTATATTCACCAAATTATACCTTAAACTAAAATTTAAAATAAATTTTTTTTTTTTTCAAAATAGTTTTTTCCAATTTTTAAAAAAAAAAAAAATTTAATTAGTGAAATAAATGTATGACAAAAGCAAGTTTTTTGTGAAAAACAATTCGGGTTAAAAAATATTTTTCCCGATTTTGACCCATTGTATGTCCAACTTTGTATAGCATTATACACATCGTTCAAATCGACTTTGAAATATCTATCATTAGATATTCATATTGTCTATATTTATGACTTAGTAATCGAGATATAGATAAAAAAAAATAGGCCAAAAATAGAGGTTGTCTCGGACTTTTGCTCATATCTCGGTTATTTGCTGATTTTAAATAGGAAACTTTTCGAAAGCATGTCTGACAGAATTATTGAGAATTTGGATCCCGAAGATATCTGGGGTCTTCAGAAAATTGATTTCAACAGACAGGCAGACAGACAGACGGACATGGCTAAATCGATTCCGCTATCTATTAGGATTCGGAATATATATACTTTATAGGGTCGGAAAATTATATTGTGAAAATTACAAACGGAATGACAAATTTATATATACCCTTTTCACGAAGGTGAAGGATATAAAAATTATGATGAAACAAATTTCTTTACCGGTTTTGACCCACTGTTGGTCCGAATTACTATGGCATTGTGTTCTTTATTTATTTTAAATGTACAACAACAACAACAACAGTTCAAATAGTCACTCAGTGTCTTTATACCAGCGAAAGGCATTGAGCTCTCAAATGAGCTCTCTTGTTTTTGTTTTCACATGTACGCAAGTACACACATTGTATAAAAACAATCAAAACCAGTCAGTCTCGCATGAGCATTGATGGAAGTAGGTTGTTTTACGCTTTTCGCTTTTATGCTTGTTTATTTCAGTTATTGTTTTTTGTTTTTTTCTCAACTTTTTACTCAACTCATACAACTACAATATCTAAAAACTGTAGTGGTGTGAGTTTGCCTTTCGCTGCTGTATACACGTTTATCAATTCGCAGAAATGCACACACACTTTATAATGTACAAACTTAAATGTACAAGACAGTTGATGTTAACTCTAACAGCGCATATGATAAAACTCACTCACGACTGCCACCTCTGCCACTATTTATACACACCCCATCTTTCGTGAATCTTCTACAATGATCTTAACGGACAAACTAGTACATTTGAATTCTAGAGCTTTCGATGTTAATGTTAGCAGCTTAAACATTTAGTGTTGCCATACTTATAAACAATGCTAATAACTGCATGATATCAACATTGTTGATAAGTAGTAGAAGCTTCTACTGATGGACGTGTTTATAAACATGATGAATGCTGCAGGCAGTCGTTACAGACCGTTAAATTCAAATCGCTATTGCAAATTCGTAACAATACGTTTACAAGTTTTTTAACAATGTTTTGTTCACTGTAACGGCTTAAATAATTACGGCAACCATAATATGTTAAAATTACAATTCACATGATTGTTGTTATCATATATATGATTGTAGGAAATAAATATACATATATTTATGGCAATTATATCCATGATGAATCAGATTATGATAACCATAAGCCCAGAACAACATAATATGGTAAATCCTTCATCATAAAAATGTTTATCACTAACATATACTTATTTATTACAATGCTATATATGATTGCTACAATCATGTGATTCGTAAGTTAAACATATTTTGGTTACCGCAATCATATAAATAATTACAGTGACCATAATATTGTTAAAAAAACTTGTAAACTATTTAAAATGGTTATAGTAAGCATGTACAACTGTATTTTTATATCTTTCACCATGAGTGGCAAGGGTATATATAAGTTTGTCATTCCGTTTGTAATTTCTACATTTTTCATTTGCGACCCCATAAAGTATATACATATATTCTGGATAGTTATATATAGCGAATTCGATATAGCCATGTCCGTCTGTATGTTTAAATCAAATTTCCGTAGCCCCCAAATAACTTAAAAACATAGTTGATACATCAATATATTATGAATTTTTCCAGCTCGGTTGTTATTTAAAATCGAGAAAATTGGCCCACAAATGGCTGAGATATAAGGAAAAAACCGGGATAACCTCGATTTTTTGCCTATTTTTTATCTATATCTGGATTAGTAAGTCATTAATATAGACAAAATGGATATCTAATGATAGATATTTCAAAGTCCATTGCAACGATTTATATAAGGCTGTAGTAATTTGGACCTATAATAGGTCAAAATCGGGAAAATTATTTTTTAACCCGAATTTTTTTTCCACCAAAAATTTTTTTTTTTATATTTTTTACACTAATAAATTAAAAAAAATAAAAATTTTAAAAATGGAAAAAAATTATATAAAAACAAAAATTAAAAATTTTTTTTTTTTTTAATTTTTAAAAAAAACTTAATTTTGTTTAGCTAAAAATATAAAAAATTTTTATTTTAAAGTATAATTTGGTGAAGGGTATATAAGATTCGGCACAGCCGAATATAGTTCTCTTACTTGAATCTCTATAGATCCCTTTTCCGATTCCTTGCTGAAACCAGGAAAA
Organism: Calliphora vomitoria; assembly: GCA_942486065.2. NCBI lineage: Eukaryota > Metazoa > Arthropoda > Insecta > Diptera > Calliphoridae > Calliphora > Calliphora vomitoria. The sequence continues at coordinate 130,884,165 of OW818030.2, forward strand.
TGTTGTTATTACACACCTATATATTGTTATATTACTTAATAAACAAGAAACGAAATATATTAGAACAAATAATAGTGCTATATTCAGTCGTGCCGAATCTTATACCCCCTTCAGCAAAGTGTCCTTTAAGATAAATATTGAAAATAATTTTTGGTGAGAAAAGATTTTTTTTAAAAAAAAGTTAATTAAGGTAAATTTGTTGATTAACAAAACATTTTAACAGATTTAGACCTGTTTTACCATCTCACAGAATGTATAAAACAATTTGACACTAATTTTCCACAAGAAATTTATAATCATCGTAATTTAAAATCAAATTATGTGATTACATTCATTAAAATAACTTATAAAGTCTTTACCCATCTCATTTAACTAAATTGATTAATTTGTCATATTTTAAAATTCAATTATAGGGGCTAATTACTAGTATTCAATAACAAAATCAAAATTTTAACTCAACAATTTCAAATGAATTGATTTTTTTAAATCACTGCTTGCTTTTGCCCACCAAACTGAGTAACGTCTTTGTCTAAATTCTTTCTTCGCCTTGTGTATCTTCATATAACAACGAGATGACGAAAACCCACTATGTACATAGGGAGTTCATACATAAGAGTACAGATAAAGTGGATGTACTGCAATGTAAATTGAAATGATAATGGATGGCGGTGGTGGTGGTGATGGTGGTCTGGCCTAGTTATAGAAACTGATGTTACGAGTATGTTAAACTGTAGGTCTGTATGACTTTTTTTCTTTTTTTTTTTTTTTTTTGTATACAAATTTGTTCTTTCTTCATTGCGTTGTTTTGTGAAGAGTTTTGGTTATTTGTTGGTATTTCTTTTTTGTGTTTTGTGTATTTTTTTGACAACAATTGCTGCTTTGTTTTTCTAAAGATTTGTGTTTTTTTTCTCTTTTTGGTTAATTTAACATTTGACCTTTTTTACACTTATTTTTCACTTTTTTTTGTTTGGTGACTTTTGTTTTCTGTCAAATGCTAATTTTGTTTTCGAGATTTTTTTTGGGAAAATTTAAATTTCGTTGAAGAGAAATAAATTAAATTTACACCTCAAATGTTTAAATAAAACAGAAGGTATGCGTTTATGTTTTGAAATACATATACGTTTCGTTCATTTTTGAATACTAGTAAATAATAAAAACTGAACCCTAAATTTTGGGTCAACAAATACATACAGATAGCATACAGATACAGATAGCAGTATTACTTGGTTTAAAAATCAGACCTATTTGAGAAAATACGGATCAGCTTCATCAGGCCAATGAACCATCGGAATTTGCACTCAATGGAGATAAATAATGACTCATCTTCCACAATTTAAATTTTGATATCTATCATCATCATCTTCATATTATATTAGATTCTTCAACGCAATGGGGCGAAATGGGTTTGCTGCGATCTAACAAACTTATAATTTGGTTAATTTCACAGCGACTCGAACTGTTTGTGTATGTTGTTATAACAGTTCCACTGTTGTTAAAAGTTTTTTCCTGGGAAAAAATCGTGCGGTTGATACAGCTGCCGCTGTATTCGGGAGATTCGGGTAAAAGATACAATTGAGATTCGGGTAAAAGATGCAATTGTCGTGGGAGTGTATAATCTTCGTCATTATCACCACTCTTTTTGATAACATGTGCTTCAAACAGTAAAAGAGATATGTGGACCAAATCTTCCCAACTCTTGCGTAAACGAAAAACGCTGGCGTAAACGAAAGGTCTTGCTCAGTATCATCTGTTATGTCCCCTATAGTAGGATTATTTCCCACATTTCATTTAAACGGGATCTTCGTTTTTGGGAAGAACTAGATCAATATTTCTATCTATAACAAGAACTTTGTGACCGCTCTTTAAATGCAGAAGGTTTTTTGCATTCATTTCGTTGTTCTTTAAAATGTGTTTCTAGAATATTTGTGTCTATTTGATGTCTCTCACGTTTCAGAATGTCACGAGAACGTGATTTTGATATCCATCATTTAAAATTGAAAAAGCTTTGGAAAATTTATGATTTCGATATATCGATGTCATTTAAAAATGGGATAAATCTATTCAGGTTTTTTAATTAATACAGAGCACAAAATAATTATGGCAAAGAGTTGTGGTAGTACAATGATAAGGGGCACTTCCAAAGCCAATTTATACTTTTTAAATAAAACAATTTAAACATATTTTCTCATGTCCATGAAGGGTACATAGAAATCTGTGCAGCTGGTTAACTTAATTTCCATTTAAATTCACAATACTCTTTGTATTCATTTTCAACTTGAAACTATTTTTCCTTATTTTATATTTTGTCTTAATTACATTAAAAACATTTGTCTAATCTAAACAATTATTTATTTGGTTTATTACAAACTTGATCTTTTTGTATAAGTCTATATATTTTTTTCTTTCTTCTAAATACTGATAACAACACACAAAATATCTTATCTCTGAAAAAATTAGTTGGAAGGAAAAAAAATCTCAAAACCATGGCATCATACAAATAAGATTTTTTATACCCGCCATCAAAAAAGATGGGGTGTGTTTGATTTTGTCACTCCGTTTGTAACACAGACCCATATTACTTAGTGCACATATTATGGGTCCTCATAAGATTCTAAGACGATCTTGCTACAGGCAGAAAAAAATATAGTTGTGCATGTTTACTGTAACCATTTCCACATTTTTAACAATATTATAGTCACAGTAACTCGTTATATGATAGTTGTAACAATAATATGGTTAATTTACGATTCACATGATTGTATCAACCATATATATGGTTACAGTTAACAAGTATATGTTTGTGACAACCATTTTCATGATGAATAATTTTATCATAATATGTTGTTCTCAGATGATGATATCCATAAGCCGTGAGCAACATATTATGGTAAGTCCTTCATCATATAAATGGTTGTCACAAACACATACTTGTTTACTGTAACAACTATATTATTTTTCTGCGTATATATCACTCGGCTGTTGAAAACACTATCACGGTCCAGTGTTTGAAATATTCCACAAACACTCTCTGTTGATAGGGTTTGTTTGGTATTAAAAATGGTCAATATCGTTCCATGATTTCCCCTAGCTTCCTTACAAATGTCCCCCCAGAATACAGTTTGAGCAGTTATTTATGACTGCTCTTGATTATGCGACAATCCTGATAAAATTTTACACAAATTAGAACTTAAAACTTTGAAAATATAATGCAAAGTTTGTTCCTTAGTCCACATAAAAATCCCCGCTTTAGAAAAAGACTTGAACATTCATAATTGTCTTATACTAATTAATATCGTGATGAAATTGGAGATAAACAAATTTTATATGAACCTAAATATTGCTACCAACTTTTGTGAGGATCGCTCCATAATAATAACCCCTTTATCAGAAAAATATTTTATTGTCACATATTGATGCTGGGTATACAAGATTCGGCACAGCCGAATCTAACACTCTTACTTGTTTTTTAATATAAAAGAACTACAACTAACTTAGTATATTTGTAGGAATATTGTTCTTTGCTTTTTTAAAACAAATATTTAGAATTAAGCAAAGAGAGAGTATTCTATAAATTGTTGGCTCTTTAGCACTCAAAATACTCTTAAAATATTTCATAACATTAGAAAAATAGCAACAACTAGTAAATAACAAGTATCTATATATGTACACACTTATATAAAGTACTGGACAATGCAAAAAAAAAACAATGCAAAAAAAATAAAATGAAATAACAACGAAAACACTTGTAAGAATTAACAAAAATTAAATGATGGAAAAAAATTTAATTATAAAGAGTCTCCACTATTAATAGATTCTCTGCTGTTTCTATTGCTTTGTATTTGTATTTGTTGTATTTCTTTGGCTATTTTCTGTAGAGTCTGTTCTTGCTGTTGTGTTTTTCGTTTAACAAGTGTGTGCTGTGTATTGGATGGAGATGGCTGGCTGGCTGGCTGGCTGCATGCACATTAACAGTAGTAGTTGTTGTGGTAGTGGTTTGTTTTTATTATTGCTGCTGCTAATGTTGTTTTTGCTGTTGTTGCTGCTGTTATTATATGCCCCACCAGCAGCAGCAACAACTACTACAACAATAACAACAGTTCTTTAGTTTGTTGTGTACATACATAGTTTTTGTTCTTTTGCTATTCGTTGCTGTTCGTGTCTGCTTAATTAGGGGAGCTTCGTTGTTCGCATTCGTAACAATAATAATAATAGTGTACAAAGAGAGTTTATTCGTGTCGTTGTCATCGTCATCGTCGTCTTCTTCTGTTATGTGATAGTGGTTGTTGGTGTGTTTGTTAATGTTGTTGCTGTTTGTACGTACATACATACATACAATTTAAAGCAAAAGTACTCTTTTTCACAATTTTCATTATTCTTTTGTATTTTGATTGTTTGATGCATTTCAAATTTTCGTGTTGGGGATTTTTGCAGTTGTGTTGTTGTTGTTGTTGATAAACACTGCGTGTTTTGTGCTCGTACTTATTTTTTTATTATTATTTCAGTTTTTTTTTTTTTTTTGTTTGTATCCATTGTGGTGGATACTCTTGCTTGTTTGTCTTGTGTATTTACTCAGAGTAAGCAGTTTTTTTTTTTTGTTATTATTTCTGCTACTGGATGTTATGAATATGCTGTTCAATTGTAATGTGTACGGATGTATGTATGTACTTAGTCTCTTTGATTTTGCTCTCTTTCCTGTTTTACGAGTTGTACTCGTAATAACTCTTGGTAACTCTTGCTTTCTTTGCATTATCACTTGTTGTTTGAGGCGTTATATTTCGTTGTTGTTACTGTTGTGGTCTTTAGTCTTTGGCATGTAATGGACTCGTATGAGTCTTGATAATTTTTATTGTTTACGAGTACGAGCGGTGCGGGTTTGTGTGTGTTTTGTCAGAACTAAAGTAAAGTATGAGTAAGACCATCATACCAGGCCATCAGATCTCGGTGTGATTTTCGTGTACGAGTTGGACTCACTCACCACTGTCAGTCAGTCAGACAAATTGTGTGTGTGTTTGTTTGTTGGATGGCAGATTTTGTTGTGTATTGTGTGGTTCGAGTTAATACTTTGTGCTGGGGTGATGTTAATGTTGCTGCTGCTGCTGCTAACTGTTGTTGTTATAGTATAGCTGCTGCTGTCTGTTTTGTCTTGCTTGGCTGGCTGGCTGGGTAGTTGGTTGGTTCGTTTGTTGTTTGGTTTGATGGGTCTGGCGTTGCTTGCATACTCTTTTTGAAAATAGTTACAAGATGTTCATCGAAGTGAATAGAACATCTAAGCGGATGATGAACATTAATACGGTTTAACATCAATTGTTACTAAATCTTCAACATCATCACCGTCAACCAACCATCTCCAGTAACAGAACCTCAAAACAAACAACAACAAAAAAAAAACAAATCAGTAAAAGAAAAACACACTAAAATCAAGCGAATCTCCTCTTGCTCTGCCAAAAGTGTAAATTGACATCATCCTCTCGTGTGTGCGTGTATATGGGATGCATGTTGTATGTTCACGTGTCAGTGTGTGTGTTAAACATGTCGATGTGTCTGTCGCATTGTATCTGTGTGTTAAATAAATAGCTCTTTTACGTATTGTTAACGTTTCAAGCATTTCATTGGGTCTTTGTTGTGCTTTTTTCAATTTTTTTTTTTATTTTTTTTTTTTTTTTGTCTGAAACTGCAATGAATTTGTGAAAAATAAAGAATAAGTAGCAACAACAACTTTAGCAGTTAAAGAGTATTTATCTGTAAGAGCTACCGAGAGTATCAATGCGCGCGGCATATTCAAAAATTCAATACAATAGTAATGGAAAAAACAGAATTTACTTTTACCACAACTGTTTTACTTATTGTACAAGAAAATTAGACAAAAGTGAAAATTTAATTAAAAACCAACAAGGAAATAAAAACATAAAAGAAAAAATACAAAATATTTTATAAAAAATAACAATTAAACAAAAAATTAAACACTGGAAAATAAACAAAAATTTTTTAAAGATAAAAAAATTATTTTTAATTTTCTTAAAAAAAAAACAAAGAATTAAATGAAAAATAACAATAGAACAAAAAATTCTAAAAAAGTTTTAAAAAATCAAACCTATGGAAAATAAACAAAAAATATGTTTAGATGCATATTAATTTAAAAAATAATATTTTTTAATATTCTTTAAAAAAAAAAAAGTTCAATAAAAACACATGACCAGAATTTTTTATAAATTTTAAAACAAATCAACAAAATGTTAACAAAATTGTATATAAAATGATAATTTTTCAAAATAGTGCATTTTCAAATACTATAGAATTCAAAATGAAAGCAAAAACCAGCAAAAGAATTTTTAAGTGTTTTTAAGTGGTTTTTTCACACACAAAAAAATAAAATATAAAAAAAAAAACAAAAATGTTATCTTTAAATAAACACACATACATTTATGTATATAAAAACCAACGAGTGATTATTCCTGAACATGTTTAACATTTAAATGCAAAAAAGAGAAAAATCTCAAAGAAAACAAAAAAACTATTTGGTCTACAGCCATCATCAGCAGCCAACAAAACCTAAACGCGCTGCTGTTAAAGACTCAAAAAAAAAAAGAAAAATATTTAAATAAAAAAAATAAACTTCCTAGTGCTAAAATTATACACACAAGAATTTGTTTCTAAAAGTGTTTGAAAGTGCTTGAAAGAATAATAAAAAACCAAAAAAACAACAACAAAATTATTTCAACTTCCAAAATAAAATACAAATTTTGCAAATTAAAACAAAAAAAAGAAAACAGAAAAAAGGCATTTTTTTAAATTAATTACAAACAAAACAAGCAACTTTTACAAGTTAGTGTAAATTATTTAAATTTGTTAAACTCTGGATACATTCTACCGAACATTTCATTTGTTTTTGGATAATTTATAAAAACTCCTTTATAACTTTTGGATTATTTAAACATTTTCTTTTAACATAAGGTAAGTGAAAAATTAGAAAACTAAAATAGAAACATATCATTGTCATTAAAGGCAATATTTAAAACAAGAATTCTTTTGTGACCGTATCAGTGTTTTTTATATTTGTGTTTTTTTTTTCAAGAGTTTTAAAGACCCCCTACTTAGTTCTGTATGCTATAAATATTTCGTAATCATTTGATTTGACAATTTAATGCCTTGATTTTATTTGGATTTAACCGATAATTGTGTTAACAACCTTTTTTTACACCATAAATTAATAAAAATGTTAACGGCATACAAAATGATTTATAATAAAATTTAGTTGAAATTATAAATATAAAAACTATTTATTAGATATAATTTTGAAGTGTTAGTATTACTTGATTTAATTAAATGTCATAAACGTGGGAAAATGTCAACAAAATGCTTATAAAGACGAAAGAATGACAGTAGTTTTTCAATAGATCCAAAATTCTAAAAAGGTTTTAAACTATAGCTGGAATTTGTTTTTTATAGACTTTAAATTTGAGCTGCTTTCCGTGGCAGAAAAAAACATAAATTTAAGTTATTTTTATACATTATATTTCAGAAATATTAACTTTGCATGCATAGACATGTTATAAGCCTATTTTGAGTGCAAATTGCATATTTTCCATATGTTCAGCCTAACCACAAAAGCCTTAATGTCGATTTTGAACCCATAAAGTCGACTATTATTTTAAATTTTGTACCAAAAAAAGCAACTTGTAACAGAATGAAACCGAAAAATGTTGTTTTATTATTTTAAAAAAAGAATTTTAGTTTTTTTTTAATTTTTTAAAATTTTTTTTTATTGTTTAGTTTCACTAAACTGGAAAAGGTTTTGAAAGCTTAATTTTAAATACTTCTTCTGGTACAGAAAAGCCAAAAGTTCAGTTTTAAAACAAGACTTTGACTTTAAAAAAATCTTTTGTGGTTAGGCTGAATAAGTTCATTTTAATTGAAACTGACAATTTCTATTTGAAATTGAGAAAGTTTTAATTGAAATTAAAAAATTAAGTTTGAAATATCTTTTGTGGTTGGGCTGAATAAGTTCATTTCTATTTGAAATTGAGAAAATTTTAATTGAAATTAAAAATTTCAGTTTGAAATTGAGAAAGATTCAATTGAAATTTAGAATTTCAATTTGAAATTCAGAAAAACTATATTAAATTGAGAAAGTTTCAATTAAAATTTAAAAAATGTCAATTTGAAATTGAGAAAGTTTTAATTAGAATTAAAAATTTCAATTTGAAATTGATAAATTTCAATTGAAATAAAGAAAATTTCAATTTAAATTGAGAAATTTTCAAATAAAATTTTGAATTTCAATTTTCTGAAAAAAAATTTTTTTTATTATTCAGATTTATAGTAAAGTTTCACATTAAAGTGTTATTTATTTAATTTTTGAATGTTTTAAATGTTTAAAATAAAATTTAAAAAATAGCAATTTGAAATTGAGAAAGTTTTAGGCATAGAGAAAATATGCATAGAGCGGAAACTATAAAAAAAATCAAACAGAAAAATTACTCAAAATAATCACACATACGATTGTTGTTTTTGTTTTCACATAGATTTTTTTACTATTACATTCTCACCACTTAGGTTTTTGACAACTGAGTTAGGTCTTTGACAGGAGAGTTTCCGATCTATGTGTATTTATCTATGGTTTTAGGGCTTGGCTCACTAAATGCGAACGAATATTTTCTTTCGTATTTTATATAGAAATCAACAAATAAATTTGAAGTTTTATTATTGTGTTCAATATAAAATAAGAAAGAAAATGTTCGTTCGCAGTTAGTGAGCCAGAAAATTTCAATTTAAATTAAGTTATTTTCAATTTTGAAAAATTTTCAAATAAAATTTTGAATTTAAAATTTCTGAAAATTAATCAAGGTTATTCCTGTTCTCACTTTCAGCATTCACCGTATATTTCTAAAATTATACAATTAAGGTTAAAAAAATCACGTGCAAACATAGAAATGCTGAGGAAATTACATAATATTGTAATTATGCTTCCAAAAAAACGGTGAATGCTGAAAGTGAAAACAGGAATAGCCCTCAATATTTTTAATTTATTCAATTAAATGTGTTATTTAGGATAGCTTTTCAAATTAAGATTTAATTTTATTGCAATTTTTGATGTAATGTTTTAAATGTTTCTATAGTATAATTAACTAATTACTCATGTAGATAGCGCCATCTGGTGAAATTATTCTTAGTGACTAAAGCTAAAATTTATTTTACTATCGCTATTTCTTACCCATACATAGGGACAAATACAAAAATGGGGAAAAACATGAATAATTTTTACTGCAAACAGTGCGCGGCTAATCTTTTATTTTGTACTTATATATTTTCTAAACTGGCTTGATTAAAATAAAATGTATACACAATTTACACAGAAGAACTTAAGCTTACAGAAAAACTTATTTAGGTTTAAATTCAAACATTTTCATTTTTGGCCCTGATTAAATTTTATTTATTTTGCTAAAATAACTTTCGTATTACAAAAAGAATAATTTCTCCAAAAATAGCTTGTATAACTTCCAAAATAAGTGAGCAAAATTTTGTTAAATTATTTCAGTTTAACTAATTGTGAAAAATTGTTAAAGTCAAAGAGAACTTTTTTTTAATTATATCCCAAAACAAGGAAAATTTTGACAAAATGGGAACTTAATTGTTAGTTATCTTTCTCAAAGTTTTAAAGCTAAAACTGGCTCTTATTTGTTTGGGAAATTACGAAAATATTTTGCCAAATTGGCAGCCGCATTTTAATGCACCTGTTGCTAAAACTAGAAGTTGAGTTCTCTATTTATTTTATAATTTTCCTGTTTGTCTATCTGGAAATATTACACATTTGCACACACTTTTATTTCTCTCTCGCCAAATGGATTAACTCCCTAAAACATAGTGTAGAGTATAGAGTAAATATTCAAATAGAATACATTTTTTCTTATTTAAAAAAGAATTATAAATTTTTTTTATTTATTAATCAATGTTTTAATGAAATTTCTTTGTCGATTTGGCATTAAAATCTAAATAAATAAGAAAAAAATTGAGTTATTCATCCGTTTCATATAAATAAATCACAAAATGGAGTTAATTTAATTGTCGATTTAGACATTTATTAACATAATTTAATTTTCCATATTCTAATCTAAACAAAAACAATAAAGTGAAGTTAATTTCATTATATTCATTATATTTTTTAACAACATATCAAGTACAAGTCAAGTGGTTTGGTAATCAACTAAAAAAAATAACAATAGTTGGAGTTAATATATTTGGCGAACTAGACAACCATTACATTTTTAACAAAAGTTCTATTAAATTTCAAGCTTTTTGAAATTAAAATAAAAATAGGAATCGTGATTAACTCCCGATTGTCAAATTAAAATAAAAATATTTGGTGTATGACTTAGTAATGAGGGATTTGTTCAAACATTTGTACAATATAAATTTACTCAAAGTATTGGCCATTGTTAGATATAACCTTTTCCCATTTTCCGGCAACATATGGATTCCGCGCCAAAAGAACTGCTCATCTTTTGACATCAAGAATGAATCAAGCCTTAATCGGATACTCTGTTCCAAAGTGAAGCGTATCCCAGAGAGAGCGTTCAGCATCGATCGAAACAAATAGTAGTAGGACGGGGTAAGGTCTGACTATAGGCGGGTGAGACAAAACTTCCCAATCACTTCTTTTAAAATAGTTTTAACCAGGTATTGCAACATGTGGCTGAGCGTTTTTAAGATGGAATATTACTGTTTCATTTCTGGCTGTATATTCTGGACGCTAGCTTTAAACGAATCAGTTGCGTTCTGGTCTGGTCAGATTTCAGCACCTCTCTTTTGCTCCCACCAAATATGGAGCATTATCTCAGCACCATGGATATTTGGCTATGGTGTCGATTCGGCTGGTTGGACGGGCTTCATCTACTATCTCTTAAGTTTCAGATTATCGTAATGGATCCACTTTTCATTGCAAGTAATAATTCGGTGCAAACATTATTTTCTTTAATAGCGATCAAGCATAATTTTGAACATGCAAAATCGTCTTTCAAGGTACCAAATTTCCCTGATTTTGGATGAATACTGATGCAAATATTTTGAAATAGCTGCTTGAGTAGCTCCCAATGATTTTGCAAGCTCTTGTTGAGTTTGACAACAATCTTCATGAAGTAATGCCACCAATTCTTGGTTTTCAAACTTTTTTGGCTGGCCTGGGCAATATTTGCTTTCTGTATCAAAAGCAGCACTTCTGAACCGCGCAAACCTTATCTCGCTCGTTGATACCGATGAAACACATTCACCATAAGCTTCGGTGTGCTTCAGCGGCACTTTTTTTTTCAAATTAAAGAAGTTAAGCAAAACTTCCCGCGTATGACGCTTTGCTGGCACAAAATTCGAAATTTTCGAAACAAAAAAAAAACTTTGTTGTTTACACTATAATGTTCAAAAATTTCAAAATGACATATAAGTTATTAAAAACAAAAACCGCGTATTTTTAAGTTATACACACGCAGAGAAAAAATATAGTATAACAATATTATAGTCACAGTAACTATTTACATGATTGTGTTATCCATAATATGGTTAACTACGATTAACATGATTGTATCAATCATATATATGGCTACAGTAAACAAGTATATGTTTGTGACAACCATTTTTATGATTTAGGTTCTACCATATTGAGTTGCTCTCGGCTAATTGATATCATAATCTGAGAACAACATATTATGATAGAATTATTTATTTATCATAAAAATGGTTGTCACAATCATATACTTGTTTACTGTAACCATATATATGATTGATACAATCATGTGAATCATAAGTTAACCATATTATGGTTATCACAATCATGTAAATAGTTATTGTGGCTATAAAATTGTTTAAAAAACTTTTAAAAATGTTGAAATGGTTACTGTAAACATATATATAATTATTTCTTTGATTTTTATTTGAAAGAATAGCGAAAAATTGTAAAAAAAAGTAAATCCTTTGAAGTGTTTATTATGGCGCTAAAATTTCTCTCATGATTTTTTGTTCAAAAAGATTTTAAACCTTAACATCATCAAAACGTGATGTTAAGCATTTGGCGAATCAGGCAGCCATTACTAATTTATAAAATTAAAACTAAAACAACTATGTTATTTTTAAAACAATGTTTTAAGTCTAGAAATATGTTTGACATAAACAAATTTTAAAAATCGCTTAAAAAGTCACAATTTTTTTTGCAGCCTCTCTCTCTTGCTCTCTTCTATAATTATTATTACTTTCTTGTGTAAGAGATTTTCCATAAAAAATAAAACTCTCTCTCATTTCCAAGCATTTGTGTATTGCCTAATAGTTCATTGTGTTTTGCAGGAAATCTTAATTATTCTAAGTTCCTGATTAACTTCCTACATTACTTTATGCATACTTTATACAAATACTTAATCAAATGGATAATTACGCTTATTTTTAAATATAATTTCAATAAGCAGACAAATATTTGACAAAAACTGTCTGTCATCTTTGCAGCACCTGCAGTTGTGAAAAAACAGCCAGACAATATTAATAATTTTGTTAATAAAAACAATAATAATATTTAATATTTTAAATAAGAAAAAAAAAACACAAATAAATAAATAAACAATACAAATCTTAAACATAAATAAATTATGACATTTAATTGTCACCACGTTTATGTCTCTTGTTGCTTCAATCTCATTTGTTGTTTGTTCACTTTTTATGTCATTTGCCTGTAAATTGTTTTTTCTGTTTTTTTTTTCATAAAAATAATTCTATTTGATTGATGAGACATAATAATTAATATTGTTTGCAAAGAATTGTTGGTTTTTAAATATATTTTTGTTTTATTGTATTTTTGTTTTTCTTTATGTAGCCGAAAAAATGCAACTCTTAAATTTATGTTCTTTATTATGGGATTTTAATTAAGAAAAAATTAATTTTTTTTTTCAATAAAAAAAAAAAAACCAAAAAATTACACCTTTGTTTGTTTTAAAGAAAATTTTAACAATACAGCAAATGTTATTTTTATTTTATAAAGTATTTTACTACATAAAAACTGTAATTCACGAATGAAATGGTAGTTCGTTGGCTGTTTTGCTTTACCTTCTTTTTCCTAGCAACTATCATTCACTGGAAAATGATATGTTAAAATTATATTCCTGCTTTTTCTTAAAAATAATCTTTTATAAAAAGAAATGGTCAGACTTCCTAGATGTAATGTAAAACTTTCCACAATTTTCATTTCAATTAAATTTCTCCACCTTTTCAACAATGACCTCGTGCCTTAACTGTTACATTTTCGCTATATGTTTCATAACTTCTTATACATAATTTGAAAAATCTTTTTTTTTGAAATAAGATTTCTTTTAAGTACATTTTATTCGTATATACATGCATAAATATACAGACGAAAAGGCAACCAAAAAGAAAAAATTTTCTTTAGTTTTCAATTTATTTGAAAGATACTGCAAGAACGTACAAATAGGTACTCGTCGTACATCGTTGTTGTTTAGTTAGTTAGTTGGTTGTTATTTTGCTCTTCTGTTGTTTTTAACCATGGCACTAGAAGATTTTCTTCTTGTTTTTTTTTCACTTTTTTCTTTTTTAATTTCAAACAAAACATCTCTACTTTTTTGGCCAGCAGCCAAAAAATTTTCATGTTTAAACACACTTGTTTTTCTGCTTATTTTTTCTTTTGTTTTTGTTGTTGTTCTTTCTTTTCTTTTGGTCTACAGAAAGTAGTTGTGCTGGTGGAATGGTGAAGATGAGATTTTTCGGATGCTGCTGCCAGTTGCTGCTGTAAACACCTTGTGCTATAATTATAAAATCAATCAAGGCATTTCTTTTTTTTTTGCCTTTTAAAATAAATAAATAAATTAGCAATAACTTAGGTCATTTGTTATTCAAATTTGTCAAAAATGTTTTCAAACTTATAAAATTTTACGATTTTGAAATATGAATCTTGTAAATAAAACTCTGAATCTCTTAAGTCATAACTTTGACAAAAACTAAATAGAAAATGGAGTTAGTATGGCTAATGAGGCTTATATTCATATCGATCTTTTAATGTTCAAAATTTCGCTAAGGAACATGTTTGTTTTCAATTGTTCGCGAGCGAATAAAATTCCAAAGAAAAATTCACCCAGGTACGATATATTCCGATTTTCAATTCATTCGCGATTCGTTTCTTTATAGTGAACATCTTCTTATTCGCAAATTTTACAAGAAAAAATAATTTTAAATAAATGTAAACATTTATAAATTAGATTCTTCTCACGAATTAAATTACAACGAATCGTTCGCACTAAACCTGTAGTTCTGGTAACTGTCACCGATCTTGTGATTTTATAAGATATTTAGGTATTACCAAACAAGTTATGTGACTATTTATATAAGTATGTGTGTGTCTTAGGTAGGCACGGCTCCAGGAAAACCTTATGGGGCGGGGGGAGGGGGTGGAGTATGTGTGTTTGTAAAATAAAGTCAAATTTATTTTTTACTTTTGTTTTCCTTTTTTATATGAAAACTGTCGGGGAAATTCCCCTACCCCCTGGATCTGCGCCTGGTCTTAGGAGTAACTCAACTGATCTTCATAGATTATAAAGATGCTGTCTTTTAGGCAGTCCTAAGTAGACAAAGTGTGGCAATGTCAGTAACATTGAGTGATTTATTCGAGCAGCTCTTTAATTGGTTACTTGACAATCTATGTAACTTCAGTGAGTGGCAATTATTTCAAAACCTCAAATGACACAGAATGTTTTCAATGGTTCTAATGTGAATCGAAAATCTTTCTTAGAGACAACATTAGACCCTTCATTTATTTAAAATCAAATTTATACAGGACATGTCCTTTCTACACAAGGCTCGGGTGGTTCGAAATGTATTACGCTTCAATTGCAATGCTTCAGGACAATATTGTCTATATTTTACAGAAGCCAAGGTTATAGAAGTCACTCTTTAAGGCATTTTAAACTTCAAAATCAACTCAAATAAATGTGTTGACATCTTGAATCGTAAATAACAATTTTCTAAAATCAAGATCGAGCATGTCAATACAAATATATGGAAAATCGTGCTTCGGTTTTCGTCGCGTTTCTCCAGGCCCAAGTATTAGTGTATTGGTAATTTAATAAGCGACGAATAAAATTATCTTAAACTTAAACATAAGCATTTTTACAGGTAAGGGGAAGATTTATTAATAAAATTGAACAACACAAATTGTATAACGATTTTCATGTATATCCCTTCAATTGCTGCGCATGTGTCCTTTTTTGAAGCTAATTGACCCCAAAGAGTCAGTCTAGTGGCTGGTTCATACATAGTACCAACAAGAGACAGTAAAATGGCAATTTCTCTAACAATATGTATATTTCCTGTAGAGCTCAAAATAATTAGGAAATAATGTTATCTGTAATAAACATATTGAACTTACTACATTATAGATTGCTTAGGGACAGTAATGTGACAATTAGCTCTCTGTTAGATTACCTGGGATGGTTACAATAACCAATTGAATTTGATTTTATTTACATTCAACAATAGACTAATTTTTTTTAGTATAATATTAAGGTGAAGGATACAGGCGATGGCACATCCTTCTAATTATGTTTCTCTTAACTCTTTCCGGTTTAGTGGTCACTATTCTAACAACCTTTTCTAGAGTCTTTAAATAATATTTAGTGACATATTTTGAAATTTTGCTAAACAATTACATTTTTTTCAGTTATCGTTTATGTTTTTTGGCAAAACTTTGCCGTCAGGTTGCTCTGGTTGGATTAATACTTATATTAATTTGAAAATATTGTAAACCGCAGTTTTTCTAAGAGATTTTCCCGCATTCAATAAAAAAAGTTCAGAGTGTTTATTGATCATCAAATTCAGTTTTACTTTGTTATTTAGTGTTTGTTTGATTGGCTTGTGCTAACAAAATAATATTTAACTTTTTGGTAAATAACGTAAGTAATAGAGTGGTTAGATTACTAACCACTGTGACTGAAATAGGTTTTATATAATGTGTTTCACAACATAATATTATGTTATTTTGTAAGAATGCCGCGTGTACTCAATGATCATTAAATTGAGAATATTTTGGTCGAAGTTATACCTTCGGATGGGAATGTGTCAGCAGTCTTGAACACGACTAAGAAAAGAATTATTAGGAGCAAGTCGATCTGATGATGGTGCTCGGTGACATACCTTCGGGTCTCCAGTTAAAATATATTGTTAAAATATGATAAAATTTGGCTAATACTTCTTTTAGTAACTAAAATCTACCCAAACTGATATGGTGGTTGAACAAATTGTTGATTGGAAGAGCCGGTTGATTACACAGAAGGTAGGAGTACACCAAATGATATACAAACATTGAAGAATGTCTCACCTACACAGCTATTTCGTTGGTTTTGTTCAGAAAACTTAATCAAAATAATAAGTTTTCAAACAAATTTTTTTTTAACGCCAACCGCCATGGTGGTTAATAAACTAACCACCTTATTCTAATTGTTTTGATTATAAAATTAAACACATAAAACTGTGGCTGAAAAAGTTAGATAAGTTCCTAAAACTCTTGAGGGATTTTAGTTTACTTGTGGACTACTTTGGTTTGCCGTTGATCTTATTCCAGCCTTTGTAATAACAACTCATTTTAAACCATGACTATTTAAACATTTCTTTGAACTATTTTCTGATTCTACCAATAGCTATTTTGAAAATTCTATAAAAATTTTCCTTGGTGTATTATTTTTCTATTACGGTGCTAAATCGTTGGTCTCTTGCGTTGCTTTCAAAGTTCTTGTGTTCTTGTGTTTTTTTTTTTCATTCGTATTTCTAATTTTATTCAATTTAATAGCCAGCCATGTTTTAAGTTGAATTTTATTTGTCTAATTTATGTTTTGTTTTCCGTCAAAATGTGTGCTAATTTTAACAAATGTTTATGGGCCTATGTTTTGCCTAAATTTTTTCGCTGGCTCTTTTGTTTTTAAAACAAAGTAGCTACATACATTAATGTAAATTTAAAAAATAAAAATAAAAAATACATATCTTTATTAACTGTATTTTTATACCACTTGTATTACTTTTCTATGTGCGGTCTGGGTGCTTTTGATAAAATAAAATAAAAACTTATTTATAACCTGAAATATGAGGAAAGAAATATGTTCAGTTTTGTTTGCAGAAAACACTCATGGAAATATAATTGGTAGAAATAAACAAACCATCTACAGAATTTGAATATTTTTAATAAGTTATTCAGATTTCCCACTTCAACTTTGTTGTGTTTTACAAATTAGGATTATAATAATAATTGGATTTCTTGCTCGAATGTTATAATCTCCAGTAAGAGAACTATGCTCAATTCTACTCGATCGCGAACGCGTTAAGTCTGCCCCTGATCTTCAGTCTTTTGCAAATATGCAGGTAAATCTTTAGATGTTATTCTAGTGGAATATTTTGATGAATTTGTTTTTTAGGTAGATGTTTTTTGTTGTTTTGGCTTTCGTTTTTCTTGTATTTGTTCACACTATTTATTGAGTCTTTTTTTATTTTTCTCTTGGAATTGTTTGCTTTTTATTTCCTTGAGTGTAAACCCACTCAATTACAAAAGAAAAAGAACATCTCTTTTTTCTATTTTATTCGAATTTGTATGTAAATTTTCCAGCAACAATTAAGCACGTATAATTTTTTCTTAAAAAAAAAAAAAAAAACACAAAAAAACTTTAACAGAACACTGTTTTAAGACAAAAACAACTAACAAAAAATTGAGTCAACTGCAGCTTTTTAAAGACTTCCACAAAGCAGGTGTTTTTCTGCTAGAAAAAAAAAAAAACAAAGAAAAAAAGAAGCTGAATAAAACCTCTAGATTTTGAAAAACAAGAAAAGAATTGCCTGCAGTATAATTAAACTTATACGTTTTATACACTCATGTAGGTATATTTAGATGTATAACAAGTGTGTCCTTCATTTACAGCATTTACAGTTGAGAATTCTTTCTTCTATTCTATTTAAAAACCCCAAGAATTTTTTCATGGTTTTTTTTATTTATGCTGTTTTATTTTTTTAGACATATTTTGTGGTTTATTTCAAATATTTAAAGGTTTATTTTTTTTTTTATTAAAATTCCATAAATATAACAAATACCATCATAACATGAGTGTGTTAAATGACATTTATTACTTGGTATGTATTTTAGTTGTTTTTATGACTCTGACTTTTAGGGGTCTGCAAGTGTGTGCAGCACCCCGCGCCTGCTTTAAAAATAGAAACATTGATGGTTGGATGGCTGATGACGCAGCTTTGAAGCACAAAACCTTAAAGAAATGAACCACAATAATTGAAATATTAAGAATACATGCTAACAATTAAGAGCAAAATAAGAGTAATAACAATACAACTAAGACACTATTTATTACTGTACACAGTGGATCAAATGACAGTAATTTAGAGTATAAACATTTCAAAACAACAGATTTCACAAGAAAATTAAAAAATAGTTATGACTTGTAATGACTATAGCATACGGTCTGCTTTACTAAGAAGTATTTTAATAATAGTTTTCTTATACTCTGGTATAGAAGTACTTATTTATTAGAAATCTATATGATTACACAGCGAAAAATTGGTAATGACGAGTCATTACTGATGAACATGCATTTAAATGTCTACCACTTACCCTATACACTACTAAGAAACAGTTTAGTAATGACTGACATATAATATGATATATAAGTACTTATTTTTTAGACATCTACCTAAGTACTCTGCAAAAACTTGATAATGACACATCATTAGTGGTTAACATGCATTATAATGACTACTACTTCCCCTTTGCATTACTTAGAAGTAGTTTAGTATGACTTAGTTTGTAATCTGATATATACAATCTAAATTACTAAACATCATTATGAATATAAAGGCATAGAAAAAATAGTAACATATCACTGCATAGAATAAATATAAATCTCATTTAGTTAAAATTATTTTACTCACAAACAGTTATATCATAGATGACAACTAGATAGGTAACTGAAAGCCAAAAACCTATGTCTGTTGTCAAAAACCTAATTCATGAGAATGTATTGCATGTATTTTGTTATTGTATCACCCGTATGTTTGAATGCTTTTATTCTAAGAGTTATATGTTCATTCATGATTTACCTAACATCTTGTTCTTGGCTATAGCTTTTCCGAAACATAAAACCAGTTCGTTAACTGTTCTATGTTCGTATCGTAATACGACATTCTTTGCCAGTTTCTTTACACTGAATAAAAAGTTATTAGAATAAATTTGTATGAAAAACTTTCAATTTTAAAAATATTTGCCAATGATTTCCAGACTTTACATGCTACATAGATGAGCTGGCATACTGGTTTATGACTTCCATAAGCCCTTACAAACAATGAGTTATTAAAGACCATGCTCGTAACTAGTTATTTGAGTCAAACCAAAGTAATGATTTATTTAAGTTCTTATAAGTATATGGAAAATAACTGGCTCAGATTAAAATACAATAATACCCCGGTTTGCGTCGCCAATTGGGACCAGAGAAACGAAAACCGAAACGACGCAAGAGAAGCACGATTTTCCATACATTTGTATTGATTTTTATTTAATTGGTTCCGAGATATATATTTTTAGCTGAAACAAGTAAGAGTGCTATATTCGGCTATGCCGAATCTTATATATCCTTCACCTTTGTAGTGGATGCATTAATTGCCCATTTTTAGAGTATAGCATCCTAAATATATCAAGAAAACTTTTAAAAATTTTACATTTAATTCAGCGAAAGGCAAACTCTCACCACTACAGTTTTTAAATATTGTAGTTGTATGAGTTGAGTAAAAAGTTGAGAAAAAAACAAAAACAATAACTGAAATAAACAAGCATAAAAACGAAAATCGTAAAACAACCTGCTTCTATCAATGCTCATGCGAGACTAACTGATTTTGATTGTTTTTATACAATGTGTGTGCTTGCGTACATGTGAAAACAAAAACAAGAGAGTTCATTTGAGAGCTCAATGCCTTTCGCTGATTTAATTGCTGATAAACATATTATATTGTAGAAGTTACTAACGAAATGACAATCTTATATATACCCTTCTCACGAAGGTAAACAACAACGCCAAACGATACGAAACACCAAAAAAAAAAACAAAATATGCAAAGCAATGAAGCCAACACACATCCAAACATATGTACGTTTTGTTGCTTTTTTGTCAAAGCATGCAATAAATTGTCTTTTTTAGATGCAATTTTTAGAGGTTGTCTCGGATTTTTGCTCATATCTCCTTTATTTTTAGAGGTTGCCTCGAATTTTTGCTCATATCTCCATTATTTATGGACGGATTTTGCAGATTTTAAATAGGAAACTTCTCGAAAGCTTCTCTGACAGAATTATTGAAGATTTGGGGTCTTCAGAAAATTGATTTCAACAGACAGACAGACAGACAGACATACAGACAGACAGACAGACAGACAGACAGACAGACAGACAGACTGACAGACAGACAGACAGACAGACAGACAGACAGACAGACAGACAGACAGACAGACAGACATGGCTTAATCGACTCCGCTATCTATAAGGATCCAAAATATATATACTTTATAGGGTCGGAAAATTATATTGTGGAAATTACAAACGGAATGACAAATTTATATATACCCTTCTCACGAAGGTAAAGGGTATAAAAATTGATTTTTCAATAATAAAAATACCAAATAACAAATAACTTTGAAGCCAAAAACGACGCAAATCGAAGCACTAGCAACGCAACTTCGAAAACATCCGACGCAAACTGAAACAAAAACGACGTAACTTCGAAATGAAGCGTCGCAAACCGGGGTATTGGTTACAATTTTCATGTTTAAGTAGAGTAGGACATTAAATCCATTACTTGGCAATGAAAGCTATGGTTGATATATTTTCTGAAAATAATGAATAACAAAAATTAACACAATCAGATAGAAAATATGAAGTTTTTGTAAATGAAACAAACAAAATTGTCGAATTTGGGACGATACCAATTCACATGAGATTCAAGAGCTTTCAATGTATACCGAAAAAGTCACCGTTGGGTGTGGATTTTGGGCTGAAGGCGTCATCGGTCCGTCAACATCGATCTATATAGGTCGATGATTACCAACTTCTTTTGGCCTTAATTGGATGCCACTCATCTGATGACATATTGGACATTCTGCACGAATGATTTGAGGGCATGGTCATCTCAGGTGGAGGTGATTTGAACTGAAGATCGAGATCACGCCATTTGATCCCGTTAGATTTTTTCTTGTGAGGATTTCTTAAGTCACAGGTCTATGCGAATAACCCACAAACCACAGCGTCCTTCAAAGCCAACATAAACCGGTAAAATCATTCAAATTCAGTGCGATTTATGAGCCAGAGTCATGGAAAATTGGACATTTGCACAATTTCATACATGATGTCATCGATAGACCTTTCAAACGAATAAAGTATGTCGATGATATCTCACACACAGTGTGTTTTATTTAAATTTAAAGATACAAAGCGCTTAAAATAGAAAAATCCATGAAATTACATTTAATAAACTTATGAAACGGAAATATCTGCCACACAACATTTGGGTGTTAAATAAATGCTTCATATCTTAGATATTAGTGGACCGAATTTGTTGATTTTCAATAGCAAATTTTTTTAAAGTTTAACAGATATATATAAATCCAGCAAATATATGCCCAAGTTAACTGGGGAACTCGGAAAGTTTATTGCAGCACACTGATAAACAAATAACAAACTTATAATGTATGATGCAACGTGATTCCCAGTAAACTCACAAAGTTTGTTTATTGTACTTCTGTGCAGACAAATGAATTTTAAAATTTGATATAATTTAAATTTGCTAGAACATGGCCCACAACTGTTGATTCAATATAGTGTGTTGTTGGTCGAAGGTGATGACAAAATGTAGATGATGATGATGATGATGTAGTTCAAGTATCGCCAAGACTCGGCAAAGGCGGTGCTGGCAGTGGTGAAATGATGATGATGGTGGTCGTTATACATGGTGTTAGTACAATATATGTATTTGTATATAAATAAGAAGTATATAGGCAGACATTCATACAAAGGCAAACAAACAGCAATACATAGCTGTAGCTGCTATAAAATGCCTCGTGCTGTTGCTAATGCTAGTACTGTTGTTGCTGCTGTTGTTGAGTACAAACAAAATAAATAAATAAAATAAATATATTGTTGCTTGATCTTTAAAAATGCGTTTCTCATAATACAATTTGTTTTCATTTTCTGATTGCTGTAGTGTTTCTGTTGCTGCTGCTGCTGCTTATTCTACTGCTGCTAAGTATTATTGTTGTAGTTGTTGTTGCTGTGGATTTTTGAGGCCAAGGTAGCCTGTGTTGAGTGACATTCGTGTTGCTGTTTTTGTTGTTATCTATTTTTGTGGCAATACAAAAACAACTCTGAGGCAAAAAAGTCGGCCTTTTTTTTCAGTTTATGGTTTATTTTGAAACCAACAACAGCAACAACCATAATAATTTCTACATAAAACTGTTGTTACTAAAAAAGGCAGGGTGTGTTTTACTACAATTCGTTGAAATTTTATAGCTGTTTTGGAAAAAATTAAAATGAATACAAACAATATGTGCTCAGTAAGAAGGCTTTAAAGTTGTATTTTTTTTTTACTATTTCATCTTTGTTTTTGTCAGGGTTTTCATTGAGTTGTTCTAATCTTTTGTGTATACAAAATTTAATCAAAATTATGACGATTTATAAACATACACAGACTTTTAAATCTTCATAGACATAAAATAAAATGTATGTGTGTCTAGAAAATGTCAAAAAGAAAGAGATGTTTTCATTAAGGCGCCAAACTGCAAGCAATTCCTTTGGATACCTAAATTTAAATAGATTTTCAACAAATCTTGTAATTAAGCTTTTTTTTGTAAACTTTTACTATACCTAACAATATTTATTGCAGCTGTCCACTGTACTTAATTATAATATTATTTTATTCTATTTTATTTTTATTGTAAATAATTTTGTGGTTTTCGCTTGCAGTCCACAGTGTAATTCACTGTTTACACTCTTCCATCTAGTGGCTGTTTG
Organism: Calliphora vomitoria; assembly: GCA_942486065.2. Taxonomy (NCBI): domain Eukaryota; kingdom Metazoa; phylum Arthropoda; class Insecta; order Diptera; family Calliphoridae; genus Calliphora; species Calliphora vomitoria. Next base: position 130,907,236 of record OW818030.2, read on the forward strand.
ATTTTCTTGAAAATATCTCTACATGTGTTTGTAAGTGTGTTTGTTTTTGTTTATTTCTACTCTCATTTCATGTAGTATTTATTTAACACACAAACAACTGTTGTGTTGCAGATGTTTCTCTTTGATAAGTTTATTAAATGTAATTTCAAGGATTTTTCCATTGTATTTCATTGCAATTTATAGTTTGCTAAAGAAAATTTATAGTAATTTGCAGGTAGTTAAATAAATTAAAAAGTTTCAATAAGAAATTTCAATACTTTTCAGATAAATTGTTATATTGGATGCTTCTTTTATTATAATAAGTAACCACCATAAACATAGCAATGTCTTACATATTAACATAATTTGTAATGACTACCGCTACCATTTGCATTACTTAGAAGTAGCTTAGTATTAGCACCCTGCAAATAGTTTGTGCCATATCATTATTGATTAACATGCATTTAAATGACTACTACTTAATCTCTGCATTACTTAGAAGTATATTTGTAACGTCTGGCTCATAATCACGTATATAAGTACTTCTTCATACTAGTGTAACGTGTCTATAAAAAAACTCAATACAATACTCTTTTCTATAAGACTATTTTGAGCATAAGTAGTTTTATTTTCATCACAGTGGCATGGAAGTTAGCACTTATTTAGTTACTATTTTACAAAAATTTAATTTTTGTAAAAAAAAAATTTTTTTCAAAACGTTCCTTATTTAAGCCGTTTTGACAAATTATACAAAAAACGCAAATTTACAAAATCACCTTAGTGAAAAGAATCATTAATTTTCAATAAAAAAAACAATACTTATATCAAAAATTGCTACAATTTTACAAAACTAATATTTCTCGAAAAATTTTAATTTTACAAAAAAATACTCCAAAAATCACTTATTTCGCCAAAAATATTTTTTTTTTTCTCAAAAAAATAAAAATGCAATTTAATAAAAAAAACTATTATTAAAAAAATACTACAAAAATAATAAAAAACAAGTAAGAGAGCTATATTCGGCTGTGCCGAATCTTATATACCCTTCACCAAATTATAATTTAAAATAAAAATTTTAAATATTTGTAGGTAAACAAAATTAAATTTTTTTTTTTCAAAATTTAAAAAAAAAGAAATAATTTTTCTAAATTGTTTTTCAAAACTTAAAAAAAAATTTGTTTTTCAAAATTGTTTTAAATTTTTTTTTTTAAATTTTTTTGTTTTAATTTTTTTCCAATTTTTTTTTTTAATTTTTTTTTCAAATTTTTTTTTTAATTTTTAAAAATTTTTTTTTTTTAATTTATTAGTGAAAAAAAGTTAATGAAAAAAAAATTTTTTTTGTTAAAAAAAATTCGGGTTAAAAAATATTTTTCCCGATTTTGACCCATTGTCCAAATTACTATAGCCTTATATACATCGTTCCAATGGACATTGAAATATCTATTATTAGATATCACTATTCCCTATATTAATGACATAGTAATCCAGATATAGATAAAATATATATCTCAGCCATTTGTGGGCCGATTTTGTCGATTTTAAATAGCGACCGAGCCGGAAGAATTTCCGACATATTGATGTATAAATTATGTTTGTAAGTTATTTGGGGGCTACGGAAAGTTGATTTCAACATACAGACGGACAGACGGACATGGCTATATCGAATTCGCTATCTATAACGATCCAGAATATATATACTTTGTCGGGTCACAAATGAAAAATGTAGAAATTACAAACGGAATGACAAACTTATATATACCCTTGCCACTCATGGTGAAGGGTATAAAAAAATACGCAATTCGTTTTTTTTAAAAGTCAATTTCATAAAAATCACTAGTTTCGTAATAAATAATAAAAAAATTATAAAACTACGTTTATTACTAAACTAAAACAATACTTAATTTTCCAAAAAAGTTCTCGAAAAAAAAAAAAAATGAAAAAACGCAAACTTTTTTTTTAAAAACGCCAATTTCCTAAAAATCGCTGGTTGGTATAAACAATAAAATATTATAAAATTACGTTTATTTAGCCCAAAAAGCGATTATTTCACAGAAATTGTACAAAATTCCAAAAACCGATTTTTGCACGAAAATTTCACCACAAACGCTAATTTAAACATAAAATTAATAAATATTTATGTCAACAAAAAATGCAAAATACAACATAACTAAAAATCATGATTTTTTTAAAATAAATTGCTACAAACATACAAATTGATAATTAAAAAAAAAAACGCTAAAATAAAAAATATCGCGAATATTCTCAAAAAATTTCACTTACTTAATATCAAAAGTATTACAAAACATCAATGAATATTATTGTATTAAAAATCTTATAAAAAGAAGAAACATCTTTGAAATTTTTAAAAGGATGAAATGGTGGGGGTTATGCTGTACTAAACATATTGTTACGAAATTTCATTATCAATTTGTAATTTAACGGTCTGTAACGGCTGCTTGCAATATTTATAATTGGTCAATTCACAAGGTCTCTTATCATATCATATTGTCATAATGTCCTAATATTTTACAATGGTTTTTATTGTTTTTCAAGCAAAAAATGTCCTAAAATAATACTACTTTCTATGATATGTTTATTGTGTTATCGTAACCAACCATCAGAGACCAACGCCGAATGCCTAAGAGTCGGTTAAGTCGAGCGGCAGAGTCGTGATATATTATGACAATATGACTGATAAGAGACCCTGTGAATTGACCAAATGTTTATAAACATTTCCAGTGGTCGAAACTTCTTATTATCAATAATGATGACAACACGCTGTTATTAACATTGTTAATAAGTATAACAACATTGACTGTTTAAGCTGCTAACATAAACTACTAGTGTATGTAAATAGTAATGGCAAGTTGCATATAGATAGTTTTATCACAAGCGCTGTTAGAATTAACATCAACTGTATTACCAGTGTATTCTTGGACATTGTTAGATATGTTTTAAAAGTGTATAATATAAGTGTGTGTATTAAAAGAAAGTGACTTTTGTTGTGTAAATTTACATAAATAAAGAGTTGTTTGCTATTAAATAGTTAATAAGGTAAAAACGTAACAATATGTATTTGTATTAGTGTGGCGATTACACTAATTATTTTTTTCTTTCCTTTTTTTAGAGAGAATCCCCTAATATTTGCTGATGAATATCAGTATGTATCATAAAATTTGTTCAAGTACACTTGCATACATTCAAATATTTATTTAGAATAACATTAGTACTTACACTTCTGATTATTTTACAATTTGTTTTAGAGTACAATTTTAGGTTAATTAAATGGTCTGAAAATACCAAAACAATATTATTTGAAATTTTATCCTGCAATATTTGGGATTGCGGCAAAACTGTCATAATTCTAAAAACTTAAAGGTAATTTTATACATTTGCTAAATTTTTTATTATTTTTGGGGTAAAGAGATTCAGAACCAATCAATTATAAATGTTAAGTATTTAAAGACCAAAAACTATTTTACTGGAAATTATGAGTTTTGAGTTGTGACAGTATTGCAGCAAATGTACAAACCATAGATAAATACACATAGATCGGAAACTCTCCTGTCAAAGACCTAACTCAGTTGTCAAAAACCTAAGTGGTGAGAATGTATTAGTAAAAAAAACTATGTGAAAACAAAAACAACACTCGTATGTGTAAAATTTTTGAGTAATTTTTTTGTTTGAGTTTTTTTCTAGTTTCCGCTCTTTGTTTCTCTATGGTACAAACTATGTACTTGAGCGAGTGTACAACAAAATACAGAACACATTAAATACAATACTTTTAAAACATAATAAAATACAGAATGTACAGAATAAACTAAATTGATATATTTATTTTGTAAACATACTTACATATATGTGATACACTCGTGTAAAAAAATGGTAAAAATCTAAAAAAAAAATACTAATAAGTTGCCTTACAATATGGTTTAAGAACAACTGTTTATACCCTACACCACCATAGTGGGGAGGGTATAATGGATTTGTGCAGATGTTTGTATCGCCCAAAAATATTAGTCTAGCACCCACCTTAAAGTATACCGATCGATTGAGAATCACTTTCTGAGTTGATTAAACGATGTCCGTCCGTCCGTCTGGCTGGCTGGTTGTCCATGTAAACCTTGTGCGCAAAGTACAGGTCGCAGTTTTGAAGATATTTCAATAAAATTTGGTACATATCATTTTTTCGGCCCAAGGACCAACCCTATTGAAACTGGCTGAAATCGGTTCATTATTTCACATAGCCCCCATACAAATGTCCTCCCAAAATTGGACTTTATCGGACATAAATATTTAATTTACATAGGTATCTACACAAGTTTTTCTCCAAGTAAATTTTATATATACGGAATTCATGTCACCAAATTTTATTATGATCGGTCCATAATTAGTTATAGCTCCTATATAAGGACTGCTCCCGATAATCACTTTAACGAGCATAAATCTCTTAAAAATGTTCGTATGCACATAAAATTCAACATAAATAATTTTCATATAGATATTAATCATATGACCAAATTTCATGGTGATCGGTCCATAATTGATCATAGCTCCCATATAAGGCCCACTTCCGAAAATCACTTACGAATATAAATTTTTGAAATTTCGAAAGAAAAATGTTTTTGCTCATTTACTCAGTGTAGGGTATTATATGGTCGGGCTTGACCGACCATTCTTTCTTACTTGTTTTATATTTAAAACAATCAAAAACACAAAAAAATTTGCTTAATTTTACTATTGTTTTTCCATGAGTGTCTTATTAAGTGTCAATTACATGAATTTAGTTGACAAGTTAAGAATTATTTCATGTTACAATAATGTACACAGTAAAATCAATCAATAATGGTTTTCGAAATAAATTGAACAGCTCCAGTTAATGGGTAAAAATAGTTTCATTTCCCTTTAGCAAGCACTTCATTAACGTTTAAGTCATTATAAATAGATGTTACTGTATAGCACACAAGAATTTTAAAAGTGACATAATATTCTTAAGTTTTATAAATATAAATTCTTTAGCTCAAATTTATTAAAGAATTTACTTATATTATTGTAACAACAAATTCGATTTCTTTAAAGTATGTTAATAGAATTATGACTAAATGAACTTTGTATAGGAATCTCTGGAATGCCAAGGTATTTCTTTTAAATAAAAATTTATTAATTTTCTATTGAAAGTGTAGTGTTTCTGCTGGCTTAAATGAATCACCCTAAATGGAAATCTTCTTAATTGCATACTATTCAATGTTGTATTGTTTAACTGAAGTGACTAACAAACTAACTGACTAACTGACTGACTGACAACTGACTCACAATATAAGTGAAAAACATAAAAAATATATATTTATGTATAATACTTACTACATAGTACTTAGAAATGTACTTACTTACCTTTCTTTATACCTTTTCTTGTCATTTATACAAGCTACCAAGTGATTGCAAATATCTTAAGAACTCATCTAGAAAAAAAATAACACAAAAGAAACAGAAACAAAACTCTCATTACACAACAATACTACTGCAAAAAATACAAGCCACACAAGGATACTTTAGCAAAGATAGAAAATAAAAGAAAAGAAGGATACATTTTACATTAGAGCCAAAAGAAAAAAAAAGTTAAACGTCATTCAACAATAAGAAACTAACTAAAATAAAACAAACAACAAATCACAAGTTAGTTCCCCTTATACTGACTACAAATGTAAGAACACCCAACCATACTTTTGCATCCTTTATTGTGTTTTCTATACAAAATCCTCTTCTGCCTCTTCTGTTGTTGTCTATTTTCAAAGCATTTCTCTCAGCTTTTAGCTGTTTTGTTTGTTTTATTGGGGGGAAGTAGCATTTTGAAATTTGTATGTATCCTTGCCTTGTCAGTCATTGCTCTCTTTTTTAGCAGTTCCTTCTCTTGTTTTTCTTTTAGTTCTTTTTTTTACGATGTTGGTTAGTTTAAGGATTATTAAGGATTTTCTTGTGCCTTGAAGGTAGTGTTTTGTACAAATAGTTTAGAAAAAAGTGTTACAAGATTTTTTTTATACACATAGGTATGTATATAAAAATCGTTTGAATTCACCGGTGCTATAAAGTTGTTTATAATCTAAAATGTGTTGAAATATAAGTATTATTAGCAGGATTTTTCTACACTTTTATAATCGCAAAGACTTATGTTTATATGAACCTTTCGCAATTCCCATTTTTATAGTTAAACCTTTTGAAACTTATGTTATTATAATGGGAAAAGTTTATAACAAAATTACCTAAGAATTACTCAATTTATGAAATATTCTTTAAAGTTTCATTGAGTAAAATAGAAAAGTGTCTGCTTTCGCCATTTTTCTATAGAAAAGTATCTTCTTTATATAGTTTCCTCTAGAAAAGTATCTTCTTTAGATAGTATTCTATAGAAAAGTATCTTCTTTAGATAGTTTTCTATTGAAAAGTATCTTCTTAAGATAGTTTTCTATAGAAAAGTATCTTCTTAAGATAGTTTTATCTTCTTTAGATAGTTTTCTATAGAAAAGTATCTTCTTTAGATAGTTTTCTATAGAAAAGTATCTTTTTTAGATAGTATTCTATAGAAAAGTATCTTCTTTAGATAGTTTTCTTTAGAAAAGTATCTTCTTTAGATAGTTTTCTGTAGAAAAGTATCTTCTTAAGAAGTTTTCTATAGAAAAATGTCCTCTTTATATAGTTTTATATAAAAAATGTCTTCTTTACAGTTTTCTATAGAAAAATGTCTGCTTTAAACAATGTATATTTTTCTGTTGTATTTCATTGCATATTTTTAGGTGTCTATGTTTATAAAATTGCTTAGAAAGCACTGAAAAGTCATGCATTAATAAAACAACTTCTACGTGTTGAGATACTAAATTAAAACTGTTGTATTTCTAACACATTCTTGCAACTAAAGCAATTTAACTAAAAGATATTTAAGAATGTATAAAAACACTTTAAAATATCTTTATTTAAAAGCACCATTTTCATTTTGCTTAATTTACTTTTGTGCAAAATAAAACACTTGTAATTTTTTAAGTTGCCTTGGAATATTCTTCAATCTTAAATTATATTGGCAATCGTTGTGAAAATAAACACTTGACTGCTTGAAGAACAGACTTAAATGTAAATGTGAGAATATGACTGACTAAAGTATTAACCAGCGCTATTATCAACAACAGCAACAACAATAACATCACAACACATCATTTCTCAGTCAAATGTGTTATCTACCACCAATGCTTGATGTTTACACTGCTACTGCCTACCTCCCTCTTTGCCCCTGCAACATACTTATAAAACACAAATAACACTCTTTAGTTTTGAAAAAAAAAAAAACTTATAGCACATCATACACATAAAAAACACACAACACATACAATTTCGAATAGGAAAATCAACCTACTGAATCATAATTTAATATGAATAATAATGATATCAGTGTGAATGCAGTCAATAAGAATGAGCATCGTTTACGTTGCGACGTCGTTGTAGTCAACATCTCATAATCGTTCACACCAGCCAGCCAGCATCATCGAAACTAAAACATGCAAGTGCTATTTACTCAATGTATCACCATCATCATCATAATCATCATCAACACATGCATGCAGTGGCAATTTTAACTACATACAATTCATATAAAACTATAAAGATGTACAGACAGACGGACAGACGCACGGACGGACGGACGAGCAAACAAACAGACACTCCGTGGTGCTAATACATATTTCTATCATCAAAATAATGATAACGTCAGCTAGTCAACCATACAACCAGATCACATATTTAACATACATACAATCATTCTTATACTCAATACAAAACACATCACAACGACATTAAACGAGCCACATTTTCAATATTCTTTGGCATCATAAAACTCATGTTGTTAGTTGCTGTTGCTGCTGATGCTGCTACACGTCTGTGTACCTCAATGACAAAATGTTTGACCTATTGATTGATTGACTTGTGTAAAGAACGAACGAAAAAACGAAAAAAAATAATAACAGAACTACTACACTACAATGCCTGCCTTTACTCATATATATGTATATTGTGCATACAAACATCCCAACTCATTTTACTTGTCTGGGTCCATAAAAACCACTATCTCACACATAAACTCATACATACATTAGGTTTCCATGCAATCTATACATGTTTAAGTATTTCTATCTATGTAAGTTTTCATAGCAGCAGACTCTATTATTAGACAAACAGTAAAAAAATTGGAAAATTTTACTATCATCAATTAAAATGGAAAATCCATAGAACCCATAAGGTCTTCTTTATTTGAATTACTCGTACATATACGTATGCATGTATGTAGCATGTTTGTACAAGTCTATTTAGGGTAAATAGTCTTCATTGAAGAATGTTAAAAGTTAATTTGGAAAAAAATGCAATAGCTTGATAAGAACAAAAATGTAATTAATGTTTTGTTATAGGCTCACCACAGCTATTTGCAGCAGCAGATTGAAATCTAAGAATAGAATCATGGTAAGCTACGGTACTATCAAGTACCTTCTTAAAAATAGTTTAGAGAATATTTTTTTAAGAAAGTTCTATTTTTATTAAAATACAAAGTACCATGTCAAATAGCGTATTTTTAAAAAGTACCTTTTTACAAATAATATATGTATACCTAAAAATATGCAATGAAATATGAAAAAAACTTTTTAATGAATTAAGATTATAAAACGGTGTAAATAAGACACTCTTCTATAGAAGAAACTTTTCTACAGAAAATTTTTTAAAAATTAATTTTCTATAGAAATCTCTTTAAAGAAGAAAACGACTCAAAACAACACTTCAGCATAGAAAGCTGTTTAAAGAAGACACTTTTCTGTAGACAATTGTTTAAAGAGGGCACCTTTCTAAAGAAAACTGTTTAAAGAAGACACGTTTCTTAGAAAACTGTGTAAATAAGACACTTTTCTATAGAAGACTATCTAAAGAAGACTCTTTTCTATTGAAAGCTGTATAAAGAAGACATTTTTCTATAGAAAACTGTGTAAAGAAGACACTTTTCTATAGAAAACTATTTAAAGAAGACACTTTTCTATAGAAAACTATTTAAAGAAGATACTTTTCTATAGAAAACTGTGTAAAGAAGACACTTTTCTATAGAAAACTGTGTAAAGAAGACACTTTTCTATAGAAAACTGTGTAAAGAAGACACTTTTCTATAAAAAAACTGTATAAAGAAGACACATTACTATATAAAACTGTGTGAAGAAGACACTTTTCTGTAGAAAACTGTGTAAAGAAGACACTTCTGTATAGAAAACTTTGTAAAGAAGACACTTTTCTATAGAAAACTATGTAAAGAGATACTTTTCTATAGAAAACTGAGTAAAGAATACACTTTTCTATAGAAAACTGTGTATAGAATACATTGTGTAAAGAAGACACTTTTCTATAGAAAACTGTAACGAAGATACTTTTGTATAGAAAACTATGTAAAGAAGTTACTTTTCTATAAAAAACTGTGAAGAAGAAAACTCTAGAAAACTGTAAAAAAGACAATTTTGTCTAGAAAACTGTGTAAAGAAGACACTTTTCTACAGAAAACTGTGTAAAGAAGACACTTTTCTATAGAAAACTATGTAAAAAAGACACTTTTCTATAGAAAACTAAGCAAAGAATACACTTTTTTATACAAAACTGTGTAAAGAAGACACTTGTCTATGTAATGAAGACACTTTTCTAAAGTAATCTATGTAAAGAAACACTTTTCTATAGAAAACTCTCTAAAAAATACACTCCTCTATATAAAACTGTCACTTTTCTGTAGAAAAAAATTTAAAAATACACTTTTCTACTAAACTAAACCAAAATACCATAAAAATTTTGACACCTCTGTCTAAAAATCATTTCTATTGAGAACTGTAAATTTTGTTGTTACATTTTAAACCTATTTCATCATCATTTTGTACAGTTGGACTAGCAAAAGCAAATAAAAGACCTACATTTTCCTGCCTCTATGATTTTTCTTTATTTTAAATGTTTTTTTTTTTTTTTTTCTTTTTATTTCTCTAAGACAACATCTTAGTTTTATGCTTTTAGGCACGTTTATTAGGCTCTTATTTGCTTTAGAGCATTTTATTTTTTTGCTACACAGACTAAAACCTCACAACTCTTCCCTTATCATTTATGTTCTCGGTTTTTGCATCACCGGTTTATGGGCATTATTATATTCTCAATATGGTGAAACATATGGGTGTGTTATAAATCTTCTTTTCTCTCTCTCTCAATCTTTCACTATGTCTTTGTATTAGTGCATTGTGTTAGCCTGATGTTGTTATTGTATTCTTTGTAATAAAAACATATAAAATGGAGAAGGTTTTTAGGCTTATAGTTTAATTTTTTTTTTTTTTTTTTGTTTGTTTTTTCTTCTTTTGATAAATGTTTATCTTTTTTGTTTTTATGGCTTTTTTACCAGTATATTGCTTTGGCAAGCAGTTGTTATACACTCAAATAAAAATTTTGTTACAAAAATTATTTTAAAAAATTGTTTAGTGTTCTTTGGTTAGGGTTAAAATTGCTTAGCGAGTTTCTTTACTTGTTATGTTATAACAATTTTGGAAATTACTGTTAAGTAAAGTAAGTCTTATTGTTTTTGAGTGTATTTAGTTGTTTCTTTAAAATGTTTTATTATATAGTTTATTATTTTTTCATATTTTTATTTATTCTTCTCCTCATTTCTATTGTTGTCGATGTTGTCCTTCAAGTACATTTTTATTATAGTCTTGTCATTGTTTTGTGGTTGGAGGTTTTCTTCATTCTTTTTTTTTATACAAACATCTTTACATATTTCTTTGTTTGAGATACTAAAGATTGCAACGGATTTTTGCATGTGTTAACGGCTGCGTGGTATACTATAATACAAAAACATTGGCTTTCCAGCTAAATGCTTACCACACTGGCAGCAACGCCGCCAACAACGGCCATCACAGCTCTAACATCCCATCTAGTTATGTGCTGTCATATGTATATAACCAAGCAACCATCCAACCATTCATCCATCCATTTAGGCATCCATCATACATAGAAACAGCTTTGTGACTTTTGTTTCAGAATGTGGTTAATGGTTTGTCATTGTTTTTTGAGACTCATTTTAAAGCTTTTAATGATAATGAGTTGTTAAGCTATTTATGTTTTTTTCTTGTTATTTTTTTTTATTTGTGGCCATAAGTTATGAATGGTATTAATAACAAAGTTTTTATACACATATTTTAAAATTCCTTTAATTTACTTTAATTTACAACAAAATTTCTAATAACTAAAATCTTAATAAATTTTTGGCTTTTATTTCATTAAAAGGGTTCATAACATCTGTTTAGTTTCATTGACGTCAACAACTTTGTGGCTTTAATTGTAACCATCTATATTTATCACATATATGTTGTACCTACTTGAGTATGTTAATGTCAATTGGTTTTTATTTTAAACAGGATTACCAGAATTTATGGGTAGTTTCAGTAAAACTGAAACTATTTTTCTGTATGCTGCAATTTACACTAACACTATAAACTTATTTATTGGCCCTTACTGCCAAAAAGGACATAAATCCCTCATTTCGATTTAACATACACACTCTCATGACTGTGTCACATTTGAACTAAAGCAACGTATTTTATCTCTCCAGCTAGTGGCTTAACACTCTTTTTCAACATAATTGGCAAAACACTTTGGCCATAAATTAGATTTAATGACAAAACAACAATTTGGTTTTTAGAGGAAAAAAATTCTAAATGTGGTTGCTAAAAAAAAGCTTAGATATGTTCATATTCATATCAGTGGTTAAACGAAGTTAAATAATTTGGCTAAAATTTGTATGCATTCATAAAGAAATAAAATTAAATATAGTTAAAATATATGTTTTGCTAATATTTAATAAAATATTTGAAATTAAATATAAAATAGGCGGAAAGTTTGTTAGTGAATTTCTGGATTGAAATTTAGTTAAATATGCTGCAATGGGTAGAAAGCCACTGTCTAAATTTACTTTGTTTCCTGTAACAAAAAAAAATTATTATCAAAATCTCTCCCTAAAAGAGCGCATTTGCCTTTCATATTATTGAGAAATAAGAGATATTTGACGAAAGATGGATATTTTAGTTAGTTTATGGGCAATTTGTTTTTGTATACATATATATACAGAATATATATTTTATTACTACAAGAGAAAAATCTATCGCGTACGGTATGTCATGAACGAAATTCAATTTTTATTTTGTATCATCCAAATATTGTTTTTATTTAAATATGATGGATTGTAAAGGAAACATATTTGTTTCACTGCAAGAAAATAAAAGAAAACAACACCATCGTATACATGTAACTCAAAATCACTTCCGTTTTATGTCACGTGCTATATACCATTATTTTCATCAATATGTTACACAAAATTGTTTCGAATAGTTTTATAGTTAAATAAGGTACCTTCTGAATTTAATATAAAGACTAAATTATTTTTCTATTACTCTTATTTATGCAAAATCTATTCAACTCTACAGGCGTACAAATGTCACGTACGATGACATGGAAATGCCCATATGTTTTAATTTATTTCACATATAGTTTACTCCTATAAAAGTCATGTAAAATCAAAATTAAACTTTTCTTAATTAATTACTTTTATAATATACATATTTGAATAATTACTATTTCTTAATTTTTTATCTTTACAGTGTACCTTAAAGAAAAAAACAAAGGCCAAATGAAGTAAGTAACTTTTAGTTATAAATTGTCATAATTAAACAAGTAAGAGAGCTTATTATACTTTAAAGTAAAATTTAAAAGAATAGTTATTTTAAAAAAAAAAAATTTTCGAAATGTTTTTTTAAAAGCTTTTTCCAATTTTTTTTTTTAATTTTTTTTAATTTAAAAATTAATTTTTTTTAATTTAGTAGTGAAAAAAGAGTTTTTTGTGAAAAAAATTCGAGTTAAAAAATATTTTTCCCGTTTTTGACCCATTGTAGGTCCAACTTACTATAGTCTTATATACATCGTTGCAATGGACTTTGAAATATCTATCATTGGATATCCATATACTTATGACTTAGTAATCGAGATATAGATCCAAAATAGGCAACAAAAATAGAGGTTGTCTCGGATTTTTCCTCATATCTCCGTTATTTATGGACGGATTTTGCTGATTTTAAATAGGAAACTTCTCGAAAGCATGTCTGACAGAATTATTGAGGATTTGGATCCCGAAGATATCTGGGGTCTTCAGAAAATTGATTTCAACAGACAGATGGACAGACAGACAGACAGACATGGCTAAATCGATTCCGCTATCTATAAGGATCCAGAATATATATACTTTATAGGGTCGGAAAATTATATTGTGGAAATTACAAACGGATTGACAAATTTATATATACCCTTCTCACGAAGGTGAAGGGTATAAAAATGACAATTAAACTGGATTCTTTTTAATCAAAAAATATGTAAAAAAATACACATTAGTCAAAAATGCACAAAGTTATAAACATCTAACATTTAGTTCATATAAAGCACTAAAAGTTGCATACTTTTAGGCAGTTATATATATTCCTGTGATTTAGTTTCAATTATGCAGGTATGTAAAACCAATATTTCAACTTTACATTTCTAATATAAAATTGTACATATTACAAGTGAATTTGTTTATCCTTTATACATAATTGGTCAATTCACAAGGTCTCTTATCATGTCATAATGTCCTAATATTTCACAATGGTTTTTATTGATTTTCAAGCAAAAAATGTTCGAAAATAATACTACTTTGTAAGAGACCTTGTGAATTGACCAAATTTGTATACAAGTCCTAACTACATGACATGAAGTTTTTTTAAAGGCCTCAGCCAAAGAGTTAGATTAATTTAATTTTCTTATTTGCAAAACACAACAAAATAGCTAAAATCTTAAATTCTTAACTGTATCAGAATATTGCCAAACACCCAAATGTATTCAATGTCACGTCATTATTGGTCAACTGTAAAACAAAAGTTAAAATACACACATACAAAGCACGTTTCACAAAGCTTTGTTTAAATTTAGTATTATTATGCCCCAAGGAACCAAAAAATAACAGAAATAATAAAACATAAGAGGAAAGTCAAGTAAAACAATAAAAGTCAATTTCAAACAAAAATATATATTTTTTAAACTCCTAACAATATGCTATAAAAGTTTAAACAATTCCTTACCCCCAAAATATATCAAACTAAGTATTGATTAATATATTTTCCACTTTTCTTCAAAAGCTCCTAACAATATGCTATTAAATTATATATTTCTTGTTTGCATACATATAAATGAACAGTTAACTAAGTTTTTCAAACATTATAACCACTTTGTATTTTGTAAATGGTAATTGCAAACTCACGCATACTCATGTCATTTATTGTTGTGGCATAAAATTCATACCAAAAAAAAGAGAAAAAAATTTAAAAATTTTCCAATACTCTCATACAAAGGCTGCCATTGTGAAAATTTTGTCTGCCTGTGACAGCAAAAATATAATAAATAGCATAAATGGTAGTTATGTGGGTGAAAACAGTGAGAGGAAAATTATTAATAAGAGAACATAAATTACTTACTACTTCAACAGGCATCCATAGGAATTTATGTATAACGAAAGTGTTGCATACTTAGTGGTAAATTGAAAAATTTTTAAGCGCAATTTAAATAATTTTTTAAAGTAATAAAAAATTTATTAAAAAAAACGGAAAGAACCTTTCAAATTAAGTAATGTTTTCCAAAATTTCCTTTTTAATAAATATCTTTTTAGAAAATTTTCTTTTTATAAATAAAACAATGTACATTTAGTTAGATATTAGTTTATAAAACAAACATTTTAAAATACCATTTATTTAAGTTGATTGTTGTAACTGAGCAGTTTATTTTTATCTATACAATTTTAAAATATAAAATAAATAGACATTCATTCATTATTATTTAATTAACTTTAAATTTATAGTTTGTTTGTTAAATCTTCAAGAAACAGATGCTGCAGCACAAACTGACCTTTTCAACTTTGCATAAAAGAAAACAGTTTATTATTCATGGTAAATCACTTGTCATTTGCAATAATATAGTACAATGAACAAAGTTAAAATTTTTCTTCTTTACCATTCTGGCTTTTAAACATAGTTATGTTTCTTTTAAACAACAACCGTATTAACAAAAACTACAAAATGTATTTAATTTAATGTACATATTTACCTATATACGTATAATAGTTAGGGCCAGTTTGCAAGGAGTTGAAAAGTTAGTTGTTAATGTTTCCAACTTTTCAACATAAAAATTTACTTAATTTTAAAATAGAATTTCTCAAAATTTTAGTTCTAAAATTAGCCGTTGTTATACTGTATTTAGAGACAAATAGTTTTTCTCACTTCTCTCCTATTTGTTCCAAAGTAACAATGTTTACGAAAATTAAACTCTTCTCAACATTGATGCCTATTCACACACATACTCAGTGTATGTGTCAAAAATACATAATATACCAGCTGTTTTGATAAAAATCTTCGAACTATTGATTATACCTACCACATAGAGTCATCACGTGTTAAATGTGTTAACTATTTTGTATCAATGTGCGTGTCAGCAGAAAATTTACCGAAAATATAACGATTGATCTTACATAGATTACAAAGATCTAGTCTGGTAGGTGGTCCAAACTTATCCAAAGTAACAAGAATCACAGTTTGGTCACTACATGAAAAATTTTGCACCCACAACTAGAAAATACGGTCATTAGGACTAATTCATTCGATTGGCATCAATTCGGTTGTTACAACGAATATATTTTCTGCGTATATAAAATATATGCTGTCATTTTAAGCATTGTTAATATTCAAAAATGTGTTGTAAAACATTAACATTTTTCCAGATTTACTCGCATTATGGTTTATAACATTGTGTACCGATTCGGTTTTCGAAAATTTCAATGCCGTACCTTTGTTTATTTCCATGTCGTACCTTTGACGCATGTTTGCCACAGACAGATTGTCTTAGCTAGAGAATTCAATACTGTCTTAGTATAAGTGATAGTTGAGCGTGTTCTCCACAGACAGACTGATCTAGCTTCAGCTTAAAACGTAATAAGCCAGAATAAGGTGTCCATTTATTTTCAGCAGTTTATAAGCTATTATTGTTAGTTTAAATTTTCTTTTTGCAGTAATTCATTGACAGAAACCTTTATGTGTGAAAAGAGAACACATCAGCAATAGAAGATAACTATCAAGTACAGGTTTTTATTTCATAAACAAATTTCGAAAAGATAAGTGTGTTATTTTTAGGCTGGATAACTTATCAAGATTTTAAACATAGTTAAGGCTTAATGAAAGATAAAATATATTGTTACGTTTTAACCTTTTTAAAAGGTTGGTTTATTTCCTTTAAATAAACCGGATACATTTGATTGCAAATGAAAGCCGTTTAGTAGTTTAAAATTTTAACAACTTTTTATTTATTTAAAATCTACAACAACAGTTCAAATAGTCACACACTTCATAAGGTACAAGCTTAAATGTACAACGCAGTTGATGTTAACTCTAACAGCGTCAATGATCAACTCAACTCACGACTCCCACCTCTGCCACTATTTATACACACGCCATCTTTCGGGAATCTTCTACAAAGCTCTTAACGGACAATCTAGTACATTCGAATTCTAGAGCTTTCGATGTAAATGTTAGCAGCTTAAACATTTAGTGTTGCCGTACTTATAAACAATGCTAATAACCGCATGCTATCAACATTGTTGATAAGTAGAATATTCTACTGATGGATGTGTTTATAAACATTGTGAATGCTGCCGGCAGTCGTTTCAGACTGTTAAATTCAAATAGCTATTGCAAATTCGTAACAATGTTATTTATTTATGACAACAAATAATAAAATGCAATTGTAAATAAGATCTCTGTCATCTACAAAACTAATTGCTTGACAGTTTAGTTTTGAAATATTTTTATTACGTTTTATTTATTGAATGTGCCTTTTATAGGCCTAACAATAAGTATTTAAAATTAAAACTAGTTGCTCTCTAACATGAGAGCCTTCATGAATAAATGACACTCATTTTAGAGAGGTGGTAGATCTGCTCTACGTAGCATTGATCGGTTTTGGCTCTGTAGTTATACAATTGGTCAATTCAGAAGGTCTCTTATCATGTCATATTGTCATAATGTCCTAATATTTCACAATTTTATTGCTTTTCAAGCAAAAAATGTACTAAAATAATACTACTCTGTATGCTATGTGCATTGTATCCAACCAGCAGGGACCTGCCCCGAACGCCTAAGAGTCGATTAAGCCGAGCCGCCAAGTCGTGATATATTAGGACATTATGACAATATGACTGATAAGAGTCCTTGTGAATTGACCAAATATATTTCTCACGGACTTCCATGAACTCTTCCTTTACCAAAGGCACTTCCAAGTCCCTATGGATTTTTTTTTTTTTGAAATTTAAATATGATTTAGGAGCTTTTGAGACCGAAATTAAGGGGTCCACTTATTTTCAAAATGTTATTAGCAATCATTTAAAATTAAATGTTTA
This sequence comes from Calliphora vomitoria, assembly GCA_942486065.2. NCBI lineage: Eukaryota > Metazoa > Arthropoda > Insecta > Diptera > Calliphoridae > Calliphora > Calliphora vomitoria. The sequence goes on from OW818030.2 coordinate 130,924,772, forward strand.
CAGACAATTACTGATATAAAGATCTTTATTATCAATCTCTAACCTTTACTCTGTAAAAAATTAGAAGTTAATCATTGTTATATTATTTCGTTACGATAAAAATGAATAAAAGGCAATTCAAAATAAAATCTAAGTTATTTCGTCACCTTCAAGTTTAGTTTGAAAATATAAATATATTTTTTAACTCAATTTATTCTGAATCAAGAATAGACTACTTATTTAGAGGTTTTGTAATACAGCTGTAATCTCTACTGTATAAAAAGGAACTAAAAATAAGGGGTCCACTCAATAAAAATTTACTTTTTACAGAAAATCACTGACAGAAAGCTTTACGTAAAAAATTGTTAAGATAAAAAAAAATTTAAAAATTTATGGCAAAGTTTCTATTATTCACATCTGGTCTCTGCTGAAATAAATAATAATTTTTAACACTTTGATTTGTGGACGAGTTATTTTCCCTGTCTGCCTAGAATATATACTTATTGGGTTAACAATGGAGGGTAAAATGAACTAAACTTTAATTTTAATTGGGGACAGCAAAATATTTTTTTGGGAGCTATCCTAATATACAAATAAGTTTGCATACATCCATATAAGTTTGCTCAAAGTATATGTATATTTTTTACAATAGATGTCAAGTGTTGTTGTTATTACATGTCCTGATAGAGTGCATGTTGTAAGTATGATGTCAGTCAGTCACCCACATACTCACACACTCACACATACATACATTTAAGGCTACACAAATACTTACTTACACATGTATAGTTTGTGTTAAACGTTTTTCATTTAACTAAATAAGAGTATGGTTCATGTAGAAAGTATATATGTGTGTAGAATGTAATATTTAAACCAGCGAAAGGCATTGAGCTCTCAAATGAGCTCTCTTGTTTTTGTTTTCACATGTACGCAAGCACATACATTGTATAAAAACAATCAAAACCAGTCAGTCTCGCATGAGCATTGATAGAAGCAGGTTGTTTTACGCTTTTCGCTTTTTATGCTTGTTTATTTCAGTTATTGTTTTTGTTTTTTTCTCAACTTTTTACTCAACTCATACAACTACAATATCTAAAAACTGTAGTGGTGTGAGTCTGCCTTTCGCTGATTTAAACTTACACAGTCATATAAGCAAATACATATACATTTCAGTGTATTTGTATGTATGCATTGTTACAACTGTAATGGTGGCATTATAATTTATACGTGTTTTGTAGACTTTTGTACATATTTACCCTTTTCTGTCAAATGACTTCAAAAATGTTATACATACTTACGTATTTTATAAATATTTATACATGATAGTTTTTCCATGAGTGACATTTTCCATTATGACATTTCCTAAGCGTGCGAAAATTAAAAATTTTTCATATACAGTTCATTAATATTTACATACATATGCATCATTTACCGGAAAACTGTTATAACATAAAATGTTTTCACCATAAATTCAACAAAACTTAAATTTTTCAAGAATAAGATTAATGAACTAGTTCATTAGGTGCTATTGACATCCAGCTGATTTTGCCTTATTTAAATATTTAAGAAAGTCTGGAATAATTAGTAGATGAAACAAGCTCTAATCCTTCCTGATTATACACTGGCGGAGTTACACTGTGCAAAAGTTCATATTTGTTTATTCAAATTATTAAAAACTTTATATATTTTTAGCATTTTGTCATCAAATTATGCTTTTGCAACTTTTTTCTACAATTTTTCACTTCCTTATAAATAACTGTACCAGAACATCTTCGTTATTCTTTAAACAAAATTTCCATTTATAAAAAAAAAAAATCCCTTCTTTTCTTCTTTTTTTTTGGTTTTGAACGGTATTATTGTTTTTTCTTAAACATTTTTTTTTTTAATTTTGTTTCATATAAACGTTGAAAACCTTGATAACATCCTTGATGTTATTTTTATTCTTCTTTTTTTTTTATATAAATTTAAAAACTTAAACAAAATATCTGTATAAGTAGAAAAAAAAAAACTAGTAACACCTTGACTGTTTTTTATTTAATTTTTTTTTTTTCATATTATTTTACTGATCAGAAGTCCAAAATTGCAAACAAGGCATCAGCCAGAACATGTTTTTCTTATATAAAAAAAAAAAAAAACTAAAAATTGAAGCCAACAAACGAAATCATTACTTTACTGCTTCTTAATAAAAAAATAAAAAAATAAAAAACTTTTTTTCTCTTTAAAATTCATCTCAATGTCATCAACATAGTTTGTTTTACCAAATCAAGCAACTACCAAAAAGTATAAACCTGCAACAACAGCAGCAGCAACTGCGACAAAAAATAACCACAATTTTATTTTAGTATTCAACCAAACAAAGCCAACCAGCCAACGCACATTTCTAGAGGGGAAAACGTTAACAGAATTTTGGTTTTATAAGCTAAAGGCTAGAATGTCTTTAAATTTATTTTTCTTTTTATACTGGTAAAGTGTCCTTGTTTATTTTTAAACCTATTTATTCAGCATTTACTGAAATTTTAAAGAAAATCTAAGAATTTATGATTTATTAAAAGGAGAATTTTAATATTATGCTGATTGTTCCCTTAAGAAAAAATTTATTTTATAAATATTTTGCCATTTAAAAAACCAACCAGTAATTCTTTTTCATTTCCATTAAAGTTATTAAATGTCTAGCAAACTTTTTTGCCTAACAAAATCAAAACTTTTCTACTATTACTTAGTACATATTTTAACTTTTGTTCTATATAATATTTATGAAAAAAACCGGCAATATAAAGAGTAAAAGTTGTTGTTGTTTTTTGTTACTGTTGCCACAATAACCAACATTTTTACGAAAAACTTTCAGCTTCAGTTAATGAAAGTTAACAAACTAATCAACATTTTATGAAAGAAAATTAATAAAATATTAAAATCTCATGAGTTATTAAGGAGCTAAATTAAGAACTTTAAACCTTTAAATTGCCTGTGAAATAGAGTAAAACTATTTGCCAGACACATAGAATAAATACAAAGAACAAAAGGAGAGAGAAATATCAACGAAAAAATGTAAAAACAATATTACACTCTTTTCACACATATGGGCAATTCCATGTCATCGTACGTGACATTTGTACGCCTATAGAGTGGAATAGATTTTGCAAATATAAGAGTATCTGAAAAATAATTTGGTCTTTATATTCCATTCAGAGGGTACTATATTTAAAAAAAAATAATAAGTTCTTTCGAAACATTGTTGTCCAAAATATCGAGCGAAATAAGGGTATATCGTACGTGACATAAAACGGAAGTCATTTTGAGGTACATGTAGAAATATGCGAAAATTTGCGAATCGTGAGAGGCGTTAGGTTTTCTTTTAATTTCTTACACTAAACCAAATATTTTTCTTTTACAATTCGTCATATTTAAATAAAAACAATCTTTGGATGATCTTATAATAAATACAATTTAATATCGTACGTGACATACCGTACGTGACAGATTTTTCTCTTATAGTAAAACAACAAATATTCTGTAATTATATGTATACAAAAACTAAAAAAATAAATAGAAAATATGTATTCGGTTCTAATAAACAATTTCATAATAGCAAACAAACAATCAGAGTCAAATTCATTTCATACTACATGCTAATTAGGAGCTTAGTTTTCGCCGCAATTTTACCCTAAAACATACCAATTAAATTAAAAAATTAAATAAAGTCAGTTTAAATACTTTCACATATTAACATTTCAGTGTTTTCTCCTATTCAAATTGTCTTGAAAAAAAGTTTCAAGGGTTTTTGTTTTTTCAGTCGTGGTAGTAATTTTCGTGGAATTGCCCATATAGTATGTATGTGATACAATAACAAAATACATGGGAATACATACTCATGAATTAGGTTTTTGACAACAGACTTAGGTTGTCTCTAGTTGTCATCTATGGCTATACAGTTTAATTTTGAAATATAAAGAAGTTTTTTAAGTTGCTAGCAAATCTGAACCAGCTTTTTTACAGTGCACAGTGGGCAGAATCAACATTTTTTGGAAATAAATCTGGCTTTTCAATTTAGAAATTAAAAAAATAGTAAATTTTGACTGTTTCTTTAAGAACATATAACAATTTTATGTTTTTCTGTAAGGCATCTTTACGGAGAACATTTGGTATAAAAAACATGTCCTATTTTTCGAATATGTCACCCCTACGCCCTTCGGAATTTGACCTATTTTTTATCAACATTTGAAATTTGGGCCACATTTTCTAAAATCCCATAGTTGGGATCAGGAAACGGAAATCAGCTTTGCAAACATTGATGTGTTTCCTATTTATTCCCAAAGTATTTTCCCAGCCCCGAAGGAAAAAATGGTAAAAAAATACCACTTTTGGGATTTTCTCTCAAATTTTTAGGAATTGCGGGATTCCCATTGAACTTTTGACAAGTTTTTTTACACTAACATTTATAATGACAAATTTAAACAAAACGTTGAAAATTTCCTTGCGTTTTGTCAATAAATAAAGATTTTATTACATATTACATTTTAATAGGATTGCAAATATTAGGAACAATTTGATCCACATTTATTCCGAACTATTTTTTTTTTTTGTGTATATATAAGTTAATTTTAGGTCTTAAAAAAAAATTTCAAGTCAATATCCAATTAGATTCAAAAATATGCCACTTTAAAACTCCATCCTTCAAAAATATTGCACTTTTTTGAAGGACATAGTGCAATATTTTTTATTTACCATAAACAATATTTTAAATATTTATCCCAAAGTATACTTTGTTAAAGAATATAGCTCTCCTACTTGTTTAATAACATGTAGCTGGAAACAGCTAATTTAAAAACTAATTCTAAACAATCATATTTTGCAACTAAAAATTATAATAGTATTCTGCAAAACTGTAGGACTGGTGTATACTTGCCCCTATAAATACACACATTAGGGCGTACGAGTATAATTTAGTTGTACCCTGCCACATATGTAAGAATATTTAAACACATGAGTGTTTGTATTTAAGTACACGTGGTTAAATAATTATCTGTTAAAAGAGTGTAAAATCATACAAGTTTTTAACACATTGCGAAGAAGTAGTATCACTTCTCTAGTGTCTCACATGTAAATGGGGGAATATAAACTTTGCATATACACCTGAACAGAAATAAAAACTTACTAACCACTGCAACTAAAGTAACAAATAAATTAAATTATTAAATGTAGCACAATTTCTATGAATTTATACTCACTGCTTGCCACATTTTGCTACCTTTTTTTTTTTTTTTTTTGCTCAAGTACTTACTACTGCATATGAAAATATGTATGAAGCAAACCCTGATAGCTGTAGATGTTTACAAATGAGCTGCAGGTACTTCTGCTGCATGGATGATGTCTTTAACTGCTAACCATGTTTACTTGTAGCTACAAAATACATTAATCATGATTATTATTATGATGATGATGATCACCACTATCATCGTCATTTGTTTCTTTTTTTGATTATAATTATTAGCAACGTCAATTTGTTGTGTTGAGTGCCATGAAATTGACACTCAATATTGTTTGTTTGTATGAATGCATGAATATTTGAACGTTAAAATGCCATTGCAATTACATTTGTTGTTGCTGCTGTTGTTGTTGCAGTTGTAGTCGTTTTCATTTTCGTTGTCGTTGTCATCGTCGTAGTTGTTGATTTTGTTGTAGTAGCGAAACAACTCAATTAACCTCGACCTTCGTGAAAAAGGCTTGAATGATAATTCAGCTGATGATGATGATGTTACAATGCAATGCAAAGCAAAGCATACAACACAAAAATTCTTACATGTTAAACGTACTATACATACTGATGGCTGTAGCAGGGCAGTGCCAATAAGTAGCAGTTATAGTTTAAGGAGAAAATATGTTAAAGTTTTTAACAAGGTTTCTTTGGTTAAATAGATTAGTAATGAAACTTACTAAATTAGTAATGCCGTTCGTTTGATTATTAGTTTTTATTATTTTTATTAGCAATGGAGGTTTTTAATACAACAAGTAAACATAAAGTGAGAAAATAATAAAAATAGCGTAGTATATTGCACTTCGTAGTTTTGACTCCGGTATAATATGGGTTAAAGATGTCCAAGTAAAAAAATATCTTATTTTGATAATTGTTATGGTCCAAGGGAATACAGAAATTATTCTTAACAAATAAATGTATGTTATATTTTTAATAATTTTTAGTGTAGATGTCACTACTCTGCTGTCTTTAACCCTGATATAAACGGGTTAAAAATGTCCTAGTCATTCTAACAATCTGAAATTAAACATAGTCTATAAAATGATTTTTAAAGAAATAATTTTAACAAATGTATGAATTAAAAACAAAATTTCCTCGAAATCCGTAAAGTCAAGGTCAAAATTTTTCAACTGAAAAAGATAACTTAGTACTGTAATTAAGTGTATTTCTAGCCTTATTGACTGGCTCACAGAAATAAGTCAACATTTGTAAAAGTCATAAGTTCTAAACGGGTTTCATAGTCGAATTGGTCAAACTTGACTTCCTGTAGCTCACCTTGTACACGAACAGGATGGTTTCCAGATACATTTTCCAAAAGCTCAGGTCCTTCGGAATCATTATTATAAAACAGTTTCAATAATCTTACATGTTTAGTAAGAAGATACTGAGTTAGAAACATTTGGTCAATTCACAAGGTCTGTTATCATGTCATATTGTCATAATGTCCATAATGTCATAATGTCCTAATATTTCACAATGTTTTTTATTACTTTTCATGCAAAAAATGTGCTAAAATAATACTACTTTCTATGCTATGTTTATTGTGTTATCGTAACGAACCAACGCCGAATGCCTAAGAGTCGGTTAAGCCGAGCCGCCGAGTCGTGATATATTAGGACATTATGACAATATGACTGATAAGAGACCTTGTGAATTGACCAATTATATTTCGTTTAGTAAAACGATTCTTTGTTACTTGAAATTATTTCAGTTTAATGCCAATATAGATCGGTCATATCTTGACACCTCGTAACAAAATGTTTGTTTTCAATATCATATAATGATCCTCCATTATAATAAAGTTGTTTATCATCATTATTTTAAATTGAAGTGTCAGTTGCGAAGTGTAAACATAAAGCTAGTAGCTATATATAATTGTAAAATTTCCATTTAATTTGTTTACTTTTATTTTAAGAAGAACTGCTCTTTTATCCAACTCCAGTGTTATTGCAATCATGATGTGCATTTCTCATAAATATAATTGTTTTAAAACTGACGTCATGTCGATAGTTACAAGACATATTTGCATATAATATTAATATCAAATCAAACTTAGTTGCATAAGTAAATAAATTCTCGCACACACGAGTACTTAATTTTATTTTAAAAACAAAAAACACAAAAAAGAACATTTAGACAAATTCAAGGTTACTTAGCACTAAACCAAACTTATAATTCAGGTTCAAGCCAAACCAAACAAAACAAAACCAATCCAAACCAAACAAATAAACACTTATCATCAATATTCTATTTGTTTATAGATTGACCATCGTAAATGCCATAATTGAAAAGCCAACCATATTTTTTTTTATTTATTTTTTTTTTTCTCTGTATAATTAATTATAAATTAAATGCACGCACTTTTTTTTTGGTCGTCACATAAAACACCAGTGTTCAAAACTAACAACAACAACAACAACAAAACCGCCCTCTTGTTAAGCTTGCAATAAAATAATAATAATAAACTTGGTAAAGTAAGCATGCGTAACCATTGTCAATGTTAACAGACCATATGCATGCTCCAACAAACAAACAAACAGCCAAGCAAGCAAGCGACAGCCAGCCAGCCAGCCAAACTATCTTCAGCCAACACACGTAATAAAATTTTAATGTAGTTTTTTTTTCCATTTCATTTGCCCCAACCGCAAAATGTCTTTTTGCCTGTTTGTCGGCCTATCAGTCCACCAGCCAAGTCTTTTTCAATGTTTAATGGTAGTTTAGTTGTTTCGAGAAACCTGTATTTTTCTTAATTGTTTCGTTTATACACTTAGTTAGTAAGAAAAAAAGTGAGATCGTTTGTCTGAATGTGTGTAAGTGTGTGTGTGTGAGTTGCATTAAGTGATCTTGCATGATGCACAATTGTGCATTTTATTATTTTGTTTCTGTTGCATTCAATGTTTCAAGTCTCGTTTTCATTTCAAGAACCAGGTCAAGGTTAGGCTGTGTTACATGCGGCTTTGTGTTGACAGCAACACCAGCACTCTTATACTTATACACACACACTCACACACTCTCAGGCACAAATAGTTGTTACCACTCAGCCTCGATTTGTTTTTATTGTTTTTACACAGCCACACGTACTTGCGTTCGTACAAACATAAATGTGGTATTCCTTCGACCAAAGTCAACGTTTAAAGTCAAGTTTTATTTTGTGTTGTGCTTTGATTACAAACATGATTTTCATTGTTAGTTTTAAACTTGATCAAACATGTTTTAGAAAAAAAAAACATAAATGTTTGATATCAAACATGTTGCTGACTGTTTTAAGCTGAGGTTTAAGCCAACTTATGAAGAGATGTTAATTTGAACAATGGCACAATAGAGTTTTATTAACTATTATAATTAAAGAAATTTACTCTTTCGAAAAGAAAAAAATTTAAAAGAGTAAAAACTAAGCTAACTCTTTTTGTATGTAAACATATATTCATAGTTAACATAATGTTAGTTTTATTATTAATTTGAAAGTAAATCAAAACGTTTGAGAGGGGATTTTTCTCAAATTTGCGACAAAGAAGTTGTATAATATTTGGATATCTTAATGAAAAACTTTAAAAGACTTTACAAACGGCCTAAAATACATTTTTAACTGTAACAGTATTCTTCAAGTATTTCTGAAAAATGTGTCCTTTTAATGCAATATTTTGAAAGAATTTATATGTTTTTTTCTAATTTTTTAAAAAAATTATGTTCCTAGTGCAAAATACATAGAAATTACATATGTGTGGAAAACCACACACCAGGGTGTTAAACTAATTGATTAAGTTATCAAATGAACATCGCTTAACGATTTAAATTTAAATTTATACAAAAGAATTGATTTTTTGTGGTTTCCCATACAGGGGTAAAATTAGGATTAATTTATTTTTATAATTTAAACCCAATATTTTTATTTAAATTTTACATTGATCAATGGATAGAGGTTTCGTTGAGATGTTTCATTCCAAAGTTAAAGATATTGAAATTATTTGATAACAAGTATTTTCGAAAAATTTTAGAATTTTAAAACCAGACAAAAAAATTAATTTCACTCTATTGGACATAGAGTGAATTCGAAAATCTAAAATCCCTGCAGAAAAAACTTAAAGTATTTAAAATTTGCTAAAATTCGTTACCGTAAATCTGATACAATTTGAGAATGAGAAAAACTTGGAGTAAAAAATTTTAATTTTTAAAAAATTTACCATTTCTACCAATATTGAAAATGTGAATGCCAAAAATATTTTAACAATTTTCTTTTATAATGGGTCATAAAAGTTATAATTATACCAACAAAAGCTGGAGTAAAATTTTAATCAGCTACATAAGTTCCTAGAAAACAATTTTTATTTTAAAAAAATCGTATTTCCCATTTTCTTTTTGGGCCATGTGGAAGTTTTATTATTTCTAACCTAATTATCTATATTAATATGTTTGAAAATGGCAAAAAACTTGAAACATTTTAAAAACAGACCATAAAATTTAGAATTTCGTTTAAATATTTACCATTTTCAAACAATGATGAAAATAGGATGCATTTTTAAAACTTATTTTAGATTGTTTCCTTTTTGAAAAATGTAAAAAAAAATCATTGTTTAACTAAAAAACTTCAAGAAATAAGTTAAAGCTGAAGTTTTAACTTTCACTTTGAGTATTTTTTACAATTAAGCGGCTTAAGATAATCGAAAACAAATGTTGTACATTGTTACTGTAACCATTTCAACATTTGTGCATGGTTACTGTAACAATTTCAAAATTTTTAGCAATATTATAGTCACAGTAATTATATATATGATTGTGGTAACAATAATATGGCTAATTTACGATTCACATGATTGTATCAACCATATATATTGTTTGATTTTTTAGTATGATTTTTCACTAAAATAAGAAACAAATATTTTACTGCCTCACTATCAACTTAGAGCGTAACGAATATTAAAATTAGTTGGATAAACTGCGTTTTTTTAAATTTAAACGACCATAACTCAGCCATTTTTCAACCGCTTGTCAAAAAGTATCTTCTGTTTGAAATGTAAAACCTTAATCTTTTAAATATATATTGATTTCTATGGTTCCAAGGTAGAACAAAGAGGACCACAACAAAGTTGTTCCATTGTGATCTATCCTGTGCTATCAGCTTCATTTCGGCCCAAGACTTTCCAGATGAGTTTATTTCAGTTTCGATTTGTCTCCTCCAGGTGTTAGCGGGTTTTCCTCTTCCTTTACTGGCTTGGGGGTTCCATTAAATAGCCATTTTGGCTTTGTTGACGTTGGTGCGTCTGAGAACCTGGCCAATCCAACTCCATATACGATTGATGATCTGGATACGTATGGGTGTTTCACCTTTCATTATACCCTCCACCACCACAAGTGCACGCAGAAAAAAAATATAGTTGTACATTGTTACTGTAACCATTTCAAATTTGTGCATGGTTACTGTAACAATATCAAAATTTTTAACAATATTATAGTCACAGTAACCATATATATGATTGTGGTAACAATAATATGGTTAATTTACGATTCACATGAATATTTCAACCATATATATGGTTACAGTAACCATGTATATGTTTGTGACAACCATTAATATGATGAATAATTTTATCATAACATGTTGTTCTCAGATTGAGATATGAGAGCATCATAATATGGTAAGTCCTTCATCATATAAATGGTTGTCACAAACATATACATGTTTACTGTAACCATATATATGGTTGATACAATCATGTGAATCGTAAATTAACCATATTATTGTTACCACAATCATATATATAATTACTGTGACTATAATATTGTTAAAAATTTTGAAATTGTTGCAGTAACCATGCAAAAATGTTGAAATGGTTACAGTAACAATGTACAACTATATTTTTTTTCTGCGTGCATAAACTTTTTTTTCAAAAAGTCAAGTCCAAAAATATGAAAATTTTGAAGTTTAATTTCTTAAATCTGTAGAATTTTAAAAGTTAACATAGAGCTACTATTTCACTGAAAATAAATAGCGTACAAGAAAATTAGTCAACTACCAATGTATGGTCTTTATTACTCTTTCATGATGGTCAACTTTACAGTAGGGTAGAAGGGGGACCATACGCCACGTTTTTTTTTTTTTGAGGCGATCTCAAATTAAAAACGCATCGGATAATTAGATATGTTGACTTTAGTCTTATTTATTTCAATCTTGCCTATATACATATTTTTTTTTTAACATTCCTAGACTGACCAAAAACGGCGAAACGACCCCTAAATATTTATTGTTTATTTCACATAACTTAACAAAAAGAGTTAAACAAATTGCGACTGATTTTTTTTTATATTTTATCAACATTTTACTCTACATCACAGGGATTCCTTGTATATGGCAAATGTGCCCCAGGCGGAGTTTTGAGATTAAATATCAATTTTTTTCTTACTTCAAATTAAATGATCGAAACGACTATTGTCACTTATTGTTCACTATTATTGACATTCTATCTTCAACCAATATCTTTTTTGTATCACAAAAACTTAACTTCTTTACACGATGAAATATTTTCACAGCTTATTGAAAAACAATTAATAACATCTGCCTCACGTCATATGTAAAATTAAACTTTCCAACTTTAATGGATGGTAAACAATCGATAAACGAAAACATAACTTAATAATGTAACAAAATCGATTACTAAGTTATTCGGTGTTGGCATTTGTGCCCCTATGGCGAATGATCCCCCTTCTACTCAACATAAATGTTCTGAAAACTAAGCCTTCTCTATAGATTTTGTGTATATTTCTTTTTAATCGGATTAAAATTTTAAAAGATATCTACATTTTAGTAGTTATTTACGATAAGATTTCACTGTTCCCAGACGTATGAGTAATAAATAATTATTTAAAATAATATTTATCATACGCTAAGAATTAATTAAGTTTTCACTTCTGAAATGTTTCCATACGTATTTATTTTCTTTCTTTTGCATACACGCAATCTAAAATTGTTGGCGTATGATTAATATTATGTTGGATACATTTTTATTAATCATACGGCTTCATATTGTTATATAGAAAATTAATTTAGGTAACAGTGAAAACCGATATCTTCGTAGAAATATATCGGGTTTCACTGTTACCTAAATTAATTTTCTTTCCAATTCTTAAATTTTTCAATACGAATAAAAGCTTCATAGAAATATAATAATAGGAAGGCGTATGATTAATAAAAATTTATCAAAAATAATATCAATCATACGCTAACAATTTTAAGAGTGCGTGTATGCAAAATCGTTTAATATTAATTGATTTTAATAAATTAAATAAGAGAACTACAATTTGACAGGCGAGAATTCCTCTTTCGATTCCCGTGCTCAATTTTTACACATTGTACACGCAGAAAAAAATATATAGTTGTGCATGTTAACTGTAACCATTTCAACATTTTTATAAGTTTTTTAACAATATTATAGTCACAGTAACTATTTATATGATTGTGGTAACAATAATATGGTTAATTTACGATTCACATGATTGTATCAACCATATATATGGTTACAGTAATCAAGTATATGTTTGTGACAACCATTTATATGATGAAGGACTTACCATATTCTGTTGCTCTTCGCTTATGGATATCATAATCTGAGAACAACATATTATGATAAAATTATTTATTTATCATAAAAATGGTTGTCACAATTATATAATTGTTTACTGTAATCATATATATGGTTGATACAATCATGTGAATCGTAAATTAACTATATTATTGTTACCACAATCATACAAATAGTTACTGCGACTATAATATTGTTAAAAATGTTGAAATTGTTACAGTAAACATGCACAAATGTTGAAATGCTTACAGTAAACATGCACAACTATATTTTTTTTCTGCGTGCAACATGATACATTTTCTGAAAGCTATACCAAATTATATTTATATCGAAAATCATTTGTTCAAGGCGTATGACTACTAAATAATTACTTTTTTGCAATATATTACTCATACGCCAACAATTTTAAGGAAATTACGATTTTGTGGAATTTAACTGATTTATCGCCCATAACACGAAGACTGGTTATGTGTTAACTTGTAGTAATACTGTCGTTTAAAATAATGTTTGTATGATAACTTTTAACTAACACATTGTGATAATGGGGGTTAAACAAATTAAATATATTCAGTCAACTACGGTCCAAATGGAGCGCACTATTCTGCACTATTTACAGTTTCTGCTAAACTTAAGAAATCTTTATATTTCTTCAAACTCTGCTATCCATTCTTGAGTAAGGTTCCATGTTCCTACAAGAAAACCATTCTCCTTAACAACAATTTGTTAAAGTAATTTTTGTTAATAAATCTTAAATAAAACAAACATTCCCATTTATGAATAAGAATATCAAAATTTTCCTAATTTTCATTATTAACTATATAAAAATCCATCGTTGTAAAGAAACAAATGTATGTAAAAATTGTTCCACATACGTTTACCATAACTTTATAAAGTAACTATTTTAACTAACAGAAAAAAAACAAATTTATGTATAGTTTATGAACTACATAAGCACTTTACATTACATTACTGGTACATACGTTTAAATTCTTACTCACACAGTAATTACACGCATGAATTTTGATGATCTTCTAACAAGTACGAGTGCAAGCAAATGTATAAGAAAATGTGGTTGCACTTGATACTGCAAATGTAAAAAAATAAAAATAAAATAAAAAATCATCACAAAAACACAACTAACAACAACAAAAATATGAGCAAATCTACAAAATTGAAAACCAAAATGACAATGATTTTACTTTAACATGGCAAAAGCAACAATTTTTTTTTATTTTTTTGTTTTTCGTATAGAGAACAAAAAAACTCACAAACATCTGTTGCATGAAAAATGTTTGATATTTATTGTGTAAATTGTGTTAATGTGTGTGTGTATTTATACACAAACAAGTGTGAGCAAGTGTTTGTGACATTGTTTTTGATAGCAATTGTACAAATGATTTGGTATTTGTGACTATGTATAGAAGAATCAGGGTTATTTTAAGATTGCAATTGAAACAAAAAAACTGCATTTAGTATATTAACTAAATAAAAAAAAAAATACATTATTGACTTTGAAAATTAATTTGTAGAAATCAATAAGAAACAATTTATACAAAGTATTAAAAGAAAATCTTAAAATGTTTGTGATTTCATAAATGTTAATTATAAATAGTATTTAAAATATTAAAAGCATTATTCATACTTAATAATCTTTTTCATTTATTACAGACTTATAAAACAAATTTTGTATGGAAATTCTGTTTTATAAAACTTTTATAAAATTAAAAATTGATTATGAATAAGGGGGTAAAGATTTAATGTTAATAATGATTTTCAGGGAACTTCATGTACTTATGCTGTTAGGTATTATTTAACATATTAAATATTTAAGCGGCAATTGTAAATTATTTATATGTTTATATTACTTTTTGTTGTTAATGTTATTATTTATTCAAAATGTTTAAATATAAAGAGTTTAATTAATATAAACATACATGAATAAAAAATTCCATGAAGTGTAAAACTAGAACGAATTTTCATTCGCAAAGATTTTAAAGAAATTCTTAGAAATTTTATAACTGGTTTTGTATTTGTTTTAAATAAATTTTCTTAATTACACATACCGACGATTTATACTTTTAGTGAAAGTTTGGAAATCTTTTTACTAATTCTGAAAGGAGAAGAAAAATTTAATATTTCTGTTTTTCCCATTCTCATACAAATAGATTTTTCTTAAAAGCTTAGTTAATCTACTATCATTTTTGTATAGAATTCTTTCAATTCGAAGCATTAGCTTTGTTCAAATATATCGATATTCACTGTTCCAAATATGTGTCTCATCATATTAAGGCGTATGATTAATAAATACTTGTTTAAAATAATATAAATCATACGCTAACTATTTTAAAAAAGAAAGAAATTGAAAATCTGTGAAAATTCAGATTTTATCAAATTAAATTCGTCAACTACAAATTGTCCACACTTTCGCTTGTACAGGGGTTTCCAATAAGAGGTGTTATTTTGGATGTTTATTTCATAATAAAGAGGATGTTATGCCGGTTATAACGAAAAACAACATCTGATAAATGGCCACCACGACCACGCGTACAGGACCATATCCTTTACATGAAATTTTCTATAAACAAATCGCAAAGTGGCTGCCCTATATCCTCGATAGCCTTACAAATTCTATCTTTAAGGTCTTGAATCGACGCTGGACTGTTGGCGTAGACCTTATCTTTCACATGGCTCCAAAGGAAGAAGTCGCAAGGTATTAAATCACAAGATCTCGGTGGCCAATTGTGAACACCTCTTCCGGTCCGGAAACTTTTCCCGTAAAAGAGCAATGGTTTCGTTGCTTGTGTGGCACGTTGAAAGTAAACGTTGTCCAGATCAATATCATTCAACTCCGAAGATACGGTGTAATGACGTTTGTGGAATGCCCAATTCCAAAGAACGACGAGGAATGTACAAAACTGGGTTTTCTTCAACACTTTAGACTACAGCAGCAATATTCTCTGTTGTTCTTGAGCGACGTGCACGGGTTTTATTCTTCACATCACTAACTTGTCCCAACAGCTCGAATTTTTCCACCAATTTCTGAATTGCGGTCCGACAAGGTGCTTCACGACGACCCAAAAATGCTTTAGTTTTACGAACTGTGACTGCAAGATTTTCAGCATTTTTGTAGTGAATTTTAATAATTTCAATGAGTTGTTGAAGCGTGTATCGTTCAATTTTTAATAATGGCGTAGTTTCTACTTGTCAAATGTCAAAGAATAAAAGCTTCAAAAGTGACAGCTACCGAAATACCGGGTGATACAAAATAACACTTCTTATTGGAAAACCGTTTATATATTCAAACAGGGTGGGTTCTACGGGCTGCCAATCGTGATAAATTATTATTAATTCCAGGACTCGATTTCTAGAGACATCGAGATATTATAATCCCAAGATTTCAATTAGTCATCTTTAGTAGCAGCAAGTGAAATTCTTTTAAAATTTCTCTTTTATTTTCGTATGAGATTAGACGAAATATATTTATTAACTTGGTAGTTTTTTAAAAAAATAAAAAACATTACTTTATCCAGATTTTTACAAAATTTGTTGTTGTGGAGAGAAGATATGATGTTTTCTACGTCGATTTAGCTCACATCTCCAAATATCATTATAATTGTATTAAGCTGTTTGAATTTGATGACGGTTGCATAGTTTGTTGTTGTCATATACATATCAATTTAAGATAAACCAGCCAGAATTGAATGTGTGCAAATGAGAATCAATGAGAAGAAAGACCAGCATAATTTGTGTGTTTATGGTGGAGGGAATTTATGATTCTTCATTCAACATATTATGATAAAATAATTTATTATAAAAATGGTTGTCACAATCATATACTTGTTTACTGTAACCATATATATGGTTGATACAATCATGTGAATCGTAAATTAACCATATTATTGTTTCCACAATCATATAAATAGTTACTGCACAAATGTTGAAATGCTTACAGTAAACATGCACAACTATATTTTTTTTCTGCGTGCAACATGATACATTTTCTGAAAGCTATACCAAATGATATTTATATCGAAAATCATTTGTTCAAGGCGTATGACTACTAAATAATTACTTTTTTGCAATAATATTACTCATACGCCAACAATTTTAAGGAAATTACGATTTTGTGGAATTTAACTGATTTATCCCCCTTAACACGAAGACTGGATGGAGACTAATGGCGTTTTCTATTCTGACACAAAATGTTGTCAACATATTTTGTACGATTTATTAAATGTTGCCCTCATGTGTTACATTTTTAACGATCATAATTGAACAAAAATCATTTCCATTTGTGAAATTTTCTTTTAAAAAGCTTCTAAATATTGTAAAACTATACTTCTTATCAACAAATACAAAAACTGTTTCATTAACACAAACGAACAATAACAAGAAAATCAGTTTAAAAGCTGTTTCTAACCCTTTGATAAAATTGAGGGTGAAATATGTAGCATATTTTCGGGGTTCTAGGGCAATATTATTTGAAAAGAACACTTTATACACTCAGATTTACTACATTTTGTGCAGAAAAGAACACAAGGAAGGGTAAAAGTCAGAATAAAGGCATAATTTATGCCAGTTAAGAAATGTGTTTCACACATATGTGTGATACAAAAATATTGTTACGTTTTTACCTTTTAAAAAAGGGGGTTTATTTCCTTTAAATAAACCGGATACTTTTGATTGCAAATAAAAAGCAGTTTTAGTAGTTTAAAATTGTAACAACTCTTTATTTATTTAGAATGTACAACAACAAAAGAATTAAATAGTCACTCAGTGTCTATATACACATCTATCAATTCGCAGAAATGCACACACACTCTATAACGTGCAACCTTAAATGTACGCGACAGTTGATGTTAACTCTAACAGCGACAATGATCAACTCAACTCGCGACTGCCACCTCTGCCACTATTTATACACACGCCATCTATCGTGAATCTTCTACAATGATCTCAATGGACAAACTAGTACATTCGAATTCTAGAGCTTTCGATGTTAATGTTATCAGCTTAAACATGCAGTGTTGCTATACTTACAAACAAAGCTAATAACCGCATGCTATCAACATTGTTGATAAGTAGAAGCTTATACATGTGGATGGACATTTTTATAAACATGATGAATGTTGCAAGCAGTCGTTACAGATCGTTAAATTTAAATCGTTATTGCACATTCGTAACAATATATTTTCATGAATTAGATTCTTGACAACAGACTTAGGTTTTTGGTTCTCTGTTGCCAATCTAGTTGTCATTTATAGATATATCTTTAAACAGCTTTCAGTTTGCCCAAAATCCTAGACAGGAGTGCTAATTTTTGACTGATACTGATACAAATTTCAACTAATTGTAATTGTCAGGAAATTTATGTATCTTTTTCTAAATCGAATAGTTAACCAATTATTCTATTTATTACAACATAATAATACAACAATTACTTACTAACTTTTTCCATTACAAAACCTCGATTGCAATAGAAACAAATGTATTCTCTTTTTTTCTTGCTTAATGTAATCAATAGTTTTTTGTTCTATGATTATTTGTTGAGCATATTAATAAAAATTAGTTCAAGATCAGCTGCCAGCAATATAATTAAGTAAGTATTGATACACAAACGAATACACACAATTGGCTTTTTCGTGCCACAGATGAGATTTGATATGTATCTGAAACAACAATAAGAATTCTAAACGGCAACGGGTGTTCGAATGTATGGTAAATGAATTGTAAGTGTAAGCTTATTTTTATGTGTTTATAAATACATATTTATGAAATATTAGCATTTGTGGCATCGAAAAATATTTTTTTAACCTTGTCCCTGAGGCATGTATGTAAATATGTATGGAATAAATGCGTAACTGCAATACAATCTGTTTATTTAATAATAATAATAATATGTTTTTAAACAATTTACTATTCACTACAATAAATTATAATGTTATTCTTTAAAAAATCTATAAAAGGAGAAATAAGAAAACACACATGTTTAATATGTCTATAGCTACTTTTTTTATCTCCCTTGCGGTGGCTGTTTTACATTTTTACACATTTCATTTTTCTGCATAAAGAGTGTATTTTTTTTTTTTTTTAATTTTATTTTGTCGTTGTCACCAAGGTTATTCTTAAACACCACAACCAACCACTACACTCTACTTTGTATGTGTCATCAAGCCACATATTGAAATTATTTTTTCAAAATAAAGGCATATTTTTGTGTCCTCTCACACAAACAAGCAAACACTTGTTGTTGTGACTTTAGATCACATTTTATGGGTTAATAGGCACAATGTGAGAGAATGTTTGAGTGTATTAAAAATGAACATGTGTCTAAAATGCAATGTGTAGATAACAAAAGAATCCAAATTCCTAAGGCTATTTTTTAAATTTTTTTTTTTTAGATTTAAAATTGTTGTTGGTAAACTAAGCAATATATGACCACATTTTAGTAAATGTGGCTTAATAATTGCCAGCTATAATGTATTTAAAAGCAAACGATTAGTTTTACCCCTATAAGTAGGCAACCGCACATGTTCACACATATGTCCATCTACCTAGATCCCATTGGGATACAATTGTCTTAACTGACAGCATATTGTTAAGAAACGTTGTCACGTATGGCTAATATTAATTGTTTTATCTTTAACTAACTAATGTATTGTTAACATTTACAACTTTATAGTTATTAGATCATAAGGTTTTAATTTTTGTCTCTTATTATTTTAAAATTCCAAAAACGTATATTTCTATATTTGAAAGCATAGATAAATACACATAGATCGGAAACTCTCCTGTCAAAGACCTAACTCAGTTGTCAAAAACCTAAGTGGTAAGAATGTATTAGTAAAAAAAACTATCTGAA
This sequence comes from Calliphora vomitoria, assembly GCA_942486065.2. NCBI lineage: Eukaryota > Metazoa > Arthropoda > Insecta > Diptera > Calliphoridae > Calliphora > Calliphora vomitoria. Next base: position 130,944,438 of record OW818030.2, read on the forward strand.
AACCAAAACAACACTCGTATATGTGATTATTTTGAATAATTTTTTTGTTTGGGTTTTTTTTTAGTTGCCGCTCTATGTTTCTCTATGTTTGAAAGTATTTCTCTATTATTGTTTCATTACAACTTTTCTTTTAACAAAAATTAATATTTTTAAGTAATAAAATCTGGAAAATTAAAGTTTTTGTCGTTTTTTTTAGATAGTTTTTGCATATTTTTAATAAATACTTAGACCCCTTTCACACTAGACAATATAGTCTGTTTTTCATTTTCAAAAATATGAATGAAAAAAACAAACTAACTTGCCTAGAATCTTACCATGAGGTATGACTAATATTAATTATGACTTGTTGTAGTTTTTACCACATAGCTTTACTATTTTTTTTAGCGATTTGAGAAATTTAAAATGTATTAATTGATTTTCATGATTTCACAAATTTTCTTTTTCCAACATTCTATCTCCTGAAAATTACCCAATTCTCAACATTAAAATCTTTTAAAAATCTATATGTATTGACAAACCCCCAACACTCTTTAAGTTTTATTTATTCCTTTTCTAAATATATTTTCTTAACTGTTTCCTTGCTTCCTGTTTGCCATAACCTAAACCGGAAATCAACAACATCTTTTACAAATACTATAAAGGCCTTTTTTTCCTCTCACCCTCTCTTTCACTCACTTTAAATAACACTAACTTTTTTATTATTAACTATATGATGTATGAAGTTGTTATTTGTGCACTTTTCTGTGCTCTCACTCTTTCTCCATTCTCTTACACTCTCCCTTCTTGTATACATGATATTTGTTACGTTTCATAGTTGTTAAGTTGAAGTGTGTTTATAAAAGTTTATTTAATGTTCGTAGGTGTAAGTGTGTGTAAGTAAGTGTATTTATGTGTATGAATGTGTGAAATGTAGTTGCAGGATGTGGATGGAAAACATTGTCACGTTGTACAAGTTAAAAATAAATATTTATTTAAGATTTATATTGCAACATTTTTAAAGGATGTTGTACAAATGTAGGATTTGAAAGAAAATAATGCCTTAAAGTAGGCAATGAAATTATAAAAAATACTATGAATATAGCTATAAATGAATTTAAAGTTGATTTTTTAAATTGTCCTATCAATAAGGATACAAAGCGTAGCTAATCTATATAAATATAAATACAAATATTTCGATATCCTGGCTATTTATTAGGATGATCCAATTATAACATATTTTATACAGCTTTAAACTACTTAACTTATGACCTTTTATGAAAAAAGTTTTGCCCTTTTTTAGCCCTTTTCACAAAATTTTGAATGACTAATGCCCGTTAGTTTTACAAATATATATATAACAGTGCAAAGTTGTCTATTGCGAAGATATATAAAAATATTAGATTTGAAATTAATGTCAAGTTAGATAAAGTTATTTGAAATTACGGCAATATTTTGAAAGATTTATAAAAGCCTGAATTATGATATAAAAAGTGTTGAAAATTTGGAAAATAATCTTCACTTTATGTTGAAATAAGTTTATTTTGTATAACATGACGTATGATTAATATTAATTGTGATTTATTTAACTATTTTAGCTATAACTATCTGATTTTTGGAAATATTTTTACAATTTAAAAGGAAGTGTATGATTAACACTTGCAGCTAAATAGCTATTAGATTATTAAACTATAATGCTTTACCATTAGTATTTTATTTTGCTTTTAACATAAGAATTTTATATCTCTATATTTGAAAATATATCCCTATTATTGTTTCATTCAATAATAGAGATTGAATTAAGTCATTACTATTTTTGCAGCGATTTAAGAAATTGAATATGTTTGATGATTAAGACTTTAAGTTTTTTTATCTCATTAATCATTATATCCTTTAGTATACACAAAGTTCTCATAATTTGTAATTAAAAAAAGTATTTGTAAATACCTTATATAATTTCTGCACTTTTGTTTTGGGGAGCAAACCTAATATACATAACATATCTAAGCTGAAACATTTACAAACCCACACGTTTTGACTGCAATGTTTATGTCTACACATTAGCAGGAACAATATAAAAAAACTTGTGCCAGCATCAACATTAGACAGACAATACGTGCAATTGTTTGACAGAAGTTTTCTTTCATTTTTTGGGGGGGGGGGAATTCTACTGCAGAGTGTTTCCTCTTTGGCATAAAAAAAAAACAAAATGTCGCTTTTTTAAATACATACATAGTAGAAACATACATATATACAGACATTTTAATGTCAAATGTAATTTGAAAATGTTTGGTTTATATTCAAACTTTCTTTTAACATATTGATGTAGAAAAGAAACTTTTGTGAAGGTCATGTTTTGGTGGGTTCTTTTTGGGTGATTTTTTTACAACTAAACTTATTTGTTTTTTTTAGAAATCTTGGGCAAATATTTGTTTGGTATTTTAAATTAATAAAATTTTAAGTTTGTTACAAAGTTCAAAATAACAGAGTAAAAGTGTTACCTTTAAAAAAAGTCTATAAATAAATGGCAGAATTTTGTATTCCTTTAAGAATTTTCTTGAAAATAGCTAAATATGCTGTCTATAAGTACGAATGTATACATATGTTTATAAGATTTCATTTATAAGAAACCTTTAGACAAGTTAATGCAAACTGAATACAATACGTTCTCTTTAGATGTGTATTTATTATTATGTTTATTCTCTTAATTATATTCTCTTTAAAAAAAATGGTAGTAGTAGTTTGGTGATACTATTTTCATTTGTTAATGTCTGCATTAAATGTTGCTTTTAAATACTCACACAAGCTCGAAACTGGTAACAGTGGCCAAAACCGTTAACATTTTTATTCTTTGATGCTGCATAACAGGTCTAAAGAAGAGAGCCATGGTATGTATGGTATTAATACAAATACCACATTTACGAGTACAACAGATGATACACATGCTTTTGAAATAAAACTCAGTTATTGTTAGACAGCAAGAGTGTCAAGTTGTGTTTGACGGTGTAAAAGTTAAAATAGAAGATATCATTGTGACAACCAAATTTAGAGATGTATTTTAAAATAACAGAGTTAAAGGTATAACAGAAATACGTGTCTCTATAAAAAGATTATTTAGTGTATTTAAAGCAACAGTCGGTATGCTTTATCAAATTGTCATAATTCTTAGTTTAGCATTATTATTTTTATTATTTGACTTAACAGCAAGTACACTCGTATAATTGTATGTGCATATGTCTGTCTGTTGTTTACATACGAGTACAATGATACATGTTTATGTTATGTGTGAGTATTATAAGCATTCAACAGTGTGAGAGTAAATAAATTAAACACACATACCAAATACAAACATCAAGAACAGTTATATTTTATATAATGTAACGTTAGAAATGTTGTTTGACTATGTGTGTATATTAAAGTGGCTCCGTTTATATTGAGAAAAATAAGGTTTCGATGTTCTCAACTAAAATGAAAACATAATTTTTGAAATGTGTTATCCTGGTGTCAGTATTTGGAGAGTGGATGCAAGGAAAAAAGGTTTTTTTCAGGTTTTTAAGATTTCTCGCAAAGGAAACATTATTATCATATGAAAAGTTTTTGAAAGCTGCTTTAAGAAAAATATGAACAAAATCGTAAAACTCCTAAAAACTGAAATTTTTAAGCTTTGCTCCAGCTCACCAAATACTGAACCCAGGACAGAAAATTTGAGAAACGGTATGTTAAAATGAATTAAACTTTTTTTTTTGTGGGGAATATCCACAACATTTTTTGGGGGCCATCCTAATGTATATGTATACATGTTTGTATGTGTATATACATATATAGTAAGTATATATGTGTGTTCAAGAGAGTGCACAAGTGCTTATATCAGGATGTTTGTTTGGTATTTATGTGTTTGTGTACACAGTGTAATGCTTCTTTCTTTTTGGTTTTAGTAGTTTTAGCTTTTGTTTGAATGCAGACTATTATTATTGTAAATTTCCAGAGTCACTGAACAGCATCATACAAATTTATATTCGTTGTTGTTGTTATTGTCGTCGTTGTTTTGATGTTGTTACGATATGATGTACATAGATGTTGAACCTTCTGCGTGGCATCTAAAATGTTGCGTGTGTCTGTGGGTGTTCTGGTAGCATTTGTTTTGTCTGTATGTTTGTTGAAATTCTTCAAAGGGTTATTGTCTTTTATTTTTGTTTGTGGTTTTATACCACAATACTTGTTTATTTCTCCTATGTTATTTATTTTTCCTGTGTATTGAGGACATAGAAACAAAATTCACATACACACACCACACAATTATAAGCCTACATACAGTGTCGTCCAACTATGTTAGAGTTTAACAATGCTTTACAAATGTCTGCTAAAGGGAACATATAATATTATAGTTTATTCGTCTAATGAATACAAAAAATATTATTCAATTAGAAACGATAAATTAAGAAAAACATAATAAAGTATCTTTAGAAATACTCATCCACTTGATTATAATGAGAATAATTTTATGTGTGAGTGTTTTTTTTTTATTAGATTTTATTTGCTTATTTGGGGCTAAATAGCCATAAAACATTAATGATACACTATTAACCTTATTCAACAATTTCAACGTTTACCGATTATACTAAATCTTAAATATATGCACAAATCATACAATTAGATTGGATACAGTTTAAATACTCGTAACATAAAGAAAATATACATAGAGCGGAAACTAGAAAAAACTTAAACAGAAAAACTACTCAAAATAATCACATATACGAGTGTTGTTTTTATTTTCACATAGTTTTTTTACTAATACATTCTCACCACTTAGGTTTTTGACAACTGAGTTAGGTCTTTGACAGCAGAGTTTCCGATCTATGTGTATTTATCTATGACTCGTAAAAACTTCAAAAATATTTGTAAGACAATTTTAAACTAATTTCAACACACATATTTATAGATAACTTTAATGTTTTATAGAAAATTAATCAATAATTTTTTTTATTGAAAATTTATCAATAATTTTATTTTTCTATTAAAGCAAATTTATCAATAACATTAATTTTCTAAAAAAAAATTGTCGATAACATTAATTTTGTATAGAAAATCTATGGATAACTCGAATTTCCTATACAAGGTGACGCAAAAGTAATCCTCCTATCAGAAAATGCTAAAAATTTTGCAATTGGCCCCTAATGTCAGTTCTGTTTTGCCATTTGAGTAGTTAGCACATGCGAAATACACGTTAATAAACAATGTTACGCTACACTGCTCCAGAACGCGGAATATTGCTGACTATCAAAGTTTTTAATTTTTTTTTTTTTTTTTTAATTACAGCCAAAAAACATCGGAAGTTTACTTTTGCGCCACCTTTATATAATTGATCGATAACATAAATCTTTTACATAAAATCTATTGAAACTTAAATTCTTTCTTGAAAATGGGTTGATAACATTAATTCTTTCTTGAAAATGGATGTATGCCGTTAATTTTAATTTGAACATTTATCGATAACTAAAACTTTATATAAACAATTTTTCGATAACTTTATTTCTCTTTGAAAATTTACTGACAACTTTAAGTTTTTCCAGAAAATTTAACAATAACCTAAAATTTCTTTAATTAATGTTATGCCAGTGAAACTTACAAAATAATTTTAAGCCGCAGCACAGAAATCATCAACAGCATTTCATGATTAAATGTGTTTTATTTACTTTTTTTTTTATTTAACTACGACACTGTGTCGTATATGAAATAAATAATTATTCAACAAACTATTCCATAATGGCGTATGACTGTTGACTAAAATAAAATTAAGTATACGTAAATTAGCGTAAACCAATTTTTGTTTCTGCTATTTTAGACAACCGTTTTCCCATGAGAATATTTATGAAAGGAGTGTTAATTAGAAACAATTATCTTTAGGTTTGGCTGCAACAATTTAGTATTTAAAGTAATAGTTTCAAAAGGAAAGAAGAAATACTTTGGTAGAATATATATGAACTTGTACCCCAAATAAACTTAAAAGATATTCTTTCATATACATATATCGTTGAAAGTTCGTTTTAATGGCCTTCCATTTAAAAAAAACAAAAAATCCCAAAAACAATATCCTAAATAACGTCATGTCACTGTTAATGCTGTAAGCTAAAAATTTAGAGTTTTCTTTCGGTGTCTTGTGTATGCTGAGTTTGATAATAAATGTACAAATGTATGTATGTATGTTGTAGCAACATTGACCTAAATATTTTAGTATTAACAAAAGGGCAAAACAGTTAAGTTTGTTTAAATGTCAAAAACACTACAAAAGAGAATATGTATGTATAGTTTCTCTAGTTACATTCATATGGATTTAATAATTTTTATTAAAGAAAATTTACTTGTTACTTAAACTACCTCTTTAAAGAAAACTGAAAAAAAAAGAATTTATATTTATTTTTAACAAACCAAATCAGCCATGAAACTAGCAGAAGAAAAATACTATGACATTTAAACATTTTTTTCTTAAACAAATCGTTATCATTGCGCAAATATTCTTTTAATAGTAAATATTTCTATTAGGTATTTTATTTTCATATTGAAATTAATGTTATCTTTTGTTATCTCTTTTCAGACTTCCCTCAGCTCACCGTGTAATATAAAGGACCAATAAAAAGCCATACATAATATTTTTTTATATTATATACAAAATAAAAAAAAAACCCTTAAAAACCATGGAATTACCTTCGATGGTTCAAAGATCCGGCGACACATTGATAGTGCGCAGTGTAGTTAGTGGTAATCCTATTTATATGGATCAAGAATCACCAGGAAATGCAAATAACAACAACAACAATAATAATAAAAATAACAACATGAATTCTCCACAAGCGGTTGGTGTGGGTAACAATCCTTCCCTAACCAATACCTTACTGCTGGGACAACATTTTGAGCAACTGAAAAAAGCTCAAGAACATTTAATGCAGCAGCAACAGCAAAATCTCGCCCAAGAACATCAGCGGCAGCAAGCAGCCGCTATGGAACTGAAGGAGGAGGGTTTGCCTCAATGCAAAATAAAGCGAAATTATAGCTGCAACTATTGTACATATTTCACACAGAATCCTCGCTATCACTTGACACATCTGCGCGATGTGCACGGTGAGAAGATAGTTATAAATAAATGTAAATTATGCCTGTATGCCTCCCGCCACTATCAGAAACTGGTGCGTCATATGAAAATGGTGCACGGTTGTACCGATGGCATAGCCAGCGGTCATGGCCAGGCTCGTGGTAAGCGTGGCATGAATCGTGAGGCCAGAAAAAGGAAACTGGAAGAAAGTGTTCCTAATACGGGTGTGATAAGTGCATTAAGCGTTGAGGAAATAAATGCAGAACATGTAAGTTTCCCAATCAAACATAACAGTTAAAGTTCAATTTGCTTTAAAACTTTTTAACATTTCATTAATTTTCCAAAAAAAAAATATTTTTTTTGTCTCTAGATTAAATCCAATATGGATCGCGAACATCAGAAACTTCAGCGCGATATTGAAGCGTTTAAGAAACAACAAGAACAACAAAAATCTCAACAGCAGAAATTTAATGAAGCCATTTTTGCAGCAGCCGCCTACGAACAGCAATTAAGGGTCCAAAGAGAATTCGATAACAGAGAATCTCTCAAAGCAGCCGCCCATTCCAATTACGAACAACAAACATCACCCGTACAAAATCGCGAAGGTAGTCCTTCCCAAAATAAAACATATGAAACCGCCACACCTGCCCATCAACAACATCATTCGACACCAATTCAAATTCAAATGCCTCCTCAACGTTCAAGTTTTGAATTGACGCCTTCGCCCTCAGGCAGTAATTCATCTCCGCCACCGGCCCTACCACTTCCACCACCATCGGCCCAGCTGCAATCTGATGCCTTGGGTGGTGGCAGTGTTACTCCAATTGGTGGCGGCCATGGTGCTTCGGATGAACCCTCCAATAATCGCTTAATGAAATGCAGTCTATGTGATTTTACCACCTTGTATCGTAACCATTTATTGGAACATGAAATCGAAGATCACTGCAATGCCAAGTTTTATCGTTGTGAAAAATGTTCGTATGTCACCCACATTAAGGCTCGTTTTAGCAAACATGTCAAGTACCACTCTATGCCCATGATCAAATGTGTCACTTGTGACTTTCGCACGCCGTACAAATGGAATCTGGATCGCCATATGAAAAATCATGGTGGTGCGGGTCCCTTCAAATGTGCTGCTTGTGATTTTACCGCCGATATTAAGCAATCGCTTACAGTGCACGAAATGAATCATCATGTGCCACCTGTTGGCCATGCCGCTGGCATGACTTTGGCCCGTAGACGTAATAAGGTGGGAGGCACAGATCTTAACGAAGACTTCTTCAGTGATTCTGCGGAAATGTTGGAGGATCATTTTAACAACAACAATATGGACGAATACGATGAAATGTTGATGACAGCTGGCCCCATAGGAGCATATGAGTCGAAAAGATTGCGCTATGATGACGATGAACCAACGGATTTATCTCAAAAGGGTGGCTCTTCGGATACATCTTCTGTGCACAATTCCAATTTGAGTGTACCCAAATCAAAGAAACCCTTACCGAATCTTATACCCATAACTAAAGAAAGTGACAATATTTTGAATCTTTCTACCGATTTGGCCTCACGTTCTTCGCTATCGGATATTGCTTCAATGTTTTTCAATGAAAAACAAATTTCGGAAATGTTGCAGCCCTCTGATAAAGCGGAGACTACAGTTGGAGCTGCTTCGCAATTGTCACCCACCACTACCATCACCTCCTCGGTCAGCAGTAGAAGTTTGTTGAATCGCAAAAATGGCTCCTTCTTCGATAAGATAAAGTCTTCCTCCACCACCAATGAAAATTTAATTTGCCCGTGCGGTCACAGGGCCAAATGTTTATCGGAATCTATACAGCACCGCAAGTCCTGTACATTCTCCCCTCTTTCCAACAATGATGACATTGACTTAGACGATGATGAGAATGATGAGGATGGTGATGAAGGCCGGCTAGAAATTGATTTTACCGAGGATGAGGAATGCGATAAACAGTCTCATTCGGCTTTAAATCTCAGTGTTACCGGGTCTACACGCTGCCAGTATTGTCGTCATCGCTGCAAATCTTCCGCGGATTTATTGAATCATTTGAAAATCTGCTCTGAGGCTAATAGCCGTTGTGATTCGTTGTCTGGTGATAGTTGCGCTGGCAGTCGTGTTATGATGGGTGATACCAGTGCAGGTGAAATGCAGCACCCCATGGAAAATCGTGTATTTATTTGGAATAAATTACCTCGCAATCAGCAAGAAGGTGGTGGCTCTCAAAGTTCTGAGGGTAATCGTCAACATGCCAGCAGTGGCAATTCGTCGTCCAATGCTGGCGGCAGTTTATTAAGTGCAAATAATGATGAAAATAGTTATTATGGAGTTGAAACAGCTCCCGGCTATGGAGAGGTAAGTTAAGATGTTCTCATAAAACAAACATAAAAATAGAGCTTTGAATTGAATTAAGATTTAATTACTTCGAAACTTTGCATAAAATAATAAAACACATTTCGATTTCGTACCATTTAGTAGTTTTACTATTACTAACTAATTTCTATTATCCAATGAAATTTGAAACTTTCACTATTTCCAGGTAACAAAAAAGATGACACCCGAAGAAGAGGCTGCCAATTCATCGTTGAAAAAGGTGTACAAATGTCCGCATTGTTCATTTTGGGCTTCAACAGCATCCAGATTTCATGTTCACATTGTCGGCCACTTAAATAAAAAGCCATTTGAATGCTCCTTGTGCTCATACCGTTCCAACTGGCGTTGGGATATTACCAAGCATATACGCCTAAAGACCATCAGAGATCCTAGTCATAAAAACGCCCGTGTTCTGATGAATGACGAAACCGGCAGACGTAATTATACAAAATACAATAAATACATTACTTTAATGAAAGTCACCGAAGAAGATGGCGATCCCAAACTTATGAAATCGGGCGAAATGACACCAAATCAAGTCGCTTCATTGGCATTTATCAATGACTACAATAACAAGCAACAGGGTTCCACTAACACAGTCAATACAACAAGTGTTAGCAATATTTTGAATGGCGTAAGGGAGGACATCACTTTGGAGCCTATACCATCTAAGACAACGGTAGCTACTGTCGATGATCAATTGTCCGATAATTTTATGCGTTTGCCGCTATTGGCTTCCATGGTGAATGCAGCCATGGCTCAGCATCAGCAACAAAATGATAGTGAACAAAATGCCCCCACATTAATAACGCCGTCGGTAACAATATCGGCTGTCAAAAAATCTCCACCGACCAATCAAAATTTCAAGCCAAGTGATGAAATCGCTTTAGAAGTTAGACAAGAAGGCAACGAGAAAATTACCAACTACAAATGTCGTAAATGTAACTTTAGGTAAGCTAGCATATAATTATTTTTATTATTATATCCCATAATATATATTTATAAGTTTTACATTCCGTTTGAAATTTAAACATACTTAATTTGCGATCCCATAAATAATATTCTGGATCATTATAGATAGCGGAGTTAATATATCCATATCCGTCTGTCTGTGTGTTAAAATCAATATTCCGAAGCCACCAAATAACTTACATACATGATTGATACATCAATATATACGCAAAAGTCCCAGTTCGGTTGCTATTTAAATTCATGGAAAGCGGCCCACAAGTGGCAAAAAACATCCAATACCTCGATTGTTGACCTATCTGGTATCTTTATCTGGATCACTTAGTCATTAACATAGACAATATGAGTATATAATGATAGTAATTCCAAAGACCTCTCCAATGACGTATACAACTCCATAGAAATGCGAATGGTCATATTCGGGAACAATGTTTTTATTTTTTAACCTGAATTTTTTTTCAACCAAAATTTGTTTTCAACAATTTATTAAATATAATTTTTCATCTGCCGTTAGGCCTTAACTAGGGATTTATATAAGAAACATACATAGGTTCTTAAAAATTTCTTTGAAAATCTAATTCTTATCAATTTTTTTAGGCACATTAATCGTGACGCGGTTTTAGCCCATGTCAAAGTACATTTTCCCGATACAAATCATGCAATCAATTCTCCAAAAACGTTACAACAAATGACGTCCAACAATAATGGCCCCATGCAAGTGTCGGTCAATCCAAATCTGTACATGAACAAGGTTTTAGCTGCCATGTGTCTCTCCCAACAGCAACAACAGCAACATAATTCCAACACTAATACACAACTATCAAATTTAATGGCCGCAGGACTATTGGATCAGGCCAATAACTCTCACTTAAGCGGTCTGGCCTTAGCTCTGGCCGGCAAATCACCCTTAAAGTCATCACATTTAAATGCAGCCGCTAATATAATTGAGCATGGTGAGCAGAAAGCGAGTCTAAACGAGGCAAGTGCCCAAAACACTACGACGTCGCCAAGTCAATTAACCATAAAAACTTCACAAAATCAACAACAACTACAACAACAGACACAAGCGACGTCTTCATCATCAGTAACAGGTGTTGGGTCGACGGCGTCGACAAATTCACCCTCTTTACAGCATTTATTAACTTCACCCAGAGGCTCTTTCTCACAAAAAACATCAATTCAAAATCAAAACGATGTTTTAAATAACAACAATAATAATAATAATAATGATACAATGGTTATGGGTTCGACACTACTTAAAACTAAGTCTGGATTAATGACAGCAATGTCACCATCACCGTCATCGGCAACACCGAATACAATTGTAACTACCACTACTACTCCTCCTACAACTCCAAATCATACATATCAATTAAAACAATCGCCATTCTCACTGCATCCTGGTGAAGGTGGTGGTCTACTAACTGGTGATATTATGGGTGGTATACAAGATCATCATAGTATGGTTATGGGTGCCTCTTTTACTGCCTCATCCGATCATATACCAACTAGTACTGTAAACAATAATAGTAATAATAATCTGGCGACTTCTTTATCAGCTGCCTCATCTTGTTCTACATCATTATTGTCATTGTCTAATCAAAATTATATTCAAAATCAAAATCATTCATCTTCTAGTAATAACAATAATAATTTGGGTAATTTATCTGGTAATGGTGTATCAAACAATAATAGTAACTATAACAATAATAATGGTAACGTTAACGTTAACGGTAATGGTAACAACAATAACAGTAACTTATTAACGCACGATACAACAACCGCCGATAGGCGTGATCCATCGCCATATCGTTGTGGTCATTGTCATCAAGTATCAAATTGGAAGCATGTTATTCAGGTATTATTTTATATTCTGTGTTAAATGTATAAAAATGTGTATGCAAGTGTGTTTTAGAGACTGACTGGGTTTTATGAAGGCTTTTTTGGAGTTTAGTTGTTTTTTTTTTTAAATAATTTTTTAGTTTAAAATCCTTGTGAGGACCTAAATTTACATATTTATCCATCGAAGTCTTCCATGTAATCAAATTCTATATAATTCTAATTAATAAATAGTGGTTGGGAAGTTGAATGAAATATTTTTCAAAGTTTGAACAAACAATAGTACAAGTATCCATTTAGAGCCAGATTCAGAATGGGATTTTATATCGTCCTTTGGTTTTATGTCCTATTCCTAAAAACGCAGACTGTAAATTTTAAAAATTCGGATAAATTCAACATATCCTAGGACTTATAATACAGTGAGTAGTAATTGAAATATATCGCTCATTTGTGACAAGAGGTTCATAACTCAAATAACATAGATTCTTGGATTTGAATATTTGAAGTTATTTTGTTATTGTATTAATAACTTTAATGCAAACATTTCGTTTATGAATTAATTGCGAATTACTTCATAGGCTTTGTTTCTTAGTATTTTAAAAGTATTTTAGAATTTATTCTTTATAGAATTATTTTCTTATTGATTCCATTAAGTTTTCTTTAATTCAAATACATTACATTTATTCAATGCTAAATTTGTTTCAATTCAAATCTATTACAAAATGGCTTTAGACAATAAGGTAGAACATCTAATTTCTCTCACTCCGAAAATAAAAACCATAAGAGACGAGTCGTAATTGTCAAAAACCTAACTTTTGCAACAACAAAATACATGCTAGTCAATGTATTTGGTTGTTGTATCAGACATACGATTTGTAGTATTTTTGTTTGACAAATCAAAGTGTCTCGTCTCTATGTATAATTCTCTATGATAAAAACTATTTCAAAGATTTTAGTATCGGACAATTTTTGTAGTACATACTTAGTTCTAAAACCCTAAATATTGAATTGAGCACCTCTTGTCACAAATTAGATTTATAATTAAAATGTTAAAACTGAAATTAAACATTGTTATTAAAAATTGATGGAATACCTATTGTGCTGTGCATTAGAGGGAGTGGGAAATTTATTTTGTATTTCTATAAATTATTATTTCTTAGTACATGCAATTAAGAAACATACATAAGACTGCAAGCATATCGTTCATTAAAATGCAAAAAAAAAAAATAATATAAAAAAAATACAAGAGAAACTAAAAATGTGCTAAATGATTTTTTTTTAAATAATTAAAATAAACATGAATGTATTTCCCATAGGGTAACATAGAGACGAGACGGAATTGTCAAAAACCTAAGTCTGATTTGTTGTATTTTTGTTTGACAAATCGGAGTGTCTCGTCTCTATGTATAATTCTCTATGGTATTTCCATTTTAAATTTCGAAACGATTTGAAAATAAAACAGGGTGTGATTTATTCCAAATTTAATTTGAATTACATTTCTAACCTATTTTTTTTTTTTTTTACCTGAATTGAAATTCTGTGTTTTTAATAATTTGGGAAAATGTTGAGATTACTGCTTTTATATTTTTACTTTATTATTCAACTGCTAGTTGATTTATTTGCATTTTAGCGGACGTTATGCGAAATTTTTTGCTACACATTTGTTTTTATTTATGTAGTTTTTATATAAACTTAAGGTGTTTGGTGTTATTTTTGTATATTTTTTTGGTTAAGAAATGGTGTCAGTCTTTTTGTTAAGAATTTTTTTTATAATTTCTATGTTTTTTATTTATGTTTGTTATAAAATTAAAAGAAATTTTTAAAGGGTTTTTGGTGTGCATATATAATTCATTTTATAAACTCTTAATTAAAAACAAACAAACCAAAAAAAAAACATACTCATTTAAAACAAAACTGAAATATATTTGTTTGTAGTTATTAATATTTTCCAAATTAATAACAAATTTACTTTGTATTTTTTACTTTTAAACAATTACAGCGTCATTGTCGCTTGAAGCATGCTGGCGTTATCAACATCGAAACCCTTGATCGAACTGCAACAAATGATCGTCATGTAGCTCCGATCTATAAGCCTTTAGTAAATGGGGCTACCAATGAAACCAATAATAATAATAATAGCAACAATAACAATTCCGCTAATAGTCAATATAACTTGACTTTAAAGGCTTTACAGCAGCAACAGCAGCAACAGCAGCAGCAGCAGCAGCAACAGAATCAAAATAATAGCCATAGTAGTGTACTTATGAACAACAACAACAATAATCATCTTAAAATCGCCAACAATGTATTAAAATCCGAATCAACAAATAACTTATTACATTCACCCATAGCATCTGCTCTAAATGCAGCCAATACAACACAAGATTTGCAAGCTGCTGTAGTATATCTAGCAGCAGCCTATAAAGCGGCTGCCAATCAAAGTAATAATCCCAATACATTAGCCAATCTGCCGGCTATTACTTCCATGGCAGAAGAATTGCTGTTGCAACAGCAATTGCAACAGAACGATCAAATTGAAATAACTAGAGTTTCATCTTCAAATCATCATAATAACAACAGCAATAATAGCAACAATATCTTATCATCCCAGCCCTCCGTCAGCAATTCAAATTTGGCCCAACTATTAGAGTCTAATTTAAATAGCCAATCAAATCGAGTAGCGTCGCCTCAACAAAATGCCAAATCGAAACAGCAAAAGTGTCCACTGTGCACGTACATTTGTGATAGTAAATCTCAAATGAATTATCACATTTCCTTGCATAAACCCACTCAGTATGAGTGTCGCATGTGCACCTTTGTATGTGCCAAGAAACAGCATTTGAGTTCTCACATGCGTACGGTTCATCAAATGCAACAGAATCAAATTTTGGCTGCTGCTTCCAATGCAGCCCAAGCGAATGCAAATAGTATGAATATGGACTTTGGTTTGGCTTTGCAAATAGCTTCAGCCGCCCAAAATCAGGTAAAATTAAATGTATGTATATATTGTTTACAACTATTTTGATCAATTTCATGAGCAACAGTTTTCGAAATCGATTTCCGTCACAAATGAATTTTTTAAATGTTGAACTCACTCTCTCAAAATTTGGTCTTTTTCGTTAATGTGAAGTGTTACTCCCCAATTCGATTCAAAATGAAATCGTTTCGAGTTACAATGTATTTAGCACACAATTTCGAACATTTTCATTTTCGGATTAAGTTATGCAGTAACTTTACCTTGGGAAACTGTTGTAGGAATACCACTCAAGCGATGGATAAAAAATATAAAAAAAAAGTTGAATAAAGTCTTCAGTTCCCCAACAGAAATTGAAAATCAATATATCAGTACATTTTGTCCACAAAAGTGGGGAACTAAAGTCCTAATAAACTTTGTTTTACTGAATACACATCGTTTTAGTGGTATTCCAACAAAATGAATTAAGAATTAATTGTTTTGAACCTTTTCTAGAAGGTTGATAATCATTGTATAGCTTTTCAAAAATTTTACATTTTTGTCAGAACAGTAAACGCCATTAATTTTTAATATAATTTAAAATTTACAAAACATTCAAGAATCAATTAATTAATATAATATTTTATTAATTAAATTCTAGCAGGATTCTACCACTTTATCGACACCACTGGCCATTGATTTGTCAGCCACACCGGTGGCACGAACTTCATCCACCTTAACGCAGAGTAATCAAGAGAATCTTCAAAGCCAATTACCACCTGAATATCAATATCGTATGATCTACTATTGCAACAAATGTCCGGCACGCTATGCCCAAAAACACAATGATCCATTAACGGCCCAAAAAGATTTGGACGAGCACTTGAGGCAGCATGAAACCACCAACTCTAGTAGCGAAGATAAACGCAAATATCACTGCGACTACTGTGACTTTAGAGCAATGCATGAGTCCATTATACAAACCCATCGATATGTTCATACCACACAATATCAGGAGAAATGCAATGAGTTGTACAAGAATTGCAAAGAGGATTCGGTGTATCGGGCGCCCAAATTAATGCATATAACAGCCACCAAAAAGCCTCACATGCACGAGACCATATGGGTGGTGGATCATGATTTGAACGAAGGTCACCACCACCATCAGCATCATCAAGCAAAACATCACCAAAACTCAGTTATAACCTCCAGTTCTCAAAGTAATTCTTATGAAGCGGGAAATTCTCTGTTAAAAAAACAATTGGAATCACGACAAGTAACTGGTGGTGGATCGGTAACAGCGACTTTAGCAGCAAATGAGGAGCAACGCAACAACAAATTAAATCAAGCAGAAGCCGATGATTCGAATACAGCTTCCACATCGGCCTCTGTGGCAACGGGGGACCTGGCCCACGAAAACGAATCTCGTCCGGTACCCACCCCAGAAGAATTGCCTCAGGAAAAGTCACCAGCGGACAATGATAATGATAGCAAAGAGAAATGTCAACATTGTCCCTTTGAATGTTCAAACGAGGAAGAGTTTAAAACTCATTTACAACAACATATTAGTGTCTCCCAACGAAAATTGACCTACACTTGTGAGCATTGCGATTACTCAGCGGAAGAGCAAGAACAGATTGAAGAGCACACCCGAGTTCATTTCAATGGCATCGAAAAGTTAAAAGATGTTAGCTTCTTTACCCACTACGATAAATTGGAATTAAGTATGGAGCAACACAATGATGACAATGCCGAGGCAGACAATTTGAATATTAAAAAGGAATTGCAAAACCACAATAACAACAATAATAATGAAGAAAATCGAGTTAATGAAAATTTAAAAGATTCATCCACAACAGAAGCCTTAAAGGAGACCGAGCAGAAACAACCCAAATTTGCTAAAATTATTTTATATAAAAATGATGGCTGTCTAACGATCAAAAAAGAGACAAATGATCAGCCGCCTCAAAACCAGCAGCAGCAAACTAATAATACCGTCACGGAAAACATTAGTGACCGATTACGTAGACGCATTAGTCGTCAAGGTGCTGCAGGAGCCAACAATTCTTTAACATCGAACCATGAGGAACAAACGTTGACATCGTCGTCAACTTCATCTACAAGCCATAAAACTATACTAGTTAATGCCAAAACTGGTCAAGTTATCAGCAGGAATTAAATATTATTAATTATTATAGAAATTTGTTGTATAATTTTTTCAATACGAATATTTTCGTTTTCTCATTAAAAATGCTTTAAAATTTTTTTAAACTTTTTCACTGTTGCTTTTTTATGTGAACAATAAGTCACGTTTCGTTTCGGTTTAAATTTAGCATTATATTAGTTTTATGTTTATTTAATTATATTTGTTAAATTGTTTTTTTTTTTTAATAATTTAGTTTAGTTTTTTATTTTATTGTTTTTCTCTTGTTTGTTACTAACGTTTTATTAATTTTATTCTGTTCCCCGTTTTGTTAAAATAATTTATAATAATTCATATAATTAATATTTAAGTTTTTTTTTATTTAGCATTATATATACATATATAGACAAAAAAAATCAGGCAGGGGCAGCAAATTGGTTTAATTTAACGAAAATAATAAAGATAAATTTAATTAGAGGAAGTATACAAACAAAAATAATTTATATAAAGAAAATACACTGTGATGTTCAAAAAAATTAAAACTTATTTAATATAAAATGTTTAAAAATTAGATATACAAACAAACGTATTATACACTAAAAAAGAAAGCAAAATTATGCAAATTATTATTATAAATAATTGTTTGTAGTTTCAAAATATAATGATGATGCTGCACCTTAAAAAAAAAAAAGAAAGTAAATACTTGCACTTTAAAATTTATTTTTGTATTTAAATTAAATTGTTATACAACATTTACTCCCTTAACTTAACTAATAACATACACAATGCTGACTAATTACTTCTCTGTAAAATTTACACAAATATTAACGGAATAATATCAAACTTAGTTTTGCCAGACAGTCATTGTGAACGTAATTTCAATTTCGAAATGGAACATTCTTTGAAAGTTTTGAAAAAACAAAGAAATTACTTAAAATTGGTGTAAACTGTTTTCCTTTTCAATTTTCTTTAAAACATTTTGAACATTTCTAAACATACAAAAAATGAGTAGCAAAATAGTCATTTATTTTTATTAAATGTACATACATACATATAACATAAAATAATCTATGTAGGTATGTATGTTTCGGTTATTTAACATAAAAACACTAGTTATAAATATTATATATACATATATATAAAATATTCTTAGATAATTTTACGAATTAACTTTTACAATTTACAAGTTAAAGTTGGGGGTTAAAGATTCTTCTTAAGTTAATATTTTATTATTTTATTTTTATTTCAAAACATGTATTTTATTTTAAATATATTTTCCCACCTTAAAATAATTATAATAAAATTCCAATTTTTAAAGTAATTCACTAACTTTTAAGCAAATTACTAACCTCAATTTTATTTTCTTACGCAAAATAAAGACACAAAAAATTAATTAAATTCAAAATTTTTGAGTATGAATTGAATTGAAAATTAAAATATGAATATACAAAATAAGGGTTTCAATAAACACTACTGCAGCAACTTTAGCTTGTAAATTGTTTATTCATATTTGAATAAATATGTTTTACAAATAAAAAATAACTTAGCTTAAGAAGTGAACTTAAATATTTGAAAGAAACACTTGTGGAATAGCGGGGCCATAATTTTATTGATAAATATATAAAATTAATTAATTAAAGAAAAATTCAATATAAATTTGAAGAAAAAAAAATTAAATGTACAAATATTTCCATATATTGTTAAAGAAAATAGCATTTAAAAAAAGTAAAATTGGTGCAAATAGGATTCTGTAGTTTAAATAAAAGCGAAAAAATCAAAAATTTTCATATTAATAGGAAACATGGAAAAACTCTAGATATTTAGGCCTTAATTATAATTTGTTATTTGTATTATTTTTGATTTTGTTTCTTTTTTTTTTTTTTGCTAAAATAGTTAAAAATCATGCACACAGTAAGCACTTTACGCACACAATTTTAGAATATATTTTGAAAATAAAAATTTTGAAAAATAACAAGTGTTGCATTTTATTTGAAACCAAATAAAAAGGGTTGGGTGGATTTTAATGAATAGTTTTTCGATTGAAGGCATTTTTACTATCCCAATTAAGTAAATTTCTGATTTCGACCTCAAGCATAACAACTCAGCAGAAATCGTCTTGAAATTAAGGCCCTAATTTTGTAAATCACGTCTCCAAAGTGATAAGTATGTAGAATGCAAAAATAAAATTTTAAAAATTGTTTTTGTTTTATATACAAAATTTTCAAATTATGAAAGGCAAATAATCAATGTTCAGAATTTATATATAAAACAAAAACAAATTTTAAAAAATCTTTAAATTTTATTTTTGCTTTCCACATAAATATCACTTTGGTGACGTGATTTACAAAATTAGGGCCTAATAAATTTGCGTTACGTTTGAATATTTTTTCGAGTATTCACAACCTAAAAACAACAAGATACTCAATTAAGCCTTGATTAATCGATACTACTCGATACATACCTTTATTTTAGATACTCTATACTTTGGACGGAATTTTGTATATGAAATAATGGATACATATTAATATCAAAAAATTAATAAGGTAAATATCCTTTTATTTTATTATAAACATCGAAATTTTAAATAAAAAACAATCTGTTAATTAATTAAAAAACTGTGATTAATCAATTAATTTGAATTTTAAAAATTTACACAAATTTCAAATAATTTTTTGGAAATTATTCAAATTTGTAACTGTATAATCAATTACACTTTACTTTGAACAATCAAGATTGGACTTACATCTTCATATAGGAAACTGGAACGCATAAATATTACATATTATTAAAATCAAGAGTGATAATGTTACTCCACCAGTTCAAATCTCGAGTTATAAATGGTACTCCACCAATTTACGATTTGAGTTATAAATGGTCTCTACCAGTATCGATGAGTTTTTATGGTCTTCAGCAGAGTTTATCCAAATTAAAAAACAACCGGTTGATACAAACGACGTAGAACAGGAACCATTATACGAAGTCCTACTTACTAATGAGGTTAAAGGCCAAAAAACGAAAACGAGCCTGATTAAGAAATAATGACGCGTGAGTTGTTAATCAACCCTGTTTGTCGCCCAGTTTGCGACTGAATTATGAAATAATTTATTAATCAGAAACTTTATTAAACTGGATGTTATATTAATCTATTAATGACATGTTTAGTTTAACATTTATTTTTCAATAGCCCATTTACATCAGCTCGAAATCGAGTTTTAATAAGATTTCGATCACAATCAAGTTTATTACACTAGATTTTAATTAGATTTATCGTACATAACAAAATCTAGTTCTTAATGGTTAAAAATCGAAAAAAAGTCGGCTTTTCGAACTTTCGACTTTTGGTAATTGTGAAAAGTCAACCTTTCGAACATCCGACTTTTTAGCTAAATCGACTTTTTCATCTTTTTTCTACTTTTTACCATTTCTTGTAAAAAATACTTGGTTTCTGCATTTATTTATACGCCATTTGTAATGTTTAGCCTTAATACATTTTAAGGCGATATTTAAATTTTTAAAATACATAGTAAACAAATTTACATTACTAATATGGCATGTTTATTATTAAACATTTTCCTAAAAGTTTCTGTAATTCGAGTATATACGATATGTCTAAAAACTTTTAGTTTTTATATAAATATTTTGTGTAGAAAGAGCAAATTTTATAAACATTTACTTATTATTTATTTTTGCATACACTAGAAAAAATTAAAGTGTACCAAATTGCAATAACATCAAATTATTATGTTATTCGAACATCGAACAATCGACTTATAGAGCCCTACTCTACATCAAAAATATTGCTAATTTGTATTACTTTTTGAAAAAAATAGCCCTGAAATTCGGCCTTGGAAAAGGTGTTTAATGGCTTTTTGTCGACTGAACAGAAAATGTAAATAAATGTTTTCGTATTTTAAACATTTTTATGACAAATTGTCTTCAAGTCCGACATTTTTATGTCTTTATGTTATTCATATTTGAAGAAGCAACCCTGCATGCGCTGCCTGTTAAAATGCAGCCCTGCGTAAATTGGCATTTTTGCCTACGCGTGAACACATTCCACAAACATCGACTGAAAATCAATAGGCGGCTCTCATTTTTTAGTTGCACGCGTCAGTTAAATAGTTTTACTTGGAGAATTAACAAATAAGAAAAATAGAAAAACAATTTGTGTAAAAAATAAATACATTAAATTTAATATAAACGTGAGTTGGGGTGCTATTTTTTAGAATAATTGATACGAAGTGAACTAAACTATTGCAGCCATTAGTGTCGTTGTTTTCTATGTTTTGCGGCTTTTGTGACAAAAGAACGCGGCGTCTTCGTTTCGTATTGCAAACAACGACTTCTATTTAAGCGAAAAATTAGCACTTTTCATCCGTCACTTGTAATTTTTTTCTTATATCCCTCAACAGATTTAGCAGAACAGCAAATTTTTGAACGTACAGAAACATGAAATCTAAGAAAAATGATGATGGCTCCGGAAGTGGTTCCTCGGACGAAGATGCCGAGTATGTGGTAGAAAAAATTTGTTCGAGACGTGTACGAAAGGGAAAAGTGAGTTTATATAAAAAATTGTTTCACAATTATTGCGACGCTAACTACATTTGTTATTATTTCATTTTATAGGTTGAATATTTCTTAAAGTGGAAAGGTTATCCTGAATCGGATAACACATGGGAGCCCGAAGAAAACCTAGATTGTCAAGATCTAATACAACAATTTGAAGAGAATAGACTAAAGGATGAGGCAAGTTGATTTGGGTTTTCTATATGTATATTGGCATGGTTTACAACAAACAACTTTGTAGTTAGATATTTTTCTGTTTTGATGGTCATATATTGGTAGACAGGGAAGTGTTGAGTACTTGTTGTTTTTGGCGCGATATTAACATTCATTAACAGGGTGTTTCAGATAAATTTATTACAAAGCAGCTAAAATACGGATTCGAATGTACAGTTGTATTCATAAATATTGGAGTGAGTGCCCTCAGTTACATAATTTTGATTCATAATCAATTGAAGCTTATAGGCAAGTTGACTAGATCGAATTTTAATCGTAGAACTTGTTTCTTTATCGGAACTGGGTCTTTTTCTGGACTTCTAGTGTAGAAAGGATAGTAACACTAACATAACTAAATTTGTGAGTTATTTGAATACGCGGGATTAAATATTTTCCTAAATCGTACTTGCATCCGATAGTTTCGGATTATTAAAATGATTAGACATTTGCGATCAATTGATCGGAGCACGATAACATTTTATAAATTTCAATGAGTGTTTTTCTAAACTTCGACATTTTTTTTTTATTAATTTGAGCTTTTCTTTGAGAGAGTTTTCCGCCTGACAGTAGTAAAAAATTAAAAATATTTTAATAATATGTAATCACTAAAGTTGTACAATCCTCGCATATGTTTTTCATAATAAGTGTTCAATTCCATATAAGATTTTCAATCTTACCCGCTTTAATTTGTAGTAAATCAATAATACTTCTATTTTTTTTATCAATACATTCCATAGGAAAATTATGAAACAACCAAATCATATTATAAAAACATTGTATACCACCACTCCTATTATTTTGAACATAGCTGTAGTTTTGATAAATATGAAAAATTAAAAGACGAAATATTTTTTGTTGAAATGTGAGTTTTTTGAGTCTAAAAATTTAATAGTTTATTTAAAAAACCCTTCGCTCTATTAGGTTTTGAATTACGATTAGTATTATAAATATCTATACAAATATATATTAGCGGTATTCACAATGTAGAGTATTTGGCCTGGTAATGTAGTAAAAGAGCACAATACCAAAAAACTAAAAAAAAAATACATTAAAAATTGAAATGTTTGTCAATAAATAGCTTTTCTGCTTTTTTACTAGACCAAGAACTCTACATTGTGAATACCCCTATTGTTTTTGCAAATTACTTTATATGTAATATAATACAAAGATTAATTTCGATTTCGAATTTTTCTACAAAAAAGAGTTATATGTAAAATAAAAAAAAAAACCGAAGAATAATTGTCGGTTTCGATTTTAGGCCTTGAAAACCGCGGTATCAAACACATAACGTTAATAGAATATCAAGATTACATTTTATATACATTGCAATTATTTATTCGTGAGCAATAAAATATAAATATTTTAATTAGTTAAACACTGCTTAATATTTGTATCCCCCTGCACAGAATTTTATTCCGAATGGAATTAGTTCCGAATTTAGCTTCTTCAGTAAGAAAGTAGGGTGAATGCACCAGTAGTCGGCAGTTTAACTTTTTTTCAGTTTTTAAGGTGGTACCATTATGAGTGGTATTGGGATGTTAATGGGTTAATGTTGTTTAGTATTTTGTATAGTTTTAGACTCAATTAACACTTTTCAAGCAGTTTTTATTATACCCTACACCACCATAGTGGGGAGGGTATATTGGATTTGTGCAGATGTTTGTAACGCCCAAAAATATTAGTCTAACACCCACCTTAAAGTATACCGATCGACTTAGAATCACTTTCTGAGTCGATTAAACGATGTCCGTCCGTCCGTCCGTCCGTCCGTCCGTCCGTCCGTCTGGCTGGCTGGCTGGTTGTCCATGTAAACCTTGTGCGCAGAGTACAGGTCGCAATCTTGAAGAT
The DNA here is from genome assembly GCA_942486065.2 of Calliphora vomitoria. Classification (NCBI taxonomy): domain Eukaryota; kingdom Metazoa; phylum Arthropoda; class Insecta; order Diptera; family Calliphoridae; genus Calliphora; species Calliphora vomitoria. Next base: position 130,968,421 of record OW818030.2, read on the forward strand.
ATTTTGATAAAATTTGGTACATATCATTTTTTCTGCTCAAGGACCAAGCCTATTGAAACTGGCTTAAATCGGTCCATTATTTCACCTAGCCCCCATATAAATTACCTCCCGATATTAGACTTTATCGGTCATAAATGTTTAATTTATATAGGTATCTACACATGTTTTTCTCCAAATAAGTTTTATATATACAGAATTTATGTCACCAAATTTTATTACGATCGGTCCATAATTAGTCATAGCTCCCATATAAGGCCTGCTTCCGATAATCACTTTAACGAGCATAAATCTCTTAAAAATGTTGGTATACACATAGAATGCAACATAAATAACTTTCATATAGACATTAGTCACACCACTTAATTTCATGGTAATCGGTCCATAATTGGTCATAGCCCCCATATAAGGCCCACTTCCGAAAATCGCTCACGAATATAAATTATTGAAATTTTGAAAGAAAAATTTTTTTGCTCATTTACTTAGTGTAGGGTATTATATGGTCGGGCTTGACCGACCATACTTTCTTACTTGTTAAATTTGAGCAATTTACGTCTTCTTGAAAAAACACGATTTGTGCCCGAAGTCGGCACTCTAAATCCTAATGTCGGCAATTTGTGACCCAATTGTCGGCATTGCATTTTTTATTAAGAAAATAATAAAATCTTAAAAGAATTCAAGCGGTCGTATATATGGAAAAACAACCATTGGTACCAAGGTCTTGCCATTTACTGAAAATACCAATAGCACTGTAATTGTTTCTTTTTCATTCCCCTTTTGTATGAAATATACATTCCGATACCCTTTTGGAGCCAAAACTTTGCCAGTTTTAGGGCACATACTAAAACTTGTTTCATCACCATTAAATATTCGGGATGGATGAGCTAAAATATCCAAAGCGCTCTGATCATTGAGACATTTCTTTAATCCATCAAACCATTTTCTTATGGCTTCCTCTGTCACTACCGCTCGACCCTAACTAATTCCTTCTGCTTCTCTAATTGATAGACAGGGATGACGTATCAAACACCCTTGATACCATTTCCTTCCTGGTCGGCCGTTTAAAAACGGTCTGGTTCGCTGTTCTTCCTTCACGATTGAACCGTGTTCAGCAAATCCTCACTTTTTAATGGAAATCCATATTTTGCTAGATCTTGGCACCATTTTACTCAAAGCTTTTCTTCAGAATCAGACAACACGGTTTGTGGCCCCATTTTCCTAGCACCTTCAGAAACACGTCCATATAATCTGTCCATATTTTTTACTGGCACCTAATAACGAAATCTTCCTTTCTCTTATTTCACAAAGAGCATTTTTTAAGGCTTCTTCAGGATATTGGTGCATGGGTCTTTTTCCTGGTGTGTCCATATTTGTAATTCTAAAATGTTAGGAAAATAATACCTTCTAAATCTCAAAATATTACTCGGTTTTGCGATCTCCAGACAAATAAAAGCTGCTGCCGACTTCAGGATTCTTTAAAAATACCCATTTGCCTAAAGTCGGCATCACTATGCCGACTATTGAAAATCATTGAAATTTTTGTTCCTAATGTCGGCATTGATTAAAATAACCAAACAAATTATTTTTTGTAAAATCTTTTACATTGGAGGTAATATTTAAACAAACTTTTATCTGTTAAAACCGCTTTAATAACAAAATCACTTAAATTAATATGGTTACTTACTTGTTTTAGTTGGCCCTGAAACTAAAAAATTTCTTAAAAAACAGGCACTACCGCACCTGTTGAAAGATGGTCACTGAATAAGGTCAAAAATAGATAAAAATACTCCTCTCACCCAAATTTAAACATTACATAAAGAGAAATGAGTGTATGTTAAATTAAAGTTAAATATTACTTTTGTATAAAATTATGGTTATTCCTATTTATTAAGCTTTTAACTCAAAAATGCCGACTACTGGGTCATGCCGACTATAGGAGCACTTACCCTACATAATATTTAAGTGATATGACAAAACAAAAGGTACATATAAATGTGTATTATAAATTACAAACAATCAATATTGTAAAATAGTAGTCGATATGTATTTCTCTATAATTGGAATCTTTAACATAAATATAAATGGAAAATGGGTCTATTTTCATATCGTCGCCCATTCGTTTTCATAGATATTCTTTGGTTTGATACTTTTGCTTAAAATCATTTTCAATCACATTTCCTTATTATTTTTAACTTTCTGCCATCAGGATTTTATTTTGCAAGCAAATACATTTATTTAAAAATGCCTCTATAATTTTAGCATTTTATCATATGTGTGACTAATTAATAATAAATGCATTTTGTGAAAATATTGCCCGCATTCATATACCGCTATTGTTTTATTAAGAGTTCATGTTTTCTTAATTAAAAAAATAATTTTGTATTATACCTATTTCCACATTTGCCCGCATTTACTTAATGTACAAATAATATACAATATGTAACTAATGATAAAGGACATATTTCATATTTTTATAACGAAAACCTTAGGCTACTCTACCCTATGATAGTCTAAGTGAAATCATACATACATATGTATGTGTAAATAATAGATCGAGTTGTCAGTTTATATGCCTGCATTGTGTTTGCTATTTTTCTTATCATTTATTTGACTTACTGATTCAACTGTACACATTAGGTCGGCACTCATAGCCACCAGTGGACGAACATAATAGATTATTTACCATTAAAAAACACGAATGTTAATGAAATTAATGAATATCAAATAAGATACACATCACTTTCAATAGCTGATCAGATTGTAATAGAGATCGAACGTTATTTATATGTTTTATTTTAATGCCGATCATTGCATTAGGCGATCCTTAAATCAAATACAACCAAGTGAAAATAGCAGGCATTTTCTTTTTGAAAAGTGATACTTAACTTACAGTGTACCTGCATTTGTTTTTCTTTGCAACAACAAATTCGTATACGTTTAAAAGAAGTCAAAAAAGTATCCCTTAACAGTCGAATTTCTAGCATCTCTGCGTGAACACCAAAACAATTATAAAAATAAAAACAACATCACTCACAAAATAAAAAGGGATATTGTTTTTTTTTTTTTTGTAGTTTTAGAAATGCTGTAGTAGTATGTCTAAAGTTAGCTATTTATTTCGAAATACACAGTAGACCTCCTGCAGTGATTTAGGGTTTCCACACTTAAGCACATTTTGTGGAATGTTCGGAAGATGGAACATGTTGAAAAAGTGAAACATGTGCTCGACTTAAAATATTTCACATTTCTCAGCATTTAAATTTGTTACAGTGTCACGAATCATGTGTCAATAATAATTGTTCAATGTAAGTGTTCATGAACTTATAATTGTTGCCCAACATTATTACGCTTGGAACAAGTTTTGAGAATCTTTTTTATAAATACAAGTTTTTAAATACCTATATTTACTTAAGAAATACTTGCTTATGCTTTCTTGAATCCATTAATGAGTTATTTCATTCGTTTTTATTCATTATGACATCTTACATTGATTCCATTATAAATTGATGTAATCCATTATAAATATATCACATGCACTATAGACGTACTTTAACTACACAATATTGTTCCCACGAATGGGATCTACATAGATATCGTTGCTACATTATTGGTTTTAAATCATTGATGAAGTTCAGCTTTTACTCGTTCTAAAAACAGACATACATTTAAATCAAATTCGGCTTTAAAACACGCTGAAGAATATCGGTAGCTTTCTCGTTAAAATACTATAACGAATCAAACTTTAGAAGACAAAATTTGATTTAAGGCAGAATTAGTTTTTTTGTATTGTAAAGTAATAAATAGATGGCTTCTTTAAATTAATGTAGAAAGCAAATAACGGATTTACTTTTTTAATAAGTTTCCAAAAATTTGTATCAACTTAACGTTACTAATAAGATACCTTACAGCAAGACTACTGACGCCACCAATGCTTTACACCAATTGATTTAGTTCGTTTTTAATGTCATAATGAATTAAAATTTACATTTTCCCAATGCGAATGCATTTTAGGTTTGTCAAGATCTGTCACCCTATTAGAGAGAGATAAATGTTCGAAAAATTTATTCTACAAAGAAAATGATCGAAAATTTGACTACAGAGAAAAATATTCACTATAGATAGTAAATTTACGTAGAGTGTAAATATTCTAAAAATTTACTATTGAGCGTTCATATGTAGAAAAGGTAATTTTAGAAAATCTGAAGATTTAACGACACAACACGTTAACAATACTCACAACAAGATAGTATTTTTTAGTTTAGCAGAGAAAATATGAATAATATTTTATTGAAAATTTTCTAAATGACATAGAACAAATTACAAAGTTAAGTATGATTTCGTTTTATACATTTTGAACAAGGTAAAATGAAACAAGTTATAAATCTAACATCCCCACTCGAAATCTACTTTAAAACAATTCTAAAAGTTTACAAAAATTTAAATGCTTTTCCTTGGAAACGGGTTTAGTCAAAAAATCAGCTAGTTGATCATTTGTAGATATTCCAATAAACGAAATTTGATTTGATTGGCGTTTTTCTCTTATGTAATGATGCCTTATATCAATATGCTTCGTTCTTAGATGATATACTTCATTCGAGGCTAAGTGATTGTCAGAACATGTTAGTAGGAATTTGATCGTTAAATTCAAAATTAAGTTCCTTTTCCAGCATTCTTAGCCACATGATTTCTTGCACTGCTGCCGATAACGCCATATATTCGGCCTCTGTTGTAGATAATGCAATGGTTGGTTGTCGTTTGCTATTCCAGGATATTGGTGCATTTTGTAATAAATTAACGTAACCAGTAACTGATCTTCGATCTTCCAAATCATTGCCCCAATCAGAATCTGTATACGAAATAAGATTATTATTACCACTAGTATAAAAATGTAACTTGTAATGAGTAGTTGCTTTCAAATATCGAAAAATACGTTTCACAGCTGTCCAATGAATTCGAAAAGGAGCTTTATTAAATTTACTTAAAAAATTGACAGCTTGACTTATATCAGGACGTGTGCATTGAGCAGCAAATAATAAACTAGTTGATACGGTACATTTTTCATTGTATCATCTTCACATTCGGATTTTGAAAATTTTTGATTAAGGTTCATTGGTGTAGATATTGGATTACAATTTTCCATTTCATATCTTTTCAACATATTTAAAATATATTCTTCTTGATCCAGAGTTATATGATCATCAGTTTTAATTATCCGCATCCTAAACATCGTTTTGCTTCACCTAAAAATTTCATTTTGAAATTTTCCATTAATTTGTTTTAAATAATTGACTAAAATCTATATCTTTCGTAAATAGGAGGATATCATCTACATAAAGCGCCATAAAAGTAATATTGTTACCTTCAATTCTGTAATAAATGAAAGGATCAAGTTAAGAGCGTTTCATACCATATTTTTGTAAAGCATCATTCAATTTATTATTCCAAACATGACAATCCATAAAGTGCTTTCTGCAACTTTAAAACATGTCCATTGGGAACTTTCACAACTGATGGCGCTTCAACATAAACATTATCCACCAAATCACCTTGTAAAAAAGCAGTTACTGCATCCATTTGTTCAATTTTCAAATTGTATCTTGCAGCTAAAGCCATTAAATAACGTATTGATGTATATCGGACAACTGGTGAAAAAGTTTCTTCGTAGTCAATTCCTTTTTGTTGTGTGAAACCTTTGACTACAAGCCTGGCTTTATAACGAATTGAATCATCCTGTTCCTTTTTCTTCTTGAAAACCCATTTTGTCTTAATTACATTACATTTATTGGGTTTTGAAACTACTATCCATGTTTTATTTTCTTCTATGGACGATAATTCGCTATTAATAGCTTCTTGCCACTTTTGGTTTTCTCTTGATGAAAGAGCTTCTTCAATTCTATTTGGTTCTTCTTCGGAAAGTTCAGCACAATCACTTCTAGGATTGGATTCCCCCAGTGCACCATCATTACAGCTTTTAGTTTCCACAATTTGACAATCAGTAGTTTCACTTGAGTCTAAAGTTTCTTCAATATTATTGGAATCGTTAGTTGCTTCTACTTGGTCAGATTCTTGACATTGTATTCAACGATATTGCGGATATTTTATTTTTTACACATACATACAAACTAAAACTTCTCTTACTTCCCATGAACGCTCTAGAGCAGACATACGCAAAGAGCCACCTTACAGACCTACCTAAATAAAAGCGTAAGGCGGAACGTTTTTTCCCGCTTAGCTTTAACGCTGAAATGTCATACCTAAATAAGAGCGGCAACGCTACGCCAAACAATAAAAACAAGGTTATCAAAAAAACAAGTAAGAGAGCTATATTTGGCTGTGCCGAATCTTATATACCCTTCACCAAATTATACGTTAAAATAAAATTAAAAAAAAATTTTTTTTCAAAATAGCTTTTTTAAGTTTTTTCCAATTTTTTAAAAAAATTTTTTTTTAATTTATTAGTGAAAAAAATTTATGACAAAAGAAAGTTTTTTGTGAAAAAAATTCGGGTTAAAAAATATTTTTCCCGATTTTGACCCATTTTAGGTCCAACTTTGTGTAGCCTTATATACATCGTTGCAATAGACTTTGAAATATCTATCATTAGATATCCATATTGTCTATATTTATGACTTAGTAATCGAGATATAGATAAAAAAAATAGGCCAAAAATAGAGGTTGTCTCGGATTTTTGCTTATATCGAATAGGAAACTTTTCGAAAGCATGTCTGACAGAATTATTGAGGGTTTGGATCCCGAAGATATCTGGGGTCTTCAGAAAATTGATTTCAACAGACAGACAGACGGACATGGCTAAATCGACTCCGCTATATATAAGGATTCAGAATATATATATATACTTTATAGGGTCGGAAAATTATATTGTGGAAATTACAAACGGAATGACAAATTTATATATACCGTTCTCACGAAGGTGAAGGTATAATAAATATAACAACCCGGATTATTTAAACAATAAAGTACATACAGTTTCTGATTTTTGTTTTGTGATTTGTAAACTAAAATCAAAAAAACTAAATATTAAAGTTTAAAAAAGGAGTTTCTTGCATTTTTGTATGTATATGTTTACATTTCTTGTGTTTTGCAACTAACAATCGGATTGTCCAATTGCAAAGCGTTGCCGCCGCGTTACTTCGGTATGCTGCATACAAATTGTATGGGCATGAGAATTTTTGACAAGTAAAAAACGCCTTCCGCTCCAATTTAGGTATGCGTGTTTTATTTTCTTTCACACGTACGTAATTGGCAAAAAGTTTACAAACCTTTGTCTCAGTGCAATGAATGCCAGAGAGCGTTACTCAAAAAACGCAAATACAAAAAAAATTTTACGCTATGCCGATGTCTGCTATAGAGCTTAGTTGAATGCTGTCAAGCAACGGAATGAGATATTCGTATTTTATACGTTCTTGTTGTGTGTTTTGTTTACAATCGTGTTGTGTACGTGCAAATTGACGAAAATCTTCGTAACCTGAACAATATGAACGCGCATCACTGCTATGGAGAGTAAATGTTCGAAAATTCTCTTTAAGAGTAAATAATCGAAAAATTAACTATAAAGAATTTTCGAAAAATTATCAATATTATCAATTTTAATACGATAATAAATTTTGCTAGTTTTATTGAAAACAGGACTATTCGAACTATTTTTCTTGTTTTTTTTTTATTTTTAATTTGGTACTGTAAAACGAAAGCTGTCGTTTCCATAAAATAACAGCTAACGTTACTAATAAAATCATCATCAGAATAAACATAAATAATTATACAAATTTTACCAAAATTATCCAACGAAGTTTACCATTAATTTTGATCGGTTTCGAATCGGCAAAAAACTTGGTTATTTATGAATTATTTTTTTTTATGAAATTAACTTTTTGTTCTGTGAAATTATTTATATTTAACATGTATTTTTGATCAGCCTTCAGGTTTTTTAAAACATATTTGCTTCTTAATATTTTTAGGCTTCAAGTAGTGCGAAAACTGAAAAACCTGCTAAGAAAAAAGAAGAAACAAGTGGAAGAACCAGTTCGGCGAGTAATAAGCGTAAAAACGAAGATTCTAAGGCTTCAGGTATACTATTATTTACACAATATCTTCTTAATTTGATAAACCCCAAATACATTTCATACAAATTTCTAATTTAAATTTAATTTCAACATTTCAGGCAGCAAAAAGAAGCGCACAGAAACTGGAAAGGATGAAACGGACACTGAATCCGTATCCGAAGGTTCAACAAAACATTCAGAACTTACTGGATTCGACAAAGGTCTTGAAGCCGAAAAAATATTAGGAGCTTCAGATTCAAATGGCGGCCTTTATTTCCTCATACAATTCAAGGGTGTCGATCAAGCTGAAATGGTGGCTGCCCCAGTAGCACATGTTAAAATCCCCCAAATGGTCATTAAATTTTACGAAGAACGCCTTTCTTGGTATTCGGATAATGAGGAATGAACACGTTATGTTTGTCCTGTAAAGTATATCTACCTATAGGTTCTATTGTCTAAGTTTTGTTCACTTCCATAATCATATCCATACGCTAAACTGAAGAAACAATTGCCACTTCCTCGAAAAGCTCAACTCGTTATTACACAAAGAAAAAACGAGTACATATTCGGCAATTTCTATTTTTATTCTCAATATAAATACAAATTAGGGTATTATTTTACTGTTTTCTTTTTCTTTATCAATTTTCTGTACAAAAACAAAAAAAAATGAAAAGAATTACTGCTAAATTTTTGGGAAATTTTTCTTTTTTTTTAACTATTAATAAAAAAAAAACAATATCAATTTACCCTTGATTAAGATTATAGCTTTTATAGTCTAGATGAATATTCAATTAATTTTCTTTTATGTAAAGTCTTGTGTTTGGACCAAATTTCCTAATATTTACATAATAAAAACAGTTTACTAAAAACATTCAACATATTTTTGTGTTTAATTGTATGCTTTAATAATTAAAATATAATGGCAAATATTGTTATTTTGTTTGGAGAGTTGTTAAAAACAATTTTTTATTATTACATTTATGTAGCATGCTTAGGGCGCTCATTGCCCAGAGTTGTATCATAACTAAAAATTAAAAACCGTTTTGTACAAAATAGTCCTCGTAGCTAATTTTAGAAGTCATATATGGATTCAGCAGGTGAAATTACCAGAAAGGAAGGTTTCCAGCCAAATCCGCCCACTAGTTTAGGAGATAAATGCAAAAAACAATTCATCAATAGTTTTTGAAGAATATTGACAAAAAATTTATTATTTTTTTGTTGCTTTTTTTATTATATGATTTATATAGCATAAGTTGGGGCGTTAATTATTTAGAAGTGGCCTTTATGAAAACTGATGATTCGTGTTTTTTCATCAACATTTTTTTCATAATAAGTATCGGTCCTGCTGAATATAGCAGAACGTAAAAAAAGAAAATTAATTACACTTTAAGGTATCTTAATAATTTTTGAAATTTAAAAAGATTGTTATGTTTCCAATCAATATTAGAAAAAATATTTTTTGTAATCGAAAAAAAAAAAATGGTTAACAAATTTTTGACCATTGCCTGAATATATTGAGTGATTTACACAATTTATTAAAATACGGGTGTTAATTTATTATAATTTTTAATTAATCATTTTAATTAAACATTTTCTTTATGTACTTACCGATTGAAATTTTGTAATTAAATGAAAAACCGTTTTTTTTTTTATTTTTGTAAATATTTTATTAAATTTGCATTAGAAATATTTTTATTTTTACAAAACCAGTAAACACAATTTGTGTTTCATAATGTTCAATATTTTTTAAATCCAAGGAAACGGGATTTGCGTTCCCAAGTACTTTCGAATATCAGACTTGTGGTGTAAATTCAAAATACATATTACATCAAAAAATATATATATTGTCCCAATTTTATCAGAAAAGAAAACTTAAAATTGTTATTCTTTAGTAATTATACCCTTCACCTTCGTGAGAATATATGTACCCTATAAATTTGTCATTCCGTTTGTAATTTCCACAATATAATTTTTCGACCCTATAAAGTATATATATTCTGGATCCTTGTAGATAGCGGAGTCGATTTAGCCATGTCCCTCTGTCTGTTGAAATCAATTTTCTGAAGGCCCCAAATCTTCAATAATTCTGTCAGACATGCTTTCGAGAAGTTTCCTATTTAAAATCAGCAAAATCCGTCCATAAATAACGGAGATATGAGCAAAAATCCGAGACAACCTCTATTTTTGTTGCCTATTTTTGATTTATATCTCGATTACTAAGTATATTATGGATAAATAAATAAATATCTCGATTACTAAGTCATAAATATAGACAATATGGATATCTAATGATAGATATTTCAAAATCCATTGCAACGATGTATATAAGGCTACAGTAAGTTGGACCTATAATGGGTCAAAATCGGGAAGAATATTTTTTAACCCGAATTTTTTTCACAAAATACTCTTTTTTCACAAATAATTTAAAAAAAAAAATTTAAAAAAAATTGGAAAAAACTAAAAAAAAAATTTCGAAAAAAAATAATTTTTTTAAATTTTATTTTAAAGTATAATTTGGTGAAGATAAGATTCGGTACGGCCGAATATAGCTCTCTTACTTGTTTTTGTTGCAATTCATTAACATTTAAGGTTGAAATTTGTGCATAACCCATGTTTGAAGGCAGTATTAATCTAAACGTATCGTAAAGTTTTTGCAATTTTGTAAGAAAAACTAATATCACAAGAGAGCTCTCTTTACCATACGTTTAGATTAATACTGCCCTCAAACATGGGTAATGCACAAATTTCAACCTGAAATGTTAATGAATTGCAACAAAAATTACTAAAGAAAAACAATTTAAGTTTTCTTTTCTGATAAAATTGCGACATTATAAATATTGTTTTATGTAATATGTTGTTGGCTTGATCTAGAATAGAATTGAAATATTTTTTATTTAAAATTTAATAAATTTTTACAATAATTTTAAACTCATACATCAGTCCCCTAATTAGCAGAAACAACATATTTCAACAATTAACATTATACTTAATTTTTTGACTTGTAAAAAAAAAAGAATTTTAAATATACAGTGAAACTAGGTTATAATGAACTCTGTGGGACAAGAACAAATAGTTCGTTACAAGCGCGATAATTTAATATTGACTAAATAAAAACATAACAAAATTTTAAAATTTGGTTGAAAATATAATTTGCCGGACATATGGCTGTTCCTGACGAAGCGTATTCATGACATACAATTTTGTTCCACTTTTTCCAGCATTGCTGCATAAACCAGTGACTTCACGTGGCCCCACAGAAAATAATTGAGAGGTCTCAAATCTCACGGTCTTGTAGGTCCATATTTTCAAAATAAAACATTGACCGTAATGCGAGCTCCCGCTTAATTTTTGAATCAAACAGTGCATTTTTCTGGATGTAATGGATTCTATAGGGTCTGTTGTGAATTGGTCTCACTCCATATGCAGCAATTTTGTCCATTAACAAACCCACCAAAAATGAGCCTCATCGCTGAACACAATATTGCGATAAAATAGTCGTGTATAAGTTGCGCGAATCGATGACTGATTTTCAAAGTAAATTTGGATAATTTGGTAGCGTTGTGCAAGCGTCAATCTATTCATGATGATTTGTCAGATCATAAATGTTAAAAAGTGAGCGCAGTATGACAGTTCGTTTGACAGTTAATACTTTCGTAAGTTGTATAGGTCTTAAAAAACACCCATTACATATTTCTAAAATGTTTTGTATTAGTTAGTTGATATTCTTTGCAATCATGAAATTTTGATATTTGTTTTTCATATATTTCTTAAAGTATTTAAATTGTTTTAAGGGAGTAAATTACATACAAATGAATGAAATTGTGTCACACGGATAAAAAAGTAGTTTGTTTTAACGGAGAGTTCGTTATGGCAGTTGTTTTTTTGTATGAAAATTGTTAACGAAAAGTCTGGTATTAAAAAAAGTTCGTTATAATCCAGTTTTACTGTGTATTTATATACCAATTTTCATAGAAAAAATAGATATATGTATATTACTGTATATTTAAATATTCTCATGTACATTGCATACAAAGTATTTTATTTAAATTAGATACTTATGCACAAATAAATTACGTTTTAAAATTCTGTTGGAAATTATTAATTAGAGTGATTAAAAACGTTATTTTTTTAGTACAAAAGTAATATATTGCTACCTTAATATAGAAAGGCCCTAACTAATGTTTTCCTTACTTTACAGGAGAAGGAAAAAACTTAATAAAACTTAAGGGTTTGTAGTTGCGATTTTTTTAACACATATTTTTATAAAGGTCTTAACCAATTTAATGTTGTGGCATTTTATTTTATGAATGTTGTATTAGGAGATTATCTATCGAAGTATGCAAAAATCTCAATTTAGGGCCATTCTATATTAAGGTAACGATATTGTATGAGGCATTGAGAATAGACGTAGAGCGGAAACTTTCCTGTCAAAGACCTAACTCAGTTGTCAGAAACCTAAGTGCTGAAATGTATTAGTAGAAAAAACTATGTGAAAACAAATACACGAGTGTTGTTTGTGTGATTATTTTGAGTATTTTTTTTTCAGTTTTTTTCTAGTTTCCGCTCTATGTTTCTCTCTGGTATGAGGTTTCATGTATTAATTGTACAGCAAAAATTGTTACTTTTAAATAATTTTTTTTAAATTTGGGTTTTTGAAGTCACGAGTTTATGTGAACAAGCCAGATACTCTGGAAGTGTAGACTAGAGTGTTTTCACTACAATGATTACATATTCGGTAAGAAGAGACCAATTAATGGCGGTGTCTACTTTACCTTAATCATCTTTAAATAGTAATGGAAGCAAGTTTAAGACCCAAATAATAATTTAAAAATATATGAAATTAGATATTTCGTTTTATTGTAAAGATGTAACAAAATAACATCCAGTGTTTTTGGGCCACCATTTTGATCTTTATATGAATATTTATAATAAAAACCTCAGATTTTATTAATAATCAATTTATTCCTTTACAGATCTGTGGATTTAAAAAAAAGACGACATTTATAATATGAATTATTACCAATCAGTCAATATAAATACAGATTTATTTAAGAAGAACCTACATTCAGACATATGTTGGTACACATGTATTATATACATATGGGCAATTCCATGTCATCGTAAGTGACATTTGTACGGCTATAGAATGGAATAGATTTTGCAAAAATAAGAGTAACGAGAAATAATTTAGTTTTTTTGAATAAAAAAATTATAATAATAATAAGTACATTCGAAACATTGTTGTTCAAAATATCGAGCGAAATAAGGGTATATCGTACGCGAATACATGATAAAATATGCGTAAATCTGCGAGTCGTGTGTGTCGTTTTTTTAATTTGTTACACTTAACCAACTATTTTTTCTTTATAATCCGTCATACATATTTAAATAAAAAAATCTTAGAATGATTTTATAAAAAATAAAACACATTTTTCTTGAAAAAAGTTTCAAAGGTTTTTATTTTTTCAGTCGTGGTTGACATATTCATGGGATTGCCCATAGGTATGTTTGTATGTTTCTACATATGTACTATGTATATGTACACAGAACTTTTTGTGGGTCAATGATTTGCTTTATATCGATTTTAAATAGAAAACAAAGAAATATTTTTGGAACATAAAAACAATTTCTTGGCGAACGGATTTGGAGTATTCTGAAATGTTTATATACAGTATTCGCCATAATTAAAGCACCTCCTGAATGGATTTTTTCATATCATAATTTTTTGGATAAAAAAGGTTTTTTTTGGGATGTATTTTGTATATATTTTAATAACTTATATTGTTATTGTTCATATAATGTTCATATGGTAAAAGATAATTTTATGAACAACTAATTTAAAATGATAAAACATATAAAAACACAAAACGAGACGGACAAAATAAAAGCACCTCCTTTTAAGACGTTTAAAAATTTGACTATGCTACTGCATATTTGCAATGTCAGTTAACGGGGTAGTCTAATAATTTAAGTTCTATTCAGTTTATTGTGAAAAACAATGGATGGCAAGGAACAAGTACTCCAGTGAATTTAAAATTAAATTTATTGAAGACTGGAGGCTTATCACGGCATGAATTGAGTAAACAATATTCAATTAACCGATCAGTTATTTCCCGGCTGATTCCAAAGTTTTTGCAGACTGGTCGTATATCACCGGGACATTCTGGAGGACGTCCGCTTAAAACCACACGATATGATGATTCCTTGATCAAAGGAGCAATGCAAAAAGATCTTACAGTATCTGCTAGTCAAGTAAGAACAAGTTTAAGATTATGCGTTAGCAAAAGAACAATCCGTACAAGACAGTAGAAGCACGATTATTCAGCCGATGACCAGCAAAAAAACCGTTTATATCAGCTAAGAACAAGAAAGCTAGACTGGAGTTTGCCAAAGCCCACATCGACTGGAGTGTCAAAAAATGGAAGACAGTACTGTTCTCTGACGAATCCAAATACAAATTAAAAACTTCCTATGGAATAAGGGACGTACGCGGACGAAAAGTAGAAATACTGAATCCTAAGTATTGCAAAGGAACAATTAAACATGAAGGGGGCAATGTAATGGTCTGGGGTTGCTTTTGTGGTCAAGGAATTGGGCCAATTCATAAAGTTAATGGGATTATGGATCAGTTCATGTACCGTGATATATGGAAAGATGTAATGTTGCCTTATGCCAATGAAGAGATTCCACTTATAGGGAGATTCCAACAGGATAACGATCCTAAGAACACCTCCAAAGTTTGTAAGACTTGGTTACATTGGTTTGCTCAATCTCCCGATCTCAATCCTATTGAGAGCTTGTGAAAATTGCAGAAATAAGGATCAGCAATTTTCACGATTAATTTCAAGGCGTTATTATAGCCTGGGAAGGAATATCGCAAGACATCATAAAAAACTTAATATCTTCTATGCCTAAGAGATGTGCTTGTGTCATCCAAAACAAAGAATTTGCAACAAAATATAAATTCAAAAAATTTTTTATTATATCCATGAAGGGGTGCTTTAGTTTTGTCCGTTTGATTTTCCAGCTTTAAATATCTTTTGATTTAATGTTGCCTCTTATAGAAAGATTAACTTTAAAAGTATTTGTTTATCAATAGTGAATATATTTACAATTGAAAATAATACATAATAAAAATTTAAAATTTATTTTTTACAAAAAAATATAATACGAAAAAAATTCACTGAGTGGGTGCTTTAGTTATGGCCAATACTGTACATATAAAATTGATTTAACAATGCATGATTTAATCTACAAATTTTATTTAATCTCTTTTGACTGCTAGATTTTGCAGCAAAACTTACTAAATCTTACATTTTCAGAAGTAAAATTTTATTTGATAAAACGAAAGCATTTTTATTCCTTTATTGTGGACTTTGGATTAACCTCTGCACTACATTCGATAACATCAGGCGGATATTACTGCTAATATCCGCCTGATGTTATCGAATATCTGAGGATATCTGTATATTTACTGATGCCATTAATGGATTAGCGGGTGTTTTCACGACATCTAGATTAAGCGAAGAATACCAGGTGTCATTAAATGAGATAGCGAGACATTCTAGGATAATGCTAACATGGGTCCCTGGACATGGTGGTAATCGGGGTATTTGTATAGCAAACGATTTGGAAATAATGAAGCGATGAGGGGCTAGGAGGCAATCGACACATTTTCTGGTATTTCATTTGCCAACTATAGGGCGATTGTTCCACCTGTGTAATTACGAGCTCCACCTGGCCCGTATATGATGCCGGCAGGACGAATCTACTTATGGGATTCCCTCCTGAGCAAATAATGCTAATTGTTTCTATCATTACATGACACTGTCTAATTGAAACATATGCTAGAAGGAATGGGCCTAAGGTTCAATGACTACTGCAGAAGCTGTGATAATGAAGAAGACGAGGAGACTGTGTTACACCTATGCTACCATTGTCCGGCTGTGTCCAATATGAGGGAGTGCATATTTGGAACACGCTTCCTCTCGTGTCTAGAAGAGCTACCGGGGATGAAGCTGAGATTCATCCATTCCTTCATAACAGAATCTGGTTGGTTCAATTTAAAAAAACAAGTATCGAATAGGACACCTGCTGCTTACTCTTGGGTATCACAACGGTTTCAACTTTTGAATGGACCCAAGAGAGCTGCTTGAAGAGTGGCTTCCCATGGATCCTAACCTAAAGCATTTTTAATCACTCAATATTTTGTTATTATCATTCTTACCCTAATTATCACTACGTATAGGCTATGTTTTAACTTAAAGTTAAACTGATAGTTTTCATACAAAAATTATTTTAACTAGTTTTAACAGTATAAATATAAGTTAACACATAAACAGACTTTGTGTTAATGGGGGTTAGAACTAGTGATGAAGATATAATTTAAGTTATTTACAGACTACAATACTGTGTATTACCACAGTTGAAAAGAAATATAATTAGAGCTAGTTTCTGGGATAAAGATAATCTACATTCTTCGTTTAAACCTAAATTAAACTAAAAATTGTGTTTCTCACTTATTGTTTACTAGCTTGACCCGGTGCGCTTCGCTACCCCTGTCGATGTAAAAATCGGTTCAGCCGATTAGTAATTATTGTTTAAAAACTAAAGGTACCAATTTTACCCGTTTTTCCCCCTTTTTATCCCTTTCTGGTCCAAGTATTGAAAAAATTTATAGCCTATTGACGCTTCCAAGTAAGGATCTATCTACGTTCCAAATTTCAATAAAATCGGTTCAGCCGTTTAGGCGTGATGCTCAAACAAACAAACAAACAAATAAACAAACAAACAAACTTACAAAGACATTTATATATTTACTAGCTTGACCCGGTGCGCTTCGCTACCCCTGTCGATGTAAAAATCGGTTCAGCCGTTTAGTAATTATCGTTTAAAAACTAAAGGTACCAATTTTACCCGTTTTTCCCCCTTTTTATCCCTTTCTGGTCCAAGTATTGAAAAAATTTATAGCCTATTGACGCTTCCAAGTAAGGATCTATCTACGTTCCAAATTTCAATAAAATCGGTTCAGCCGTTTAGGCGTGATGCTCAAACAAACAAACAAACAAACAAACAAATAAACAAACAAACAAACAAACTTACAAAGACATTTATATATTTATATAGATATAGATTTACGATATAATCTAGGTTTAACTGAGCATCATTGCCGAGTTAAACCTAAGTATAAAATGCTAAAGCACAAACAGTTATAAAATAAACAATTCAGCACAGCAGCTCTTTGTTTTGATTTGCTTTATTAACATCAATATAACTTTTAATATACATTTTATATACTTTGATGTCCCTTTTTCTTTTACAAAGTTAAAATTTACCAAAAAAGTTATGTACGCGGTTGCTTTTTCTTATAAAATTTAAAGTATTGCCATATTTATATGAACAATTTTGAGTAATGCAGATGTGATTTGACTGAAAAGTATGGCAATGCTAACAAAATTAATCCATTAGTGAGAAACACAATCATTGGTTAAATCCTGGCTAAATATATTTCAGGTTTAATATAACAGCATGTTAAGCTACGTTTAACTGACAAGTAAGAAACTAGCTCTTAGTGCGTTTTTTTTTCAAAAAGCGCTGACTTGAAAAAAAATATGAATTTTGGGTTATTAAAGAGCGTTGTCCGCAACAACTTTGTGTAAAATCGTAATTTCTTAAAAAATTTTAATAAAAAATACAAGATAAAATTAAATAAGAATATTAATATACAAAACGAAAACACCTTCCGCTCCAAATGGTTTTAATTCCTACATTATTATTCTGATCGAATTCTGATTTGTTTTTGTAATAACTCAGTTTTTCTTTTTAAATTTTGCTAAAGAAATTGCTTAACAATTTAAGAAATACAAAGAAATATCATCTCCACTTAGAAAACTTAAGAAGCGATTTAATTCCAAAATAAAATTACTCGTTCGGAATGGTATTCTGTGGCAGGGGTTTGAGATTATTTGAATATGTTAAGAAAACATTACAACGGGATTTGTTGGTGGGCATGACTAAAGTGCAATAACCACTAAATGGATTCAAGAATTGATAAATATATAATCAAAGTTCATAAAGTGTATTACAAAACTAGTGCCAAGTTTGAAAGGTTCAAACTTGTCAGGCATGTCCTGACACTCACATCTCGTATAACATTTACGATTGTAACTTGAACTAGCAAGAGAGGTGTTTTGTAAATCACAAGAGTGTGTACTGAAGTGAACTGATATATTTAGACTAAACCAAACTTTAAAAAAACAATTCCTAATTCAAAATTTTTTTTTATGGTTAGGAATACTTAAGGACTGAGATCGTAAAATTCTTAACACACGTTTTTCATTAAAACTTTTAACACAAGTATTATTTGATTTTTTTTTTTAATCAAGTTACCTTTGTATAGCATGTCAGTTATTATGTTTAATGTCAATTATGTTCATTTGTTGTTAATCTGATTAAAATGAGTGACCAAAAATTATTAACTATTTTCAACAAAACCCAACTTGGTTCTACAAAAAGTTGGCCACACAATCAAAGGTCTGGTATCAAACTTTTTCCAATGTCATTTAACAGTATCGGAAGAACTTATCCGTTGATATAAAACCTGGTTCAGGTAGAAGAAATGATCCACATCATGTTGATAAAGCCAATAAATAGAAAGCATTTTCAAAAGAGCTCCCAACATCTCCGGCAGGAAAGCAGCCCGGTTAGGTCAGTACTCGGACTATTTGGTACGAAAAGTTAAAGCCAATGAAGGTTTAAAAGCATACAAGGCTCAAAAAGTTACTGACAGGAACTCTGCTAAACATTTAGAGGCCAAAGACAGAGCACGAAAATTGAAGTCAAATTTTATACAACAATGGATGTAAGTATGGAAAATTTTTCGCAGCTTCTGGGTAAATTTTTTTATGTTGCAGATGCTCGAGGGAATGTTGTAGGAAAGTTTAGGACCCAAAAGCAGCAAATTTTCCCAAAAAGTTCTTGGTATGGCAAGCAATATGCAGTTGCGGCAAAAAAGCCAAACATTTGTTGCAAAGGGCTCTATAAATACCGAAATTAACATCAAGGAATGTTAACAAAAAAGGATGTTTTCATTCATAAGACTTCTTAATGTGTCCACTTATTTTTGGCCTGATTTGGCATCTGTCACTATGGTAAGAAAGGTGGTAAAAGAACAATAATGTGGTATTTGTACCAAGAGAGGCAATTCCTCCAAACTGCCTGGAGCTGAGTTCAGTGGAGAGATATTGGGATCTTTTTAAAAGAGAATTGAAGAGTACAAAAAAGGTGTCCAAAAGTGTGGTAGATTTTAAACGGAGATGGACAACCTGTTCGAACAAAGTGACATAAAGTACTATAAAAACCATAATGGAAGGGTTTTCGAAAAAGGTTCAAAATTTCATCATTAGTGATTAAAACTATACAAATATTTGTTTTTTGTAAATTGTAATAATAATTTCAATCAAATACAAAAGATTCAAGACTGTAAGTTTAGTGGTTTCATTTTTATTAACATATATGTAAGTTAAAAATTTTTCGATCTCAGTCCTTAATTCCTAATCCAAAATTTATCTTTTTTATGGAATACTCTTAAATATACACATGTATGTAAAAAGCGGAAGGTATAAGGATTTTATATATATTTTTTTGCTGGTTATGGTAAGTGAAATATGAAATAAAGATGTACAAAAATGATCTCGACACTGTACTAAATACAAATAAAATTTGACTTATAATTAATTGTTTCACAACACTTTTTTACTAAAATTAGTTTGTAAGAACAGGTGTGTTTAATACAGAAAAAAAAGTAGGATACAAATTTGTCACTTGTATTTCAAAATTAAAATGGAGCTGCACAAGCGTAAATCTGTGAAAATAAAACATAAATCATGTGATGAATTTCAAATCGTTCATATTATTGTTAGACAATTAGCAACAAAAACAAATTTTTTGTTTTTTTGAACAAATCTCAACAAGCTGAAGATATGTATAAATAAGTAAATTTTGTTTGTTTCTTTTGGAAGCAAAATATTAATAAACAAGTAAGAGTGGAATAAATGGCAGCCGACGAATCTTTAACACCCTTCACCTTGGTGTCAACTATAAGAAAAATCCGGTTTGTATACCTAACCCAGTAACCAATTACGCGGCTAGTTTTAAGTGATTTTCTTGCCTGTAGTATTGATTCAGAAGAGATTCTGATAATCTGATAAATTATGTGGTTTTTGGACACTGATGACTTTAAAGCCAAGTTTACATTGCCCCACAAGTAATATGATTTGTCAGATTTTTGCGAATGGGATCGCCTAAACGTAATTTGTAATGAAATCATCTGACAGTGAGAGAAAATACGGATGAAAATTTTAAAAATGAGTCGTATTAGATCAGGGTTGCATTTGTATGAAAAAAGCAAAAAAAACTCTAACAGCTGTCATCATCTTACTTCTTACTTCATACTGATCGTGTAAAAGCAACAGTCAAACGATTTTCATCACTTTTTTTCACACGGATGAATTTTAATTTTATTATTACTTCGTAAAGTCGTATTGTCTAAAGGCACCTTGAGCTGATATTTTCCAATTCAAATCTGACGACAACTTAGTGCAATGGTAAGTTAAAAAACGATGGCAGAATCAATTTTTGGTTCATATCCCAGTTCTTTATGGAAAATTTTTCAAAATTTTACGATATTTAATAGCAAAATGTTATATATTCATGGTATTTTAACCAATATACGGACATTATCAAATCGAGGATCTATTCTGGATAAGTAATTATTTCGAAATTACAAACGAAACAATGGCCACATAAATTTGATAATTAATGCGAGTTATTTTGAAAATTAACGTTAGAACTTATATTACCCAGGGTAGAGTATAAAATGTTGATACATATGTGACAGATATTTAAATACATATGTACACAAAATATATATACATATACTATATTTATTTTTTCCTAATTTTTTGCACGGAGAAAACATTTTTTTTTTTTTTTTATATTTTGCTTTAAAAAATTGTTAATAAATTGTTGTTTTTTTTTTTCTCCCTGTTTTTCCATGTCAATATGTTTGTATAACTTTTTCATATGTATTTGTAAGTATATTTTCTGATTTTTTTGAGTGAATTTTCAGCAAAATTATTTCTGCTCTTCAAAAAATAAAAAATTTACATTTAAGTTAAAAATATAAATAAGTTGTTCTGGACTTATTAAATAAACATCTTAGGCTGAAATATTTAGTAAAGTCTTATACTTGCAACAGTTAATAACTGTGTCTCAACACCTATAAATTCAAGCAAAAGTAAAAAAATAAAAAAAAGGTGGGAAAAATTTCAGTTTAAGAAAAAGAAAATGTATATAAAAAAAAAAAATCATAACAGTGTTACGTGCTTAACTAATAAAAATATTTAAATTTCATTAAATATTTGTTTATGCAATGTTATCTTTTTAAACAAAAGTTTTTTATTGTATGGTTTTTTAAAGAAAAGTTAAAAAAAAAAAATGATTGGCTAAAGGCCAATTTGTTAATCATTTTGTCGTTTTTTTCTAAAAAAAAACTCATCATAATTTTACTTATTAATTCCATCAAAAATATTTGCCCAATTCAACAACATTTTTTGCTAATGATTTGATTTTTTTTTTTTTTTTGGAAAATATAAACTCTAATATGTATAAAAATTAAAAATTCTTGGAAAAATCTAAAAAACTAAAATATAAATAAATTACTCCTTTTCTAGCGTTTTTAATTTATAACTAAACTAGAATTTAATAGTTTAAGGGCCATTATTACAACTTGCCTTTATGTTCGTAATAGTAAAAGATAACTTTAAGTACTAGAAAAAGGTAGCTTTAAAGTTAACTTTTACTATTACGAACATAAAGGCAAGTTGCAATAATGGCCCTAAGTTTTTTTTTTTTTTCAAACATTACAATTTCTGGATCAAAATGTTAAATGTGGAATGAATTAATATTACATTAAAATATGAGTAATTTGTAATAGCCTTTTAAGGTATATAGCTAAATATAGTTAAATTCTACATCTGTACAGCGTTATCAATTAAATACGGATTGAAATCTTTTTGGAAATAAAGATTTAATTTTCCATATGACTTTAAAATTCGTGTAAATCTATTGTATTAAATACATCTTTTCAAGTTTTACTACGGCTATAATCTGGATGACTATATTGTGGCTATACGGTGTTTGGAAAGAAATTGCTCATATTTTTATACCCTTCACCTTCGTGAGAAGGGTATATATAAATTTGTCTTCCGTTTGTAACTTCCACAATATAATTTTCCGACCCTATAAAGTATATATATTCTGAATCCTTATAGATAGCGGAGTCGATTTAGCCATGTCCGTCTGTCTGTCCGTTTGTTGAAATCAATTTTCTGAAGACCCCAGATATCTTCGGGATCCAAATCCTCAATAATTCTGTCGGACATGCTTTCGAGAAGTTTCCTATTTAAAATCAGCAAAATCCGTCCATAAATAACGGAGATATGAGCAAAAATCCGAGACAACCTCTATTTCGGGCCTAAGTCATAAATATAGACAATATGGATATCTAATGATAGATATTTCGAAGTCCATTGCAACGATGTATATAAGGCTATACAAAGTTGGCCCTACAATGGGACAAAATCGAGAAAATATTTTTTAACCCGAATTTTTTTTTCACAAAAAACATTCTTTTGTCATAAATTTGTTTCACTAATAAATTTAAAAAATAAAAAATTTTAAAATTGGAAAAATCGTTTAAAAAACAATTTTGAAAAAAAAAAAATTTTTAAATAAAAAAAAAAATTAAAAAAATTTTATTTTTTTTTATTTTAAATTATAATTTGGTGAACGGTATATAAGATTCGGCACAGACGAATACAGCTCTCTTACTTGTTTAATTTCAAAATGGGAGAAAGGACCTTCGGATAGTCCTTTTATTTTTTATACCCTTCAGCATGAGTGGCAAGGGTATATATATATTTCCCGCCCCATAAAGTATATATATTGTGGATATATACAGCGTAGTCGATATAACCATGTCCGCCTGTATGTTGAAATCAACTTCCAGTAGCCCCCAAATAACTTACATACATGATTCATACATCAATATATCTAATCTAATAATAGATATTTCAAAGACCTTTCCAACGATGTATATAATTTAGATCTAAAATGGATCAAAATTGGAAAAAATATTTCATAACTCGAGTTTTTTTTTTCATAAAAAATAACTGCTGTATTAATACAAAACACTGAGCTTCCTAAAATATCATACTGACTACTCCCAATTATAATTAGGGCTTAAAGCAGGTGTTGCAGAACTGCTCTATATTTTAACTAAATTACAAAACAATATCTAAATAGTTCAGAGCAGCACCACTCTACCCAATAGGCTTTTATAAACAAATTGAAGCCAGTTTTTGACCATGAGTAGAAATAGCTTTACAGACATAAAACTGTTTTGGAAAATTTGATTTCAAGAGTACTTACTACCTAGAAAGGCTTAAGCTATAGCCAGAGATGTTTCTATATAGAAAAGCTTGATGTATAGCGAGAGTCTCTGCAAGTATCTTTACTGTCTAGAAAAGCTTGAGTTATATGGAGTCTTTACTATCTAGAGTCTTTAGAAAAGCTTGAGCTATAGCGAGAGATTTTACTGTCTAGAAAAGCTTGAACTACTTATAGCGAGAGTCTTTAGAAAAGTTTGAGCTATATTGAGACTCTTTACTATATAGAAAAGCTCTAGATGCAGCTAGAGTTGTTTCTATATAGAAATGCTTGAGTTACAGCGAGTCTTTACTGTCTAGAAAAGCTTTGAGCTATAGCGAGAGTTTTCACTCTATAGAAAAGCTTGAGCAATAACGAGAGTCTTTACTATCTATAAAAGCTCGAGATGTAGCGAGAGTTGTTACTGTCTAGAAAGGCTTGAGCTGTAGCGAGAATCTTTAGAAAAACTTGAGCTATAGCGACAGTTTTTACTGTCTAGAAAAGCTTGAACTACTTATACCGAGAGTCTTTAGAAAAGTTTGAGCTATATGGAGAGTCTTTACTATATAGAAAAGCTTGAGCTATAGCAAGTCTTTAGAACGGCTTCAGCTATAGCAACAGCTTTTACTGTCTATAAAAGCTTGAGCTACAGCGAGAGCCTTTAGAAAAGCTTGAGCTATAGGGACAGTTTTTACTGTCTAGAAAAGCTTGAGCTATATCGAGAGTCTTTACTATCTAGAAAAGCTCGAGATGGAGCGAGAGTTGTTTCTATATAAAAACTTTTGAGCTACAGCGAAATTTTTATTTATATAGAACAGCTTGAGCTACATCGAGAGTTGTTTACATATAAAAGGGCTTGAGCTACAGTGAGAGTTATTTGTTTATAGAAAAGCTGGAGCTGAACCCGGATTTGTTTTTATATAGAAAGGCTTGAGTTGTTTCTTTATTTATTTCGCTATAACGAGAGAAGTTTCTGTATAAAATAGCTTAATCCTAAAATAGTTAAGAAAGTTAACCTGTTTATCATTAAATTATTAATAATTTTAAAATATTATTATTATTTTTCTCTTATAGCTATCACCATGCATGAAGGCAAAAGTTTATTGTCCACCTTCCTCATCTTGGCCTTTTTGTTGGGCATGTTGTACGTTTTGTACGCCATGTTCTAAACATGGACAACATTCGGGAATCAATTTATTTACGATGACAACAATTACATTAATTAGTTTATAGGCGTTTTTAAATTAGCAAATATTTTTGTGGCGATAATCAAATGGTAAGTGTAATCAAAAAAAACAAAATATATTACCACATATAAACTTTTTTAAACAAATTGGACTGAATTAAAATCAAAAATCTATTAGTGGTATGATTTAATACACATGTTTTTATAATAATTAAAAAAAAAAAATTAACAAATTATAATGAACTAAATAATAGTTTAAAGAGAAAAAAAAAATTAATAGGATTCAAAATACAAAAAGAAAACGACTTTATTTAGGAATATTGAATTATATGTAGCTGTAATATTAAAATACCGAAATTTTTAAGGTTTGAATAAGTCATATTTGAGAATAGAATTTTAAGGGTTATGACATCGAGAATGTCATGTATTTAATATATAAAAGCTTATATTTCTTATTTTTAAAATAATACATTATTTACACTTAGGTTACTAAGGTTACTTAGGTTCTTGACAATTTGTTTTTGTATATACCTTACCAAATGGGTAAAGCCGTTGGTTCCAACTCAAGATTGATTCATATGATTTCAGGAATATCCCTATTACTATAAGATGAACAACTAAAATTGTTAAAAAAAGAAGCATATAAATAACAAACATATCAAACGATACGAACAATTAATCACAAAATATTTATTTTTCCCAAAAATATGAAGAGGAAAAAATCACGTAGATTTTTTCAACAAACACCTGAGCCCAGCAATACGGCTGAACGAGTTTATGTGGAAAACTCTTAATATTGTCATATATAAGGCTCAGGAAGTGAATCAGTAATAAATCACAAATGTATTTTGAAATTTTGAAATTATTTAAAAAAAAAAATGCTTGTACATCGAGTTATAAATGTAGAATACATTCATACATATAGTTTATTTGATTCATAGCAACAACAAGATGCATGAAAAAAAAATTCAAAATTCTATTTTTTTAATTTTAGTTTTTCTTTTGTAAGAACAATAGGGTATTTGGCCCAAATCATACAGCAGATACCTATATATATATATATACATATATATATGGATCTGTTGCTGCCTCCACCCACAACTTTTTTGTTCTTATTTCTTTCCATCACACACGCATGGGATTAAACCAAAAGCAACAAAAAGCCACCACATCAAAATACATACATTTTAATCATTTCGTTTTTTTTTTGTTGTTGTTGTTGGTTTTTCAATTCTTTTGAATAGTTGTTGCTGTTTGTTGTAGTAATAATTTTGGAATACATTTAAATTCATTTTGGATACAAGTGAATGTTTTCCATTTGCCAGGCAAAGCAAACTATTCAGTTTGAACGTGTCAATTGCTTTGAACGGTTTTTTTTTCCGTGAAGAAATCTTAATAAAAAGTGCGTTTGTTTAAAATTTTTATAAAAATAAATATATAAAAACTATTTAATTTTTTATCTATAAATATTATTTATACTAATTAAGTAATTCATATTATTTTTTTTTTTTTTTATTTTTAGAAAAAATCCCATTTTCAAAATGAATGAAGCCAAAAGTTTATTCACCACCTTTGTCATCCTTGCTCTTTTGTTGTCATTATTGTACATTTTCTACGAAATGGCTTTCTAAAAGTTTCTAACGTTTTTTAAATTAATTAATTCATTTTCATAATAACACAAAATCTCTTGAAATAATGTTTTTATTATAACAACATCAACAAAAAAAAGTAACCGTTGCCTTTATATTGAACACAAAAAAATGAAAATATTCCAAAAATATTGCCGTAAAATATAAGAAGCATAAGCAGCTAGTATCGTAATGGATTTTATTCTAACAACAAAAACACTATTAGTTTCGTAAGGAGAAAAATAAATTAAAGGTAAGTGGATTAAAAAAAAAAAAAAAACTACAAATACTCATACTTAACAGCAGGCATCTGTTATTATTCCAACCGATTTAGTTTTAGCTTCTTCAAATTCCATTTGATTTTGTTAATTCTCAAAAGATCTAATATTCAGTTTTTCGGATTTTAATTTGACAAATTTATACAAAAACAAGTAAGAGAGCTATATTCGGCTGTGCCGAATCTTATATAGCCTTCACCAAATTATACCTTAAAATAAAATTTTTTAAAAAAATTTTTTTCTCTAAATTGTTTTTTAAAAGTTTTTTCCAATTTTTAAAAAAAAAAATAATTTTAATTTATTAGTGAAAAAAATTCATGACAAAAGAAAGTTTTTTGTCATAAAAAATTCGGGTTAAAAAATATTTTTCTCGATTCTGACCCATTGTAGGTCCAACTTTGTATAGCCTTATATACATCGTTGCAATAGACTTTGAAATATCTATCATTAGATATCCATATTGTATAGGATATCTATCATAGGCCAAAAATAGAGGTTGTATCGGATTTTTTCTCATATCTTTGTTATTTATGGACGGATTTTGCTGATATTAAATAGGAAACTTTTCAAAAGCATGTCAGACAGAATTATTGAGGATTTGGATCCCGAAGATATCTGGGGTCTTCAGACAGACAGACAGACAGACAGACAGACAGACAGACAGACAGACAGACAGACAGACAGACAGACAGACAGACAGACAGACAGACAGACAGACAGACAGACAGACAGACAGACAGACAGACAGACAGACAGACAGACAGACAGACAGACAGACAGACAGACAGACAGACAGACAGACAGACAGACAGACAGACAGACAGACAGACAGACAGACAGACAGACAGACAGACAGACAGACAGACAGACAGACAGACAGACAGACAGACAGACAGACAGACAGACAGACAGACAGACAGACAGACAGACAGACAGACAGACAGACAGACAGACAGACAGACAGACAGACAGACAGACAGACAGACGGACGGACATGGCTAAATCGACTCCGCTATCTATAAGGATTCAGAATATATAAAATTATATTGTGGAAATTACAAACGGAATGACAAATTTATATATACAATTCTCACGAAGGTGAAGGGTATAAAAATTTAGAAAAACAAGTAACAGAACAATATTCGGCATCATATATACCTTCACCAAATTTTACTTTAAAATACAAATTTTTAAATTAATTTTTTTTAATTTATTAATCAATTTTTTTTTAGTTAAAAAAAAGTTTTTAAATTTATTTGTAAAAAAAATGTTATAACAAAAAGTTTTTTGGTGGAAAAAAAATATTTTTCCCGATTTTGACCAATTGTAGGTCCGACTTACTTTGGTCTTATATACGCCTTTGCAAAGGTCTTTGTAATACCTATTATTAGATATCCATATTGTCTATATTAATGACTTAGTAATCCTGATATAGATCAAAAATATGTACAAAATTTGACCTAAATGTTTTAAATTGCAAATTTCACTTCCCAGGTATAATGCGTCTTTGTTCAAATGCTTAAAATTTCAGTACAAAAGTGTTGTGTATACCCGAAGTATTAAAATATCATGATACTGCAGTGCTAAAGGTTTTTCAATACCATTGACAACCAGTTGCCGACCATGCTCCAAAAATAACGGTAGATTTCAATGCAACCTTTAATTAATAAAGACTTGACTTAGTAAGACTAAGAAGCTCTTATTCCATATAAAATTAGCTTTGCCTAACATTTAATTACAAATTGATTATTTGGTTTGATATTTTTTATCCACAAAAATACTTCAATTAATTACAATTAGTATTCTTAAAAGGAACAAATAAATCCAACTCTTTAGTACGGTTCATATTTATATTGAAATCGAGGATGCTTTAAACTTCACTTAATTCATTGGATAGGCTCCATATACAGCCACTGATAGTAGCTTTAGTACAACAGGGCCAGACCTAGTATTATATACAATCTGAGTGTTTCTCAATTCTACATCAATAACTGGATTAACGATTTACGTCATAAGTCTGAAAAATATTCAGGACTTCGCCATTCAGATTTTATAATGTTTGAGTACCTACAATATTTTGTACTTCGACCATTTAGATCTAATGATTTAGACTTTTTGATGGCCGGAATTATGTCTTTGCTGGTATGCTCAACTATATCGTTAATAGGCCCA
Source organism: Calliphora vomitoria (assembly GCA_942486065.2). NCBI lineage: Eukaryota > Metazoa > Arthropoda > Insecta > Diptera > Calliphoridae > Calliphora > Calliphora vomitoria. Next base: position 130,997,228 of record OW818030.2, read on the forward strand.
GAACATAATTGTTTTTAAAAATTGTCATTTACTATTCAGAAAAGTTCTTAGTATAAATTTCAGAACATGCGAATTCGATCATTGAAACTGTTATGTATGGTATATTAATAGTAATTTGGATCCAATGGCATGTTACGAAACCAATCTAATATTCAGTCTAATCCGAAACTTTTAATATCGATGTCTGCCCGTCCGTCTATCTTTCCAAAGCCTCCAAAATACTTATGAACATGAATGGTACATAGGGAATTGTACCGATTAGAATGCTTTTCAAAAACGGTCTAAAAATAAAAAACTGAAGTAGTATTAAAAATGTTTTAAGGGGTATGATCGCATTATTTCAAGTGGAAGGTGACGTGTTTTCAGTAATTTTTAGGTTCGATTTAATTACATTTTTGTATGAGCATTAAATAGAGTCTGAACTCAAAGATGGTACAAGAAGGTAGTCAGTTTAGCAAATATTTTCTGCAAAGTTTCAACATGCATCAAGCAAAGAGTAATTGTCTATTAAAAAAGAAAATCAGTAACTGATGAACAATGAATAAAAATATGAATGAATATATTAAACAGGAAAAAAATGTTTTTTTTACTGTTGCCTTATTTCGATTGTTTAAAAATATTCACCACTATAGCGAGTCAATATTTCACATGAAATATGTTCCCTTTTTCCATTTTTCGTTCACGTGAAAAAATTCCCCATGTTGTGATATTTTTAGATGGACTTTTGTAGACAATAAACAGCTGTTACGAACAAAATCAACTATTGTGAATGAAAAGTTCATGGGAATATCATGATAGCAATTTTCCCTTCGAGGGAAATGGATATTTCATGGGAATATAAATTTTACATGTTTTTGACGATAGGGGTGATTGTAGCAACATTATTAAAGCAGAGTTCAGACAATTGTGAATGCTCAAGTCATTTTCTGAGGGGACAAATGTTGCCCGAGTTTCGCCATACTTTACAGTTTAATTTCAAAGTACTTAGAACTATTTTGTGCAAAATTGTATCAGGATTGTCGAATAATCAACTTAATTATGACTGCTTATATACGGGGGCTAGGTGAAATCATGGACTGATATTTAATACCCAACCCATTTTTAATACCCAACAAACCTTATCAACAGGGAGTATTTGTGGAAAATTTCAGCCAGGTAGCTCCTTTAGTTTGGGCCTTATCGTGTTTTCAACAGACTGACAGACGGACGGACATAGCTAGATCGTCTTTAAAATTTAATGAGGACCCAGAATATATATACTAATGTGGGTTTTTTGATGGTGGATATAAAAACAACAAATTGAAATTAAGAAATCAAAATTAATATTGAGAAAAAACAAATTGTAATTCTGAATAGTAAATTAATGTTGAGAAAAAAACAGAATTAAATTAAGAAATCGAAATTATGTGCTGTTTTTATAATACAAGCGAGTACTTTAAGTGAACATTTTACATGTATTTTGTTTTTGTTACAATAACAAAACTTGTATTATAAAAACAGAACATTAATATTAAGAAAACACAAATTGAAATTCAGAAAATAAAAATTGTAAACGAAATATTAAAAATTATATAATTTGAAAGTAAATTTTTATTTGTCTTAAGTTCATTTATTATAATTACACTGTAATAATTCAAAGAATACCATGCATTTTCTAACCTGCCCTTGCCGCCAAACAATTACCAAAAAATCTCTCAATTAAAACTAAAAATTTGTATAACATTCATAAAATATTTTTTTCTTATAAAATATATATACTGCGAGTATGAATTTAAAACCTAATTGAAATACATACGAGTATACTATTATTAAATTTTCATTTTCTGAATACAGATTTTGATTTCTGAATTTCAATTGGTTTTTTCTTAATATTAAATTGGTATTTTCGCAATTTCAAATTGAAATGGTGTAATATGAAAAATGATTTAATATAAAATTTCTTGTACCATAAACACCAAAATAATATCTATCGAAAGTGAATAAAAAAATAATTTTTCAACCTTGTTTGAAAAGTTTTGAATATAAAATTTGTAAATAATTAACTTAGTACAAAGCAGGGGGTATTCCAAAATATAGTATCTCAAGTGTAAACCAAAATTTTGTTTATAAAACATGATGTAAGTTTAGGCAAAACTAAAACAAATTTTCATTAGGGGGGGCGGTCTAGAAACAAATATTTGTTATTATTTCAAAACAAAATAATAAACATATGTATGTATGTATGTGATTCACAGTTTATACAATATTTTATATATTGACTTAAAATACCTAAGTATTAATGGAAATTTGAAAATTTATTTTCTTGTTTACAAGATGTTCACGAAAAATTGCATGTGTTTTAATAAAGACACGTACAAACGTAAATGCATTAATTAAATATTCTGAAATATTTATGATCGGAATTTTTGCAATGTTTTCAAACACTTGCATGTGTATATGTATATGGATATTAATCTATGCAATAAAATGATGCCTTTGAAATAAATTTCAATAAAAATGCATATAGAAGATACAAATAAACAAAATAATTAAATAGCTTGCTCTTTTTTTGGCAGCAATTATATTAAATCAAATCAAATCTTTGGAATCAGATACATATATAAATATAGAATAAACCTACAAAATCAAATACGTCTATGGGTGTGTCTGTATTTGTAAGAGTGTGTGTAAAATTTATACTTTTTTAAATATTCTTGTATACATTTTCCCTCAACCAAACTGACATTTTGTTGTTTTGACAATGTCAAACATATACACATTCTCTATATCAATTTTTTAATCTTTCTATATAGTATTTTATATAAAACAAAATGTTTATTTTTTTTTTTAAATTTCTATTTTTTGTGTGTTTGGACACAGTACATATGTACATGAGAATAAAAAAATGTGTCAACCAATTTTACTTTTGAGTGAAATTGAGTGAAACGTGCGCAATTCTTCTATTCGAAACTCTATAGAAATTAAATATTAAATTTAAATAATAACAAAAACATTTTTTTAAAAAATATGTATGTATGTACATAAATATTTCTTTTAAAATGATTTTTATGTGATAATAAAGGCACTTGAAATGTTTTTTGTTGCCAAAACTGAAACAAATTGTAATAAATTTATCCAGGCAGACTTTTAAATTTAATAATAACTCAATATAAACATTAAATACAGCAAACAATACACAAATTCAAAAACATTTAATGTATTTAGATTGCCAATAAAAACAGAACAAGTTCTTGGAAACAATTTTTAAATGCATCAATAATTAATATTTATTGTATGTTTTTTTTTCTATATGTATTTCCAGTTGACGTCATGACAGTTGCAATGAGATGTCTGAATACATCAAATATTTAAAAGGTTGGTATTATCTTATTATAAATAAAACATTTTGGCAGATAGTAATAATTTTGTATTCTATATTTTTAGCTTAATTTCTCGGCAAGTCTGCTGTCAACTTTAACTATGTAGGACTTTTACTTTTTTTTTATTAAATTTACATTTAAATTATGAATAATAGACTTTTTGTACAAGTCTTATTATTTGTTTTTTTATTAGAATTAGTCTATATATATTTATGAAATACATCATCAAAACAAATGCCTTTTATAGTAATTTTGTTTTGTTAAGAAAAAAGAACTTGAAAAAACAACATCATAAAAAAAAGAAATGTTTACAAAAAATGGTATCTGTAAATTAACATCTGAAAATTTCTTTAAATCGGTTTTATATAAAACAAAATAAAATTACCGAAAAAATCTATAAAAGAGTTTCTTTTCAAATAACCTTAGTATAATAAAGTTACAGTTGAACTTAAAAGGAATGAAAATTTGTAATCAAGGTGAGTATAGAATATAGAAACAAGTTGCAACATGTTTTTTTTTGGAAAATATCCGATTGTGTGCCGCACGTAGTGGCTATGAGTGCCGACCAGTGATTTGAATACATTCAAAGGTCTAGGCAAATAATTGTCTCTCTGATCATTTAATTATTATTAGCGATCAAAAAGTATGTGAGCTGAAATGTTTTAACATGGAATAGTAAAACATTTCAAAAATACATAAAACAATTTTACATACGAGTAATTTATGAAAAGTTGGTTCACCATTTTAATTAAATTAAAAAAATATTTTTAAAAAAAATTGGAAAAAATTTCGAAAAAAACAAATTCGAAAAAAAAATTTAATTTTAAAATATAATTTGGTGAAGGGTATATAAGATTCGGCACAGCCGAATATAGCTCTCTTACTCATTTTTTTATATATTTTACCGGAGTCTTGGCAAACTTGCATTTTGATATTTTTTTTTCAATATGAGTCCAAATAGTTCCCAGCTTCTTTACAGAATTTGGTGTCGATAATAAGTTCTTTCAATTTATCACTGCCTTTCTCAAGGAATGACACTATACGAGCTATATGCGCTATACTTCTGGTTCGGTTGCTATTTAAAATCGGGAAATGGTCCACTAATAGCTGAGATATAAGCAAAATCCTCGACTACGTTGATTTGTTGACCACATTTCAATTACTAAGTCATCTACATATACCAACAGTTCTCAAATGGGTGTCCGCGGGACTCTAGGGATCCGTATAAAGATTCCAGGGGACCGCGAAGTAATAAGGATCTTTTTAATTTGACAAAAAATAATAATCTTATTTCTTAACTTTGATTTAATTTATATCTGTCAAAATATTTTACTTCGAAATCCTTTTATTATGCCTGCTGATACTTGATATCATTGATTACACAGATATGAATAAACTAGTTCCAAATTGGTTGAAGTTTGGAAAGAGGGACAAATATATATCACACCCGTTGCCTATTCAAAATTGTATTTTTTTCGCTTTGCAAACCACAACCATTGAAAATTGGTTGTAAAACGTCAAAATAACCATACGGTTCAATATTGCGTTTTTTGAGAATTGTCATTTGTTTTGTATCTGTGCTTGATATATTCTAAAAATTTATGAAAACTTTGTTTGATATATTACAAAGTTTTCCCTCTTGTTGGCTTTGAAGCCAACACATAAATATGCCATCGACATATTTATTTGAAACTACATAACATAGAATAATATATCCATAGAAGCGTTACTGAGAGGGAAAAAACCTAAGTCTGTTGTCAAAAACCTAAGTCGTGAGAATGTATTAGTACATAGTTTTGAGGTTGTATTGGTGCCTTTTTAATTTTCACCAGACACACAGAGTTCTATAAAAATGTTTAAATTTTAATTTATTTAAATTTTCTTCTATTTTCAATACCAAAAATTGAAACTCTGTTCTATAAATAAAATTCTACCACAGATAAATTTAAGTGTCAAAAATAAATAAAAAAATAAATTTGTTCATTTGAGCAAAATAAAAGTGTTTCAGAAATAAAAGTGTCCTGCAAGTATTAAAAAAAATTGACAAAAATTGTGTGGAAGTGTAAAAAAGCGGTTCGGTCTATATTTAGTCGGGAAATCGATGTTAAAATTTCAAGAATTCTGATGTGTTAAATTCTCTCGCAAGTATGTTGAATTTACATATCACAAGTACGTGTGAAGAGAGTAATTATTATTACTCTCAGCTTACTCTCAGTTGCGCCTCTAGTTGTACCCCATGGCAGAATCAACCAGGTACAATTATTACGGAGAGTTGTCAATATTTACCCCTACAACGTCAAATAACGCATTTACTCTCATCACTTTTTGTTTTGTTTCCGCGATGTTTTACACCATAGAATAATATATCCATAGAAGCGTTACTGAGAGGGAAAAAACCTAAGTCTGTTGTCAAAAACCTAAGTCGTGAGAATGTATTAGTACATACTTTTGAGGTTGTATTGGTGCCTTTTTAATTTTCACCAGACACACAGAGTTCTATAAAAATGTTTAAATTTTAATTTATTTAAATTTTCTTCTATTTTCAATACCAAAAATTGAAACTCTGTTCTATAAATAAAATACTACCACAGATAAATTTAAGTATCAAAAATAAATAAAAAATAAATTTGTTCATTTGAGCAAAATAAAAGTGTTTCGAAAATAAAAGTGTCCTGCAAGTATTAAAAAAAATTTACGAAAACTGTGTGGAAGTGTAAAAAAGCGGTTCGGTCTATATTTAGTCGGGAAATCGAAGTTAAAATTTCGAGTATTTTGATGTGTTAAATTCTCTCACAAGTATGTTGAATTCACATATCACAAGTACGTGTGAAGAGAGTAATTATTGTTACTCTCAACTTACTCTCAGTTGCGCCTCTAGTTGTACCCTATGTTTTACACCTTATATTAAAAACAACACATTTATTTGGACACATTTCAATTTTTACTAAATATTTTACGAAAAAATTTAAATAGATAAATATTTTTTTTAATACAACCACAAACTAATTTATTTTTCTCTTAGACATTTCGTTTTGTTTTTTTCAAATTTTCTTTTGTTTGACATTATAAGGAATGTATAATTGAGAACATACTTTCTATTAATTGTACCTTGTTAGTTCTGCCATGGTTGTACCCTATGCTACATAATATTGAGTTGTATTTTGAGAAAAAACAAATTGAAATTCACAAACATAGAGAAATACACATAGAGCGGAAACTCTCTCTGTCAAAGACCTAACTCAGTTGTCGAAACCTAAGTGGTGAGAATGTATTTGTAAAAAAAACATGTGAAAACAAAAACAACACTCGTATGTGTAACTTTTTTGAGTAATTTTTTTGTTTGAGTTTTTTTCTAGTTTCCGCTCTATGTATATTTTCTCTATGTTCAGAAATTCAAATTAATGTTGAGACAAACTGAATTGAAATTGAGAAAATACAAATTGAAATTAAGAAATCCAATTTTATATTGAGAAAAATCCCAATTGAAATTGAGAAATCGAAATTTATATTGAGAAATTGAAAATTAAAGTTGACAAAAAACATAAAAATGTGAAATTTCTCGACATCAATTTTTATTTTTTTTACTTTTAATTTGTATTGTCTTAACATTAGTTTCTATTTTTCAATTATTTTTTCAATATTATTTTGGATTTCTGAATTACAATTAGTGTTTTCTCAATATTAACTATTAACTGGCTTTACTGAATTACAATTTCAATTTTCCCATCTTCAACTTGTATTTTCTCAGTATTAATTTGGAGTTTTCATTTTCAGTTCGTTTTTTCTCAATATTAGTTTGGTTTTCTGAAGGAAAAGGCATTTCAAAAACCTTTCCAAATTCGAATATAACGTCATAGGAATTGGGTAAAAACATGGAAAAATGTAGTTTAACATATATCCGTAGGGACGCCACATCTAAAAAACCATAAAAAGATCAACAAAATTAAAAAAATAAATAAATAAACCTAAATATCTCTTCAACTAATAGAGATAACCTCGCATGTTATCGTAGACCTTCTTAAGCACTATAATTATTTTAAATTTCAGCTCATTCGGATCATAAATGAATTTTTGGCGATTTAAAAAAATCGAGATTCGAGGTGATCAATTTTGAGTGGCAACGCACTAGCTCCCATTAGCCCTAGGAAGCTGAACAACTGCAAATCAATTCGAAAACACCTTAGCTCCATCCACTTAAACCACTGTGCATCATTCGAACACCATATTTATTATAGATTTTGTGTTACAGCCAGTGCTGCAATATGTGAAGATCTTAAATTCTCCTACATGTAAAAGTAGAAAGAAAATAATAAAAGCTAAACCTGCTCTAAGATACGATCTAATGAGTCAAATCTGCTATTTCAAAAAGATCTCAATGATTTGATACGAGACTTAAATTTGTCCAAACAACAGGTAGAACTTTTGGCCACTCGATTAAAGGGATGCAATCTATTACAACCCGAAACAAGAATATGTTACTATTGCAATCAAGAAGAAGAGCTAAAAGTTTTTTTGACAAGATTATCTGTTATTATTTTCTAATAATGATTATGATGTAATGACGCCTTGGGTATAGAATATAAAGAGAAGACTGGCGCTTGTTTATCAATGGTTCGAAAGTAAGATTAAAAGCTGTTCTTTTACATATCGGCAATGATCTTCCCTCCATACTATTAGGTGAAGCTTCTAACATGAAAAAGTCTTCTGAAAATATTAAATTTATCTTAGATAATCTACATATTCTAAGCTTATTCACAAAATACAATAAACACAATACAACGAACACAACCGGAAAAATTATTGTCCTAATTTTAGGGTTACAACTAGGCTATACTGTTGTTTTCTTTGTGAGTAGGACAGCAGAGATCGGAAAAATCTTTATGTTCAAAAAACAAGGGAATCTCTTACACTAGGACAAGCTAATATTAGAAAATACTTCTTAGTCCAGCATGATAATATATTTTTACCACATTTACACATAAAATACATTTCCTACATTCACATTAAGATTTCATACCTAAAAATTTGGCAGCTGTCAAGACTTTTTTAAAATATTACAATATAATTCAAATGCTAAAGTTTAAGTGCAATATGTATTATAAAATAAGTATTGAACCTTAAATTTAATTTCATAGTAAACCATAAATTTTATTTCGAAATAAATTAGATAAGCAATTAATAAATTTAAGACAATTTAAAAAATAAAACCATACTACTACTTATCACATCTTAAAACAATACATTATTTAAGCCATTTACAAGGTCAATGCTTTAATAATTATCTCACTATAACATACATATGAACATAGTCCATACAAGTTGTAATTGTTGAACCGTCAAACAGCTAAAAATGTTTTAAGAAATATAATAAACTATCTTTGAACAACAAGCTAAATTTTGGCAGTACTTGATAAATGTGTGTTTCTTAAAGTTGCATAAACGACAAAAAAGTGAAACTACTCGTATTATAAAGAGAAGCACAATGTACTTGTAAGATAAAAAAAACTTGGGCTATTAATTAACCACCAAAAATACACAAAAACTTTAAATAATTGGTGTTCTTTGCAGAATTCAGGTTGACTATAAACAAAAACCATTCAATGTCACTGTTTAAGTAAAAAATAACTAAAATGACATAGTAATTATTAAATAAACAATTGTTTCTGTATTTTAATATTTTTTTTTTTTTTCAAGATTTCAATAACAAATTGACAATTAGTTTAATGTTATTGTTGTTTTTTTCTTTAGTAATAAATATTTTTAAATTTGCATATAAACTTTATTGTAAATTAACTACAATATGTTTGTATTAATTGTTTAAAATTTAATCAACCGTCAAGTCTTTACTTTTTCCATTTTACAAGAAGGAGAAAAAACAATACTTAACGGTCAACGACTTAAAGTGATTAATATTAATATTGTTATTGTAGTATTTTGTTGTATTTCGTTGGTTACACAGTATTGAACATTGAAAACAAGTTACGGTCGAAAGTAAAACTGCAATTCAGTTAAGAGTACAACCAACATGTTATGTAATTTTTCCTCAAGATATTCAGGTTTATGTTACTTTTATCTCTGTCTGTTTTGAAATTAACAAGAAACTTGTATTTTGTTATGAATTTTAAAGGAGCTTTTGTATGAATTTAAAAGTGAAATTTTTGATTGTCTTTAAAATTTTGCGATTCCTTAAACATTTTACAGTAAGGCATAATAAAGCAGGGAATTTTGGAAATTTTTAAATTATGCAAACATTGGGTCAATTTTATATTAAAAAGTATAACTTTTAACCATCATGTTGGAATATATAGAGTGAGCCTGTAGCTCAAAAGTTGACCACCTCGAGTGTGTCCGGTTCATAACAATCAGTCTACATTTGTTAAAGTTACAAAAGTTAATGGGTCTGCAGCTAACATTTAGGTTTAACTTGGTCAAAACTTAGTTTTTTTTAAATAGTAGTAGAAATACTACTTTTCTAAAAAATTGTAGTAGAAATATTACTTTTTTAAAATAGTAGTAGAAATACTATTTTTTTTTAAAAATAGTAGTAGAAATACTATTTTTTTAAAAATGGTAGTAGAAATACTACTTTTTGTAAAAATAGTAGTAGATATACTACTTTCCTAAAAAAATAGTAGTAGAAATACTAAAAAACTAGTTTTTTAAAAATAGTAGTAAAAAAAATACTACTTTTTTAAAATAGTAGTAGAAATACTACTTTTTTTTAAAATAGTAGTAGAAATACTACTTTTTTTAAAAATAGTAGAAGAAATACTACTTTTTTAAAAATAGTAGTAGAAATACTACTTTTTTAAAAATAGTAGTAGAAATAATATTTTTTTTAAAATAGTAGTAGAAATACTACTATTTTTAAAAATAGTAGTAGAAATACTACTTTTTTTAAAAATAGTAGTAGATATACTACTTTTCTAAAAAAAGTAGTAGAAATACTACTTTTTTTGAAAATAGTAGTAGAAATACTACTTTTTTTAAAAAGAGTAGTAGAAATACAATTTTTTTTAAAAATATGTAGTAGTAGAAATACAAAATTTTAAAAATAGTAGTAGAAATAGTACTCTTTTTAAAAATAGTAGTAGAAATACTACTTTTTTTAAAAATAGTTGTAGAAAAACTACTTTTTTTAAAAATAGTAGTAGAAATACTACTTTTTTTAAAATAGTAGTAGAAATACTACTTTTTTTTAAAATAGTAGTAAAAATACTACTTTTTTAAAAATAGTAGAAGAAATACTACTTTTTTAAAAATAGTAGTAGAAATACTACTTTTTCAAAAATAGTAGTAGAAATACTACTTTTTTAAAATAGTAGTAAAAATACTACTTTTTTTAAAAATAGTAGTAAAAATACTACTTTTTTTAAAAATAGTAGTAGAAATACTACTTTTTTTAAAAATAGTAGTAGAAATACTACTTTTTTAAAATAGTAGTAGGAATACTACTTTTTTAGAAAACAGTAGTAGAAATACTACTTTTTTTAAAAATAGTAGTAGAAATACTACTTTTTTTAAAAATAGTAGTAGAAAAACTACTTTTTTAAAATAGTAGAAATACTACTTTTTTTAAAATTTAGTGGAAATACTACTTTTTTAAAAAATAGTAGTAGAAATACTACTTTTTTTAAAAATAGTAGTAGAAATACTCCATTTTGAAAATAGTAGTAGAAATACTATTTTTTTTAAAAATAGTAGTAGAAATACTACCTTTTTTAAAAATAGTAGTGGAAATACTACTTTTTTTTAAAATAGTACTACTGTTGACTACTCCTCCTACTAGTTCAAGATTCGAAATTCTTAATATTTGATATTTGTATGAAATATAACAAGTCAAAGTAGAGTTAGTGAGAGTTATTACTTAGAGAAGTTGACTTGTTTTTATACACTTCATCATGAGTGACATTCTGCTTGTTATTTCTAAATTTTTCATTTGCGATCCCATAAAGTGTATTGGATGTATGACTTAAAAATGTGGGATGTTTTATTTCGTCAGCTATTACCTTTTCCTATATTTCTGCCAACATATGGATTCCGAGCCAAAAGAACTGCTCATCTTTTGAGGCCAAGAACGAATCAAGCCAATATCGGATACTCTGTTCCAAAGTGAAGCGTATCCCGAAACAAATATTGGTCGAACGGGAATGGTCTGGACAACGGATGAGACAAAACTTCCCAACCACTTCATTCTAAATACTTTTTAACAGGTATTGCAACATGTGACCGTGCGTTGTCATGATGGAATATTATGGATTCATATCTGGCCGCATATTCTGGGCCTTTTTTCGGCCAATGCTCGCTTCAAACGAATCAGTTGCGTTCGGTACAGGTTCGCTGTGATGGTCTGGTCAGATTTCAGCAGCTCATAATAGAAAGAACCTTTTTGGTCCTACCAAATGCAGAGCATTACCTTAGCGTTATGAATACTTGTCTTTGTTGTCGATTCGGCCGATACAATCTCATACGCGTCGGGTTAACGTAATGGATCCATTTTTCGGTGCAAAAATGATTTTCTTTTATAGCGTTTAAGCATCATTTCGGATATGCAAAATCGTCTTTCAAGGTCTATTGACGTCATATGGTACCCAATTGCCCTGCTGCTTAAGTACCTCCCAATGATTTTGCAAGCTCTTGTTGAGTTTTGCAACAATCTGCATGGTGGTAATGCCTCCAATTCTTGGTCTTCAAACTATTGCACGTTGAAACTGATAAAATACATTCACCATAAGCTTTGGTGAGCAATCGGTTAGCTTCAGCGGATACTATCTATTGTAAATCCCGCAGTTTTAAGTCATCAACTTTTGGAAGCCGCCAAATAACTTAAGTTCTCGATGTATACATCGATATATATACTATAGACCTAATTCGGTTGCTATTTAAAATCGAGAAATTTGGTTCACAAATGGCTGAGATATTAGTAAAAAACCACAACTACCTAGATTTTTAACCAATTTTTTATGTTTATCTGGATTACATATTAAATTCGATATTAAACATTGAATATGTAGACATGAATTCTGTCTAAAAAATGAATTTCTTAATTTAAAATGAAATATTTATTGATTTTGTAGATGAAAAGGTGAAATACTAAAAAAAAATATATATATATTTACAATTAAAACTAAAATTAAAAACAGTCTTATATTAAATTTTAGTGTTTAATTATGCCACCTTATTTTTACCGTGAGTACTAAAGTACTCGTCCCTTAACTGTCTAGTCATGCGATGGCTAATGCGTGTTCTCAGCCATTCGGGTGACAGTTTCATAACAAAATACTAAAATCAAAAGATATATGGTTCTCAGTTTAATCAAAAACTACTAAAAGTAAAAAAATATATATACCTGTAAGCCATGGCTCCAATAACCAGTCGTTTCAACAGTTTTACCCAAAGTAAACACTAAGGAACGAGTGTACGACTGAACATTAGGTATTAAGATGTTGCCCTTCATTACTGTATCAGAATATTGATTCATTTTGGTGACCACAAACAAAGGTGTCACACACTGTACATCGATATTATATTCGGCCAATTCTCGTTCAATGGCCAAAGAAAAGGCACGAACATAACGTTTAGTGGCAGCATAGACAGCCATGTAAGGTATGGGTTGCAATTCACTGCCTGAGGAAATATTTACAATGGCCCCCTTGCCCTGTTTCTTCATGTGAGGTATTAACATGCGTGACATAAGAGTGACAGCTCCAATGTTAATATTAATTAAATCCCATAATATATCTTCGGGTATATTTTCCAATTCATCGGGATAATCATACATTTTACCCACATTGTTGACTGTAAGATAAAAAGTAAATAAGTAAAAATTGTATGTAAATTTGTAGAAATTTTGTTCATAGTATAACTTACCTAATATACCCACTGGTATACCCGACAATTCTTGTTCTATATGCTTGTAGATCTCTTTGCCCTTGGAAAAGTCAGCTGCAATCCATTTTGTCTTAACTTTATACTCGGCTTCTGTAATGTTATAAAAAATACCAAATTCCATTTGGTTTTTGTGGTTTTTACGTTGGCAATAGTTAAGCTCTTTTTATTTTGTTTTACATACCAATTTCATTTGATACTGCTATTAATTTTTCCTTAGTACGTGAAACGAGCACAACATTAACTCCTTGTTTAGCCAACTCTTTAGCATATTCTTTGCCAATGCCATCGGTAGCTCCGGTAATCACTATAAATGAAAATAAAAAACAGAAAATGTTACAAAAAAGATACCACAAACATCACAATCATCAGCATCATCATCATTGTCATCAGCATCATTAAACACATTAAACTTAAATACCACAGCTAAATGCAAAAAATTTTGTAATTAACGCTTTTATGTTAATTAGTTAAATAAATGTAAAGTACGTTATTTGTAAGAGTTTCAAAAAAAAAAAAAAAAAAAAAAACACACAACAATGCTGCAATTGCATAATTTACATATGTGAAAGATTTGTTGTACCAACTGAAATGATTCAATACAACCAGACTTCATTTGAATTGAATAATTTAAAGCCTAGACTGTATTAATTAAGCCTAACCATATGAAACCCTACAACTGATTTTATACAAAAATATCATTCATTGTTGATTCAAACTTCTAAGTCGCGTTATACATCATTGGAAAGGCTTTGGAGTCTATGTACAGAACTTAGTATCCGAGATATGTATAGCCAACAAATGTTTCCAAATTTAACGCCACGTTCACTGGAATAAACAACTTGTCTTTTTTTGTACTATTAAACTTTATTAGAGGTAACATTTTGAATACGGTATGGAAACTTTCACTAAAATTTCGGTTACATTTGGACCGATTTCAACACAGAAAATTTATAAAGTAGTCCAGACAGAATCGAGTGTTTAGTGGGAGTTTCCAATAGTTTATTTCTGTGTATAAATTATGGGTAAAAAATGTTAGTAACAGTGCGTTTTTCATATATCTCAGCCATATATGAACCCATCTCAATGATATAATGATACCACATGTGATATTCGTTGATATCTGGGTACCTTGGAAAACCTATTTCATCCAACATATAGATGGAAATCCCTAATCGATTTCTGAATATACAAGGTGGCGCAAAAGTAATCCTCCTATCAGAAAATGCTATAAATTTTGCGATTGGCCCCTAATGTCAGTTCTGTTTTGACATTTGTGTAGTAAACACATGCGAAATACACGTTAATAAACAATGTTACGCTACACTGCTCCAGAACGCGGAATATTTCTGACTATTTATTTGAACAATAATCGGTCGGTGACTTTGGCACAACGTGAATTTCGTCGCAGATTTCCTGGCCGTCCAACGCCTACTGGTGAAACACTGCGACGTTTAGCCGTTCGCCTCGAAGAGACTGGCTCAACACGAGATGCTGCCAGGCGTGGCAGACCCCGGAGTAGCCGTTCTGCAGAGAATATTGCTGCTGTAGCCGAGGATGTCATGGAAGCGCCGTCGACATCGACCAGATGACGTGCCACGCAAATGGGTATCAGTCGACGGTCTTTTCAGCGAATTTTGGTACAAGATTTGAAGATGTTTCCGTACAAAGTCCAGACGGTGCATCAGCTGTTAGCTGCTGATCGCCAATCGCGTCTAACATACGCTCAAGCCATCCTTAATCACCACCAAGAGGAAGATGATTTTTCATCAAAAATTACCATGTGTGATGAGGCCCACTTCCATCTTAGCGGGTACGTAAATAAGCAAAATTTACGCTTCTGGGGCACTGAAAATCCGCGTGTAACCCACGAAGAGCCATTACACCCGCTCAAAGTCACTGTATGGTGTGCTGTTTTCGGACCTTTTTTCTTCGAAGACGTCGCGGGCCAAACGGTTACTGTGAATGGTGAGCGCTGCAGAGCAATGATCAACGAGTTCTTTTTGCCGCAACTTGATGAATTGGGATTGGAAAACACTGCGCGTACCACAACCGATATGCTGAAGAATGCATTTCCCGGGCGCCTAATCTCCCGTTTTGGCGATTTGCACTGGCCAGCAAGATCGCTTGATTTGACCGCTCCAGACTTCTTTTTGTGGGACTTCTTGAAGTCGCGGGTTTATGTCAACATGCCTCAGACTCTTGCAGCTCTTAAAGACAAAATCCGTCAAGAATGTGAGGACCTATAGCCGGAAGTTTTGGCCAAAGTGATGGAAAATGCCATAAAAAGGGCTCAAATGACAATCAACTGTGCCGGCGGCCATTTACATGACATCATATTCTCGACTTGATGTAAAAAAAATTAAAAGACCAAATAAAAATAATCCACAAGAAGAATCAAAGTTTTTAATTTTTTTTTAATTACAGCCAAAAAACATCGGAAGTTTACTTTTGCGGCACCTTGTATATGATGTCGCAAATGAACTCAGACAGGGTCCTGCGAATTTTAAATAAATTCAATATTTATTTTTGTGCGAAAACATAAAAATTAAGCACCATTTCGGACCTCCATGTTTATCTGATGTTCTGAATTTCGATTTTCGCGAGTTAAATGTTAGGTAAGCTCGCAAATTAGCGTGTTCACTCGAAGGACTTATGGCCCATTGTCATAGTTAGTCATACATGGAAAAAGAATAATCGATCTCCCTGTACTTCTGACAAATCTGGTCAGCTTCATTGGTGACACATCTCTGAGACAGTGCAGATCATGAAAGAGACCTGTATCAAGATGGTTTAGTCTACGCTCTTGTAGAGCGGGATAGCTACACAAGGTGTTGTGCCGAGTCCTCCTTTTCTTCATCTGCAGTAATTATTAAGGAATTTCTTACAACAGCCAAAACAGTCTTGGTACTTTTCTTTGCTAGGAAAGGTCAGAGAATTCTGCTAGGGAAGATATCAGTTTAAGCATCAATTCATCTTTTAAACTCGATATCGCAACCAAGGTCAGTGAACGAACAAAATCGAGAAGAAATTTTGTCTTAATTACGTTGGAGCTGAGAGCATTGATTAATGCAAGACTGTATACGTAGACATCAATAGTCGTAGATTCGAGATTTAATTCCGGCATTCTTCTCGCGGCTGTCGATGGCATAGACCGTTGCAGATGTAGGTATTCTGAGAGTTTAACTGAGTTAAAATAATAAAATAAAGAACAAATATACAAAATTGCACATTTTCTAAAAAAAAACAAAATAAGAAATAGCAAAATTTCATATCAAATAAATAAAAGCGCATTAACAGATTTAAAAAAGAACGTTTTTTGTGTCTCCTCTAAAATTTGTGAAAAGAACTTAGCACGTTAACACACTAAGCTAACTTTATATTAAAATCTTTAATTTTAGAAAAACCACAAACAATTTGCAAGCTTTTAACAATTGTGTATGTTTGAGGTGCACTACTTTGACACCCCCCATCATCGCTCTTGAGCGGTCTATAGGGTCTGTCTTCGAAACTTAAAATCGAATACTCCCTCTGCTAAGGACTGAGATCGAAAAATTCTTAACACACGTTTTTCATTAAAATTGTTAATTATTTGATTTTTTTTTTGATCAAATGTCAATTATGTTAATTTGTTGTTAATCTGATTAAAATGAGTGACCAGAAAAAAGTGGGTACTAAAATTATTAACTATTTTCAACAAAACCCAACTTGGTCCTTCAAAAAGTTGGCCAAACAATCAAAGGTCTGCTATCAAACTATTTCCAATGTTATTAAACAGTACCGGGACAACTTCTCCGTTGATAGAAAACCTAGTTCAGGTAGAAGGAATGGTTCACATGATGTTTATTAAGCCAAAAAAATAGAAAGCATTTTCAAAAGAGCTGCCAACACATCCGGTAGGAAAGCAGCCCTGTTAGTTCAGTGCTCGGTCTATTTGGTACGAAAAGTTAAAGTAAATGAAGGTTCAAAAACATACAAGGATCAAAAAGTTCCTGATAGGAACGCTGCTAAAAATTTAGAGGCCTAAAACAGAGCACAGAAATTGAAGTCAAATTTTATAAAAAAAATATTGCAGCTGCATAATGGATGACGAAACGTATGTTCTGGCAGATTTTTCGCTCGAGGGAACGTTGAATAAAAGTTTAGTACTCAAAAGTAGACAAAATTCCCCAAAAAGTTCTTGGTATGACAAGCAATATGCAG
Organism: Calliphora vomitoria; assembly: GCA_942486065.2. Lineage (NCBI taxonomy): Eukaryota > Metazoa > Arthropoda > Insecta > Diptera > Calliphoridae > Calliphora > Calliphora vomitoria. The sequence goes on from OW818030.2 coordinate 131,014,678, forward strand.
TTGCGGCAAAAAAGCCAAACATTTATTACAAAGGGCTCTATAAATACTGAAATTTACATCAAGGAATGTTTAAAAAAAATGATGCTTCCATTCATGACTTCTTAGTGTGTCCACTTATTTTTGGGCTGATTTGGCACCCTGTCACTATGGTAAGAAAGGTCTTGAGTGGTAAAAGAACAATAATGTGGTATTTGTACCAAGCCAGGCAAATTCTCCAAACTGCCTGGAGCTAAGGCCAGTAGAGAGATATTGGGCTCTTGTTAAAAGAGAATTGAAGAGCACAAAAAAGGTGTCCAAAAGTGTGGTAGATTTTAAACTGAGATGGACAACCTGTTCGAACAAAGTGACATAATTCAGTATAAAAACCATAATGGAAGGGTTGCCGAAAAAGGTTCAAAATTTCATCATTAGTGTTTAGAACTATAAAAATAATTTTTATACCCTTCACCTTCGTGAGAAGGGTATATATAAATTTGTCATTACGTTTGTAATTTCCACAATATAATTTTCCGACCCTATAAAGTATATATATTCTGAATCCTTATAGATAGCGGAGTCGATTTAGCCATGTCCGTCTGTCTGTTGAAATCAATTTTCTGAAGACCCCAGATATCTTCGGGATCGAAATCCTCAATAATTCTGTCAGATATGCTTTCGAAAAGTTTCCTATTTAAAATCAGCAAAATCCGTCCATAAATAACGGAGATATGAGCAAAAATCCGAGACAACCTCTATTTTTGGCCTATTTTTTTATATATATCTCGATTACTAAGTCATAAATATAGACAATATGGATATCTAATGATAGATATTTCAAAGTCCATTGCAACGATGTATATAAGGCTATACAAAGTTGGACCTACAATGGGTCAAAATCGGAAAATATATTTTTTAACCCGAATTTTTTTCACAAAAACTTTCTTTTGTCATAAATTTTTTTCACTAATAAGTTAAAAACAATTTTTTTTAAAAAATTGGAAAAAACTTTTAAAAATCTATTTTGAAAAAAAAAAATTTTTTTAAATTTTATTTTAAGGTATAATTTGGTGAAGGGTATATAAGATTCGGTACAGCCGAATATAGCTCTCTTACTTGTTTTTTTGTAAATTGGAACAATAATTTCAATCAAATAAAAAAAGATTCAAAACTGTAAGTTTAGTGGCTTCATTTTTATTAACATATTAAGTATGTTAAAAATTTTTCAATCTCAGTCCTTATTACATATGAATTAAGAAAATCTAGCTCTTATTTTGAAAATGTATCGATCAAGTAATCCTCAATTTCGATCAGCTTGTATTCGAAATTGTTTCACTAATCTATGTATACATATTAAGCAGACTTAATTAAATTAGATAATTATAAACAATTTAAGAAAATAAAATGTTAATAACACAAGTGATGTTTTATTTATTTCGGACGGCAACTGTAACGAACTTAAGTAACTTTTAGCTTAATAGCAGTTAGTAAAACCATGTTATACATTAAATTATAATTAACATTAAGTATAAATTTATAACTCGCATTATTATCATCTTGAACTTGACTTTTTTTCTCTTCCTTTGTTTTTAATTTTTTTTATTAAATTTTTTTGCTTTGTAAAATCATAGAATTTGAGCTTTAATTACTCGTCGAGTAGTAATAAAACCTTAACATTTTGAATGAAACAATTACACACAGTTTAAGTGCGTAAATTTTAATATAAACTATAAAAATTAATAAAAAAAAAAAAAACACACAATACAAGGTTATTAACTGGCAGTTGCAACCATTACTATAACAGCAAAATATATACATATTTATAAATAAATAAACATTAATCTATAAAAACAACTAAAATAAAAATCAAAATAAAACAAAATTAAGAAACATAAAAACAAAACAAAAAAGCAAATTATTAATGCAAAACGATCAACATGTAGCTTAAAACAAAACAGAAGCTTGAAAAGCCGGTTGGTTGGTGTTTAAAAGTTTCAATTTAAAACAAGCTTAACAAATACACACACTCTAATGAATGTAGTTTTCTTTTCTTTCTCCAACAGGTGAATGACTGTAACAATTTTATAAATAATTTATGTTGCACATTCATATAAACTTTTTTACACAAAATAAACAATATGTATAGTATTCATACTAAGGCGCTTCAAAAGATCTTTAAATTGTTTATTATGTGGAAGAATCGTTTTAATGCAAGTACATAGTACATATATATTACATATGAATTAACAAATTCCAGCTCTTATTTAGAAAATTTATCGATCAAATAATCCTCAATTTCGATCAGATCGTCTTCGACATTGGTTCACTGAACTTCAATTTGTGATGTAAATATATTTTAAACCATATTGTATTTTAGAAATGGCTATATACATATGGGCATTTCCACGGAACGCGACATTCGTACAAATTTTGTTTCTTGTTTCCATTTTTCCATAGCATTTTAGTACCACTATGTTTAGTGATGTAGGTAGCTTTTGCCATTTCCAATATTTTAGCAATAAATATGGGATCCTGAACGCTACAAAAAAAAAAAAAAAAAAAACTCGTTTTCGACTATGGATCGCTATAATCTGCGAATTGAAACATACTTTTTTTAACCATTTTGTAAACTAAAATAGAGTAATAAAGCTTTCTGTTGATAGTATGATTTAGCACTCGACATTTATAAAACGATTTTTTTTCCACTCACATTTGTAATAAGGATCAGATCAAGTTATTTCAACAAAAGTTTCTCCTTTGTGACTTATTTGTTCATATACACACGATAGCGAACGAGACATAATTTGAAAACCAAACTACGAAGCTTTTGTTGAAATAACTTGATCTTATCCTTATAACAAATGTGACTAGAAAAAATCGTTTTATAAATGTCGCGTGCTAAATCATACTATCAACAGAAAGCTTTATTATTCTATTCGGTTTTGAAAACGACAGAAAAAGTACATTGGTCTCGTGAAATTTAAAGTTATCGGTTTTATAATCGGTATAGAGTTAAATTCTTTATTGATTAAACAAAAATTTCATTGGATTTTATAAGTCAAATGTACTTTTTTTGTCGTTTTCAAAACAGATTCCAACAATTATTGGATTCTATACCAACCCGGGTTTAGTGTGACTGTTATGTGCAATATATTTTTTTAGTTAAAGCCAATAAAGTATGATTTGAATTCTAATTTTAAGTCTCTCGATTTGAATGATGGCGGAAAAAATCTGAACAAATTTTATTCCTTGTTCCCATTTTTCTACAGCATTTTAGTAGCACTATGTTTAGTGGATAAGGTAGTTTTTTGTCCTTTTATTGTTTCCAATATTTTAATAATAAACATGGGATCCTGAACACTACAAAAAATATAACTCGTTTTCAACTGCATCTACAAAATTGCCAAGTAGAACATAATTTTTGAAAACCATTTGTTAAAACTAAAGTAAAACAAGTAAGAGAGCTATATTCGGCTGTGCCGAATCTTATATACCCTTCACCAAATTATACTTTAAAATACAGTTAAAAAATTTTTTTTAAATTTTTTTTCAAAATTTGTTTAACATTTTTTTTAAAAAATTTTTTTTAAAAAAATTTTTTTAATTTAAACATTTTTTTTAATTTATTAGTGAAAAATATGTATGACAAAAAAAGTTTGTGAAAAAAAAAATTCGGGTTAAAAAATATTTTTCCCGATTTTTACCCATTGTAGGTCCAACTTACTATAGCCATATATACATCGTTGCAATGGACTTTGAAATATCTATCATTAGATATCCATATTGTTTATATTTATAACTTAGTAATCGAGATAGAGATCAAAAATAGGCCAAAAATAGAGGTTGTCTCGGATTTTTGCTCATATCTCCGTTATTTATGTACGGATTTTGCTGATTTTAAATAGGAAACTTCTCGAAAGCATGTCTGACAGAATTATTGAAGATTTGGATCCCGATGATATCTGGGGTCTTCAGAAAATTGATTTCAACAGACAGACAGACGAACATGGCTTAATCGACTCCGCTATCTATAAGGATCCAGAATATATATACTTTATAGGGTTGGAAAATTATATTGTGGAAATTACAAACGGAATGATAAACTTATATATACCCTTCTCACGAAGGTGAAGGGTATAATAATAAGGCTTTCCACTGTAAAAATTAAAATCGTTTTCGACTAATATATGAGAATAATAAGTCTTTTCGTTGATAGTTAGTATGATTTAGCACGCGACATTTATAAAGCGACATATGTTCCAGTCACATTTGAATAAAATTTAGATAAAGTAATTTCAGTAAAAGCTTCTTATTTATAGTAAGTCATAAATGAGAAGCTTTTACTGAAATTACTTGATCTAATTTTTATTCAACCGTGACTGGAAAATATGTCGCTTTATAAATGTCGCATACTAAATCACATACACTTACGATAGCGAACGAGACACAATTTGAAAATCAAAATAAAACGTTTAGCGTGGCTGTTATCTGCAATATATAGCCAATAAAGTTTGATTTGATCGCGGAGTAGCTACTGATAACAAACATTGAGAACGCGACATTGGATTATGAACAAAATCAAATGAAAATTTAACGTTATTCATGCTTTGAAAAAATCATTTGTTTATTTACACTTAAATTATCAGTTCCGATGGACTTTCTGTGGAAATTCCCTTATGTATATACTTTATGAATTCTATAGTGTCAGAGAATATAAAATATACATAACTATTTCCTGATTTGATTCAAACGGACAAATAAAATCATCATACATATGTGAACAAATGCAAGATATATCAACAGTCACGATTCTCTACATAAAATCATTATACACCTCATATTTTTGAAGATGTAGTGAAAGCAGCAATATGAATACATCATAAACGTAACCACAAATTGTCAGGAAATATTTATTTGATCTTACACAACTTTGATAAAAGCAAACAACCACAAAAAATATAATAATTTCCAACTACTGTGATATTTTCTAAATATTTGGTTAAAGGCAAATGATTTAACTATTTTTTTTTTTTAGTGGTCACGTTTACTGAAATATTTTAACAATGTGGAACGCACACCTTAACTAACAGCTTTAGCAAATATTTTACTAACAGTAGTGATTTCTCAAGTATTTAATTTGTAAATTAAATTTGTAAATATGTATTTACTTTTCCGCTGACAAATATTTTTAAATTTAATTGCAAAAAATCAGTAAAAATATTGCAATAAATCAACATTTTTTTTTTGCACAGCATTCATTGTGAAATACATATATAATATTTTACAATAGAAGTAAATACGTGTCTTGAGTGTCTTGTAACATATGGCTAAAAGTTATTTGCACACAAAACATACAAATGTAGCTTATGAAATTTGAAACTGGAATCAAAGATTTACCGCTTGAGGCCTAACAAATTGTTGCTGTTTCGAATTAAACAGTTTGATAATGAATTTTTATTATTGATCTTGACCTCTATTTTGAGCTATTTAATTATTCGAATTTTTGGTGTTCTTATTTCAAACTTTATAACAAAAATCCTGCACTGTAATTATTATTTATTATTTACACAGCCTTTGTATATGAAAAGAATTGCATTCAATTCTAAAAATAGTTTTTTAGTTTAAGTGTAGTTTCTGCATAATAATAAAACAGTAAGCTGGTGAAAAGGACAATGAAAGCAGCTGGAGAGAGCCACAATTTGATCATGATTTTAACAACACAATAAAACCGAAAAATACTTTCGAAATATCCTACGAATTTCTAAGATAAAGGGTGTTATTTTTAAGCCCGATAGAACTTATGAAAGGGTTAACTGTCAAACGAACTGTCATACTGCGCTCACTTTTTTACATTACTGATCAGTATACTCTGACAAAACATCATGAATAAGGACTGAGATCGAAAAAATCTTAACATACATAATATAACATTTCGTCATCCATTATGCAGCCGGTATATTTTTATACCCTTCACCTTCGTGAGAAGGGTATATATAAATTTGTCATTCCATTTGTAATTTCCACAATATAATTTTCCGACCCTATAAAGTATATATATTCTGGATCCTTATAGATAGTGGAGTCGATTAAGCCATGTCCGTCTGTCTGTCTGTCTGTCCGTCTGTCTGTTGAAATCAATTTTCTGAAGACCCCAGATATCTTCGGGATCCAAATCTTCAATAATCCTGTCAGACATGCTTTCGAGAATTTTCCTATTTAAAATCAGCAAATCCGTCCATAAATAACGGAGATATGAGCAAAAATCCGAGACAACCTCTGAAAATTTCATCAAAAAAAGACAATTTATTGCATGCTTTGACAAAAAAACAACAAAACGTATGTGTGTTGGATTGATTATGTGTTGGCTTCATGCTTTGTGTATTTTGTTTTTGTTTTTTTTTTGTGCTTCACAAAAAAGCAACAAAATGTGCATATGTTTGGATGTTTGTTGGCTTCATTATTTTGTTTTTTTTTTGGTGTTTGACAAAAAAGCAACAAAACGTACATATGAATGTTTGGATGTGAGTTGGTTTCACTGCCTTGCGTATTTTGTTTTTTTTTTTGGTGTTTCGTTTCGTTTGGCGTTGTTGTTTTTGAGAAGGGTATATATAAAATTGTTGTTTCGTTTGTAACTTCTACAATATAGCAATAGCAATTAAATGTAAAATTTTTAAAAGTTTTCTTGATATATTTAGGATGATACACGCTGAAAATGGGCAAGGAATGCATCCAAAACAAAGGTGAAGGGTATATAAGATTCGGCATAGCCGAATATAGCACTCTTACTTGTTTTTTATAAAATTTTACTTCAATTTCCGTGCTCTGTCATTGGCCTCTAAATTTTTAGCAGAGTTCCGGAACTTTTTGAGCTTTGTATGTTTTTAAACCTGCATTGGCTTTAACTTTTCGTACCTCAGAGCTACCCGGACTGCTTTCCTACCGGTTGTTTTGGGAGCTCTTTTGAAAATGCTTTCTATTTATTGGCTTTAGAAACATCATGTGAAGCATTCCTTCTACCTGAACCAGGTTTTCTATCAACGGACAAGTTTAATAACATTGGAATCACTTTGATGGCAGACCTTTGACTGTTTGGCCAACTTTTTGTAGCACCAAGTTGAGGTTTTATTAAAAATATTTAATAATTTTAGTACGTACTATTTTCTCGTCACTCATTTTAATCAGATTAACAACAAATGAACATTACAAAGGTAGCTTGATAAAAAAATCAAATAATACTTGGGTTAAAATTTTTAATGAAAAACGTGTGTTAAGGTTTTTTCGATCTCAGTCCTTAAATTGACCCTTGAACAACGATACCAAATTATACAAATTTACTTTGAAAATCATTCATCGATTCGCGCAACTTATAGACGACTGTTTTACAGCTAAATTATGTTCAGCGATGACGCTCAGTTTTAGCTTAATTATACCATTCACCTTCGTGAGAAGGGTATATATAAGTTTGTCATTCCGTTTGTAATTTCCACAATATAATTTTCCGACCCTATAATGTATATATATGCTGGATCCTTATAGATAGCGGAATCGATTTAGCCATGTCCGTCTGTCTGTTGAAATCAATTTTCTGAAGACCCCAGATATCTTCGGGATCCAAATCTTCAATAATTCTGTCAGACATGCTTTCGAGAAGTTTCCTATTTAAAATCAGCAAAATCCGTCCATAAATAACGGAGATATGAGCAAAAATCCGAGACAACCTCTATTTTTGATCTATATCTCGATTACTAAATCATAAATATAGACAATATGGATATCTAATGATAGATATTTCAAAGTCCATTGCAATGATGTATATAAGGCTATAGTAAGTTGGACCTACAACGGGTCAAAATCGGGAAAAAATATTTTTTAACCCGAATTTTTTTCGCAAAAAACATTTTTTTGTCATAAATTTTTTTTCACTAATAAATTAAAAAAAAAAAAAAAATTTTAAAAAATTGGAAAAAACTTTTTAAAAACAATTTCGAAAAAAAAAATTTATAAATTTAATTTTTTTCTTAATTTTATTTTAAAGTATAATTTGGTGAAGGGTATATAAGATCCGGCACAGTCGAATATAGCTCTCTTACTTGTTTTTTCTTTAATAATAAACAAAATTGCCGACCAATCCACAACAGACCCACCCTTCAGACTCTATTACATCCAGAAAAATTCACCGTTCGCTGCGGTTTACACTCTGGTGGCATCAGCGGACCTTATTTCTTCAAAAACGAAGCCTGAGTTGGCGTTACCGTCAATGGAGATCGTTACCGCACCATGATCAATGATTTTCTGTTTGATAATGTGGATAACATTGATATGGGTGAGATGTGGTTTCAACAGGATGGCACTACCAGCCATATGGCGACCGCAACAATCCATTTATTGTAATCAAAATTTCGCGATAATTTGATTTCGGGAAATGGACCTTAAGGATCGTGCGATTTTACACCTCGATTATTTCCTGTGAAACCACGTGAAGTCACTGGTTTATGCTGATAAACCAGTTGGAGGCCAACATTTTTCGTTTTATTCGTGACATACGACCAGCAATGCTCGAAAAAGTGGTCTAAAATTGGACCTCCAGAATGCGCTTCGTCGCGAAATCATTTTCAAATGTTAATGCCATGTATTGAACTTTAGAATAAGAAAAATTCTTTGATTAAAATTTACTTTTTTGTATTGTTTTTTTACAATTTCAAGTTCTATTGGGCTTAAGAAAAAACATCCTTTTTAATATTTTGTTATTATTATTAATTTAAAAAAAAACAGGATTTGATGAATTTATAAGGCACGCTTCTTTTTTAAATATTTTCCAATTAAAATAAAAGACAACCAATAACACGTTTAATTTAAATCTAGTCTTTAAAGAACAAAGTTCTTTTTTATTCTTTTCGTCACTCACTATATGTATTATTTAATTGAATTGAACTTTAAGCCACTGATGGTTTTATGTAGATTATTTTGTTCCAAATTACTTAGTCTTAGAAGCACCTGTGTTTAAGTTTTTTACTTAACATAAATGAATTTAATTACAAAATTTTTTCAAATAAATTTATTTTCAATGTTTAATTTTTGTATTTTTTTTGTTGTTTAATTTATAACTTTTAATTATCTCACCTGCCCACTTTCCATATTTGTCCACCAAATTTTGTGGTATCTGAGGTTGAAAATAAGGTTCCAAAATCGATTTAATTATTGTTATCGCCGATTTCAAATTGTCGTATAAGAAAAGGGTCACTGCCCCTAATCCCACAAAATAAATGACCACCGAAAACAACTGACAAATGCAGGCCATGCTGAAGAGGTATGAAATGAATGGTATTTCTTGAGTTTCGAACATGGTTGGTATTTTTTTTTATTTTAGCAAATGATTTGTTGAATAATTTTAGTGTTATCACGGATTTTATTGGTTATCACTGATTAAATTTTATTGCTTTTGAAATTGATAGTTGTGCTGGATTAGCAGTATTGTATTTTCTTATCTCTAATAAACACTATAATTATATTATTGTTTGTGTTATAAATTAATTTTAAGAAAATTAAAAACACAAAACTAAAACTCGGTGCAATTTATTTTTTAATTTTAATTCCAATTCCATTTAGTTTTCGAACCGTACGCCAGCTTGATTAAACACGCACTGACTGATCTTTCATTTAGTTATTTTGTGTTTTACATGTTTAAGTTTTTTCCAAACCGTTTTTGTATCTGACTGTAGCTTTTAAATTAAGTTTTTTTTTATTTTTTTGTTATTTATTTTTTTATTTATATTTTCAATTTTGTGTAAGCAACATTTACTTTACTACACTATGATCGTTACTATATATGATCGTATGTATGCAGACAGTTTGCAACCACAGCTGGTAATATAATGTGTTGTTGTGTTTAAATTTTGGCTTAAACGGTAAACAGCAGCTTTTTTTTTAAGCAAAAACTACAACTTTTTGGTATGAACAAACCAACTGTCCTTTTGTGAAATGTATGTCAAATACAAAAATCACAATTAAAGAAACATTTACATTTGTTTTTAAGCATCTTTTGAAAATGTTAAAAATCGGTTAAGGGGGGAACAATGTTTCGCTTCATAAACTATCGAAAAAAGTAGGAAGCATTTATTTACATTGCATGTTTGAACATTTTAAAACATTTAAAATAATTTAAAACGTAAGTTATTTGAATTTTCAGTTGCTTAAAAAAACTTAAACTTTATTACAGTTTAAATACATGACACAGTGGGGCCCCTTTTGAAAATTAAATATTCCAACAATAAGTCAAGAGGTCAGGCAGAAGAATTTAACTTTTAGATATGACAAAGTAAACAAAGGGGCTTCAACACTTCATTTTCCTATTTAAAATCAGCAAAATCGGTCCATAAATAACGGAGATATGAGCAAAAATCCGAGACAACCTCTATTTTTGGCCTATTTTTTTTGTCTATATCTCGATTACTACTAAGTCATAAATATAGACAATATGGATATCTAATGATAGATATTTCAAAGTCCATTGCAACGATGTATATATATACAAAGTTGGACCTACAATGGGTCAAAATCGGGAAAAATATTTTTTAACCCGAATTTTTTTTCACAAAAAACATATTTTTGTCATACATTTTTTTCACTAATAAATTAAAAAAAAAAATTTTTTAAAATTGGAAAAAACTTTTAAAAACAATTTTGAAAAAAAAAAAAATTTAAATTTTATTTTAAAGTGTAATTTGGTGAAGTGTATATAAGATTCGGCACAGCCGAATTTAGCTCTCTTACTTGTTTTAATTACAACATTTCAAGTTGAAATTGAGAAAATACAAAATGAAATCAGGAAATTCAAATTAATTCAGAAATCCAAATTAATATTAAGAAAAAAAGTAAATGAAATTGAGAAATATAAATTTATATTAAGAAAACACAAATTGAAATAAAAATTGATGTCGAGGAATTAAAAAATGTGTATGTTATTTTTGTCATTCCGTTTGTAATTTCTACATTTTTCATTTACGACCCACAAAGTATATATATTTTGGATCGTTACGTCTGTCCGTCTGTATGTTGAAATCAACTTCCAGTAGCTCCCAAATAAGTTACATACATGATTCATACATCAATATATTCGCTATAGTCCCGGTTAGATTGCTATTTAAAATCGAAAAAATCTACCCACAATTGGCTAGAGATATAAGCAAAAAACCACGACAACCTCGAATTTTTAACTATTTTTGATCTATATATCGCTCATTTGCTGCAACAACGTCAAAAAATTTAATTTTTCAGGAGACGCATTTTAAATCGATATATTTTTTAAAGAAAATAACAAACACATAACAAAATGTGTGACTTTTCTAGATAACTTAACGATGTTGAACACACAAACGGCAACGCAAAATTAAAATAATACGTTATTCCAAGTAATAGACAATAAGTTATGAAATTAGGACAAAATGCTTTTATGGCGATCCTGCGTTTAATTTTAGAAACTAGTTCACAAGACTTTGTCAGTTCTGTAGTGCTATTAACTCGAAATTTGGGATTTTTGAATTATGACGTTGTAGCAGCAAATGAGCGATATGGATTACTAAGTCATTAAAGTAGACAATTGAGATACCTAATGATAGATATTTCAAAGATATTTCCAATTACGCACAGTGGTATAGAAAAAAAAAATAGAGGGAAATAAATCTGTAACTTCTAAACTGAATGAAATTTTACATTTTTTTATCGAGTTAAAGTTTTGAATTTTGACCTCATGGACCCACCAGGGGGCGCGTTCAGGGGTCCCAAAGTAGCACTCCTTGGGTATTTTACATTCTTCGTTTGTGTTTCGATTTAAAAAAAAAATACATATATAAAATCTCCTCGTTGAGCTCTACAAAAAACCGTCGCAATTATCTCAAAAAGCTTATGAGATATTCGCATTTGAAAATTAAATTTTCAACATTTTTACCCACCCTACTCCAGTTTTTTTATAACAGCGGATCCAAATATTTCTCTATTGGCGAAAAATCGCTTATTCAAAATTTTTAAATTCAAATGCATATAACTTTGTAGTCAGTTATTATTTTTAAACAATTCAGTCCAACAAAGGAAAAATAGAGAAAATCGGGAAATATTTGGATCCGCTGTTAACGAAAAACTTTGTAGTACTCGACGAGGGGATTCTATATATGTGATTTTTTAGAAATCGGAACACAAACGAAGAAATAGGATCGTTTTAAAAATGTAACATACCCGAGGTGTCCTACTTTGGGGACCACTGGCCGCGACCCTGTTGGGTCCATGAGGTCCAAATTCAAAACACTCGATAACACTTCCTTTTTTGCGCATGTGAAATTTCATTTAAACCAGACTAACAGTTTAGAAGTTACAGATTTATTTCCCTCAATTTTTTTTCTATACCACTGTGCCACATACATAACGTCATAGTAATTTGGTCAAAATCGAGAAAACAAATTAAACCTAATTTTTTTCCACCATATTTTTTTTATCATCAACCACGTTTTATCACTAATTGAATTTAAAAAAAAAGAATAAAAAAATTTTTCAACGAAAAATATTTTTAATCCTCATATTTTGGAGAATATAGCTTTCTTACGAGTTATAATAATTTATTTTTAAAAACAAGTAAGAGAGCTATATTCGGCTGTGCCGAATCTTATATACCCTTCACCAAATTATACTTTAAAATAAAACTACATTTTTTTTTTTTTTAAATTTTTGTTATTTTTAAATTTCTTTTTTTTCGAAATTTGTTTTTTTAAATTTTTTTAAAAAAAATTTTTTTGTGAAAAAAATTGTAGACAAAAAATTTTTTTAGTGAAAAAAAAAAAATACCGTTTAAAATATATTTTTCCCGATTTTGACCCATTGCAGGTCCAACTTACTATAGTCTTATATACATCGTTGCAATGGACTTTGAAATATCTATCATTAGATATCCATATTGTCTATATTTATGACTTAGTAATCGAGATATAGATCAAAAATAGAGGTTGTCTCGGATTTTTGCTCATATCTCCGTTATTTATGGACGGATTTTGCTGATTTTAAATAGGAAACTTCTCGAAAGCATGTCTGACATAATTATTGAAGATTTGGATCCCGAAGATATCTGGGGTCTTCAGAAAATTGATTTCAACAGACAGACAGACGGACATGGCTAAATCGACTCCGCTATCTATAAGGATCCAGAATATATATACTTTATAGGGTCGGAAAAGTATATTGTGGAAATTACAAACGGAATGACAAATTTATATATACCCTTTTCACGAAGGTGAAGGGTATAAAAATACATGTTACGAGTATAAATTTAAGCTTATTTAAATCTATATAATAGAAATATTCTCAACTTAAAGTTTCATTGTCTAAATATTAACGATTCCTGAATATAAAATTGGATTTCTTAGTTTTATTTTTTTTTTTTCTTAATATTAATTTCGATTTCTCAATTTCAATTGGGGTTTAGAAATCCCGATTTCAATTTTCTTTTTCAATATTAACTTGCTTTTCAAAATTATAACATCTATTTTCTCAATATTAAGTTGGATTTCTCATCTTCAAGAATTTCGATGTTAATCATTTTGTCAGATATAAATCAAATCCAAGATTAGAAATCAAAGTTCAGCAATAAGATATTTTTTTTTTGTCAAATTAAACTTAAAATTAAACATTTATAAAGTATTTGACGAAAAAACTTAACCAATATATTCAACAGTTGTTTATTTTATATTATATGACTTTTATAAGAGCAAATAACGTCAAACAATATAATAATGATCTTATATTGAGATATTTGCTAAACACATGGCAAATATTTACTCAAAAAAGCATAACCACTTTTTTTTGCACAAATTTGTTTGACGTTGTTTGCTCTTACAAGTGATTTGTTTTGAATTGTCCTAAGTAAACGGAGTTTATGAAATAAAGTAATTACAATCAAATATATTTTATTTAGTGGTTACGTCTTTTTCGTCAAATATTTGCCATGTGTGACCCTACCTTAAGCCCCATTTTCTCAATCTCTGGTTATTCTTTATCGTAACGATATACTGACAGTTCTCATACAAATTGGATGTATATCGTTATGAAAAACGATAACCAGACATTGAGAAAATGGGATTAAGGCTTATTTATTAAAAATAAACATTGATTTAATGGAAAGAGAAATATCGATTTTTTAGTGGTTATACTTTTGACGCCAAATGTTTCAACAATGAATATTGTGTATAAGCTAAATGTTTAATTGAGTTTTTCGCAGTTAATCAACCCTTCCCTCCTTAAATGTTTATACGGACCCCTAGAGAGGTCGGGAACGCTTAAGCTAAACACTTTAAATAAAAGGCGGGAAATAGTAACTAAGAGAAAACTGTTTTAACAAATTTGCCTTTAACAAATATTTCAAAATTTAACCTTAATTTGTTAAAAACTAAAAAAAAAATCAAAAGCAATTATTAACTCATATGATGACCGATCAAATAATACACAAAATAACACACTCATGAAATAATGAGTGAATTAAACAAAACACCAAACATTATTACAAATCATCATTGTAAATTACACAAAAAAATACTGTTAAATATTTAGTAGTAAATCTTAAATGTTACATGTGAAAGACGAAAATACCTAAACAAAGAAAAAAAAAAATAGCCGCAAAAACAGCTGACACAGTTTCGGTAAATTGTTTGTTTGATTTCTTTCTAATTTTCTGCTTCTTCGACCTTTATAAAATGAGTAACATTTAGCACAGCATTGATATGTAATTTAACTTGATTTGTAAATTAAAAATAGTATATTCTTGCAGTTGATTAATAATGACACTGATTTAAACTATTTTTTTATTAATTAAAGCGAAATATTTTGTATACGAAAAGTTATATTTATCGGTATTTGTGTTATTTGCTTTTTTTTTTTTTTTTGTTGTGGTTCGTTCTGTTCTTATCACTGAATGAAAGAAGAAATTTCTATGTGTATAAATTATGCATGATACATACATACACGTACATACTTGTATATATACATAAAAAAAGCTTTTTTATACATATGCGCACATTTATAAGCTTTTAAGTGAAAATATTAGCAAAGACACAAACTGTCTAATTAAAAGCTTTTTGTAACTTTGCCCATCTACAAGATGATTCAAAAATAAACGAAATATATACAAGCAGATACTAATTTATTTTTAAAAATATATAAATATGAATTTGTTAAATTTAAGAATTGTAAAAGAATTAAAAATAAAAGTAAAGTTTGATGAACATTTTATTTAAACATTTTATTTAAACAAATATTTTTGTACCAGATACAAAGATTTAAATTTGACTGTAGTGTGTTAATAGAACATTAAAAATTTGTAACATGAATTTGACATAAATATATGGTTAATTCACAAGGTATCTTATCATGTCATATTGTCATAATATTTTACAATGGTTTTTATTGCTTTTCAAGCAAAAAATGTCCTAAAATAATATTACTTTATGCTATGTTTATTGTGTTACCGTAACGAACCAGCAGAGACCAACGCCGAATGCCTAAAAGTCGGTTAAGCCTAGCCGCCGAGTCGTGTTATATTAGGACATTATGACTGATAAGAGACCTTGTGAATTGACCAATGGTTTTTATGGAAATTTTTATACCCTTCACCTTCGTGAGAAGGGTATATATAAGTTTGTCATTCCGTTTGTAATTTCTACAATATAATTTTCCGACCCTATAAAGTATATATATTCTGGATCCTTATAGATAGCGAAGTTGATTTAGCCATGTCCGTCTGTCTGTCCGTCTGTCTGTTGAAATCAATTTTCTGGAGACCCCAGATATCGTCAGGATCCAAATCTTCGATAATTCTGTCAGACATTCTTTCGAGAAGTTTCCTATTTAAAATCAGCAAAATCCGTCCATAAATAACGGAGATATGAGCAAAAATACGAGATAACCTATATTTTTCGCCTATTTTTGATCTATATCTCGATTACTAAGTCATAAATATAGACAATATAGATAGCTAATGATAGATATTTCAAAGTCCATAGCAACGATGTATATAAGGCTATAGTAAGTTGGACCTACAATGGGTCAAAATCAGGAAAAATATTTTTTAATCCGAATTTAACAAAAAAAGTGTTTTTATCATAAATTTTTTTCACTAATCAATTAAAAAAAATTAATTTTTAAATTAAAAATTTTTTTTTTAAAAAAATTGGCAAAAATCTTTTAAAAAACAATTTCGAAAAAAAAAAATAAAAAATTTTTAATTTTATAGATATTATTTATCTATAAAATTAACTTAAAATTAAATTAATAAGCCAATAAAAAGCAGTAGCACACTATCATAAGGTTAATCAGGACAATGTATCAAGATGCAAGCTGTAGTATCAATTACGATCGAACCCTAAGCGCTGTTATACAAGGATGTGTCCTCTCGCCCTTATTATTCAACATTGTATTGGACAACGTACTGATTAACGCAATCCCAACAAACACTGGTATTACATGGGGTCTTCATGGAATGCTAGATGACTTGGATATTATGCGGACCACATTTGTCTTTTCGCTCATAAAAGCTACAAGCATTGTGCAATATGGCTGCCGAATGCGGGCTAAAGATTAAAGTTGGCAAAACGAAAACTATGAGCTTAAACACTTCGTCGAATGCGCCTTTTACTTTGTACGGTGCTGAAATAGAATCAGCAACCTCTTTCTCATATATTTAGGGAGTATTATCTCCAGTTCTGCTTCTGCTCCAGTCACGTTTATGTAAACCTAAGGCTGCCTTCGGCGTGATCTCTTATGTTTGGCAAACCAGACACAAAAATAAAAATCTTTAATGCCAATGTAAAGCCTGTCCTACTCTGCGCATGTAAAACGTAGAACCCATCCAATCGCGAACTGCAAACAATGCAAGCTTTTGTGATTCGCCTGCGTAGAATTCTGCGAATATTCAGGCCTCTAACATCATCACAAACAATGAGTTGTGATTCGTACAGAAATTAAACGATGTAAATGGTCCTGGCTTGGGCATATACTACGCAAACCAGAAGTTGATGTAACGAGACAAGTTGAAATGGAAGCAGCGGAAGCTGGTGTATCCTGGAGCGAAATAAAACACATTGCTAACGATAAACTCAGATGGAAAACCTTTGTTGAGGCCCTATGCTCCTAAAAGGAACTTCAGGAAAATATATAGAATAAAACATAGAAGGGAAGGAGAGAGAAATGTCAATGAACAAAATTACTCCTTTTTCACACATATAGCTGATACTGTAACAAAATACATGGCAATACATTCTCATGAATTAGGTTTTTGACAAACAGACTTAAGTTTTTGGCTCTCAGTTACCTATCTAGTTGTCATCTAGTGATGGAAAATTAGCAAAATAAAATTTAAATAGTACCACAGAGTACAAACATTAAAATTTTTAAGTATTTCAATACAATATTATCTATTATGTGGTGAAAATCGTCTCTAAAAAAATACAGTTGTATATTCTAATATATAAAAATCTCGTGTCACAATGTTTGTGTTTGAACTCCTCCGAAGCGACTAAACCGATGTCTATGAAATTTTGTATGTATATTTGGGAGCTATGAGAATAGGTCGTAAGGTATATTTCATACCGGTAGGTCATGAGGGTGTCCCTATCCAGAATTTGTATTTACAATTTTTTTGCCAAAAACTTTTGATTCGCATTGTTTTTTTATTTGGCATTAAAAAATACCTAACTTTCATCAACCGACCCTCACCCATCCATTTTTTAGCCGAGATTTTAGTATTTTCTATGAGCAATATCCAAATATCAATACATATATACCATTTTTTATGAATTTTTAGGTACGAGAATAGGTCGTAAAGTACATTTCATACCGCTAGGTCATTAGGATGTCCCTATCCACCCATTTTTTTTTTTTTGTAATATTTTTCGCCAAAAAATTTTGTTTGTATTTCTCTCATTGGGCATCAAAAAATGCCAAATTCACTTAGAATACATCGTTATTTTTTATTTAACAACCAAAATATTCACTAGAAATAATTTGTATGGCAGGACAACGCTTGCCGGTTCAGCTAGTATTTTCTATAAAAAAAATTGTAATACTCAAACTTTTATATGAAAGTATTCGTATCAAATCAAATACTTAAAGTTTTTAATGCAAATATAAACTTTTTGAAATTAATATACAGTGCGCGGGACAACATCCCAAAACGTCAACACCATTTTATTGACATTGTCTACTCTAAAACGTCAAACAAATCACAAAGCTCTAAAATGTCAACTCTAAATAAAAAATTTTTTTTGGTAAAAAAAATTCGAGTTAAAAAATATTTTTCCCGATTTTGACCCATTGTATGTCCAAATTACTATAGCCTTATATACATCATTGCGATGGACTTTGAAATATCTATCATTAGATATCCATATTGTCTATATTAATGACTTAATAATCCAGATATAGATCAAAAATAGGCCAAAAATCGAGGTTTTTCCTTATATCTCAGGCATTTGTGGGCCGATTTTCTCGAATAGCGACCGAGCCGGAAGAATTCCCGATATATTGATGTATCAATTATGTTTGTAAGTTATTTGGACGGAAAGTTGATTTCAACATACAGACGGACAGACGGACATGACTATATCGACTTCGATATCTATAACGATCCAGTATACAGTGTTGGAAAAAATAATAGAAACGAGAGCTTTTCTTCAAAGTTTGTAAGTAAAAAAAAAATTATATGCAGTTTTGTTTATCAGACATACAGCATAAGAAAAAACATAATCATTCCTCTTTTCATTTATATAAATAAACTTTTGAACATAAGTGTATCCCTTATTTTCGGTAGCTGATAGTTAGTAACACGATTGTTAACATTTATCGGCCACATTTTTGTATATTAATTAAATTATGAAGATCATAGAAATTGCATTAATATTTAAATTTTTTTTAAGTTTTGGACACATTTATTTCACTAACTACTTTTGGATAGAGTTTCCAATTCGGTTTTAACCGAAACCGAAACCGCGGTTTTTCAAGGCCTAAAACCGAAACCGACAATTATTCTTCGGTTTTCACTTTTAATCTATTTTCACTAGAAAAATTCAAAATTTAGAAATGAGAAACAAACTTTTTCATCCAATTATTCATCCAATATCTCTAAACACAGATCGATAAAAATATCTTCAGATTTGTTTAAATTTTTTAAATTGTATTACAATAATTGCTTCAGATGACGTAGCAGGCTACCTTTCGCAAGCTAAATAATACAAACTTTTTGTAACAAAGTCTTAGTTATTTTCAAATATGCGATAAAAGTATGGAGTACTAGCTGACTGGTGCACTTCGCCACCTCAATTGGAATAAAGAAATAGTACTAAGGACTGAGATTGAAAAAATTTTAACATACATATATGTTAATAAAAATGAAACCACTAAACTAACAGTTTTGAATCTTTTTTTATATGATTGAAATTATTGTTACAATTTACAAAAAAAATAAAAAATATTTTTATAGTTCTAATCACTAATGATGAAATTATGAACCTTTTTTTGAAAACCCTTCTATTATTGTTTTTATAGTGCTTTATGTCACTTTGTTCGAACAGGTTGTCCATCTCCGTTTAAAATCTACCACACTTTTGGACACCTTTTTTGTGCTCTTCAATTCCCTTATAACAAGAGCCCAATATCTCTCCACTGGCCCTAGCTCCAGGCAGTTTGGAGAATTTGCCTCCCTTGGTACAAATACCACATTATTGTTCTTTTACCACTCAAGACCATTCTTACCATAGTGACAGGGTGCCAAATTTCTGTGTTTATAGAGCCATTTGTAATAAATATTTGGCTTTTTCGCCGCAACTGCATATTGCTTGCCATAGCAAGAACTTTTTGTGAAATTTTGTCTGCTTTTGGGTCCTAAACTTTTCTTCTACATTCCCTCGAGCATTTGCAACATAAAAAAATTTACCCAGAAGCTGCGAAAAATTTTCGATACGTACATTTTGTCATCCATTATGCAACTGGAATATTTGATGTATAAAATTTGACTTCAATTTCCGTGCTCTGTTTTTGGCCTCTAAAGTTTTAGCAAAGTTCCTGTCAGCAACATTTTAAGCCTTGTATGCTTTGAAACCTTCATCGGCTTTAACTTTTCGTACCAAATAGTTCGAGTACTGACCTAATAGGGCTTCTTTCCTACCGGAGATGTTGGGAGCTCTTTTGAAAATGCTTTCTATTTTTTTGGCTTTAGAAGCATCATGTGAACCATTCCTTCTACCTGAACCAGGTTTTATATCAACGGACAAGTTTTTCCGGTACTGTTTAATAACATTTGAAAAAGTTTGATAGCCGACCTTTGATTGTTTGACCAACTTTTTGTAGGACCAAGTTGGGTTTTGTTGAACATATTTAATAATTTTAGTACGCACTTTTTTCTGGTCACTCATTTTAATCAGATTAACAACAAATGAACATAATTGACATTAAACATAATAACTGACATGCTTTACAAAGGTAACTTGATCAAAAAAAAAAAAAAAAATAAAAATCAAATAATACTTGGGTTAGAAGTTTTAATGAAAAACGAGTGTTAAGAATTTTACAATCTCACTCCTTATTAAGTCTCCCTTTGTAAATTAATACTAATTCAGGAAAACATGTCTCTAGTTTCATGTTTATTGATTCATTGTAATTTGGATTGTATCTCATTCTAGATGTATTATTAGAATAAAAACAATACCATAAAGACCCACATTTTGTATTCCTACTCAGCATCATGAATGTTTAATTTCATATTTCTGTGTCCATTATTATAGAAAATACAAAAGAAAGGTAAGACTATAATCACATTTCGTGAATTCTAACTCATTCAGAATCATTTGTGCCTAATTTTAAAGTTTATTATTATAAAATATTCAAAAAGTACCTTTACAATAAATAAATAGTAACATTAATTATCCGTTTTGAATATTCAAAAAGTACTACTAGTTCGAAAAAGTACCTGCAATTTCCTCTTTTATATTCTAACTCAGTCAGGATCATGTTTATTTAATATCTTGCTTATAGATTCATTATTATAGAAATTTCAATGATAGTTTCTGTTACCTAAATATCATTATGCCCTCTATCCTTGATTCTTTCTTTACTCAGAAGCATATCAGCCAACTATTATGTATATACAATAAGTAAAATAATTTATTATAATAAAAAGTACATTAGAAGAAAAAGTAAAAATTTTCCACACTTAAACCACTGTCAAATTTGAAATTTCAAAGTAATTTCCAGATTCTAGGTTCAATATCATAGAAAATTCATTTTGAAGAACCCCAATAAACCAGAATACAATATGATAGTAAAAACGGTATTATATTATGGGGACGATTATAATATCATATTTTATTATTGAAAACTATATTATCAAAATATCGTTTTAAAATATTTTGCTTCCAATAAAATAAATAAAAAAACGACAAACATTTGAAAAAAACTTCAAACAGAAAAATAATTTAAATTAAAAAATTTCAAACAACACAAGAAATATGAAGACACAATTAATATCAAATCGTTTAAATTGTTGGTAATAAACAGTCCAATCTTTTTTCAGTTTAATGGTGAATTCTCTTGTATGCAATATTTAAAATATGATTTGTTATGTTTCCTTTTCTTTCAGGTTTTTGTCTTATTTTAACGGAATATGTATTACATACATACATATTTCAGATAAAAAATATATAATTTTAGCATTTAGAATAAAATCTGTAGCATGCCGATTTTACTATCATTTTTATTGGAAATTATGATAGCGAAAACGATATCATAATTGCCTAGAAAAACGATATTATAAGGAACGGTACCATTTAATCCGGAAAAACAATCGTTTATGACACGCAAACGATATCATATATGATAGTTTATATCATCTAGATGATATCGTTTCGATATCGTTTTAATATCGTTTGGTTTATTGGGACGAAAAAGTTCTCCTTAGTTTGGTTTAGTTCTTAATTTTTGGTATCATAATACAATTAAGCACCCTGTTCTTTATTATTTCTCATATATTAAAAAGGTATCATTAAAAGAAAAAGTACCAATATTCCTTTATCCTCGTAAACACTCGTCAAATTTGAACTTTAAATTTGTGTAGCAGTTCTTATATTATCAACTGATTTAATAGTTAATTAATTATCACAAAACCGAACAGAAACTGATCGGTTTTCAACTTTTTAAAACCGAAACCGCGGTTTTGAAATTCTTCGGTTTTTTGGAAACTGTACTTTTGGATATATATTTTTTGTTTTGCAATTTCAAGTCGCTATGGAAAATAAGTATTAACTTATATTGTATTTAAAAACACAACGTATACCGGCAGTTAACCCAAATAAATTTAATAAATTTACACGATACTTAAGCAGTACAATACCTGTTCTATTGCAATTTGAGTTTTGATTTACAAATTTGGGATACATTTGTTTATATACAATACATTTACCACAGATCATTTGCTTTTAATTCCAAACTTGTTTAAATCATTTAGATTAATTAATAGTTATATATTACGCAAAAAATTACAAGTTCACTAAAATTTTTATTGATTTGACAAATTATACTCGTAGATACATACACATTTAAACTTACATATCTTTATGGTGAGCAAATTTTTAAACAATTAATTTATATTCCAAATGCTAAAGCTAGCGAAAAACAATTGCCAATCAATGAACTAAGAAATCAAAATGCAAACAAAACAAATCCCCCCCCCCCCCTGCTCTCCTCAATTAATTGCTTTAAAACAAATTAGCAAATAAGATTTTTAGTATCATTTTGAATGTTATAAAGAAAAGTCTGTAAATTTATATTGTTTGTTAAGCTAAAACAAAATGTTTGAAGGATATTTGATAGGAGTGGGAATTTATGCATTGGTTTGCTATTTGTACGACAATTTAAGGACACCGATGTATTTATTATATCGCTCTTGGCAGCAACGTCATAAGCAACAACAAATACACTTAATGGAAAAATATGGAAAATGGGCGGGTAAGTGGGTTTTAAATATTTTTATAAATTCGATGCAAATTGGGTATTTTTCCAGCTGTAACTGGTTCCACCGATGGTATTGGTAAGGCCTATGCTAGAGAATTAGCCCGCCTGGGCTTTAACATTGTTTTAATATCAAGAACACAAACAAAATTGGAAGCAGTGGGTCATGAAATTGGTAAACAGTGAGATACATACAAATCTTATAAATAAATATTACAGAGCTTTTTATATACATAGAAACTGATTTTGCGGTGGAAACTTTTATTGTGCAATGTGATTTCTCCAAAGGGGCAGAAATATACAACAATCTCTTTAACAAACTTTCTGAGAAGCCTATAGGAATTCTGAGTAAGTTTTCCTTTTAATATTTATTCAGAAACATACTAAGAAATACATATTTATCTGGTTTTATTTTAGTTAATAATGTTGGCGTTGGTCACAATCCTCCCGGTCCAATAGGCACCTTCTCGCCCGAACATATGTGGGAGGTAATTAATGTTAATATAGGTGCAGCTACCCAACTATCACGCCATTTTATATATAAATGGCGCAAGGCCGGTGAAAAAGGTCTCATTGTTAACATTTCTTCGGGCATAGAGTTACAGTCGTGTCCATTTGGTTCAATATATGGCGGCAGCAAGGCCTATATGCAGAGTTTTACTAAGGCCCTTCAAGAGGAAACCAAAAATTTGGGCATAACCATACAATTGTGTTCTCCAAATTTTGTGGTTACAAAAATCAATAGTTATTCCAAGAAAGTTATGCGGGGAAATCTTTTTATACCACTACCTGAGGTATATGCAAAATGGGCGGTCAGCACTTTGGGAAAAGTGGATGAAACTAGCGGTTATATTTGGCATGGAATACAGGTCATACAAGTCATTTATATTGTATTGATATTTAATTATATTTTTGTTATTCTTGCAGAATGCAATTTGGAAAATTTTGCCCTATCGCTTAAGGGCAGCATTGTTTGTGTTTATTTGTAAAAAGCTTGTTGATAAATTGGCAAAAATGGAAACTCGTGAGGAAACAAATAAAAGCTGAAACCATAGGGTAGAACTAGAGAGACAACCGAGAGTAAAACAAGTAAGAGAGCTATATTCGGCTGTTCCGAATCTTATATACCCTTCACCAATTTATACTTTAAAATAAAAATTTTAAATATTTGAAAAAAAATTTTTTTTCAAAATTGTTTTAAATTTTTTTTCCAAATTGTTTTGTTTTAATTTTTTTTTAAATTTTTTTGGATTTTTTTTTTTTTTAATTTATTAGTGAAAAAAAATTTATGAATAAAATTTTTTTTGGTAAAAAAAAATTCGGGTTAAAAAATATTTTGACCCATTAAAATTCCAAATTATTATAGCCTTATACACATCTTTGCAATGAACTTTGAAATATCTATCATTAGATATCCATATTGTCTATATTTATGACTTAGTAATCCAGATATAGATCAAAAATAGGCCAAAAATCGAGGTTGTCCCGGTTTTTTCCTTATATCTCAGCCGTTTGTGGGCCGATTCTCTCGATTTTAAATAGCGACCGAGCCGGAAGAATTCCCGATATATTGATGTATCAATTATGTTTGTAAGTTATTCGGGGTCTACGGAAAGTTGATTTCAACATACAGACGGACAGACGGACATGGCTATATCGACTTCGCTATCTATAACGATCCAGAATATATATACTTTGTGGGGTCGCAAATGAAAAATGTAGAAATTACAAACGGAATGACAAACTTATATATACTTATACAAACTTGCCACTCATGGTGAAGGGTATAAAAAGAAAGGCTAACACAAGACTTATGTTTTTGACAAAAGACTTCGATTTTTTGTCTCTCTGTAACGCTTCTATATATATTTTATTCTATGCACAGAGAAAACAGATTTGTGATAGCAACTGAATTTGTTGTCAATCGAATGATTCTACCTTACTGATCAAATTTTACAGTTGTGGCTACAAAAGTTTGGTTGCTTCAACCGAAATTCTTCTTTATCGACCGACTTTCTGTTGATAGAACCGAAAAATTCTATTTGTGCAACCGAATCATTCGATTGGCAACAAATTCAATTGCTACTACTAATCTGTTTTCTCTGTGTGGCTAAAGGTAGGGTCCCACATGGCAAATATTTGACGAAAAAGACATAACCACTAAATAAAATATATTTGAATTCTTTTATTAACTTCAAAACCTTATTTTACTTAAGATGATTCAAAACAAACAATTTATTTTTATTTTATTTGATGCTGTTTGATCTTATAAATCACTTGTAAAAGTAAACACGTCAAACAATTTTGTGGTAAAAAAAGTGGTTACGCTTTTTTGAGCAAATATTTGCTATGTGTGACAACACCTTAATACTACAGACTCTACCAATTATTTCTAAGCAAAGTTAAATTGTATCTCTATACCATTCCATTAGAACAAATTAATTCGTTGTCTTAATTCCTTAGTACTTCAAACGTATTGAATTCATTCCTTTGAGAATTTTGAGCATTTTCTATAAAGAATCAATTCCATAAAAAAATATCTTAATGAAACTAATTGAATGATTAAATTATTCCTCAATTCAAATCTTATACAAAAAGGATTTTTTTTTATACCCTTAACCTTCCGTTTGTAATTTCCACAATATAATTTTCCGACAGTTGCAAATGTTTTGACCACACATTTGCAACTGAGATCGCATTTTATCTTTTCATTGACCAATTTTCTCCAAATCACATTTCGATACAAACATTTATTTTTTTCATGTTATCATATATTGTTTTTGTTAAAAATATAAAATAAAAACAAATTCCGTTAAAGTAAAACAACAAAAAATTAATTTTAAAAGATGTATTCAAAATGTAGCTGTTCAAAACATTTGCAACTCTTATTACTCTTACTCTTAACTATGCTATTAACACTAACAAATGCTGGGAAATAACGGTAATCGCATTTGTTTTATTAATTCGTGATTTCGATCTTTGCATTTTATTAAAAAACTCATCATAATTATTTTACTATAAGAGTTTTAATAAGATATTGGAAGCATTAACATCGTAAGAATTACTTTTGTGAAAAATGGCAGGAAACAAATACAATTCCGATTTCAATGTCGAATTTTTAAATGACTTTTAAAGTGGACTTTCTCAAAAAGTCATTTCCTTAAAATATTCCGTTCTAAAATCAACAATTTGTCGCATTGTTAATAGTGGTAACATCCATATAACTCACAAAGGAGGAAGTCCCCGTATTGCTACTGTAAGAGAAGACAGAAAAATTAAGAATTTTTTCACGAAATATCCTAAAGCAGTTCCTAGAGAAGTTAATACCGAACTTTCCATAGATGCCAATCTTTCCACAATTAAAAACAGAGCCCGAGAATATGGTCTAAAAAGTTTTAGATGCACTAAAAACCCGTTGTGTCGGAAAAAATAGAAAATCTCGGCTTGAATTTGCCCGCAACCATTTAAATTGGACTCAACTGCAATGGAAAAACATACTATGGTCCGATGAGTCCAAATTCAATCTCCGGGGTTCAGATGAAAGAGCCTACATTCGACGACCAGGAGGCGAAAAGTTTAATCCCAGATACACAACCGCCACAGTGAAATACGGAGGTGGAAACATTATGGTGTGGGGGTGTTTTAAGTGAAATGGGATTGGCCCAGTTCTCCGGATTACTAATACAATGACGACCACAATATATAGAGACCTTCTAAGCTCAGTTATGCTTCCATATGGAGAATGGGAAATGCCACTTTCATGGACATTCCAGCACGATAACGACCCTAAACATACGGCAGGTGTTGTAAAAGTATGGTTGGAGGAAAATAATATTAGTGTCATGTCGTGGCCGCCACAATCTCCCGATCTCAACCCGATTGAGAACATGTGGATGATTGCAAAACGGAATATTGGTAATAAAGTATTCCGAAATCGTGATGAACTTTTTGCAGAGTTGGAAAAGCAGTGGAATGAAATTCCCGAAGATTATATTAAAAAGCTAATAGCCTCAATGCCTAAAAGATGTTCCGAGGTAATAATAAATAAAGGGTATGCTACAAAATACTGAATAATGAAATCGATTTTTGGATTTGTATAATATTTTCTTTAAGAGTTGCAAATGTTTTGAACACTTGTATTTAGACTAAATTTGTTAAACTTTATTTTTTTATTGTTGTAAATTTATGAATTTTTTTTTTTTTTCGTTTTTGTAAAATAATATGCAATAACTGAATTTTATAAAAAGAAAATAAAAAAACTTATGCGAAAGTCTTTGTTAAAAAAATAAAGAATTAGGTAAAATGTGATTTCAGTTGCAAATGTTTTGAACACCACTGTATATTCCTTATAGATAGCGGAGTCGATGAAGCCATGTCCGTATGTCTGTCTGTTGAAATAAATTTTCTGAAGACCCTAAATAACTTACAAACTTGAATTAGCACATACATATATCGGGATTTTTTCCGGCTCGGTTGCTATTTAAAATCGAGAAAATCGCCCCACAAATGGCTGAGATATAAAGAAAAAACCGGTCCAACCTCGATTTTTGGCCTATTTTTAATCTATATCTGGATTACTAAGTCATTAATATAGACAATATGAATATCTAATAATATATATTTCAATGTTCATTGCAACGATCTATATAAGGGTATAGTAATTTGGACCTACAATAGGTCAAAATCGAGAAAAATATTTTTTAACCCGATTTTTTTTTTTACCAAAAAAATTTTTTTTTCATACATTTTTCTTCATTTAATTTTATAAAAATTTTTAAAAATATAAAAAAAAAAAATTTTGAAAAAAATTTTAAAAATCGAAATAAAAAAATTTTGAAAAAAAATTATTATTTTTTAAATTTTGAAAAACAATTTTGAAAAAAAAAAATTTTAATTTTGAAAAACAATTAAAAAAAAAAAATAATTTTGTTTACGTAAAAATATTTAAAATTTTTATTTTAAAGTATAATTTGTTGAAGGGTATATAAGATTCGGCACAGCCGAATATAGCTCTCTTACTTTTTTTCCAATTCATTTTGTAAATGATTTAAAACAAAACTGAATAAAGAAAAAATAATGCAATTAAATTTGGTTTAGATTTGAATTAACAAAAATTTAATTATTCAAATGTTGAATAATTTCTGCTATAAATTAATTAAATTATGAATTGATTCTACAACGAATGAATTCTATTCGAATAAAATACTATGATTGAAGCTAATGATTAGTGAATTGATGATATTTTTTTTAATTCTGAATTAAGATTTTAGTGAATTAAGCTCAAAATTTATTAATTAGAAGCTCTGCTTCTAAGTATATTTTTTTAATTAAAGTCGTAAGCAATTAAAATATTTAAATATACAGTTGTTTTTTGTTATTTCAAAATAAATTTTAACAAAATTTGCCACTAACTTCCTCTTAGCAAATATGTATGGCAAACATTATTAAATATTCCAAGTGGAAATCATAAATTAGGCGGAAATCCCTAATAAAAAGAAAGGAAATCCATACACTCATTTATACATACTCGTATTTATTTAATAGGAAAACCTCTAACTTTTCATTTGCAAAAATTTTACATTAGAACAAGGAAAAATTCTAATATAACGAAAAATAAAATAGCAAAATATGGCGTGATGCTGTGAAATGAACTTTACATGACTCTTAACGCTTACAATCTATATTACACAATACTGTGTAAAATATTAGAAAATGAACAGAAATTTAGGAAGGGAGGAGAGAATATTTTTTATATTTTAAGGATAACCTAAAATGCCTGAGTATAGATTTTGTGTGTTTTTGAGATGACTCGAAATTATATCAAAGACCGCATTTATTCAAGTGTCAAATAAATTCATACAGATATTTTTTCGTACTTTTGTTAGAAGGAAAAAAACAAAAAAAAAAAATCATAGTAATTAAGTTAAATGTATGAGCGAAGAAAATAAAAACCACATAGTTTTCAATTTTTGTTAAAAGCCATAAACTACAGTCTAAAAAAGCTACTACACGTACATAACTACAATAAAGCACAATGGGTTTGTGATATGAAACAAATTAAAAGTGTGTATGAGAACGTCAAATTTGCTGTAGCTTCTTAAATAATAGTCTATTTGGAAAAATTATGGAAATCAGCGATCACTTCTACTTTTTAAGAAAGATGAATTCTTTTTGATTGTAGCTCCAAAAAAAGCGGTTAAAATAGCAAAATAATGAAAATCTGTGATCAATTTTATTTACCATGAAAAATCGTTTTTTTATGAAAAAATTAAATTGGCTGTAGCTACTTAAATACCGGTCCAAATGGCAAAAGGATGGAAATCTGTGATCACTTTTATTTTCCATTAAAATTGAACAGTGTTCTATCACTTGTATTTGAAATAAAATATCGAGTTTATGTATGAAAGCTTAAATTGGCTGTAGCTCCTTACATAGTGGTCTAAATTTAAAAAGGCAACAAATCTGTGATCACTTTTATTTTCAATAATATTTTTTTTATATCAAACATTTAGTTGGCAAAACAATGGAAATCCTTTTATTTTCCATAAAAAAATAATTTTTTGTATAAAAACGTTAAATTGGCTCCTTTAATAGTGTTCTATATCTGTGATCACATTTATTGTCCATGAAAGATCGATTTTATGTATGAAACCTTAAATTGGCTGTAGCTTCTAAAAAGTAGTCTAAATTAAAAAAAGCTACAAATCTATGATCACTTTTATTTTCAATAAAAGTTAATTTTTTTATATAAAAAACCTTAAATTGGCCTTAGCTCCTTAACCGTCTAACCCGCAAACTTTAAAAAGCTAAAAAAAATTTGTCGAATAATTTTTTTTAGAGTGATTATGACCCAATAAACTCATAACAGCCATCACAAACTAATTTGCAAATTAAGTTTAGGAACCAGGTGCAAAAAGGTGAAGAGTGCCTCAGGGCATTGTTGCCGGTTTAGGCGTAAAAAACAATAATTATGATACGATTTTATTGAAAAACTAATGAAACAGATACAAAAAGTAAGAAAATATGTTTTACTTTCTACGATGATACTCATAAAAATAATTTTTGGCATTTGAGAAGCATAAATGAAGATCGCATTGTGAGCAAACACTTTTGCATAGTTTGCACCATCTTTTTTGCTTAACCAAATTGGAAAGTGGTCAATATTGTCACAACAGACGTCATTAACTGGATATTTAGCTTTTTCGCCAACTTTTGAACTTCCTGGCTGTGGATCTTCTTGTGGAGTGCCAATTGATCATGAGTCAAGGCGGATAATTTAATCCGTCTGTGGTCTCTATCTGCCATTCCTATCATTTTCTTTTTTTTATATAACAAAAAATATAACAAAAAAGTAAAAAACATATAACACGCCGATAAATTTAGACGCAACCCGCAACAGTGCCCTGAGACACCCCTTAGTTTTTGCGTTCTCAACATTCTTCTTGTTAATTGTTTAACATTAACAAATTTATAGACTGAAAGAAAAATGTCTTACCTTAAAAAAAAAAATACTTCGAATAGATCGGGCGACTAAAAGTTAGTAAAACTTTGATTTAAAAAAAAAAAAAATCACACACAAAATTTCACGTGCTAAAATTATGACATCACTCACAAAACAGCTGACAGAACAAAAACTTAAAGTCAGAATGCATTTCGATCTTCGAGGGAAATGTTAACAAATCTGTAACTAAAGTCACCGTTAAATTAAAAAACAAGTAAGAGAGCTATTATACTTTAAAATAAAATTAATTTTTTTTTTTTTTTAGTTTTTTTTTTTTTTTCAAAATTGTTTTTTAAAAGTTTTTTCCAATTTTTTAAAAAAAATTTTTTAAATTTATTAGTGAAAAAAATTTATGACAAAAGAATGTTTTTTGTGAAAAAATTCGGGTTAAAAAATATTTTTCCTGATTTTGATCCATTGTAGGTCCAACTTTGTACAGCCTTATATACATCGTTGCAATGAACTTTGAAATATCTATCATTAGATATCCATATTGTCTATATTTATGACTTAGTCATCGAGATATAGATCAAAAATAGGCCAAAAATAGAGGTTGTCTCGGATTTTTGCTCATATCTCCGTTATTTATGGACGGATTTTGCTGATTTTAAATAGGAAACTTCTCGAAAGCATGTCTGACAGAATTATTGAAGATTTGGATCCCGAAGATATCTGCTGTCTTTAGAAAATTGATTTCAACAGACAGACAGACAGACAGACGGACATGGCTAAATCGACTCCGCTATCTATAAGGATTCAGAATTTATATACTTTATAGGGTCGGAAAATTATATTGAGGAAATTATAAACGGAATGACAAATTTATATACACCCTTCTCACGAAGGTGAAGGGTATAAAAATATAATTACTTTTTGAGATAATTGGTGTTTTGTAATGCATGCTTTGAGGCACTCTTGCGGGTTAGAGGGTTAAGGAGTGGTCTAAATGATAAACGATGAAAATGCAGCTCCTTTAATCGTGATCTAAATAGAAAAAGGATAAAATATATGAACACTTATTTTCAATAAAATATCAATATGAAAACCATAAAATGGAACAAGTATGAAAATCTGTGATTACTTTTATTTTTCATTAAATATTAATTTTTTTATGAAGACGTTAAATTGGATATGGCTACTTAAATAGTGTTTTATATAGAAAAAGGATGAACAACTATGATCACTATTTTGTTATGAAAAAATTAAATTTTTATATGAAAACGTTAAATTGGCTATAGCTCCTTAAATAGTGGTTTATCTTTTCAACATTTTCATTAAGCGCTTTATATCTTTAAATTGAAATAAAACAAAGTAAGATAATTTCGCTTTGACGGCCAAAGAAATATGGACCAATGGCGCCGCCAGTAAAAAATCAACCCCAAACAGTGCCTTTTTTGGGGTGCATTGTGAATTAGTATCGTCCCAAATTCGACAATTTTGTTTGTTGACGTACTTATTAATTCAGAAATAGGCCTCAACGAAAAATGGAGCGTACGGAACGTTGCCCGAACAGAACACCCATTTTGATAAAACAATTTTATCATTTGTACGTGTTGTGTTCAATATGGAAGAAAAATGTTATCACTTGCATTTTGTTTGCATGAAAACTTAAAGGATGTAATCACTTTTATTTTCCATTAAAAAGCTCATTGTGGTCACTTTTATATAGAACAAATAAGAGAGGTATATTCGGCCGTGCCGAATCTTATATACCTTTCACCAAATTATACTTTAAAATAATATTAAAAAAAAAAAAATTTTTTTAATTTTTTTTTTTTTTCGAAATTGTTTTTTAATTTTTTAATTTATTAGTGAAAAAAATTTATGACAAAAAAATTTTTTTTGTGAAAAAAAATTTGGGTTAAAAAATATTTTTCCCGATTTTGACCCATTGTAGGTCCAATTTTGGATCCCGAAGATATCTGGGGTCTTCAGAAAATTGATTTCAACAGACAGACAGACATAGCTAAATCGACTCCGCTATCTATAAGGATTCAGAATATATATACTTCATAGGGTCGGACAATTATATTATGGAAATTACAAACGGAATGAAAAACTTATATAACACTTCTCACGAAGGTGAAGTGTATAAAAAGGATGATACTTTGTAAATCTGGTTTTTTATACGAAAACCTTAAATTTATAGATTTCTTTATGAAAACCTTTACTTGGCTTCAAATCCTTACAGTTGTCTATAACTGTGATTTTCTAACTAAATAATTATGAACATATTTTCCTATTGCGAGCCATAGTGTAAAAATAGTACGTAAAAATCTGTGGCAAACGGTATGAATTGTAGAGGGCAAATGTTGTTTTGCTGTTTAAGCAGCAAAGCTTAACAGATAATTAATTATTCATTTTTAAAAATATATAGTATTTTCTAGTATAGTTTTAGTCATTTCTAAATTAAAACTTTTGTTAATCCATTTTAATTGCTTTTAAAGCATACCACCAGGCGTAAAAAGCTGCAGCACGCAAAATAAATTACTCATACGCCACATACTTACACAAAGACATATGCGGAGAGAAGAAACATTTTTAGTTAAACTAATATGTGAAAATTTAATATAACAAACTTTAAGAAAATGTCAACATATTTGAATTATGTTTTATTTTAAGGGAAATAAAATTCATTGCTATTATTTACCCTCTTTTTGAAATAACTAAATATGTATTTGTTCTATAACGAGTCCATCATTCATGCATTTGTATGTTCTTTTATTTGCTTTTATGTTACAATTACAAATCTTTAACATTTGCTTTGTTTTTGTCTTTATTTAATATAGAGTATAATTTTGTTTTTATTTTTATTGTCTTCAAATACATTTAAGTTATAATGTTTATACATTTTTTTTCAAATTCCATCTATTTGAAGTACCATTTTCCGTTTGGTCTTAAAAATGAAATAGTTGTAGGAAATATAAAAATGACACATGGTTCTGCATACAAATTGTTTTAGTTACTCATTCCCTCTCTCTATCTCTCCTATCACTCTTTTTGTAGATTCATGTGCTATGTTTTTGTGGTAAAATTGTTATTGTGGTGTGTGTGTGAAGGAAAGAGTGAGTTTGAGTTTTAAGTGAAACAATTTTCAAATATGAACATGACTTGTTCCTTCGCATATTTGTTTCCTGTTGGTTTTTTGGCGTTTGGTGCCAACGTTAAGTACAATACAATTTGCAAGGATTTTATTTTGAGTTGGTTTGTTAAAAGCCTATTTACTGCATTAAGGCGTATTGTAATATTAGCGTAGTGATATTTTGTTTCCCCCTTTCGATTTTATTTGATGGGAGTATTAAAACAGTGGACCATTTTAGTTTGAATAGTTTGATTATATCTAGTATTTTATTAAGATATACTTGATCACAGATTTTCATAATATTTTCATCAAAAATCGATATTTCATGGAAAAGTGATCACAGTTCTCCATCCTTGTTTTCATATGGATCACAGTTCAATGAGCTACAGCCAATTAAATGTTTTCATATAAAAATTCGATTTCTCACGCAAAATAAAAGTAAAATTTAAAAATGTTTAAAAGTTTAAGCAGTTTGCTAACTGTTACTCCAAATGTTACTCTAAGCGAAGTGTGAGTTATTTTAAAGTTATACATTTGGAGCAACTGTCCCCACTGTGGGTTTAAAGTACCATGATGTAAACAATAATAATACAGCAGTATTTTTGAATACCAAGACAAAGAAATCTGCCGCAAAAATTACTGAAAATAGCAATTTAAACTTTAATAGATTTGTAATGTTAATGGTAAATTAAGTCAAAGTTTTTTAACAAAGTAAATATTGTTACGAATTTGCAATAGCGATTTGAATTTAACAGTCTCTAACGACTGCCTGCAGCATTCATCATGTTTATAAACACGTCCATGAGTAGAAGCTTCTATTTATCAACAATGTTGATAGCATGCGGCTAACATTGACATCGAAAGCTCTAGAATTCGAACATACTAGTTTGTCTGTAAAGAGCATTGTAGAAGATTCACGAAAGATGGCGCGAGTATAAATAGTGGCAGAGGTGGCAGTCGTGAGTGAGTTTATCATAGGCGCTGTTAGAGTTAACATCAACTGTCTTGTACACTTAAGTTTGTACATAATAAAGTGTGTGTGCATTTCTGCGAATTGATAAACGTGTAATAGATACTGAGTGACTAGACTGTTCTTGTAGTACATTTTAAATAAATAAAGAGTTGTTACTGATTTTCTGGACTGATTTTCTCGATTTTAAATAGCAACCGAACCGTTTCTATATTAAGTTATTCGGGGGCTACGGACAACGTGTCTAAGATTTACATGGGTACCTGCCGCAAAGGCTTAAACCGCATGGTGGTCTTAACACCGGATAGAGACAATGCGTCTATCACCGCCATTGAATGACTTGCAAGGTACACTCAATTGGCAACTTCTTGTACAATGATTGCACAGATCAATGCACAATCCCCTTGCTTGAGAGCTCGGGCTATCTAATCCCTGCCATCTATAGCTAGCTAGCCAACTGACCAGCCCAGGACAATTATCAAAAGCTTTTTTTACTTTTTTGTTATATTATTTGATATATAAAAAAAATTGTTCGAATTGCATATAGAAACCGCAGACGGATTAAATTATCCGCCTTGACTCATGATCAGTTGGTAGTTCACAAGAAGATCCACAGCAAGGAAATTCAAAAGTTGGCGAAAAAGCAAAACACTCAGTTAATGACGTCCGTTATGACAATATCGACCACTTTCCAATCTGGTTAGGCAAAAAATATGGTGCATGCTTCTCAAATACCAAAAATTGAGTATTTGAGTATCATCGTAGAAAGTAAAACATATTTTCTTACTTTTTGTATCATTTTCATTCGTTTTTCAATAAAATTCGTATCATAATTAATGTTTGCATCTTATTGTTTCTTACACCTAAACCGGCAACAATGCCCTGAGGCACTCTTTACCTTTTTGCACCTGGTTCCTAAATTTTTTTTACAAATTAGTTTCTGATGGCTGTTATGAGTTTATCTATATCTATATAAATATATAAATGTCTTTGTAAGTTTGTTTGTTTGTTTATTTGTTTGTTTGTTTGTTTGTTTGTTTGAGCATCACGCCTAAACGGCTGAACCGATTT
The DNA here is from genome assembly GCA_942486065.2 of Calliphora vomitoria. NCBI lineage: Eukaryota > Metazoa > Arthropoda > Insecta > Diptera > Calliphoridae > Calliphora > Calliphora vomitoria. The sequence goes on from OW818030.2 coordinate 131,050,306, forward strand.
TATTGAAATTTGGAACGTAGATAGATCCTTACTTGGAAGCATCAATAGGCTATAACTTTTTTCAATACTTTGACCAGATAGGGATATATAGGGAGAAAACCGGTAAAATTGGTACCTTTAGTTCTTAAACAATAAATACTAAACGGCCGAAACGATTTCATTGAAATTTCCAACATAGACTACGACACGGGTAGCGAAGCGCACCGGGTCAAACTAGTAAATATATAAATGTCTTTGTAAGTTTGTTTGTTTGTTTGTTTGAGCATCACGCCTAAACGGCTGAATCGATTTTATTGAAATTTGGAACGTAGATAGATCCTTACTTGGAAGCTATAGGCTATAACTTTTTTCAATACTTGGACCAGAAAGGGGTAAACAGGGGGAAAACGGGTAAAATTGGTAAAATACTATTAAAATAGTATTTTAAAAAATAGCAATAATATAATTAATCTTTAACAGAGTGATGGTACAAGTAGAGTGCCGCAATAATATATATGGTTAAAACAATCATATATATGATTGTCACAATAACTTGCATGATTGAGTATGTAATAATACACTTAATTATTATTCGATGCTGCACTGAATGATTACTGATCAGTGCTGATGTAAATATCGTCAGTGGTGACTAATCAGTGCTGATGATAACATCGTCATAGCTGATTAATCAGCACTGATGTAAATATCGTCAGTGCTGACTAATCAGTGCTGATGAAAACATCGTCATAGCTGATTAATCACCACTGATGTAAATATCCTCAGAGCTGACTAACCAGGACTGATGAAAACAACGTCATAGCTGATTAATCAGCACTGATGTAAATATGGTCAGTGCTGATGAAAACATCGTCAGTGCTGACTAATCAGTGCTGATGAAAACATCGTCATAGCTGATTAATCAGTGCTGATGAAAACATCGTCAGTGCTGATGAAAACATCGTCAGTACTGATGAAAACATCGTCAGTGCTGATGAAAACATCGTCAGTACTGATGAAAACATCGTCATAGCTGATTAATCAGTGCTGATGAAAACATTGTCAGTGCTGATGAAAACATCGTCAGTGCTGATGAAAACATCGTCAGTACTGATGAAAACATCGTCAGTGCTGATGAAAACAACGTCATAGCTGATTAATCAGTGCTGATGTAAATATCGTCAGTGCTTATGAAAACATCGTCAGCACTGATGAAAACATCGTTAGTGCTGATGAATACATCGTCAGTGCTGATTTAAACATCGTCAGTGCTGATGAAAACAACGTCAGTGCTGACTAATCAGTGCTGATGAAAACATCGTCATAGCTGATGAAAACATCGTCAGTGCTGATGAAAACATCGTCAGTGCTGATGAAAACAACGTCAGTGCTGATGTAAATATCGTCAGTGCTGATGAAAACATAGTCAGTGCTGATGAAAACATCGTCAGTACTGATGAAAACATCGTCAGTGCTGATGAAAACAACGTCATAGCTGATTAATCAGTGCTGATGTAAATATCGTCAGTGCTTATGAAAACATCGTCAGTACTGATGAAAACATCGTTAGTGCTGACTAATCAGTGCTGATGAAAATATTGTCAGTGCTGATGAAAACATTGTCAGTGCTGATTTAAACATAGTCAGTGCTGATGAAAACAACATCAGTGCTGACTAATCAGTGCTGATGAAAACATTGTCAGTGCTGATGAAAACATTGTCAGTGCTGATGAAAACATCGTCAGTACTGATGAAAACATCGTCAGTGCTGATGAAAACATCGTCATAGCTGATTAATCAGTGCTGATGAAAACATTGTCAGTGCTGATGAAAACATCGTCAGTGCTGATGAAAACATCGTCAGTGCTTATGAAAACATCGTCAGTACTGATGAAAACATCGTCAGTGCTGATGAAAACATCGTCAGTGCTGATTTAAACATCGTTAGTGCTGACTAATCAGTGCTGATGAAAACATTGTCAGTGCTGATGAAAACATCGTCATAGCTGATTAATCAGTGCTGATGTAAATATCGTCAGTGCTTATGAAAACATCGTCAGTACTGATGAAAACATCGTTAGTGCTGAGTAATCAGTGCTGATGAAAACATTGTCAGTGCTGATGAAAACATCGTCAGTGCTGATGAAAACAACGTCATAGCTGATTAATCAGTGCTGATGTAAATATCGTCAGTGCTTATGAAAACATCGTCAGTACTGATGAAAACATCGTTAGTGCTGACTAATCAGTGCTGGTGAAAACATTGTCAGTGCTGATGAAAACATCGTCAGTGCTGATGAAAATATTGTCAGTGCTGATGAAAACATTGTCAGTGCTGATTTAAACATAGTCAGTGCTGATGAAAACAACATCAGTGCTGACTAATCAGTGCTGATGAAAACATTGTCAGTGCTGATGAAAACATTGTCAGTGCTGATGAAAACATCGTCAGTACTGATGAAAATATCGTCAGTGCTGATGAAAACATCGTCATAGCTGATTAATCAGTGCTGATGAAAACATTGTCAGTGCTGATGAAAACATCGTCAGTGCTGATGAAAACATCGTCAGTGCTGATGAAAACATCGTCAGTACTGATGAAAACATCGTCAGTGCTGATGAAAACATCGTCAGTGCTGATTTAAACATCGTCAGTGCTGACTAATCAGTGCTGATGAAAACATTGTCAGTGCTGATGAAAACATCGTCAGTACTGATGAAAACATCGTCAGTGCTGATGAAAACAACGTCATAGCTGATTAATCAGTGCTGATGTAAATATCGTCAGTGCTTATGAAAACATCGTCAGTTCTGATGAAAACATCGTTAGTGCTGATGAAAACATCGTCAGTGCTGATTTAAACATCGTCAGTGCTGATGAAAACATCGTCAGTGCTGATTTAAACATCGTCAGTGCTGATGAAAACAACGTCAGTGCTGACTAATCAGTGCTGATGAAAACATTGTCAGTGCTGATGAAAACATCGTCAGTGCTGATGAAAACATCGTCAGTGCTTATGAAAACATCGTCAGTACTGATGAAAACATCGTCAGTGCTGATGAAAACATCGTCAGTGCTGATTTAAACATCGTTAGTGCTGACTAATCAGTGCTGATGAAAACATTGTCAGTGCTGATGAAAACATCGTCATAGCTGATTAATCAGTGCTGATGTAAATATCGTCAGTGCTTATGAAAACATTGTCAGTGCTGATGAAAACATCGTCAGTGCTGATGAAAACAACGTCATAGCTGATTAATCAGTGCTGATGTAAATATCGTCAGTGCTTATGAAAACATCGTCAGTACTGATGAAAACATCGTTAGTGCTGACTAATCAGTGCTGGTGAAAACATTGTCAGTGCTGATGAAAACATCGTCAGTGCTGATGAAAACATCGTCAGTGCTGATTTAAACATCGTCAGTGCTGATGAAAACAACGTCAGTGCTGACTAATCAGTGCTGATGAAAACATTGTCAGTGCTGATGAAAACATTGTCAGTGCTGATGAAAACATTGTCAGTGCTGATTTAAACATCGTCAGTGCTGATGAAAACATTGTCAGTGCTGATGAAGACATCGTCAGTGCTGATGAAAACATCGTCATAGCTGATTAATCAGTGCTGATGAAAACATTGTCAGTGCTGATGAAAACATCGTCAGTGCTGATGAAAACATCGTCAGTACTGATGAAAACATCGTCAGTGCTGATGAAATCAACGTCATAGCTGATTAATCAGTGCTGATGTAAATATCGTCAGTGCTTATGAAAACATCGTCAGTACTGATGAAAACATCGTTAGTGCTGACTAATCAGTGCTGATGAAAATATTGTCAGTGCTGATGAAAACATTGTCAGTGCTGATTTAAACATAGTCAGTGCTGATGAAAACAACATCAGTGCTGACTAATCAGTGCTGATGAAAACATTGTCAGTGCTGATGAAAACATTGTCAGTGCTGATGAAAACATCGTCAGTACTGATGAAAACATCGTCAGTGCTGATGAAAACATCGTCATAGCTGATTAATCAGTGCTGATGAAAACATTGTCAGTGCTGATGAAAACATCGTCAGTGCTGATGAAAACATCGTCAGTGCTTATGAAAACATCGTCAGTACTGATGAAAACATCGTCAGTGCTGATGAAAACATCGTCAGTGCTGATTTAAACATCGTTAGTGCTGACTAATCAGTGCTGATGAAAACATTGTCAGTGCTGATGAAAACATCGTCATAGCTGATTAATCAGTGCTGATGTAAATATCGTCAGTGCTTATGAAAACATTGTCAGTGCTGATGAAAACATCGTCAGTGCTGATGAAAACAACGTCATAGCTGATTAATCAGTGCTGATGAAAACATTGTCAGTGCTGATGAAAACATCGTCAGTGCTGATGAAAACATCGTCAGTACTGATGAAAACATCGTCAGTGCTGATGAAATCAACGTCATAGCTGATTAATCAGTGCTGATGTAAATATCGTCAGTGCTTATGAAAACATCGTCAGTACTGATGAAAACATCGTTAGTGCTGACTAATCAGTGCTGGTGAAAACATTGTCAGTGCTGATGAAAACATCGTCAGTGCTGATGAAAATATTGTCAGTGCTGATGAAAACATTGTCAGTGCTGATTTAAACATAGTCAGTGCTGATGAAAACAACATCAGTGCTGACTAATCAGTGCTGATGAAAACATTGTCAGTGCTGATGAAAACATTGTCAGTGCTGATGAAAACATCGTCAGTGCTGATGAAAACATCGTCAGTGCTGATTTAAACATCGTCAGTGCTGACTAATCAGTGCTGATTTACACATCGTCAGTGCTGACTAATCAGTACTGATGAAAACATCGTTAGTGCTGATGAAAACATCGTCAGTTCTGATGAAAACATCGTTAGTGCTGATGAAAACATCGTCAGTGCTGATTTAAACATCGTCAGTGCTGATGAAAACATCGTCAGTGCTGATTTAAACATCGTCAGTGCTGATGAAAACAACGTCAGTGCTGACTAATCAGTGCTGATGAAAACATTGTCAGTGCTGATGAAAACATTGTCAGTGCTGATGAAAACATTGTCAGTGCTGATTTAAACATCGTCAGTGCTGATGAAAACATTGTCAGTGCTGATGAAGACATCGTCAGTGCTGATGAAAACATCGTCATAGCTGATTAATCAGTGCTGATGAAAACATTGTCAGTGCTGATGAAAACATCGTCAGTGCTGATGAAAACATCGTCAGTACTGATGAAAACATCGTCAGTGCTGATGAAATCAACGTCGTAGCTGATTAATCAGTGCTGATGTAAATATCGTCAGTGCTTATGAAAACATCGTCAGTACTGATGAAAACATCGTCAGTACTGATGAAAACATCGTCAGTGCTGATGAAAACATTGTCATAGCTGATTAATCAGTGCTGATGTAAACATCGTCAGTACTGATGAAAACATCGTCAGTGCTGATGAAAACATCGTCTGATGAAAACATCGTCAGTGCTGATTTAAACATCGTCAGTGCTGACTAATCAGTGCTGATGAAAACATCGTCAATGCTGATGAAAACAACGTCAGTGCTGACTAATCAGTGCTGATGAAAACATCGTCAGTGCTGATGAAAACATCGTCATAGCTGATTAATCAGTGCTGATGTAAATATCGTCAGTGCTGACTAATCAGTGCTGATGAAAACATCGTCATAGCTGATTAATCAGCACTGATGTAAATATCCTCAGAGCTGACTAACCAGGACTGATGAAAACAACGTCATAGCTGATTAATCAGCACTGATGTAAATATCGTCAGTGCTGATGAAAACATCGTCAGTGCTGATGAAAACATCGTCAGTACTGATGAAAACATCGTCAGTGCTGATTTAAACATCGTCAGTGCTGATTTAAACATCGTCAGTGCTGATGAAAACAACGTCAGTGCTGACTAATCAGTGCTGATGAAAACATTGTCAGTGCTGATGAAAACATTGTCAGTGCTGATGAAAACATCGTCAGTGCTGACTAATCAGTGCTGATAATCAGCACTGATGTAAATATCCTCAGAGCTGACTAACCAGGACTGATGAAAACAACGTCATAGCTGATTAATCAGCACTGATGTAAATATCGTCAGTGCTGATGAAAACATCGTCAGTGCTGATGACAACATCGTCAGTGCTGATGAAAACATCGTCAGTGCTGATGAAAACATCGTCAGTGCTGATGAAAACATCGTCATAGCTGATTAATCAGTGCTGATGTAAATATCGTCAGTGCTGACTAATCAGTGCTGATGAAAACATCGTCATAGCTGATTAATCAGCACTGATGTAAATATCCTCAGAGCTGACTAACCAGGACTGATGAAAACAACGTCATAGCTGATTAATCAGCACTGATGTAAATATCGTCAGTGCTGATGAAAACATCGTCAGTGCTGATGAAAACATCGTCAGTACTGATGAAAACATCGTCAGTGCTGATTTAAACATCGTCAGTGCTGATTTAAACATCGTAAGTGCTGATGAAAACAACGTCAGTGCTGACTAATCAGTGCTGATGAAAACATTGTCAGTGCTGATGAAAACATTGTCAGTGCTGATGAAAACATCGTCAGTGCTGACTAATCAGCACTGATGTAAATATCCTCAGAGCTGACTAACCAGGACTGATGAAAACAACGTCATAGCTGATTAATCAGCACTGATGTAAACATCGGCAGTGCTGATTTAAACATCGTCAGTGCTGATGAAAACATTGTCAGTGCTGATGAAGACATCGTCAGTGCTGATGAAAACATCGTCATAGCTGATTAATCAGTGCTGATTAAAACATTGTCAGTGCTGATGAAAACATCGTCAGTGCTGATGAAAACATCGTCAGTGCTGATGAAAACATCGTCAGTACTGATGAAAACATCGTCAGTGCTGATGAAATCAACGTCATAGCTGATTAATCAGTGCTGATGTAAATATCGTCAGTGCTTATGAAAACATCGTCAGTACTGATGAAAACATCGTCAGTACTGATGAAAACATCGTCAGTGCTGATGAAAACATTGTCATAGCTGATTAATCAGTGCTGATGTAAACATCGTCAGTACTGATGAAAACATCGTCAGTGCTGATGAAAACATCGTCTGATGAAAACATCGTCAGTGCTGATGAAAACATCGTCATAGCTGATTAATCAGTGCTGATGTAAATATCGTCAGTGCTGATGAAAACATTGTCAGTGCTGATGAAAACATTGTTGATTTAAACATCGTCAGTGCTGATGAAAACAACGTCAGTGCTGACTAATCAGTGCTGATGAAAACATTGTCAGTGCTGATGAAAACATTGTCAGTGCTGATGAAAACATCGTCAGTGCTGATTAATCAGTGCTGATGTAAATATCGTCAGTGCTGACTAATCAGTGCTGATGAAAACATCGTCAGTGCTGATGAAAACATCGTCATAGCTGATTAATCAGCACTGATGTAAATATCGTCAGTGCTGACTAATCAGTGCTGATGAAAACATCGTCAACGCTGATGAAAACATCGTCATAGCTGATTAATCAGCACTGATGTAAATATCGTCAGTGCTGATGAAAACATCGTCAGTGCTGACTAATCAGTGCTGATGAAAACATCGTCATAGCTGATTAATCAGTGCTGATGTAAATATCGTCAGTGCTGAAGAAAATATCGTCAGTACTGATGAAAACATCGTCAGTGCTGATGAAAACATCGTCAGTGCTGATGAAAAACATCGTCAGTGCTGATGAAAACAACGTCAGTGCTGACTAATCAGTGCTGATGAAAACATTGTCAGTGCTGATGAAAACATTGTCAGTGCTGATGAAAACATCGTCAGTGCTGATGAAAACATCGTCATAGCTGATTAATCAGTGCTGATGAAAACATTGTCAGTGCTGATGAAAACATCGTCAGTGCTGATGAAAACATCGTCAGTACTGATGAAAACATCGTCAGTGCTGATGAAAACAACGTCATAGGTGATTAATCAGTGCTGATGTAAATATCGTCAGTGCTTATGAAAACATCGTCAGTACTGATGAAAACATCGTCAGTGCTGATGAAAACATCGTCAGTGCTGATTTAAACATCGTCAGTGCTGATGAAAACAACGTCAGTGCTGACTAATCAGTGCTGATGAAAACATTGTCAGTGCTGATGAAAACATTGTCAGTGCTGATGAAAACATCGTCATAGCTGATTAATCAGTGCTGATGAAATCATTGTCAGTGCTGATGAAAACATCGTCAGTGCTGATGAAAACATCGTCAGTACTGATGAAAACATCGTCAGTGCTGATGAAAACATTGTCATAGCTGATTAATCAGTGCTGATGTAAACATCGTCAGTACTGATGAAAACATCGTCAGTGCTGATGAAAACATCGTCTGATGAAAACATCGTCAGTGCTGATTTAAACATCGTCAGTGCTGACTAATCAGTGCTGATGAAAACATCGTCAGTGCTGATGAAAACAACGTCAGTGCTGACTAATCAGTGCTGATGAAAACATCGTCAGTGCTGATGAAAACATCGTCATAGCTGATTAATCAGCACTGATGTAAATATCGTCAGTGCTGACTAATCAGTGCTGATGAAAACATCGTCAACGCTGATGAAAACATCGTCATAGCTGATTAATCAGCACTGATGTAAATATCGTCAGTGCTGACTTATCAGTGCTGATGAAAACATCGTCATAGCTGATTAATCAGCACTGATGTAAACATCGTCAGTGCTGACTAATCAGTGCTGATGAAAACATCGTCATAGCTAGGGATGCCAAACGGGACTGGGATTTTTCGGCATCCCGGGATTTTTCGTGATTTCGAGATTTTTCGGGACTTCGGGATTTTAGTTAAACGTAAAAAAATACAAAATTCAACAATAAAAACTACTTTTTTTCGTTAATATATATATATTAAAATATATCAAAGAAAAAACTAATGCATTGAATTAAAATAAATTTGGCACAAACGATATTTCATATTTATACCCGTATTCTGAACTTTATAACAGTGAGAAATCCATAACAAAACTGTATTGAGTACATATGGTAGTTTATAGTAAAAGGATTTTTAGGATTACTAGGAGACTAACAGTGTAAAAATTGGTAAGGCAGTTTAAAAGTTATTTGCAATTAAAACCTTTAGTTCTTAATATACTAAACGGCCGAAACGATTTTATTGAAATTTCCAACATAGACTACGACAGGGGTAGCAAAGCGCACCGGGTCAAGCTAGTTTGGTCATAATTACGCCAAAACAAATTATTCGACAACTTTTTTTTAGCTTTTTAAAGTTTGTAGGTTAATGTTTTCATATAAAAAGTCTATCTTTTACGGAAAATAAAAGTGAACACAGATTTTCATAATTTTTTAATTTAGACCACTATTTAATAATCTACAGCCAATTTAGAGGTTTCATTGAAAAATCGGATTTTAATGGAAATTAAAAGTGAGTCCATATTTCCACCCTATTGTAATTTTGAGCACTATTTAAAGACCTACAGCCAATTTATAGTTTTCATATTATAAAATCGATATGTCTAATCTCAAAAGTATACAGATTTTATAGACAAACAATCTATCGATCACTGTAAGAAGCTATAACCAATATAAAATCGATATGGCAAAATCGTTTTTACATAGAAATTAAAAGAGATCAAAGATTTTCATACTTTTTCCATATAGACCTCTATTTAAGGATCTACAGACAATTTAAGGTTAATACAACAATCCGATATTTTGTTGAAAATAAAAGTAATCACAGATTTTCATCATTTTGCCAGTTTTACTATTATTTAACTAGCTAAAGCCTATTTAAGGTTTCATATAAAATCGATCTTTAATTGAAAAGTGATCACAGATTTTAATCGTTTTTTTCATTTTAACCTCTACTTAAGGAGCTACAAAAAATTTAAGATTTTCAAAAAAAAAAAATTAAATTTTGAAATTGAAAAAAAAAAAAAAATAGATTTCAGATTTTCATCATTTCCCACTATTTAATGATCTACAGCCAATTTAAGGGTTTCTTTAAAAAAAATCGGTTTTTAATGAAAAATAAAACTGATAGCAGATTAGCATCATTTTGCAATTTTGAGCATTATTTAAGGTTTTCATACTAAAAATCAATATTTCACGTATAATAAAAGTAGCACAGACTTTCATCCTTTTGCCATTTTGAGCACTATTAAAAAAGATTCAAAAAATATAAGGTTTTTAAACCCTCTCAGAGACTGATTCCGAGTCGTTTTATATACTTCAAGGTGGGTGTTGAGCCAATATTTTGTAGTGTATGAATATCTATAAAACATCTAGAATACTAAAGCCAGAAGGCTTTAAGAACTTAATATTAAAATGTTAAAGAAGAATTTTTAATTTAATTCTATTTAATATTGCATATACAAATATATTTCATTCATGTGTATTAAAGGCAACAATTAAAAACTTTATAATTTATATTTAATTTTCATATCAATTCGTAAACTCGAGCACTCCCAAAAAAAAAAACTTCCTTTAAACAAAAGTTCATAAAACTTTGGCCATAAAATACCAAAGTAATCATATTTAAATGGCTAACATATTTTTTGTATTTCCCCCCATCTTTCTCTCTAAACATTTGGGATTGAAAGGAAAAGAAGCGCAGTTTTTTTTCTGTAGTCGCATTTAAACAAAGAGCCACCTGTTAAACTTGCAATTTGATACAAAAAACAAATGACTTTAGCCAACCAACAACCTTCAGGCAATAAAACCATAAAAATTGACTTAGTATTGTGTTGTATTGTATTGTATTGTTTTTTTGGCATTAAAATACAACTGCAATGTCTAAATGGTAGTGAAGAATGAGGGAGAGAAAAAATGTTGGAAAAAATAAAACTGAAATTGTAACAAAATATCAAGGTTTAAAAATCATAAAAAGCCATTTAGTCGAGTTTAATAGTCAAATCTCAAAACTAATAAAAGTCAATATGAAAAACAGGAAAAATAATAACTTATAACCAGGTTAGTTCATTTTGTATAGAGTGTCTATGCGAAAGGAGTGAATAAGTGAGAGGAGGGTGAGGTTATAAATTTAATATTATTAGGGATACCAGTTGATCCTTACATTCATGCTGTATAGAAACACTAGATGACACCCACTTACTTTGTATACAGTTGGTAAAATGTCAGCAGGACAAATTCAGCAGCACATTCCAATGCTACCTACTAATATTGTGCTAAGTACTGACACTTGACAAAATTTATAAAAAAGTCAGTGGGTGGCATCAAGTGTTTATCATGTATGACTGTAAAATGCCCAAGTGGAAAAGTTAAACTGGTAATAGATAACCGAATAAAATTATGCTTGAGAGTGTTTAGGTCAGTGGCCGGCAATCATAGCCACCAAGGGCCGAACGTAATCTGTTATTTAAATGAAAACAACACGAAATTCAAGTTCGTAAACATTGTCAAATAGTAAAAAAACCAAAATCAATAGGTGATCCATAAGCCATGTTCTTTTTATGCCGACCACTGGTTTAGATGGCAACATAAGGAAATGTCAGATTATAAAATGTATGAAAATATATATTATTAGGATTATTTTAGGCAATCCATGATAAAATTCACATATTTTCTATGTTATTAACATGATTTCTGGGTGAAACGATTTTTGTTAAACATTTTTTATTCTTGCTGCCCATAAATAATACAAGTCGTGACTTTTTGCCACGAATACGTCCACTTTAAACCAATTTCGTTTTTATAACTTATGGTGAACGCGGTAGATTCTGAATTTGAATTAATTTACAAAAATGTATTAAGATTTAAGAAGCTCTTAAAAGTTTTATGCATTTTATGTCTTCAATTGCTTGCAAATAAATGCAAGAAAAACCCCTTTATTTAATAGAATAAAATCTCGGCCATACGTTGTAAGTAAATGAAAAAAAAAAATAAAGAAACATAATAAAATAAAATAATAAATAAATAAAAATGCCGCTTTTACTGCAATTGTTTTATGCGATGCATACAAATTTGTTACAAAAACTTGTACGCCGTGAAACAAACGGCGTGGTTCATGTTCTGTTCAACAGAGCAACAAACACATGACGATGATGACGACGACTACGACTACGATGACTTTCCATGGTTAAACAAACAAATAAACAGCGCAATAAAAACAACAACAGCAACAACTATTAACAGCAATAGTTTCAAATGAGTGACAGCATTTCAAATACATTTGGTCATTAGCTAAAAGATAAGAAGAGACTACTATATTTGCGATGAGTACAAATGAATTGTTAAAATGACATGATGTGAAGGAATTGATTCTTCAAGGAACATAATAACATAATGTTTATGTAGGAAAGTGTATTAAAGTTTCAAAATTAGGTAAAATGGCGACGTAGTTCAAAAACATTATCTTTAATTTAATACCTAACAGATCATGCAAGCATTCATTGATTCATATGAAATTCTAACGCGTGTGTGTAAATCACTCTCACGTCCAAAATACCAAACCAAACTTAATGAGATTCACCTGCATTGTTTGTCATTGTCCTAAGACGTTTGGTATTGAAAATCAGCTAAATTGGTTCAGTGGAAAGAATGAAATGAAACAAAATGTCAGCTAATCTAAAACATTAATTAGCAAGCATGTTGTTAAGATCTTGATTGTTGTTTTATTTTTTATATTGTTTAAGAGGAAAAATCTAAATTTTCACAAGGAATTACAGTTCCTAATCGGGAAAAATTGCCCGGAAATAATTTTTGGAAAATTTCGTGAATTTTAGCTTTTTAAAGTTACAATATTATTTTCCCACAGTTGTGATTTGTTGTCAATTTCACTGTTTTTTTTTTTTGTTTAATTTAGTATTAAACAAGTAACAGAGCTATAATCGGCTGTGCCGAATCTTATTAACCCTTCACCAAATTATACTTAAAAAATAAAAGTTAAATATTTTTAGGTAAACAAAATTTAAAAAAAAAATTTCAAAATTATTTAATTTTTTTTTTAATTTATTAGCCAAAAAAATTTTAAGGCAAACAATATTTTTAAATTTATTTTTTCAAAATTTAAAAACAAATTTTTAAATTTATTTGTAAAAAAAAAATTTGGTGAAAAAAATTCGGGTTAAAAATTATTTTTCCCGATTTTGACCAATTGTACGTCCGACTTACCCTATATGCGCCTTTGCAATGGTCTTTGAAATATCTATTATTGGATATCCATATTATCTATATTAATGACTTAGTAATCCAGATATAGATCAAAAATAGGTAAAAAATCGAGGTTGTCATGGTTTTTTCCTTATACAAGGTGGCGCAAAAGTAATCCTCCTATCAGAAAATGCTATAAATTTTCCGATTGGTCCCTAATGTCAGTTCTGTTTTGACATTTGTGTAGTAAAAACATGCGAAATACACGTTAATAAACAATGTTACGCTACACTGCTCCAGAACGCGGAATATTGGTGACTATTTATTTGACCAATAATCGGTCGGTGACTTTGGCACAACGTAAATTTCGTCGCAGATTTCCTGGCCGTCCAACGCCTACTGGTGAATCACTGCGACGTTTAGCCGCTCGCCTCGAAGAGACTGACACAACACGAGATGCTGCCAGGCGTGGCAGACCCCAGAGTAGCCGTTCTGCAGAGAATACTGCTGCTGTAGCCGAGTAAGTCATGGAAGCGCCTTCGACATCGACCAGACGACGTGCCACGCAAATGGGTATACAGCGAATTTTGGTACAAGATTTGAAGATGTTTCCGTACAAAGTCCAGACGGTGCATCAGCTGTTAACTGCTGACCGCCAATACGCTCAAGCCATCCTTAATCACCACCAAGAGGAAGATGATTTTTCATCAAAAATAATCATGAATGATGAGGCCCATTTCCATCTTAGCGGGTACGTAAATAAGCAAAATGTACGCTTCTGGGGCACTGAAAATCCGGGTGTAACCCACGAAGAGCCATTACACCCGCTCAAAGTCACTGTATGGTGTGCTGTTTTCGCTGGAGGAATCATCGGACCTTTTTTATTCGAAGAATAAACCAAACGGTTACTGTGAATGGTAAGCGCTACAGAGCAATGATCAACGAGTTCTTTTTGCCGCAACTTGATGAATTGGGATTGGAAAACATGTGGTTCCAACAGGACGGTGCAACGGCACACACTGCACGAGCCACAACCGATATGCTGAAGGATGCATTTCCCGGGCGCCTAATCTCCCGTTTTGGCGATTTGCACTGGCCAGCAAGATCGCCTGATTTGACCGCTCCAGACATTTTTTTTGTGGGGCTTTTTGAAGTCGCGGGTTTATGTCAACAAGCCTCAGACTCTTGCAGCTCTTAAAGACAATATCCGTGAAGAATGTGAGGACCTATCGCCGGAAGTTTTGGCCAAAGTGATGGAAAATGCCATAAAAAGGGCTCAAATGACAATCATACATGACATCATATTCTCGGCTTGATGTAAAAAAATTAAAAGACCAAATAAAAATAATCCACAAGAAGAATCAAAGTTTTTCATTTTTTTTTTTTTTTTTTAATTACAGCCAAATAACATCGGAAGTTTACTTTTGCGCCACCTTGTATCTCATCCATTTGTGGACCGATTGTGTCCATTTTAAATAGCAACCGAGCAGGAAGAATTGCCGATATATTGATGTATGAATCATGTATTTAAGTTATTTGGGGATTACGGAAAGTTGATTTTAACATACAGACGGACAGACGGACATGGCTATATCGACTTCGCTATATGTAACGATCCAGAATATATATACTTTGTAGGGTCGCAAGTGAAAAATTTTGAAATTACAAACGGAATGACAAACTTATACCCTTGTCACTCATGGTGAACTGTTCAAAATTAAAGGAGATGATTTGATTGACTTTCTATTGATTCTTATGAAATTCAAACCCATTTTTATTAATCTTGAGACGAGTATAATTCTTGTGATTTTCACTTTTTTGAGCCATTATTTTTTTTCAAACATTCATTCTTTTGCAATCTGTGCAAAATCCACAAACAGTTGCAGTATTTTACTACAACTGCCACAATTATTATGCAAAATAAGTATTTTGCGTAAATTTTGAAGAAAAAAAAAAGAAAAAAACTTTAAGTAGAAAAACTATGTACATTTTTATGTATATGCCCGTACAAACGAACGTGTAGTCATCGCAGTAAACGCAAATTGTTAGTTGCAAATTAAATCAGGTTATGAAAACTATTATTGTGAAAGTTGTAGTTTAGACATCATTTGATTTCTAGTATTTACAGAAGAAAAGAAAAAACAACAAAAGTCACAACTAAAATGAGTGGGGGAAAATCGGCCAACGTGATTTGTATTATTAATTTAAACTTATAAAGATCCTGTTTAAAAGATTATTAGGATTTTTATATAATACTACAAAAAAGTATTGTATACAACATTATATAGTTTAGGGAAATATTTTTGTATAAAGATTTTCCCTTTAAATTAAAATTTTACAACATTTTATACAGGTAACTAAAATTTTGGGAAACTTTTCCCACACTCAACAAAAAATCTTTTAAGAATTTTTTAACTATAGTCTTGTTAGTTGACATTTGCATAAAAACATATGTTAAACCACAAAAAAAACCGACAATATAATCTACTTGACAAAATATTTGAGAATACAAAATATTTAGTTTAAGATAACAACATACAACAACCAACAAAAGTTAAACCTAAATGAATTGACAAATAAACAAAAGGACATTTGCATACAAATTTTGTATGTTAAGGATTTGCTGTTAGTCCTTTGTTATACTCAAAGTATAATAAACGAAATGAATATACCCTTTTTATTGAAGTGGAATGTTTCAATATAAAATTAATAGAATATTTTTCACTTTTCAAACAAATATTAACAAATTTAAACCATTAAATTTACAATACCTAAAAAATAAAAGAGAGAAACTACGAAATTGGGTAGAGGTTTCATATGGGCAATTACACGAGAATGACAACCACGTCTGAAAAAACAAGAACCCTTGAAACTTTTTTTCTCACGATTCGCAAATTTTCGCAAAATCACTTCCGTTTTATGTCACGTACGATATATCCTTATTTCGCTCGATATTTTGGACAACAATGTTACAAAAGAACTTATTATTTTTTTAAAATAGAGTACCCTCTGAATGAAACATAAAGATCAAATTATTTTTCATATAGTCTTATTTTAGCAAAATCTATTCCACTCTATAGGACTACAAATGTCACGTACGATGATATGGAATTCCCCATATATTGTGGATTTATATTTCGATAATATACTCTACGTTACCTTTAAGTTCCGCTAGTTTCTTCTGTGACAGAGTATCTCTCGATCATTGAAATAACCGAAATAATCAAGAATCGTTATTTTTAAATAATTTTAAATTATAAAATTTGCAATAATAAAATTTATGGAAATCGAAATTACCGTTACCCCAATAACATATAATACGGTTACCGATAAAATACTGTTACCGAACGATGATAACGTTAGCACTAAAACACAGTTAACGATATTTTGGCAATTGTTGTCCACCTTGGTAAACTTTTTTACATTAGATACCGATCCGAAGTCTTCTAAAACTCTATACTTTATGACTACTCAGGGCAGGCAGAATGACTTCCCTATGCTATATAATTTTCACCTCCAAAAATATTCACATCCAAGCCTGAAATTTGTGAAAAATTTATTCAAAACGTAGAATAAAATCTTATGGGCGATTGATAGTTTCTTTCCATTTTAATGACCAGAAACTGATGGCAGTCTTCCATGGATGTTGCATAGTGCAAAGAGTTCCACAATCCCCTGGCACCAAAGAATTACGATTCAAGGCTGTGCAATCTCTCCACTACTATAGCTGATTATTTTCAACACGATTCTTAAAAAACTCGACAATAACAGAATCAAAATTGTCGCTTATTCCAACTGACCAAAGCATTTGAAAATATTATCACCATCGAACTTTATGCGATCGTTGCTCTTACAAACATTCGACAACGACTATTGCAAACGATTCGAAAAATGTTCAACTGTCACTCAGTCTGTGACAGCAAAATCTACAATCTCGAAGATTCGAGATAATAATAACTTAGCAATATCGATCGAAATTTATTTTCTATTACAAATTCGTTATTTTAAAAATTCTTTACAATTTCTCGGATTTATCACTCAACAAAATTATCGATAACAAGTACGAGAGCTATATTCGGCTGTGCCGAATCTTATATACCCTTCACCAAATTATAGTTTAAAATAAAAATTTTAACTATTTTTAGTAAACAAAATTTTTTTTTTTCAAATTTAAAAAATAATAATTTTTTTTAAAATTGTTTTCAAAGAAAAAATTGTTTTTTTAAATATTTTTTTTTAGTTTACTAGTGAAAAAAATTAATGACAAAAATTTTCTTGGTAAAAAAAAAATGGGTAAAAAAATATTTTCCCGATTTTCACCCATTGTAGGTCCAAATCTATTATTAGATATCCATATTGTCTATATTAATGACTTAGTAATCCAGATATAGATCAAAAATAGGCCAAAAATCGAGGTTGGCCCGATTTCTTCCCTTATATCTCAGCCATTTATGGGCTGATTTTCTCGATTTTAAATAGCAACCAAGCCAGAAGAATTCCCGATATATTGATGTATGAATCAAGTTTGTAAGTTATTTGGGGTCTCTAGAAAATTAATTTCAACAGACAAACGGACATGGCTTAAGCGACTCCGCTATCTATAAGGATCCAGAATATATATACTTTATAGAGTCGGAAAATTATATTGTGGAAATTACAAACGGAATGACAAACTTATATATACCCTTGTCTCGAAGGTGAAGGGTATAATTATTAGGTATTTGGAACCATAGAGAAAATATACATAGAGCGGAAACTCTTCTGTCAAAGACCTAACTCAGTTGTCAAAAACCAAAGTGGTGAGAATGTATTAGTAAAAAAAAACTATGTGAAAACAAAAACAACTCTCGTGTAAGTTTTTATCTATTCTAATTTTTAAAAATTTTCCATTATTTAACAAATATTTTTGTTCGAGAAACGCGACTTTGACTTATGGACTTTGGTGGTAAAGGGTTGTGGGTAAAGCTTTATGCCACCAGACAGGCCGCGGGTCCAAGAAGGTGAAAACTGGAAATTTCCCCCCAAACCCGAAAGGTTTTATTATAAACAGAAAAAAAGGTAAAATAAATTTTACTTTATTTCTACCTCAAATGGTTGACATGGATTCCTACCTGCACCAGACTATACTCTGACTAATTGAACTGTAGTGAATGGCTTTTGCGTCTTTTTTGAGGAATTTGTAAAAAAGTCCTTAATACAAAACATGGGTACTTCTGTCGTTCAAGTCGAACGCTACTTTTTCCCTTTATTAAGCCATTGTTATGAAGAGCTGATCAGGTTAAGCCGTCTATCTGAAATAAAGACTACAACGTTAATAAGTAGGCGGACGAAGTAGCCGGAGTGGGTCTATATTCAGAGGACTGGAAAAATATGATGTAAAATGAACAAATGCCACCTGAATGCAATCAAAAAGGCACTTTTTAACTCTAGAATAGAGAACGGACGAAATTTCAAGCTAATATTAAGAAGGCATTAGACGAACGCTAAACATTAAAGCAGTTGATTTTCATGGTAGTTCACTACGCGCGAACAGTCAAGTAGAGTCGAAAGAACCCCGTTTTGACAAACGTAAAAGCAGACTATGACTTCCATTCAACCCAGCTGTAGAACCGTGAAAAGTTTTCCAACTTCTCTGCGGACATTCGCTCTTCATTTGTCAAGAGTTATGACATAGATTTGTGAAACGGTATATGCTGAACGATTTATCTGAGATATCGTAAACCAGATCGTGTGACCTTATTGGATATATAAATGTGACAGATTGTATCTGATAGCCATTTGCTTATTAACTTATCTAAACAAAAAAAAAATAAGTAAGTTCGTAATAAATGTGGATCCAATTGTTTCTAATATTTGCAATCCAGTTAAAATTTTGATACTAATTTTAGTTTTAAAAACTCTATAAATATGTAATATGTAATAAAATCTTTATTTATTGACAAAACTCTATGATTTTTAAAATTGTCATTCTAAATAACAAAATGTAAAAAAAACTTGTGAAAAGGTCAAAGGGAATCCCGCAATTCCTAAAAATTGGAGCGAAAATCCCAAAAATGGTATTTTTTTAAATTTTACCCATAGGGTCCACATTTTTTTCAGAGCTGGGAAAATACTTTGGGGATAAATAGCAAACACATAAAGGTGTGCAAAGCTGATATCTGTTTTCTGATCCCAGCTTTGGGATTTTAGAACACGTGGCCCAAATTTGAAATT
The DNA here is from genome assembly GCA_942486065.2 of Calliphora vomitoria. Taxonomy (NCBI): domain Eukaryota; kingdom Metazoa; phylum Arthropoda; class Insecta; order Diptera; family Calliphoridae; genus Calliphora; species Calliphora vomitoria. The sequence goes on from OW818030.2 coordinate 131,069,653, forward strand.
TTTATAAAAAAAAAAAATATAGAAATATAGGATATGTTTTTATACCAAAGTGTTCTCCGTAAAGATACCTTACAGAAAAACATAAAACTGTTATATGTTCTTAAAGAATGATTTTTTTTTTAAATAAAAAAAAGTTAAGTCACCTTTTCGTCCAAAAAACAGCAAAACTCTACTTTAAATTGAAAATCATTTATTTTTGGACCCATAATCGATATTGCTCTGAAATCTGTATATTATTGGTAATTTAGTTGTCTAACGAACAAAAAAAATTCAAGTCCATTCGGTCAAAAATTACGCTTTATATTTTTAAAATATCGGACCAAGGTATGGCAAAATTATATGAGATAAATAGCACATGCAACCATGTTTCAAGACCTAGCCGAGCGCTTTCCAAAAATTTAAAAATCTTTGAAATCGGATGAGAAACAAAAAAAATGGCACGTGTTTAACAATTTTACATGTCGAAGGTACCCTACTTTGTGCCCCCATAGCAACGCATTTCCAGGGCCCATTTTAATAACTTAAACCCGAATACTCCTTGGCTACGCCTACGTCAAATTTTAGAAATGCCAGATTTATTTCCAAAAAAATTTTGATTTTGCCCCACTGTGACTGTATATGGAACCGAAATTCTCAAATTTTGGAAATTTGAGTTGATTTTGAAAAATGTTTCAAAATGTTATTTGCTCAAATTTATATAAAATGTTATATTTTTCAATTTGATAATAAATTACCATTTTTGTTGAGAATACTATTATTCTCTAAAGTTTATCAAATCGTTTATCAAATGTTTGACATAAATATAAAGATTTAAATATGTTTTAACGTTGAGAACAAATAAATTTCTTAAAATGACAAAAAATTTCCATTTCCAATGTTTGACATTACAGAAACTGTTTATTTCAAATCATTCACAATTTCATATTAAACCAGAAAAAAGGACTTTCCGTTTTAACTGGTAAATACTAACGATCAATGAACTATTATAATACTTCCAACTAACTAGTGATTTTAGTGACATTAAAGTAAAGTTTCCAAAAAACCGAAGAATTTCAAAATTGCGGTTTCGGTTTTAAAAAAAATTGAAAACCGATCGGTTTCAGTTCGAATCGGTTTTGTGATAATTTATTAAATATCAATTGTTATAGAAACAAAATCAGTTGATAATATAGGAAATGCTCAAATTTCAACGATAGAGGGCATAATGATATTGAAGTAACAAAAACTATTATTGAAATGTCTATAGTAATGAACCTATAAGCTGGAAATTAAACACACATGATCCTGAATGAGTTAGAATATAAAAAAGGACTTGCAGGTACTTTTTCCAACTAATAGTACTTTTTGAATATTGTATAACGATGGACCTAGAAACACGAAATTAAGCATTCATGGTTTAGTGAATCCGAATTCAAAAGGGATAATTAAAGTTACTATTTGTTTATTGTAAAGGTACTTTTTGAATATTTTATAATAAAAAACCTTAAAATTGAAAATTAGGCTCAAATGATTCTGAATGAGTTAGAAGTATGATTTTGTTACAAAAGTTTTGCATTATTTTTTTTTTTTAAATTAATTAAATAAATAAATAAATAAACACTCATTTGAAGTTTAATTGTCAGGAAATACTCATGGATCAATATGTTGTGCCATGCTTTATTAACAGGTTTCCTTGCCTAGCCATCGAAAGGTAGCCTGCTACATCATCTGAAGCAATTATTGTAATACAATTTAAAAAATTTAAACAAATATTAAGATATTTTTGCCGATCTGTTTTATGAGATATTGGATGAATAATTGGATGAAAAAGTTTGTTTCTCATTTCTAAATTTTGAATTTTTCTACTGAAAATAGATTAGAAGTAAAAACCGAAGAATAATTGTCGGTTTCGGTTTTAGGCCTTGAAAAACCGCGGTTTCGGTTAAAACCGAATTGGAAACTCTACATTAAAGTAATGATGTGTTGGATGATTTAAAGCGGGCTTTATGCCCAAATCTGTTATTATAACACTGGAGTGCTTACATTGTCACAAACTAAATGTCAAACTTAGTTTACTTAACATTATAACAATAGCTACAATAAAATGCTGTCTAATTTACTTAAAAGTCTACGTTATCGATGTCTCTTGAAGTGAAATCCTCCATTTAACTGATAATTACCAACAGTTTAGCTAATCCTTTCACATAATGAGCCAACAGAAACATTAAAAGGGTGTTAACGTTAGTAGACCTTATATTGTCCTTTTTCCTTTTCAAAATCCATCTTCTTTTTCTAGACTGTCTCAATAACATAGTGGGAGTTTAGCAAAAAAAAAAAAAAACGAAAGAAAAAAACTAAAATGCTGTGAAACTCGTAAGTTCTGTTTGCTGCTGGTGTTGGAGTGTTAGAATTTGCACAAACATCTCTATTATCGAAAAGTTAACAGGTCATTAAGTTTGGCAAAGTACAAATATGTGTGAACAAAATCCAAAAATATTACAAAATACACACACACAAAACTACACTTTTTTAAAAGGCATTAATTTAAAAAGCTTAAGGAAATGTTAAAAAACTTTTTAAATTTTGTTACTTTAAAGAAAGAGTATTTAAAGTTAACTAAATACTAAGTGCTTTATGGTTACTAATATTATTTGAATATTTTAGAGAGGGTTGCTTGTTTTTTTTTTCTAAAAATATTTTTCTTTTCCAGAATCCTGGCGAAATGACAGTTATAAAAATATGGTTGCATATATTTTGTGTTGGCATTTTGTTTTTATAATTTTTTGCAAATGAAACAAAAGATATTGAATCTTTTATATGCACATCCTTTGCTGAATATTATGTTATCTTTTTTTTTGGGAAAGACAAACGTTTAAATATTTTTACATGGTTGAATGCAATCACCAAAATACACAGACATATACACCACACCGTGCATTATAACTGACTAAACAGGATTTTAGGCAACATTCCTTAATATTGCTACATTTTGTAGTAAAAACTGTTGTTTATTTCTTACTAGCTTGACCCGGTGCGCTTCGCTACCCCTGTCGATGTAAAAATCGGTTCAGCCGTTTAGTAATTATTGTTTAAAAACTAAAGGTACCAATTTTACCCGTTTTTCCCCCCTTTTATCCCTTTCTGGTCCAAGTATTGAAAAAAGTTATAGCCTATTGACGCTTCCAAGTAAGGATCTATCTACGTTCCAAATTTCAATAAAATCGGTTCAGCCGTTTAGGCGTGATGCTCAAACAAACAAACAAACAAACAAACAAACAAACAAACAAACAAACAAACAAACAAACAAACAAACAAACTTACAAAGACATTTATATATTTATATAGATATATTTATTCCCCCCCCCAAAAAAAAAAAAAAGGATGTCAGTTTGCTACTGTTCTAAGCTAAGTAAATGACATTCATATTACATTTGGCTACATTTGTTTTTGACGACGTGTGGGCATTTTATTTTTTTCTTTCACATTATTTCGAGGACCTTTGGCGTCTGTCTACAAGTTCAAAATTGTTTTTTTTTTCCTCTTAAAGAGTTACATACTTGAACTCTGAGTATGTGGCTTCATGTATCTTCTTATGTTTGAATATGAATGTAGTTTCAAATGTCTATTGTATTTGAATTTATTTCTTTGTTGGAATTTTGATTTTTATTTTTGCATTAATATTTGTAAAATCGAGAGAATGTAGTTTGTTAGGGAATAAAATACATGTATTAAAAACATAAGAATTGATTAAGTTGCACAAGTAGTTTTTTGCAATCAGTTTCATTATACCTGAGTGCAATTTTGTATATGTACAAGGTGGCGCAAAAGTAATCCTCCTATCAGAAAATGCTATAAATTTTGCGATTGGCCCCTAATGTCAGTTCTGTTTAGACATTTGTGTAGTAAACACATGCGAAATACACGTTAATAAACAATGTTACGCTACACTGCTCCAGAACGCGGAATATTGCTGACTATTTATTTAACCAATAATCGGTCGGTGACTTTGGCACAACGTGAATTTCGTCGCAGATTTCCTGGCCGTCCAACGCCTACTGGTGAAACACTGCGACGTTTAGCCGCTCGCCTCGAAGAGACTGGCACAACACGAGATGCTGCCAGGCGTGGCAGACTCCGGAGTAGCCGTTCTGCAGAGAATATTGCTGCTGTAGCCGAGGATGTCATGGAAGCGCCGTCGACATCGATCAGACGACGTGCCACGCAAATGGGTATCAGTCGACGGTCTTTACAGCGAATTTTGGTACAAGATTTGAAGATGTTTCCGTACAAAGTCCAGACGGTGCATCAGCTGTTAGCTGCTGATCGCCAATCGCGTCTAACATACGCTCAAGCCATACTTAATCCACCAAGAGAAAGATGATTTTTCATCAAAAATAATCATGAGTGATGAGGCCAGCAAGATCGCCTGATTTGACCGCTCCAGACTTCTTTTTTTGGGGCTTTTTGAAGTCGCGGGTTTATATCAACAAGCCTCAGACTCTTGCAGCTCTTAAAGACAATATCCGTCAAGAATGTGAGGACCTATCGCCGGAAGTTTTGGCTAAAGTGTTGGAAAATGCCATAAAAAGGGCTTTAAATGACAATCAACTGTGGCGGCGGCCATTTACATGACATCATATTCTCGACTTGATGTAAAAAAATTAAAAGACCAAATAAAAATAATCCAGAAGAAGAATCAAAGTTTTTAATTTTTTTTTTTTTTAATTACATCCAAAAAACATCGGATGTTTACTTTTGCGCCACCTTGTATAAAGGTCTTCCAATAGGGACTTCCTAACTTTGACAGTTGAAAACGGCCCTATTGTTGAAGCTACATCTGTCAAATTGACTGTCATTTATTCAGTTTGTTTTGCGAAATTACCATGAATTACCGTGTACAGCGTTCAACAACACGTGCAAATTATAAAATTATTTTCTCAAAATATGTGTTCTGTGCAGTCAACGTTCCAAGCGGTGCGCCCATTTTACGGTGAGGCCCATTTCTGGATGAATAAACGAAATAGACGATTGCCAATCCACATGAGATCCAAGAGCATCCCGAAAAAGTCACTGTTTGGTGTGGATGTTGGTCTATATTTCTGTGAAAACGACGTTGGCCAGGCCATCACATTACCAACTTCATTTGGCTTGAATTAGATGATACGGACTCCAACGACATGTAGTTTCAACAGGACGGCGCTACGTAGCACACAGTTGTTGCCAGATTGGACATTCTGGACGAACGATTTGAGGGCATGATCATCTCACGTGAAGGTTCTGTGAATTGGCCACCGAGATTGTCCGATTTGACCCCGTTAGACTTTTTCTTATGAAGTTTTCTTAAGTCGCAGGTCTATGGGAATAAGCCAAAAATAAGCCAGCGGCCTCAAAACCAACATAACCCATGCCATAAGTCAAATTCAGTCTGATTTATACGCCAGAGTCATGAAAAATTGGACATTTTGGATGCACGTCAGCCCGTCAGGAGCCGGGCGGCCAATTGCACTATGTTATATTCCATACATAATGGTATCGATAGGCCTTTAAAACGAATAAAAAATGTCGATAATGTCTCCAACACACTTTACTTTATTTAAATTTAAAAATAGGAAGCGCTTAATAAAATACCCTTTACAAAACTATGGATGATTAACAATACTTAATTGAATTTATAATTAATGTAGCAATGGATGCTGTTGTTTTGTTTTTTAGGAATGTACAGGAGGAATATACAGCACGATATCCTACAGATAATAACCAATTTAACTGCGAAAACAGAGGCTCAAATCTATAAATAAAGTAAATTTAATGATTTAAGGACTGAGATTGAAAAATGTTTAACATACATATATGTTAATAAAAATGAAACCACTAAACTTACAGTTTTGAATCTTTTTATATTTGATTGAAATTATTGTTACAATTTACAAAAAAAAAATATATATTTTTATAGTTCTAATCACTAATGATGAAATTTTGAACCTTTTTCGAAAACCCTTCCATTAACGTTTTTATAGTGCTTTCTGTCACTTTGCTAGAACAGGTAGTCCATCTCCGTTTAAAATCTACCACACTTTTGGACACCTTTTTTGTGCTCTTCAATTCTCGCTTAACAAGAGCCCAATATCTTTTCACTGGACTTAGCTCCAGGCTGTTTGGAGGATGTGCCTCTCTTGGTACAAATACCACATTACTGTTCTTGTACCACTCAATACATTGCTTCCATAGTGACAGGATGCCAAATCAGGCCAAAAGTAAGTGTACACATTAAGAAGTCGTATGAATGGAAGCGTCCTCCTTTGTAAACATTCCTGGATGTGAATTTCGGTATTTATAGAGCCCTTTGTAACAAATGTTTCGCTTTTTTGCCGCAACTGCATATTGCTTGCCATACCAAGAACTTTTTGGGAAATTTTGTCTGCTTTTGGGTCCTAAACTTTTCTACAACATTCCCTCGAACATCAGCAATATAAAAATATTCACCCGGAAGCTGCGAAAAATTTTCCATACGTACGTTTCTTCATCCATTATGCAGCAGGTGTATTTTTTGTATAAAATTTGACTTCAATTTCCGTGGTCTGTCTTTGCCCTCTATATTTTTAGCAGCGTTCCTGTTAGGAACTTTTTGAGCCTTGTATGTTTTTAAACCTTCATTGGCTTTAACTTTTCGTACCAAATAGTCCGAGTACTGACCTAATAGGGCTGCTTTCCCACCGGAGGTGTTGGGAACTCTTTCGAAAATGATTTCTATTTTTTTGGCTTTTGAAACATCATGTGGACCATTCCTTCTAGCTGAACCAGGTTTTATATCAACGAACAAGTTCTCTCGGTACTGTTTAATAACATTGGAAAAAGTGTGATAGCAGACCTTTGATGGTTTGGCCAACTTTTTGTAGGACCAAGTTGGATTTTGTTGAAAATATTTAATAATTTTAGTACACACTTTTTTCTGGTCACTCATTTTAATCAGATTAACAACAAATGAACATAATTGGGATTAAACATAATAACTGACATGCTTTACAAAGGTAACTTGATAAAAAAAAAAATCAAAGAATACTTGGGCTAAAAGTTTTAATGAAAAACGTGTGTTAAGAATTTTACAATCTCAGTCCTTAAAATCAAACACTTTCTCAAAATGTCAAACGTTGTAGAAGTATTTGATATACAGTGGTTCAAAGCTAAACTCGTACACCTAACTTTTTACTTTTTAATATTAAAACGCAGCTTATTTAAAAATGATACATGAAAACAATGTATGGAGGGTTTATTGGATGGGTATTTAAACAAAGGAATAATGTTAGATGGTAAGAAATCATAGGCGGATTAATTAAATATCTTATTAAAAAACATAAAAGCCAAACTCGTACAGCGAACCTTATTTAAGAAAAGAATATAGAATATAACCATCAAATATGTTCATTAAATTATAAAGTTTTATCCAAAAAATATCCAATTGGAAGACAAAACGGTCTAACGGCCGAAGAAACCCGAAAGCTTGCTGTAAAGCTTTCGGGGGATGGAAAATCTCTTCGTGAAATTCCCAAAATTCTGGTAAGGAGTCATTCTACTATCCACTACATTCTAAAACGATACAGAACATTAAAACAAATAAAAAACAAAAAAATATATAGTGAAGCTGAATAGCGAAATATTGTCAGAACGTGTATAAGGATCTATTTACATGCTTTTCCAAACTTACGTCCATTGCGGAAGCCACTACGGGAAAGAAAGTTTGCGCCCAATCCATCTGAAATTTACTTCATAGAGCGAATTTGAATGGCAGAATGGCTAGAAAAATGCCTTTGCTTAGCAAGAGAAATAAAAAAGACTGTATAAACTTAAATTCGCCAAACTACACAAATCAAAGGATTTTTCTTTTTGGAAAGATGTGTTGTGAGAGAAAAGGCTAATGAGGAGCTCTTACCAAAACATGTTAAAGCTACTGTAAAGCATTGTGGTGGATCGGTGATGGTTCGGTGAAGGGTCTTTCTTGGCAGCCGGTCCAGGTTCTCTTCATTTCATCGAAGGCATAATGGACCAATAAATGTATTTAGAAATTTTTAAACTGGAATTGTCATTATCAAAGCAAAAACTGAGTCTTTGAAACAATTACTACTTCTACCAGGATAACGACCATAAGCATAAAGCTTTCAATGTCAGTTCGTGGTTGTTGTACAATTGTCCTCATGTAATCCAGACACCTGTTCAGAGCTCTGACATCAACCCCATCGAAAATCGTTGGAGCTACCTCGATAATAAAGTGAGAAAGACCACATTTCCTCTAAATAGGAATTGAAAAGAGTTCTTACTGAGGAATGGGAAAATATTGATCCCACTGTTTGCCGCAAACTAGTGGAAAGTATGCCTATGAGACCATAAGTGTTTATTCAAGCAAAAGGAATCCATACAAAGTATTAATTTTTATGGTATTGTTACTGTTTTAGCACACAGTGTTAAATGTATGAGTTTGGCTTTTAAAGGATTTGTTTGTTAATTCTTATTTACCGTGTTATTTAAATGGTATGAATTTAATAAAGAATTACATAAGCTACAAGCCTCCCAAACACACTTTTTGTTTAACTCTAAATTTCTTAAATTCGCCGAAACATTCTTACGTTTTGACCCACTATTAAGGCAAAGTGGCAAACAAAATAGCATATGCTCAACTAAAGAACATTTTCCTTTAGGTTTTTCAAATTTAATTTTAGTTATGAGAATGATTTGAGAATAATGTTTGGTAAAAAATGTGAGAGGAATGTTTTTCAAATCGACCTCAAATTGAATTTAGATGTGAGATTCAAACCTTTGTTTAGGTTTTAAAAAGCACTACTTTGTAAAGGTACCATATTGCGTTTGTTGGGAAAAAATCAGATTTGTTTTTTGGTTTGAGAATCATTTGAAAATAATGTTTGATATCAAAGAAGAATAATTTGAAAATAATGTTTCATGCTAGTGTTATCCAATTAAAATTAAATTGTTTTTAAATTTAGCTCAAATAGAATTCTAATGTAAGTTTTAAACTTTCAAAATAAAATAGTTTAGAAGAATGATCCTTGGAATTTCTTATACAAGGTGGCGCAAAAGTAATCCTCCTATCAGAAAATGCTATAAATTTTGCGATTGGCCCCTAATGTCAGTTCTGTTTTGACATTTGTGTAGTAAACACATGCGAAATACACGTTAATAAACAATGTTACGCTACACTGCTCCAGAACGCGGAATATTGCTGACTATTTATTTGACCAATAATCGGTCGGTGACTTTGGCACAACGTGAATTTCGTCGCAGATTTCCTGGCCGTCCAACGCCTACTGGTGAAACACTGCGACGTTTAGCCGCTCGCCTCGAAGAGACTGGCACAACACGAGATGCTGCCAGGCGTGGCAGACCCCGGAGTAGCCGTTCTGCAGAGAATATTGCTGCTGTAGCCGAGGATGTCATGGAAGCGCCGTCGACATCGATCAGACGACGTGCCACGCAAATGGGTATCAGTTGACGGTCTTTACAGCGAATTTTGGTACAAGATTTGAAGATGTTTCCGTACAAAGTCCAGACGGTGCATCAGCTGTTAGCTGCTGACCGCCAATCGCGTCTAACATACGCTCAAGCCATCCTTAATCACCACCAAGAGGAAGATCTTTTCCATCTTAGCGGGTACGTAAATAAGCAAACTTTACGCTTCTGGGGCACTGAAAATCCGCGTGTAACCCACGAAGAGCCATTACACCCGCTCAAAGTCACTGTGTGGTGTGCTGTTTTCGCTGGAGGAGTCATCGGATCTTTTTTCTTCGAAGACGTCGCGGGCCAAACGGTTACTGTGAATGGTGAGCGCTGCAGAGCAATGATCAACGAGTTCTTTTTGCCGCAACTTTATGAATTGGGATTGGAAAACATGTGGTGCCAACAGGACGGTGCAACGGCACACACTGCACGTGCCACAACCGATATGCTGATGGATGCATTTCCCTGGCGCCTAATCTCCCGTTTTGGCGATTTGCACTGGCCAGCAAGATCGCCTGATTTGACCGCTCCAGACTTTTTTTTTTGTGGGGCTTTTTGAAGTCGCGGGTTTATGTCAACAAGCCTCAGACTCTTGCAGCTCTTAAAGACAATATCCGTGGTGGCGGCCATTTACATGACATCATATTCTCGACTTGATGTAAAAAAAATTAAAAGACCAAATAAAAATAATCCACAAGAAGAATCAAAGTTTTTCATTTTTTTTTTTTAATTACAGCCAAAAAACATCGGAAGTTTACTTTTGTGCAAAGAACACCTCACAACAGCTACTGTGCAGTTACTGCTACAACTTTCTCCCAAAAAGTGCCACATGAAATTCAAGAACCTCTAAGACCTTCTTTGATATGTAGTCAGAAATAAAGCTAGAAGCAAGGGGAGTAAGACAGGAAAATATGAGCCTATAATGTATATTTTAAATAAACTTTTTTCATAAAATAAAATTACTTAATAAATCGCAGAGGACTGCAGTATTTTTGGATTTCTAGCAGGAATATTATAGCAGTGAATTTTCCATTCTACGTTCATTGATTTAGTATATACAAGAAGTATATGGCAAAAACTAGGTAATCTGGGCATGCCCTGTTTTTCCTTTCGGCATCAGATATAGTCTGTCTTATTAAACCTTTTCAAATAAAAACAAAGACAAGAAAACATCTTAAGCTTAGTTAAGTAACAACAAAAATGCTCATAAAAAAATACTCCATATGATTGCAAATTTTATTACTTGAAGACATTTTTAATGAATACAAATGGTCAACAGGTCGTTTAAGAAACATACACATCACAAAAACATTACACAAAGACAAAAAGTACAAGTACCAGATAACGATGTAAAATAAACATAAAGATTTTTATGGTAATATTTGCAAAAAACAAAGTAAAAATTCAAAATCTAAGCAAAAAAAAAAGGAAGCAACTTTGTATAACTTATGCTTAGAAAAGGCGCCAGCACAAAACAAAAACTTCACAATAATTTTAAGCATATAATAAAGATTTTAAATAAACAACAACATTTTTACCATTAAAGTTTATTAGTTACATTTTAGTTGTGAATGTACGAGTTTATGAATATTAGAGCATAAAAACATTTTATAGATGTTAAACATTTTATAGGAAACATGTGGTAAATGTGTGGAAAGCTAAAAACATTTCGAACAACATAATGACACACAGTACAAACAAAAAAAAATTATTTATTAAACAAATTATGCGTTATTAATTTGACAATGTGTGGTGGCTTCCAGTGGCAGCCACTCTAAACCGTAGAAAACCTAAATCTATTATAATTAACTTTAAATTTAGAGTCATTTAAAAACTGTTAACTAACAACTACAAATTGCATGTTTATTTTGTTACAATAAAAACCACGTGTTTTGTGGGCTGTTTTTGTTGAATTTTAAGCTAAATACGAAAATAATCAAAACATTTTAGCCAGCAACGTGTTGTAAACAACAACACGTGGTCTGCACCACAACACAGCGCACAGTGGGACAGAATTGTAATATTTTGGAAATAAATTAGTCATTTCTAATTGGCATGACATTTTACCTAAGCGTAGCAGAGGAGAGGAGTATTAGAGTTTATTTAATGATAACGGACCCCAAAGACCCCTCAGGGGCGTAATTGAATCCCACAATATAGTGCACATCAAACATGCAACATTTTTAAACGCTTGCGAATTCTTTGTGGTTTGTTTAATATCAAGGATTTTAATATATTATTAAAGCCTATAAAAAGATAGTGGTGTGTGCAACATATCTCTTATATTTATTGATTTATACGCATTTTAAAATTAAAATTTTACCATAAATTTGGTACGATAATGTATTCAAAATCATTCATATTATTCTTTTACTAGCCCCGGACCAAATGTGGACTTTATAGGCGAAATTATAAAATGCGAAAATTTAGATTTTTTTTTTGTTAAAAGGATTGCTTTTCATTGCGATATGTTAACGAACATACATTTTATTGAATATTATATATATGGGGCATTTCATGTCAAGTGAACCAACTTTTGAAATCGATGTCTTCAGATTGGGAAATTTCAGACACAAAACTTTGAGCAAAAAAAAATTTTTTCTAAAAAGGGGCCCATTTAGTAAAAAAGATCGATATTGCAAAAAAAAAACTCAAAAATTATATGACTTGACTTACAAAATATTTATTTTGATAGATATCCCACTCGCATCCCACTAAGCGACCAAAAACCTCTTAAAGAAACGGACCTAAGCTTTCTTTTGAGCACAAAAAAAAATTTAAACAAGTAAGAGAGCTATATTCGGTTGTACCGAATCTTATATACCCTTCACCAAATTATACTTTAAAATATTTTTAAAAACTTTTTTTCAGAATTGTTTTTTAAAAGTTTTTTTCCAATTTTTAATTTTTTTTTTTTTAAATTTATTAGTGAAAATAATTTCTGACAAAAGAATGTTTTTTGTGAAAAAAAAATTCGGGTTAAAAAATATTTTCCCGATTTTGACCCATTGTTAGTCCAACTTACTATAGCCTTTATATACATCGTTGCAATGGACTTTGAAATATCTATCATTAGACATCCATATAAAAAAATAGGCCAAAAATAGAGGTTGTCTCGGATTTTTGCTCATATCTCCGTTATTTATGGACGGATTTTGCTGATTTTAAATCACCTTCGTGAGAAGGGTATAAAAAGGCGCCTATTTTTTTAAAAAAAATTTAGATTTTGCAAAAAAAAGTAAAAAATGTTATGTCTTGAGTTACAAAATATTTATTTTGATAGATATCCCACTCGCATCCCACTAAGCGACCAAGAACCTTTTAAAGGAATGGAACTAAACTTTCTTTTGAGCAAAAAAAAAATTTTAAAAAAGGGCCCATTTTTAAAAAAAAAAACTCAAAAAAGTTTTTGATTTTGAAAAAAAAATTACAAAAATTTTTTATTTTTAATTATTTTTTCCGAAAGATTGAAGAAATAGCTATCTGAACTATTTGGGACACATTTTGCTAAGAACAATAGGTAATAAGTTACATGGATGAGAAAAAACACCTGCTTGGCCAAAATGTCAAATTTTGACCCCCTCAACTCAGAAAGTTCTCAACCAATCTTGTTGAAAAATTGTATCTTAATTACTATCCAATAGAACTACTATAATTTCATCCCAATCGGAAGACGTCGATTTCAAAAGCTGGTTCACTTTACATGAAATGCCCCATATATGTATGTATTATCCAAGTTTACTCAGAATATAGTTGCATGTGTTTTCTGTAACCATTTCACAATTTTTACAATATTATATTATAGCCACAGTAATTATTTATATGATTGTGGAAATCATAATATGGTAAAGTTAAGATTCACATGATTTTCGCAATCATATACTATATGATTGTAGTAACACTTGGTGGTCATTACATCATAATATTTTGTTTTTAGATTATGTTATCCATAAGCTGAGAACAGCATAATATGATACATTCTTCATCATAGAAATGGTTGTCACAAACATGCGAATCGTAAATTTACCTTATTATGGTTACAGCAATCATATAAATGATTACAGTTACCATAATATTGTTAAAAAACTAGTAAAAATGCTGAAATGTTTACAGTAAACATGAACAACTATATTTTTTCTCTGCGTTTACAGATATTATTCCAATATAAAAAATTTTTCCAATTTTTAATAGAGGTCTTCCAAATTTACTCACTTTATGTTGAAATTTCGGATTTATAATATTTGTTCAAAAATCTCTAAGCACGGAATCCCAAATGAAATACAGTGAGACCTCGATTATCCGTAATGGTCGAGACCGGGAGCATTCTGGATAATCAAGTTTCCCGGTTAATTGAGTACCAATTTTTAGTAGTTTTTTAATAATAACAGTTTTTCGATAATGAAATTTTAAGCTCCATATTGCAATGATCCATCGATTGGATTAAAGTCGTTCAATTTGGTAGAAAAAATTTCACAATAACGTTTTCAGCATTGAAGTTCAATGGCAGAATGATTTTATTATAATCTTTTAGACCGATTTTTTTTAAATTTTCTCTCACTTCTGGTACTAAGTTATTGTTAAACCATTATCATGGACATTTTTTAAAGCTCTTTCCAATAACTAATGCTTTGCACTTGTGTGTACCAGCAGCATTAACGCAAACTAATGAGGTCAGTCTCTCCTTTGAGACCTTGTGTCATTCTATGAAATTTTCATTATGGCAGGCCAAACTTCTCTCAAGCAAACACTTTCCATTCTCCATTATCTCATTGGTGAGTTTTTCATTGATTTGAATTCATTTAATTTTTCCACAAAAATTATGGCAGCTAATCAGCTGAATATTTTTCTCCTGCAGCATTAGTTTGTGAATGAGTGGAATATTTTAGACTTTCCTTCACTGTTAATCCAGAAATTGGAGTTCCTTAAAATCGTTCCTTCCGAAACCATTCTTAAACTGCAAAATCTACTTTTGGTTCTTCAGTAGTTTTTAAAGTTTTTCGGTTGGTTACGATAACACAATAAACATAACATACAGAGTAGTTTTATTTTAGGACATTTTTTGCTTGAAAGGCAATAACAACATTTTCAAACCATTGTGAAATATTAAAACATTATGACAATATGACATGACAGGAGACCTTGTGTTTTGGTATTTCAGGGATTCCACCAATAGTTTTATATACCTTAGTTTGTTTTTAATATACCACATAAGCCTTTTACCAGCCTCGGACCAAATGTGGCCCCAAGCATAAAATGTTAAATTCCCATTTTTGGTGTTTCAGGGATTCTTTTTCCACAAATAGTCATCAAAAAATAATCTTGAATACACCTTTGCTACGACCATGTAAAATTTCATGCTAATCGGATCATACATCCAGTTAAAAATGGCAGATTTATATCCAAAATATTTCGATTCTGCCCAACGGTGCAGCATCACAAACACACAAGTCAAACGAACAAAACAACGATACAACAGACAACCAACCACCAACATACAATGACTGGCATGACTACAAAGGATGACTTTATTACGAAATGGTTCCCTCTCCGTTAGCGCTGTTACACGGAAATATGGTCCTTTTGCCACTGTGTGTAGTTTAAACATACGAAAATCACATTATTATTTATGTTTCTAAATGCAAACTAAACTGCCACCGACCCTCACTGACCTACCTCCTTCCCTGCACACACACATACACATGATATGGTTCATTTGATAAACATTTCTAGTAACACCAACAACAACAAATGGCTCAATTGGCACAACAACTACTAGACGACCACTTTAGTAAAAACAATACAAAATAACACTAAAAACACAGTACGAGAAAAAACCCACATACTAGATTTTCCTGTAGACTTGTCTGTCTGTCTTTTGCTATGATGAGGAGTAACGACCAAAAGATACAAATAACAAACAGACAAAATCACACATTTAAACCACCAGGAGTTAAAGTACAACACTGTAAGCAGAAAAAGTGCTGGTCTCACACACATACTGAAAAAAAAACGGGGAGACTTATTGTCAGTGTAAACAGCAGCAATCCGAAGATTGTTTGGATAACAGTTCTTTAAGGAACCCAATCACGTAAAATTTCTTACAGTATTGTACTCGTATATTGAGTGGTTGTGGGCAACTTATTGATGTGATGGGCAAGAGTGCAAGTAAGAAAAAAAATTACAAACTAAAATATAAATACTAAATAAAATCAAAGCCTTTTTGTTGGAAATGCATACGAAATTACAGAAGAGTTACAGAGTGAAGGAAAATAATGCAGTTAGAAAAATTAGGTAACGTATGCGGAATTAAATGGCAATAATGTTTCTGGGGTATATAACTAAATCTGATTACCAAGATTTGTAGTAAATTCACAGAATTTACCTTTAATTATATTACTGAGAGAGTGATTTATAAGATAACATTTTAGGTTAGTGGTTGAGAGAAACAGAAAATAAAAAACACAAGTAATCAAGATGAGTTATTTATAATTTTTTTTGTAAACGTCATATTATAACCTTTATTTGCGTACTTCAAAAATAAATGGCAAAAAATTCATTTGATGCAAATTTTCAATTTCACAGAAAATTTAAAATTTTATAAAATACAAGCTATATTCGGCTGTGCCGAATCTTATATACCCTCACAAAATTATACTTTAAAATACAAATTTTAGATATTAAAAAAAAATTTCAAAATTGTTTTTCAAAATTAAAAAAAAAAAAAAAATAATAAAAAATTTTAAAAACATTTTTTTTTTCCGAAATTGTTTTTTTTTTCTTATTACAATTAATTTCTTATTGAATCATTCAAATTTTCTTGAATTCAAATCCATTACAAAATAGCTTTAAAAATTTATTGAATGATTAAATTTTTCTTCAAATCAAATCTATTCTAAAAGGCTTAAATCAATTTTTTTAACACATTTTGTAAATGATTAAAAGCAAATTAAAACTGAATGAAGAAAATATATTATGATTCAATTTGTATTAGATTTGAATTATCATAATTAAATTAATTACAAGCTCTGGTGTTGTATAAGTTAGTCCAGCAATCGAAAGGACATTTCGACCTTATTAAGTTGGAGTTGAGAGCCTCGATTGCTGCGAGGCTGTCCACTCGGGTTATTGATGACATAGATCTCTGCCTAGAAAATGATGCAGATATAGGACAGTCTGAAAGAAACCAAGATGCCAAGTTTATCAAATAGAAATCGCGATTGCCTGCTTCCATCTTTGAACCGTCAGTGTAGATTGTGAATCCGTTCCCCGGAGAACAGAGTTTCGATCTAGTCTTGCTTTGTCGGTGTTCTAGACCTATGTAGTTCGTCCGTGACCATTACGGCCATGCCTGACTTCTTGAGTAAATTGTGAAATAAACTCCCTACAGAAAGATTTTATATGAATTCTATATATGATTTGAATTTAGAATAAACATCAGATATGAACAAAATCAGCGGTATTTTTAGAAACTAATTCACCAAATCTTTAATCCTAAAGGGTCTTTTTCATCATTATTTCCTTAAGAATTACGAAGATACTTTTGCATAAAAACTCCCGGTAGTACTAAATACCACATACTACTTTTGCATAACTATTTTGAATACAATTGTAATATTTTGAATTCCATCCTCCCAAATTGGAAACTTTTGCACCAACATTATGGGTGACTTATAATGAAATCATCTGGCCACATAAAAATCCAAAGAAACTAGCAATTACCGCTAATATTGTTCCATATGTTGTAGCACATGCTTTCACAAGCTGTTTTTCCTAATTGGGACATTTTCTACAAACATCATGGGGAAATTTTATTGAAATCATCTGGTAGCATAACTTCAATCGACAATGTTGCAATTACTGCTAATATTGTCCAACCTTCAATAGCACATTCCAGGTTTGTAAGGGAACGAAGCTATTTTCTCCCTTACAAACCTGCTTCGATAAGGCATGGTTTTTATATAGCGAATTCCCACTTGGAAGTATTACTTTTTTAAAAATGAAGCGTAATGTAATTTAAAATGTGTTTTTTTTGTCGGCAAAGACTCGGTAAAACTGCCGATTTTAATAGTCTTTGCAATACAACCTGCCTCCTTGTAAGGGACAAGAGTAAGCTTAAATATTATTTAAATACTTCACTTACAACCTGCTTCTCTGTAAGGGATAGTAGTAAGCTTTTAATTTTTTTAAGCTTACATTATAAAATTACTCCTATCATTGGTATTCCCTTATTTCCTGCTTCTCAGTAAGGCTTAATAGTAAGCGAATACAGATGCAGTTAGGTCCCTTTTTAGCTTCCTAAAGTCTAAAATTTTTTTTACTGGGATGTTTGATTTCATCTCAATCCATTCATTGGTTGTTGCAACATGAATTTGTTCATGCATTCAATACAAACGTCCATCGAACCGTTGGTCTAAGACAACATTTGTATTTAGTATGATCGTGTGTTTTAGAGGTAGAAAAACTTTTAATACCATCCCCATTTATTATCATTTCAACGTCATTGTAAATTTTTCAAACGATAGTTAAAATACGATAATTAAAAAAAAAATAATAATAAAAATTTAAAAAATTTTTTTTTTCGAAATTGTTTTTTTTTTAATTTTTAAATTTGCAAAATTTTTTTTTTTAAATTTATTATTGAAAAAAAAATTTATGACAAAATATTTTTTTTTTTAATTTTGAAAAACAGTTTTGAAATATTTCGGTAAAAATATCGCCAAAAATCCATTTATGATCCAAATGATCTGAAATTTAATACATAAATAGTCCTTGAGAAGTTCTACAAAAAATACGCTTACATGTATAGGTTATCTCCATTAGTTGAAGATATATTTAGGTTTATTGATTTTTCTTTTTATAACTTTGCTCGATCTTTTTATAGTTTTTTAGATATGGCTGTCCTACGGAGGGTCCAAATTTATTTTTACTATATAATTTATATTGGCGATAAACAGTTTTCTCGCCCCTATAAAAAGTAACATGTACATTTTTTCCCAAAAAAACCCCTATATATTTTTTCTTTTGTACAAACTAATTTTCTTCGGGACTACATATAGTTTTTATATGATCCGGAAAGAGAACTTAATGCAAAGCGTGCAAAGTAAAATTTGGCTCACTTAAGCGGATATAACACCCCTCAGATCTATCTAAACCAGCGAAAGGCATTGAGCTCTCAAATGAGCTCTCTTGTTTTTGTTTTCACATGTACGCAAGCACATACATTGTATAAAAACAATCAAAACCAGTCAGTCTCGCATGAACATTGATAGAAGCAGGTTGTTTTACGCTTTTCGCTTTTTATGCTTGTTTATTTCAGTTATTGTTTTTGTTTTTTTCTCAACTCATACAACTACAATATCTAAAAGCTGTAGTGGTGTGAGTCTGCCTTTCGCTGATCTAAACTTAACAAATTAAAAAAAAAAAACAAGTAAGACTGCTATATTCGGCTTTGCCGAATCTTTTACACCCTTCACCTTTGTTGTGGATGCATTAATTGCCCACTTTCAGAGTATAGCATTCTAAATATATCAAGAAAACTTTTAAAAATTTTACATTTAATTGCTGGCGAACAGATTATAGTATAGAAGTTACAAACGAAATGACAATCTTATAAAAACAACAACGCCAAACGAAACACCAAAAAAAAAAATACGCAAAGCAATGAAACCAACACACATCCAAACATACGTTTTGTTGCTTTTTTGTCAAAGAATGCAATAAATTGTCTTTTTTGATGAAATTTTCAGAGGTTGTCTCGGATTCTTGCTCATATCTCCGTTATTTATGGACGGATTTTGCTGATTTTAAATAGGAAACTTCTCGAAAGCATGTCTGACAGAATTATTGAAGATTTAGATCCCGAAGATATCTGGAGTCTTCAGAAAATTTATTTCAACAGACAGACAGACGAACATGGCTTAATCAACTCTTGCTATCTATAAGGATCCAGAATATATATACTTTATAGGGTCGGAAAATCATATTGTGGAAATTACAAACGGAGTGACAAACTTCTCAAAGTGAAGGGTATAAAAAATTCGGTTTGAGTAAAAATGCAATGCTGTGATCATCGAAAAAGCTCAATATTTGTATAGCCTATATGTTTTTTAAACACTAACAAAGTTTTCTTAGTATCACACGGTAAATAACGTCACATTAGGCAAAAAAAAAACTCCGTTTTTGGGACACATTTTCCACGTTTTAGGAATTTCGGTATTTGAAAATAAAAAATTACAAAAATTATAATGACATTGATTTTAGGACATTTGAGTCTATATTAATTCCAAATTTTGTTATGATTCAAATTTCATATTTTTCTTCATCGAAAATCACCATACTATAATTTTTTAGTCATAAAATTATTTAATTTCACTAAAATATCAATCTTCAAGTCCTAATGTTTTCACCGATATCGAATACTTATATAAAAATACTTTATTTACTTCTCAGAAGTTCCACAAACCTTGCCCCATTTGAAAAATGTGTACGTTTTTTCATACATTTCATGCAAAATGTGTATACTTACATATCGAATGTAAATTTTGAATTCAAACACATGCTGACTTAAAAGAAAGTTTGGTGTAACAAATTTTGTAAACCGAATGATCATAAATTAATTTCTGGTGATTTTTTTTATTAAATTTTAGACTCGAGGTGACAAACTTTGAGTGGCCACGCACTGGCACTCATTAGCCCTAGGAAGCTTAACAAATGTAAATAAACACCTCAGCTCCAACCAAGTGAAATTTCGTAATAATATATTTAATTGTTCCCGAGATATAGAATTATTTCCAAAAAAAAAAAAAAACACAAACGTTTCTAAACCACTGTGGGTTGCACTCATGATGAAGGGTATAAAAATCATAAATTTTACAAAACATCGAAAATTTAAAAAAATCCCAATTTACAAAAATGCATAGATTTTTAAAAAAATCAACAATTTGCCAATTTTACAAATATACGGAATTTTTTTAAAAAATATGTCATTTTCAAAAAAATTATAAATATTTTAAAAAATTAGAAATTTTTCGAAAAATCTAATAAGTATTAAAAAAACATAAATTTTTTAAAAAATCATTAATATTTTATAATTCATAATTTTTCCAAATATCTGCAATTTAAAAAAAAATATATATTTTTCAAAAAATCAAACATTTTTAAAAATTCACAAATTTTACAACAACATTTACAAATTGTTAATACCACAATTTAAGTTGAAAAAAGCTCTACAATTTGTTAAATCCCCATTGCATTTAAAAAATTATATTTATCCAATTTCGCACAATTATCAATTCAAAGTAAACATTACTCAGGTAATTCGGGAGATACCGGTAGCAATGCTGGAAAAATTATCGAAAATTAAACCTACCGAATGACAGCGTAGTCGAGCTCAACATTTAAATGAAATTATCTTTAAAAAGTAAATGTCAGAGATTCCATCATCGAATTCTATTTTATGTGCTTTATTAACCTTTGAATGTATCACCCTATATTTTTTAATTGTATTTCATTTAATTTCTATTTAAGAAATTATTAGAATTATAAATTTCTAGATAAAAATTAATAATTTAAATGTAAGAGCCTATTTCAACTCATTTTTAGGTGCGCAGCATCAGTCATTTCATCTTGCACTGAAAAGTTTTTTTAAGGAAACAGTTTTTACACGATGTTTAGATATGGGCATTTCCATTATGGCGTGACGTGACATATGTACGACAAAATGTTAATAAAAAATAATGAAAAAGTCAAATTTGTAAAAACTTTTTTTTTATATTTGCGAAATAATTAAGTAAGGAGTTGAAGATATTAGCAAAAATATGCGATTGCATGACGTTACCAAAAATAGAAGTGCATTATAAAATTGCATAATTCTGCGAATTGGGCAAGACTTTTTGCATAAAACCTTTTGAAGTAGGATTTGGAATAATATAAATTTATTTTCCAAATTATAAAATTTAAAAGTCTTTCCTCGTTTTTTATTTGTTAGCCTAAGTATCTGACGTGACGTTACATATTTTTTGGTTAAGAAATAAGAAAACAAATAAGAAAGCATGTTCGGTCAAGCATGATCATATAATACCCTACACTGAGAAACATTGTTTTTTAATTTTAATAATTTATTTTCGTAAATTGTTTTTGGAAGTTGGCGTTATGGGACCAATTATGGACCGATCGCCATGAAATTAGGTCGCGTAACTTATGTCTTTATGAAACTTATTTGTGTTGAATTTTATGTGGATACCAATATTTTTAAGAGATTTATGCTCGTTAAAATTATTTTCGGAAGCGGGCCTTATATGGCAGCTATGGCTAATTATGGACCAATCATCATATCATTAGGTGCCATGATTAGAGTATATATAAAACTTATTTGGAGCGAAATTGGATTTTTTGATCTGGGTGGACTTTTCACTGGAAATGCCCATATTTCTCTTATCAAAGTCCATCTTCCATAATCATTTATAAATACCGGTATCGAGGAACAATTCGTCATATGCTTCATATAAACATAAATCTCTTTACCAAATTGTGCAAGGGTAAATACATAATTGGTCCCTGCCCCCATTTAAGTCTTTCTTCATTTCCCTCCCTAGTACTGGTTGCTATCACCAAATTCCATATACAATTAGCTAAAGAACATTTACATAAACTGGTCAAGACAGAAATGTTCTCTTTTCGATGAATCCAAATACAATTTAAGAGACTGATGGAAGAATATTTGTAAGACGAGGGAAATAAACTGGATCCCAATAATAAAAATAAGACAGGCAAGTTTGGCGGTGGCTATATTATGGTGTGGGCCAGTTTTTCAGGTCAAGGTATGGGTTTAATTCATATTATAAAATATACTATGATTGGAATTGAATACACCCAGAGAAAATACTACTTAAAATCAATAAAAACCATATTGAATCAATAAGAAACATTAACGAAAGTCTAGTAATGTTGAAAAATTTTATTTCAAATTGAAAAATTGAAAATTATTGATTTATCGTATTTCAATATAGTTTTTATATGATTTTTATACCCCTCACCATGAGTGGAAAGGGTATATATAAGTTTGTCATTCCGTTTGTAATTTCTACATTTTTCATTTTCGACCCCACAAAGTATATATATTCTGGATCGTTATAGATAGCGAAGTCGATATAGCCATGTCCGTCTGTCCGTCTGTATGTTGAAATCAAATAACCCCAAATAACTTAGAAACATAATTGATACATCAATATATCGGGAATTCTTCCGGCTCGGTCGCTATTTAAAATCGAAAAATCGGCCCACAAATGGCTGAGATATAAGGAAAAAACCGGGACAACCTCGATTTTTGGCCTATTTTTGATTTATATCTGGATTACAAGTCGTTAATATAGACAATATGGATATCTAATGATAGATATTTCAAAGTCCATTGCAATAATTTATATAAGGCTATAGTAATTTGGACCTACATTGGGTCAAAATCGGGAAAATTATTTTTTAAACAGAATTTTATTTCCACAAAAAAAATTTTTTTGTAATTTTTTTTTTCTCTAATAAAATTTTGAAAAAAAATGTTTAAAATTTTGAAAAACAATTTGAAAAAAAATTTTTTTTTTAAATTTTAAAAAAAAAAATTTTGATTTTGTTTATCTAAAAAATATTTAAAATTTTTATTTTAAAGTATAATTTGGTGAAGGGTATATAAGATTCGGCACAGCCAAATATAGCTCTCTTACTTGTTCTATTATAATAAACATTATTGAATTAATATGATACGTTTAAAACGATGGTATATACACATACGCTGTGGTAAATATTCCCCTAGTTTGGATATTCCAGCACGATAATGACCCCAAACACACTTCTTGGATTGTAATCCAATGGCCTGGCCAATCATCAGATCTATGGGAACTTGTAGATCGCAAAATTTATATGTCTCCGCTATAGGGAATTTCAAAATATTTAAAAGAAGACGAATAAATTCTTAATTAGTTTAATGCATCGCCGCTATGTAGCAGTAATAAACACACAAGGGATATCCAACCAAATACAAGGTGGCGCAAAAGTAATACTGGTATCAGATAATGCTATAAATTGGTCAAATAAATAGTCAGCAATATTCCGCGTTCTGGAGCAGTGTAGCGTAACATTGTTTATTAACGTGTATTTCGCATGTGTTTACTACACAAATGTCAAAACAGAACTGACATTAGGGGCCAATCGCAAAATTTATAACATTTTCTGATAGGAGGATTACTTTTGCGCCACCTTGTACTGAGTCACTAAAAGGTCAAAACAATTTGTGTAAAAATGAAACCTAAATTTCCATAATAATAAATCATTTTTAGTTTGTTTTCTATTTTCGGAACCTAAGTAATTAATTTTGTTCTAATTGTTGTTGTTAATATAAGTAAATAAAAGTAAATATTAATAAAATTTAAAAAAAAGCTTAAGAATTTTTTTGGATTTTAACCGTATTATAATATTGGGAAAAGCTTTCAACGTATCCAACCACTGTATGTCGGCCAATTTTTTAACCAATCTTTCTTGTAGCTATCACTTTTTAAGTAGACATTATCTGAAATTATTTTTGCACAGTGTATTTTTTTGAAATAAATTGAGAGCAAAGATCTTCATCTTCAATTTAAATCTATACCTTAAAATCAGAGTAAATCGTAGACTGTGTGCCACAAAAACTGCACTAAAAATAGACCCCACACATGCACAACAAATGCATTTCTATGCCCCAAACAACAATCATAACAACAACAACAAATAATACCTCAAGTTCATAAAAGAGAGACCGATAAAAAGAGTCGTACACGTTCCCGACACAGTCGTCGTTCAGACACATGCAAATGTGACAACAAATTCAAGCTAGAGCAATAACAGAAAAACAAATTAAATCTTAACGAATGCACACGAACGGCTAACAAATTCTCCCAAAGGCAGCACGAAGTGCATTTAAACGACAACAACATCACAATAAAACGAAACGAGAAAACAAGAGCAACTAGAGAAAAAAAAGTCACACAAAAACGGCAGAAACAAACAAAAGAGTTTGGAGCGGAGCCAGTTGGTTTTGCAAAATGTTTGCCACAATATGTGCACAACAGTGCTGCAGTAATGGACAAAACAACGGGTGCTACATGGGGGCACAAACAACCTACAAATGAGTGGTGTTATCTGTGTTTGTATTTGTGTGTGTGTGTGGTGTATCTGTGTAAATTGTTTGAATAGTACTCACATGTGTTTTTTAAATGTGCTGCTGCTCTTTGAACGCATTTTAACTCTTCTCCCAAGTCAAGAGGATGGATGATGTTGTGTGAATGTGGATGTACATTTTCATGCTGATGATGATGACGACTGCGACTACGACGACGACAACGATGAAAACATTAGCGACACTAGTAGACAAACTAACTGCTGGCCTGCTTGCATGTTTTGCTGGCACACCGTAATATAGTTGATAGCCAGCTACGTTAGTCGTCAGTCAGTTGGCTAACAATAAGGCAGGCAGCCAGCTAAAGCGCGAGCCAACATGAGTGGAGTGTACGAGAAAACTTAATATTTGTTGGCTGACTGACTGGCGGCTGGCAACGAAAATTGTGTGCCCTACGGCAACCATCATCATCATTGTTGTCTTTTATGACTGAGACGCATCCAAGAAAATCGCCAGCCAAAGAAGCAAAAATATAAAACACAGAGAACGTTGAAAAACGATTCCAAAAAAAAATTCTTATTCTTCTGGTCAACTCAACGTGTCATCAAGTGATGGTGGTGATGGTCCAAGATGTTCAAAAACAAATGCCAACAAACAAAAAAGAAAACAGAAACTACAGCAAGGCTAGGAAAGGAAAGGGATTCATCAGTAGTAAATATATAAACCATTTCATAAAAAGACAAAAATCTGTCGTATTCTTCATTGTTTTTGGCCAAAACATCATGATAGTTTTTTGTTTTTTTGAAAACAAATGTCATTGTCCAACGATGAAGTATGAGATTAGCCAAATCAAATAGAAGCCAATATTTTGGAGTGCCAAATCAAAATATCGTTTATGAACGAACATAAAGAAGACAACACCACGTTCAAATTTGAAGAAGCACTCAAACACACATGCTGGCGCACAGAAATCAAATGAAAACTGAAAAATACAAAATCATAATATGTATGAAGAAAATAAAGGTCAGCTATTGAAAATATTTTCGGGTATAAACCAGTATTTGGGTAGAAGTTCAACGCTAATAACTTAACAACCAGCCAACGTCCAACGTCTCGATAATACAGTCTTAATCAGGTTTTTTTTTTCTTAAATAAAAATGGACTAAATACTCGATGAAACAACAACATCTTAATCTAGTATATTGGACTTTTATCACAAATAATGGGATTATACGCGATTTATTTGTGCTCACAACAACAACAACAAAAAAAGAAAGAACACAACAAAAAGTGACATTCAAATATAAATAAAACAACCATAAAATTAAATAAAATAAAATAAAACAAAACAGTTTAGTGAAATAGAAAAATAATTTAAAAAAAAAAAAAAAAACAAAACAAAAATAATTATAGAATTAATCTGAAAAAGTTTTAAATACATGAATCTAAGAAAATAACTCACACAAACATCATGAGTAAAATAATTAGTTTCTAATACAAGTGCTAAAATATTTAAATATAATTTCAATTCAAATAATATGAAATAAATTGAAAATTACATAACAAAAATACCTATTTATAAAATAATTAAAAAAAAAAAAATATTATCTAATAAATTTACATAAATAAAAGTGCAGCAAAATAATATAATTATCCATACATCTTAATATTTAAACAACACAATTAACTAAATGAATACTTAATAATAATATTGGATTAATTAACCTTATGGCCAAATATTTGTAGTTAAACAAAATACTCACCTTAATCTTCAACACAACATTCATCATCACGTAAATAATGCTGGGATATTGAGAATACAGACATGAACAACAAATCTCTGTGACAACCCAATTAATTAGAGGAAGGAAGTCATATTAAGATATTCTGTAAAATTAAAAGCAAATAAAGTGGTAAGTACTTAAATAAACTTATTTTTTTATATAAAATTAAAATATGTAATAAATATTAATTGTTATAAGGGAAAAAAATTACATTTTAAAGTATTTGCAAACCTTTTTTCAATTATTTAATCGTTAATCGTAATCTGGTAACAAATTCTTACTATAAAATTGCTTCAATAGGGTGAATTATATAAGCAAAACTTATTTACTGCCATTATAGTTCTTTAATCCGTTTTCTGGTACGCTTAACAAAAGTAAAATAAGTTCGAAGGATTTTCAAAGCTTTTATTTGAATAAGTACTAAAATCCATACGATTTCAATGAGCAAATTTGAATTTATTCAGAAAATAGTCATAGCTAAACTTCACTCGCCTTTAGTTTTAATATCCAGTTCGGTTTGTAAGGAGTGAGATCCAAAAATTCTTAACATACATATATGTTAATAAAAATTAAACCACTAAACTTACAGTTTTGATTTCTTTTTTATTTGATTGAAATTATTATTACAATTTACAAAAAAATAAATATTTTTATAGTTCTAATCACTATAGTGATGAAATTTTGAACCTTTTTCGAAATCCCTTCCATTAACGTTTGCTCGAACAGGTTGTCCATCTCCGTTTCAAATCTACCACACTTTTGGACACCTTTTTTGTGCTCTTCAATTCTTTTTTAACAAGAACCCAATATCTCTCCACTGGCCCTAGCTCCGGGCAGTTTTGAGGATTTGCCTCCCTTGGTACAAATACCACGTTATTGTTCTTGTACCACTCAAGACCTTTCTTACTATAGTGACAGGATGCCAAGTCAGACCAAAAATAAGTGGACACATTATGAAGTCTTATGAATGGAAGCAGCCTTTTTTTATAAACATTCCTTGATGTAAATTTCGGTATTTATAGAGCCTGTTTGCCGCAACTGCATATTGCTTGCCATACCAAGAACTATTTGGGAAATTTTGTCTGCTCTTGGGTCCTAAACTTTTCTTCAACATTCCCTCGAGCATCAGCAACATACATTTTTTGACCAGGAAGTTGCGAAAAATCTGCCAGAACACACGTTTTGTAATCCATTATCCATTTTATTTTTTTATAAAACTTGACTTCAATTTCCGTGCTCTGTTTTTGGCCTCTAAATTTTTAGCAGCGTTCCTGTCAGGAACTTTTTGAGCCTTGTATGTTTTTAAACCTGCATTAGCTTTAACTTTTCGTACCAAATAGTCCGAGCACTGAGCTAACCGGGCTGCTTTCCTACCGTTGGGAGCTCTTTTGAAAATGCTTTCTATTTTTTGGCTTTAGAAACATCCTGTGAACCATTCCTTCTACCTAAACCAGGTTTTCTATCAACGGACAAGTTCTCCCGGTACTGTTTAATACCATTGGTAATAGTTTGACGGCAGACCTTTGAATGCTTGGCCAACTTTTTGTAGGACCAAGTTGGGTTTTGTTGAAAATATTTAATAATAATTTTAGTACGCACTTTTTTCTGGTCAGCCATTTTAATCAGATTAACAATAAATGAATATAATTGACATTAATCATAATAACTGACATGTTTAACATAAAGTAACTTGATAAAAAAAAAAAAAATCAAATAATACTTGGGATAAAAGTTTTAATGAAAAACGTGTGTTAAGAATTTTACAATCTCACTCCTTATATTCTTTGGGTCATTCATAACTATGTGTACACACAGAAAACAGATTCGTAGTAGCAACCGAATATGTTGCCAATCGAATGATTCTGTCTTAGTGACCGAATTTTACAGTTGTCGCTACATAATTTTAGAAGGGGTAACAAAACTTTGGTTGCTTCAATCGAAATTCTTTCTGTTGATAAAACCGATGTCTACCGATGTTTACAACCGCATAATTCGATTGCTATCAGACAGTCACAGACACTAGTGATTTTATCCATAATTTAGGGTGACAACTAGTTACATAACTAGCTACGAAAATAGCTATTTTAACACGTGCATGTCCTAAGCGGGGGGTCAATTTAGCCTTTTTGATTACAATAAGACTGTCTGATAGCTGGGTCAAAGTAGTCAAATCATTGGATTCACATACTGGGTACATAGCGTCAGTTACCTTACTAGCTACCTAACTAGTTACATGATCAGCTAAATAACTAGTAATTTTAAGATGCACTGGTGCTAATACTACTTTCTAATGTGCAGTACAAAAAAAAAGTTTAAAAACCTTTAAAGTGACTACACTATAGGCTACTTAGAGACACTAAAGTGACAATGGACTTCACGCTAGGTACATCGGAAGTCAGTATAATTAAGCAAAAATAAAATACACTGTATGAGAGTTATATCAACACAATTTATACAAAACTTGTTTTTTTGCAGTACCCAATTAACGTTGAAAGTGACTACACTCTAGATTACTTAGAGACACTTAAGTGAAAATTGTCTTCACGCTAGATTACATGTGATGTATTAAGTAACCACTACACTACTAAGAGCACATTCGTGGCAAAGTATTCAAACATTCGTGCCAAGTATTTGGACATTACTGACAATTACTGTCTATAAGAAATACATTGACTACTTGCTTAACTGCTGGTATATACCGTGTTGGAAAAAATAATAGGAACAGCTTTTTATTCAAATTTTGTAACTAAATTAGTCAAGTTTAGTTTTGTAAAAAAATATATATATGCAGTAATCATTCCTCTATTCATTTATACTTTAATACATTATATGACTAACAATGTAAAGAGTCAACATATTTACTGGAAAAAATAATAGGATTCAATTTTTATATTTAATTTTTAAAGGCTCATCTTTTTTTTTTTTTTTTTGTTAACAACTTATTTTATTGTAATATTTTGTTGCTCTACCTTTGCAGAGCAACTCATGGAATCAACCAATTTTTTTTTTGCAAACGTCCTTGACAATGGAAAACAACTCTTTCTGGATTTTTTCCCACAATTCGTCTTTATTTTTCGGAGTGAAAGGCATCTCTTCCTCAGCAAATGGAAGCATTATCTAGTCTTCTATTTATGACCAATGATGTTCACAATTTTAGTTTTTAAGATTCCAATCTTTCGGGCTATTTATGGTCAATCATTTGTTACCAAGTGTATAAAAAAATATCAAAATATCAAAATACTCTCATATTTTATATATTGCAAAGGGTAATGCTCTTAAGATGGGAGTTTCAGCAGAACAATGATCCGAAGCACTCTTCAAAATTGACAAAGGACTGGTTTGCTGTCAACTAAATACCTCTTATGGAATGACCATCGCAGTCACCGGACCTTTACCCAATAGAACAGCTTTGGGGAGTGCTAAATTATAAAATATACTTTAATCAAGGACATTTAAAAATATAGATGTGTTAATTTTATACTCTGCTATTGTATAAATTTATCTGCGTGTAAAATGTTGATTAGTACTATAGCGTTGGATTTTTTGGTTGCTGTCAAATTATATTATCGTTCGTTTTATGGTTTGAATATGATCCTTCTTAACCACAATTTATAATAATTATTTCTTTATTGGCAATCATAATATAATCATGTGCAATCATATGATGGTACAACAATCATAATAATAGAAGCGCAACTATAATATTATTGCCTTTTCTCTGCGTGTAAAATGTCATTTAAAAATGTCGTATTATTTTTTTATTTTAATTAACCTAGCGGTCAAAAATTTTTAATTTTCTATATTTGAATGTCTATATGGGGGTTTGCTTATGTTTTTACCAAAATGGAAATTAACATTTGAAAGTGATTTCGGGCATATGGCTACCGCGGCAGTTCTTGACGAGCGTTGTTGGCCGTATAGACGATTATGTGCTCCCTAAAAAACCAGGAAGTTTCGATGACTGATTTTCAAAGTAAATTGGATAATTTGACAGCGTTATTCAAGCGTCAATCTATTCATGATGATTTGCCAGTGTATACTGATCGTAAATGTCAAAAAGTGAACGCAGAAAGACAGTTCGTCTGACAGTTAACTCTTTTGTAAGTTCTACCCTTTTTATTCAATGATTCAACTTTTCTTCAATTCAAATCAATTACAAAAAGGCTTTAGACAAATTTTTTCAATTCATTTTGTAAACCATTAAAAGCAAAACAAAAACAAGTAAGAGTGCTATATTCGGCAATGCCGATTCTTATATACCCTTTAATTAATTGCCCACTTTCAGCGTATAGCATCGTAAATATATCAAGAAAACTTTTAGAAATTTAGCATTTAATTGCTGACGAACAGATTATATTGTATAAGTTACAAACGAAATGACAATCTTATATATACCCTTCTCACGAAGGTGAATAGTATAAAAACAACAACGCCAAATCAAACGAAACACCAAAAAAAAAAAAAAAACAAAATACGCAAAGCAATGAAACCAACACATACGTTTTGTTGCTTTTTTGTCAAAGCATGCAATAAATTGTCTTTTTTGATAAAAATTTCAGAGGTTGTCTCGGATTTTTGCTCATATATCCGTTATTTATGGACGGTTTTTGCTGATTTTAAATAGGAAACTTCTCGAAAGCATGTCTGACAGAATTATTGAAGATTTGGATCCCTAAGATATCTGGGGTCTTCAGAAAATTGATTTCAACAGACAGACAGACGGACGGACATGGCTTAATCGACTTCGCTATCTATAAGGATCCAGAATATACAGTGGTGGCCATCAGGTTAGCACACTTCATACTTGCTGTTTTCTAAAGCAAATTATTTCATTTCATTGCAATTATAAACTAAAGTTTTTGGTAATTAGTGTTGTTTATGGTGTGATCAATAAGTCCCGTTACTTTTTTTTTGCATTCTATCGCTATTCTCTTTCAAATTTGCATTTTAGTGCAGTAATATGTAAAATAAGCTGGACACAATTTTAGCACATATAAGTATAATTAAATTTTTTAAAAGTTTTTTGAGGGTATAAATATTAATTGGTAAGTTTAGGTATTATTTAATCAATGAGGAAGACAAACTGACTTAATAAACATTATTTAGATATGGCTAAAAAAAAGTGGTGTACAGAGGAACAACGAAAGATTATTCAACAAATGAACTCGAGAGGAACAAGTATAAGTGAGATTGCTTATACTTTGGAATGCTCCAGGAAGATGGTTTATAATGCATTAAGACATATTCAGAAATATAAAACATCTAAAAATGTTACACAGGCTCCTCGGCCCAGAAAAACTTCACGTAAAGAGGACTCTTTAATATACAGAGCCTCTGTCGAAGATCCTTTTAAGAGCTCCACCGTAATCCAGAGAGAAATTTCAGGAAAATATGGTATCAACGTGTCCAGCAGAACGATAAGAAGAAGACTTAATGAACACAATTTACGTGGATGCATTTCTCAGCATAAGCCACATGTTTCAAAAAAGAACATACAAGCTCGGTTGTCCTTTGCTCGTGAGCATTTGGAAAAGCCGTTAATTTTTTGGAAAAATGTTCTTTGGAGTGATGAATCTAAATTTTGTAGATTCGGATCGGATGGTAAGAGGTATGTATGGCGTCCTCCGAACATGCAACATAATCCAAAGTACACCAGTAAAACAATAAAACACGGTGGGGGTAATGTGATGGTGTGGGCAGCATTTTCTGGGTATGGTGTTGGTCCTATAAAAAAGATTGATACTCGTATGGACCAGTATGTATACGAGAATATACTTCTAAATACAATGATACCTTATGCAGAGGACAACATGCCACTTAGGTGGCGATTTATGCAAGATAATGATCCAAAACACACCTCACGCTTAGTGAGGTGTTGCTTGGAATCGAACAATATCGACGTGTTAAAATGGCCAGCCCAATCTCCGGATCTCAATCCTATTGAGAACCTTTGGAATGATGTGGAGCAGCATGTAATAAGAGAAAAGCCTAAAAATTTGGCCGATTTATGGAAAGAAGTAGAAAAAGCTTGGAATGATATTTCAGTGGATCGCTGTATGGCCCTTGTAGAAAGTATGCCAAGGAGACTAGCAGCTGTGATCAAAAATAAAGGGTATCCAACTAAGTACTAAGTTTTTAGTGAAATAAGTTTTTTTTGTTTTGTTACTTTTTTAATATGAATAAACTTTTTTATTTTGTGCTAAAATACTGTCCAGTGTTTTTTTGAGGTTATTCTATTCTGGATAGAAAAACGCAAAATATATATAAAGGAATAATGCTGGACATGATGGGACGTGATCTTAGAAGGACAAGTAACACGCATGCAAAAGATATCATAAAGAAATTAAGAAATATAGGAAATATTTGCGTTTAAAAATAGCAAGTAGCTAGTGTGCTAACCTCATGGCCACCACTGTATATACTTTATAGGGTCGGAAAATTATATTGTGGAAAGGTGAAGGGTATAATAAATCGAATGAAGAAGAATCAACAATTAATGAATTCTATTCAAATAAACGCATTTGAATGAAGCTAAAGCATTTGTTTTGTTAAAGAATGATTTTATGAAATGAATTTGAGACATTTTTAATTCTTAATAAAGATTTTAGTGAATTAAACTTAAATTGAATTAATGAATTAATTCGAAGCAATTTTCAATTTCTGTATAGGCATGTAAAACATGTATAACAAATATCATCGAATTAATAGGAGATAGTGTTTAAAAATCAATTTTTTTATTCCAAGTTTTTTGTTTTGTCCCCGTATATTAAGTTTATTTGATCGGTTTCTTGAAGTTCTAAAATAACTTAATTGAAATCTATAAAACTAATATAGAATAATTCTTATTAACGTATAATATTCTTTAGATTTTTTTAAGAATCACAAAAAATAGGTTTTAGAATCGGCTGCATATTATTAGTTTTGTGGATGTTATTAAATAATATGAATAAGTTCTAAAACTGTTCCTGAGAATAATAACACACTGCTACAAAAAAAAAAAACCTTAGAACTTGAAAAGCGACCTAGTAAGGATTGTACGCCTACGTGAGGATTTGTATTTTCAAAACTCTAGTTATTTAAATTTTATTCTATGATACCCTATTTTTTTATTTTTTTTGCACTTTGCATAATTAAGTTGATCAATTTGTTTGTTTAGTTAATTGTTTTTTTTTCTTCATATTTCTTGCGCTTGGGGAGAAAATACTAAAAAGGGTGTTAATGATAAGTTGAATAACTTTTAAAATGCTCGTCCAATTTGAAAAATGAAAACCATGTTTTGTAAAGAACTAAATTTTCTTTATACTTTGGTATACATTTTTATAAGCTTTCATATCAAAATAAGCAATAAAAAGCTAATAAAATCAAAAAGTTGAGAAATTTCGTGTTTTTAAATACATATTCTTAACAAAATCAGTACTTATAACTTACAAATGTACGTAATTTTAAAGCGTATTCAGTTTTCTTTCCAAAACCGTTAAAAAATTTAAGTTGGACAAAAACTGACTGAGTTGTTTAGTTGACCAACATCACTGAAAACGGTTATTTTAGAATAACTTCTGAATTTTTGGGTGTTTCTGTAGCACCACGTAATTTAATCTATATAAATATATAAATGTCTTTGTAAGTTTGTTTATTTGTTTGTTTGTTTGTTTGTTTGAGCATCACGCCTAAACGGCTGAATCGATTTTATTGAAATTTGGAACGTAGATAGATCCTTACTTGGAAGCGTCAATAGGCTATAACTTTTTTCAATACTTGGACCAGAAAGGCGTAAACAGGGGGAAAACGGGTAAAATTGGTAAAATACTATTAAAATAGTATTTTAAAAAATAGCAATAATATAATTAATCTTTAACAGAGTGATGGTACAAGTAGAGTGCCGCAATAATATATATGGTTAAAACAATCATATATATGATTGTCACAATAACTTGCATGATTGAGTATGTAATAATACACTTAATTATTATTCGATGCTGCACTGAATGATTACTGATCAGTGCTGACTAATCAGTGCTGATGTAAATATCGTCAGTGGTGACTAATCAGTGCTGATGAAAACATCGTCATAGCTGATTAATCAGCACTGATGTAAATATCGTCAGTGCTGACTAATCAGTGCTGATGAAAACATCGTCATAGCTGATTAATCACCACTGATGTAAATATCCTCAGAGCTGACTAACCAGGACTGATGAAAACAACGTCATAGCTGATTAATCAGCACTGATGTAAATATCGTCAGTGCTGATGAAAACATCGTCATAGCTGATTAATCAGTGCTGATGTAAATATCGTCAGTGCTGATGAAAACATCGTCAGTGCTGATGAAAACATCGTCAGTGCTGATGAAAACATCGTCAGTGCTGATGAAAACATCGTCAGTGCTGATGAAAACATCGTCAGTGCTGATGTAAATATCGTCAGTGCTGATGAAAACATCGTCAGTGCTGCTGAAAACATCGTCAGTGCTGATGAAAACATCGTCAGTGCTGATGAAAACATCGTCAGTGCTGATGAAAACATCGTCAGTACTGATGAAAACAACGTCAGTGCTGATGAAAACATTGTCAGTGCTGATGAAAACATCGTCAGTGCTGATTTAAACATCGTCAGTGCTGATGAAAACAACGTCAGTGCTGACTAATCAGTGCTGATGAAAACATTGTCAGTGCTGATGAAAACATTGTCAGTGCTGATGAAAACATCGTCAGTACTGATGAAAACATCGTCAGTGCTGATGAAAACATCGTCATAGCTGATTAATCAGTGCTGATGAAAACATTGTCAGTGCTGATGAAAACATCGTCAGTGCTGATGTAAATATCGTCAGTGCTGATGAAAACATCGTCAGTACTGATGAAAACATCGTCAGTGCTGATGAAAACATCGTCAGTGCTGATGAAAACATCGTCAGTGCTGATTTAAACATCGTCAGTGCTGATGAAAACAACGTCAGTGCTGTCTAATCAGTGCTGATGAAAACATTGTCAGTGCTGATGAAAACATTGTCAGTGCTGATGAAAACATCGTCAGTGCTGATGAAAACATTGTCATAACTGATTAATCAGTGCTGATGAAAACATTGTCAGTGCTGATGAAAACATCATCAGTGCTGATGAAAACATCGTCAGTGCTGATTTAAACATCGTCAGTGCTGATGAAAACAACGTCAGTGCTGACAAATCAGTGCTGATGAAAACATTGTCAGTGCTGATGAAAACATAGTCAGTGCTGATGAAAACATCGTCAGTGCTGATTTAAACATCGTCAGTGCTGATGAAAACAACGTCAGTGCTGACTATTCAGTGCTGATGAAAACATTGTCAGTGCTGATGAAAACATCGTCAGTGCTGATGAAAACATCGTCAGTGCTGATTAATCAGTGCTGATGTAAATATCGTCAGTGCTGACTAATGAGTGCTGATGAAAACATTGTCAGTGCTGATGAAAACATTGTCAGTGCTGATGAAAACATCGTCAGTGCTGATTTAAACATCGTCAGTGCTGATGAAAACAACGTCAGTGCTGACTATTCAGTGCTGATGAAAACATTGTCAGTGCTGATGAAAACATTGTCAGTGCTGATGAAAACATCGTCAGTGCTGATGAAAACATCGTCAGTGCTGATTAATCAGTGCTGATGTAAATATCGTCAGTGCTGACTAATCAGTGCTGATGAAAACATCGTCAGTGCTGATGAAAACATCGTCAGTGCTGATTAATCAGCACTGATGTAAATATCGTCAGTGCTGACTTATCAGTGCTGATGAAAACATCGTCATAGCTGATTAATCAGCACTGATGTAAACATCGTCAGTGCTGACTAATCAGTGCTGATGAAAACATTGTCATAGCTAGGGATGCCAAACGTGACTGGGATTTTTCGGCATCCCGGGATTTTTCGGGACTTCGGGATTTTAGTTAAACGTAAAAAAATACAAAATTCAACAATAAAAACTATTTTTTTTTCGTTAATATATATATATTAAAATATATCAAAGAAAAAACTAATGCATTGAATTAAAATAAATTTGGCACAAACGATATTTCATATTTATACCCGTATTCTGAACTTTATAACAGTGAGAAATCCATAACAAAACTGTATTGAGTACATATGGTAGTTCATAGTAAAAGGATTTTTAGGATTACTATGAGACTAATAGTGTAAAAATTGGTAAGGCAGTTTAAAAGTTATTTGCAATTAAAACCTTTAGTTCTTAATATACTAAACGGCCGAAACGATTTTATTGAAATTTCCAACATAGACTACGATAGGGGTAGCGAAGCGCACCGGGTCAAGCTAGTTTTTATTATAAAACAATGTTGTTTTTGAAGAGTAACAGCTGTTACCGTAATAAAGTCATAAGTCAAAAAACACCAATATGAACATATTAAATTCCGTTTAAAATTTAACATTTTTCAAAATTAATATTCCCTGTACATATTATTTATGTATGTCTAAAATATATATACAAATTTTAATATTTCTACTTGTGTATTTAAATATTCCTTAAGAAAAATCTTAATATTTTTAAGCTCATGTCACGACAATTTGGCGCCACATAAATATTTTCCAAATTCTACAAAATGACAATAAAACAACAATTGCACAAATACAAACAAATAAAACATGAACAGCAACAACAACAACAACGACAAAATGAAAAATAGAAGGCCGACTAAAATAAAGAAATATTTATGTATTTATACAATGAATATTATTATTTATTTATATGAATATGCGAAAATACGAATTCTCAAACAACCAAATGAACAACCCTTCCTTCCACCCTTAAACAACATAAACTCATACCACCAAAACAGAAATCGTATGAACATGAATTATATCTATATTGTAAGTAATATGTGTTTTTGGGTGTAATATTCATATAAACAATGCATTTGTGCATAAATCCCCTAAAAAGGAAGATACATTTTATAAGATTTCAAAAGAAAGAATAGAAAAAAAACAATAATTTATGAAAATATGTTACTACATACTCGTAGATATAGAAACTAATATCATGTAATATGTAACAAGAAAGTAAATATTTATTTAACTGAAACTTAAGCCAATTTTTTCCTCATAAGTAAAATCTACATTTATTAGTTTTCATGTCATAAGGAAGAAGTAGCAGAGTGATGGGCAAAAGTAATCTTATAAACCCTGCAAGAAAAGTGAAAAAAAGTAATTTTAACTTTTATGACTATGACAAGTTTTTCAAGCTTTCTGCTTGAAAAGTAAGCTTTTACGCGTTTCAAAAGTTAAAAAAAAAAAAAAAAATTTAAAAATTTTGAACCTTGCATAAACAAGGAAAATATTACTTTTGAGTTTGCCTACTATACCTGTCGTAAGATGTTTGGTAAAAAATGGGGACTTAGTCTCAGCATAGTTAAATGGATGTATACGGCTATAGTACGTCCAATTCTTACTTAAGGATCTCTTGTATGGTGGACTGCAACTAGAAGGAAGTATGTCGTAGACCAACTATACAAAGTCCAGAGATCAGCCTGCATTGGTATAACCGGCGCACTAAGAACTAGTCCTTCAGAGGCACTGAACACTATACTACACCTTGTGCCAATATACCTTAACATAATGACAACCTCTGCCTGTAGAGCAGCGAGGTATCTGGATGTTGGAGATCGAGAACATATGGCCACGCAAGGATTCTGGGCCTACTGCCTTCGATCGCTCCCCATTTTGATAGGGTGTTCAAGGTCTTAATTCCCTCCAGGAGTGAGTGGGGTAAAGGGTAATCTCGTATACGAATATGACACCAGGATATATACTGATGATTCTAAAATGAGCTGTGGTGTTGGTTCTGGCGTCTTCTGTGACGAACTTGGATTAGGCATCTCATATCGTCTTCCGAATGAGTGTAGTGTTCTCCAGGCGGAAATTTTTACAATCACAGTAGCTTGTAATACACTACATGATCATAATACTTGAGGCAATATAGGTATTTTTGTTGACAGCCAGGCGGCACTTCTTTCACTGAAGGACTACACAACTTCATCTTCACTAGTCTGGCAATGTAAAAATTCTCTGTCAAGGCTAGGTCATCTATCTGACATTACTTTGGTTTGGGTCCCTGCGCACAGAGACCACTACGCTAATGAACAGGCAGACGAACTAGCCAAAATAGGTCAACCATATGTTTCAACATAAGTTCTCATGGTTGTGTTAACCATTTTCTGAGCATGTTTCTGACAATCTGACAACCGTGTATACGTATATTCAGATATCTCCAATGCGGTCTCAGTAGCAATTCCACTGGGGACTATTAAAGGTATTATCTTGAGACACTTTCTTACAAAGGCTGAGAATAGATGGCGTAATTTAGACACATGTAGGGTAGCCAAGCTGATGTGGCCATCTTTTAACGAAAAACGTACTATGCAACTGATAACCCGGAATAGAAGGGATATATAAAGGTTGCTGGCATTATTAACAGGGCACTGGACGTTAGGCAAGCATGCAAATCGCCTGGGACTTTTTTTTAACGACCATTGTCATAGCTGTAAGGATAGGGAAAAAGAGGAAACAATTTTCCACCTTCTCTGCGAATGTCCAGCCCTGAGACATAAATTCAAGAGACATAAATTCATGGGCAACTATATATTGACCAACCTTGGTGAGATAGCCGGGTCTAAACTCAATGCCCTACTGAGATATCTCACAGCTACAGGTTGGGTCTAGCAAACTCGACTTTTTTCTATACATTTTACATTCATTACGATATAAACGACATTATATCTGACGAGTGGTGTGGTCTTGTCAAAACGGAGTTCCCTCGACTCTACTTAATTTTTCGCACGCAGTGATCTACCACGTAAACCAACCACCACGACACATCGAATATTGGTTGCAGACCTAATAGCTTCTATATATTTTGGGTCTTAATGAAACTTAAACACCATCTAACCATGTCCGTCGGTCTGTCTGTTGAAGGCAAACACATTTTTTGTCATGATATTTTTATAATCTTCACCAAGTTTGTCCTTCCGTTTGTAATTTCTACATTTTTCATTTACGACCCCATAAACTTATGGATTTTTCATTTGCAACCCCATATATTATGGATCGTTATATATAGCGGAGTCGATACAACCATGTCCGTCTGGCAGTCTGTATGTTGAAATCAACTTCCCGTAGCCCCCAAATAACTTACATACATTATTGATACATCAATATATCAGCTATAGTCCCGATTCGGTTGCTATTTAAAATCGAAAACATCGGCCCACAAATGGCTGAATTATAAGCAAAAAATATTTGTGTGCATATTTTCCAGTTCTTTTGAGCTTTTTTGCTTGCTTATTTTTAATAAGCATTAAAATTTGTCGAGAACTGTAAATAAGTGCTGGTTCACACACGTCAAGTTTACTTGGGCAAGTCTTGAGTTTATAGAAGAGAGAGGAAGAAAAAGAGGATAATCTTTCCAATCTATTCTCCTCCTCTCTCTTCTATAAACTCAATACTTGCTCAAGTAAATTTAACGTGTGTGAATCAACACTTACACTGACATTAAAACCAATTATGTATGCAAAAGAATAAGTGTATAACTAATTTTCTCACTCACTGTAAGTATTGAAAGCCATTCATTTTTATTTGGCAAATCCATTTAATATTTTTATGAATTGTGTGTTAAAGTTACATGTTACACTAAAAAAAATAGTCAAATGTTATTTTAAGGTCAGTTTCAGAAAACATATTTTTTTGTTTGTTTTTTTTTTTCCAAATATAATACATTTTCTAACCAAAAATACCACAAGAGTGTTTTTTGGGTTGTGTTTAGTTTTTCATTTATTTCTTTTTTTTTCAGCCACCATCAACAACATTTAATTTGTAAATTTGTTATTTTATTATTAACAAATAATAATTTAGGGGTTTAGTTGTAGATTCAGGGAAATTTAGAAACATATTCTAACATACTCGTGCATGATTTGTTACCGTTGTTTTTAAAAGATTTATATATGTATCTATCTATTTATACATACATCGGTTTAGGTTTATTCACATGTTTGCATGAGTGTATTTATTTATGTATGTGTGTGGGTGGAATTTAATTTATTAATAATGCCTTAAACAAATTATTTTATAATTTTTATTATGCATAATAAAAATGTTTTTAAACGATTATGTTTTTTTGTGTTCAACCAAAAATAGATGTTGATTTTGTTAATTTATGTATATGTAACAGAAAAAAATCAGTTGAAGACCTAGTAATCATAGTATCTAAAATAGTATCAGACTTCAAAGTCGTATGTAGAACAAAACTTCAATCTACGAGCGGTTACGCATGATATTAAGGAGCACATCGATTAGAAGAAAAGAGTTACACACATCATAATAAGTGGTGGCACCTAGAAATTATTCACCCGAGACCTTAACAAAATATTGAGTTATGTCTGTCTGTGCCAAAAATTCTCATGTACAAAGTACAAAAACGATTTTTGGATACAAGTATAAGTAAGCTATTAGCAATAAATACTTGTACTTATTTAAAATGGGATTTTTTTTTAAAAATTTTTACTTTTCAAAAAAAAATTTTACTTTTTTAAAAAACAGACTTGTTTGCACCTTTTTAAAAATGTTACTTTTTAAAAAATGGTACTTATTTAAAAATGGAGATTTTTTAAAAATGGTACTTATATAAAAATACTTTTTTAAAAATATGTATTACTTTTTTACAAATTAAAAATGGTACTTTCTTAAAATGTTCTTTTATTAATCAGAATATCATTAATTGAAAAAAAAATTGTTTTCAATCTTCAAATATATATTTTCAAATGGTACTTTCTTAAAATTGTCCTTTTATAAATCAGAATATATTTAAATTGTATATTTTTTTATATAGTACTTTTTACAAATTGTACTTTTCTCAAATTGTACTAAAATATATATTTTCATATGGTACTTTCTTAAAATTGTCCTTTTGTTATCATTAAAATATACTTTTTTAAATAGTACTTTTCTCAAATAGTACTTTCTTAAAATTGTCCTTTTATAAATCAGAATATCTTTAAATTGTACTTTTTTTAAATAGTACTTTTTTACAAATTGTACTTTTCTCAAATAGTACTAAAATATATATTCTCAAATGGTATTTTCTTAAAATTGTCCTTTTATAAATCGGAATATATGTGAATGGCATTGTTTTCAATCTTCAAATTGTACTTTTTTTAAATAGTACTTTTTACAAATTGTACTTTTCTCAAATAATACTTTTAGCAAATTGTACAAATCGTACTTTCTTAAAATTGTCCTTTTATTAATCAGAATATCTTTAAATGACATTGTTTTCAATCTTTAAATTGTACATTTTAAATAAATATATATTTTCAAATGGTACTTTCTTAAAATTGTCCTTTTATAAATCAGAATATCTTTATATTGTAATTTTTTAAATAGTAGTTTTTACAAATTGTACTAAAATATATATTTTCGTATGGTACTTTCTTAAAATTGTCTTTTTATTATCATTAAAATTAAAATATACTTTTTTAAAATGGTACTTTTTACAAATAGTACTATTCTCAAATAGTACTTGAATATATATAATACTAGCTTGACCCGGTGTGCTTCGCTACCCCTGTCGTAGTAAAAAAAATATGTAAGGATTTTATTAGAGTATCCAAAACCGAAACCGAAAACCGGTCAACCGGTTTTTTCATCTTTGTAAAACCGACCGGTTTCGGTTTTCTTTAACTTTTCGGTTTTTTGACAAACCGGTTTTTTTAAGACGGTTAACCGGTTTTAACGAAATACTTTGTAAAGCTTATTTGAACATATAACTTAAAAAAATTTTGATAACATTTTTAAAAATATTCATTTATTTTTAGAAAAAACCGATTAACCGGTTTTTAGAATGACAAAACCGAACCCGGTTTTTTTAGAATGAGAAAACCGAAACCGGTTTTTTTTATAAAACACTGTTTTCGGTTAAACCGGAAACCGGTTTTTTGAATTTGTCGGTTTTTTGGACACTCTAGATTTTATCCCTTTCTGGACCAAGTATTGACGCTTACAAGTAAGGATCTATCTACGTTCCAAATTTCAATAAAATCGGTTCAGCCGTTTAGGCGTGATGCTCAAACAAACAAACAAACTTACAAAGACATTTATATATTTATATAGATTAAATGGTACTATCTTAAAATTGTCCTTTTATAAATCAGAATATCTTTAAATTATATTTTTTTAATTAGTACTTTTCTACAAATAGTACTTTTCTCAAATAGTACTAAAATATATATTTTCAAATGGTACTTTCTTAAATTTTTCCTTTTATAAATCAGAATATCTTTAAATTGCATTGTTTTCAATCTTTGAATTCTATTTTTTTTAAATGGTACATTTTTACAAATTGTACTTTTCTCAAATAGTATTTTTAACAAATTGTATATTATTCAAATGGGACTTATCACTAATTGTAATTTTTATTTTTATTTTTAAAGTCACAAAATAACTTTTATAAAATAATTTTTTTGATATCACTTATAACCGATACGGTCCCTGAATAAAATATCACCTTTGTAACGTGTTTAACCCTCTAACCCCCAAGAGTGCCACAAGGCATACATTACAAAACACCAATTATCTGAAAAAGTAATTATAATTTTTATACCCTTCACCTTCGTAAGAAGGGTATATATAAATTTGTCATTCCGTTTGTAATTACCACAATATAATTTTCCGACCCTATAAAGTATATATATTCTGGATCCTTATAGATAGCGGAGTCGATTTAGCCATGTCCGTCTGTCTATCTGTCCGTCTGTCTGTTGAAATCAATTTTCTGAAGGCCCCAAATATCTTCGGGATCCAAATCTTCAATAATTCTGTCAGACATGCTTTCGAGAAGTTTCCTATTTAAAATCAGCAAAATCCGTCCAAAATCCGACAACCTCTATTATTGTTGCCTATTTTTGATCTATATCTCGATTACTAAGTCATAAATATAGACAATATGGACATCTAATGATAGATATTTCAAAGTCCATTGCAACGATGTATATAAGGCTATACAAAGTTGGACCTACAATGGGTCAAAATCGGGAAAAATATTTTTTAACCCTAATTTTTTTCACAAAAAACCCTTTTTTCCCTAATAAATTAAAAAAATAAACTTTTAAATTAAAAAAAAATATATTTTTAAAAAAAATTGGAAAAAACTTAAAAAAATGTTCGAAATTTTTTTTTTGTAAAAATATAAGAATTTTTTAAATTTTATTTTAAAGTATAATTTGGTAAAGGGTATATAAGATTCGGCACAGCCAAATTTAGCTCTCTTACTTGTTTTTTTTTAAATTTAACGGTGACTTTAGTTACAGATTTGTTAACATTTCCTTCGAAGGTCGAAAACCATTCTGACTTTTAGTTTTTGTTATGTCAGCTGTTTCGTGAGTGATGTCATAACTTAGCACGTGAAATTTTGTGTTTTTTTTTTAATATAAAGTTTTACTAACTTTTAGTCACCCGGTCTATTCGAAATATATATA
Organism: Calliphora vomitoria; assembly: GCA_942486065.2. NCBI lineage: Eukaryota > Metazoa > Arthropoda > Insecta > Diptera > Calliphoridae > Calliphora > Calliphora vomitoria. The sequence continues at coordinate 131,113,576 of OW818030.2, forward strand.
TATTTTTTTTTTTATATTTCAATCTATGAATTTGTAAATGATAAACAATTAACAAAAAGTGTGTTGAGAATGCAAAAACTAAGGGGTGCCTCAGGGCACTGTTGCGGGTTGCGGCTAAATTGCGAGTTATATTGTATAGTTTTTTACTTTTTTGTTTGTAGAGACCGCAGACATATTAAATTATCCACCTTAACTCATGATCAGTTGGTACTCCACAAGAAGATCCACAGCCAGGAAGTTCAAAAGTTGGCGAAAAAGCAAAACATCCAGTTAATGACGTCCGTTATAACAATATAGACCACATCCAATCTGGTTAGGCAAAAAATATGGTTTGCTATGCAAAAAGTCGGAAATATAGTGTGTTTACTCAAATGCGATCTTCATTTATGCTTCTCAAATGCCAAAAATTGTTTTTATGAGTATCACGTAGAAAATAAAACATATTTTCTTACTTTTTGTAACTTTTTCATTATTTTTTCATTAGTTAGTTTTAGATCTTATTGTTTTTTACACCTAAACCGGCAACAATGCCCAGAGGCACTCTTCATCTTTTTGCACCTGGTTCCTAAACTTAATTAGCAAAATAGTTTCTGATGGCTGTTCTGAGTTTATTGGGTCATAATCATTAAAAAAATTATTCTACAACTTTTTTTTTAGCTTTATAAAGTTTTGTAAATTTTATTAAAAATTTAATTCAGGCTGAAATTACCGTTATCTACCGTTATCTACCGTAATCTACCATTACTGAAATAACTGCAATAAACGTTACCGCTAAAATACCGTTACCGTAACCTTTAACCCATTTCGAATCGGTAACCAACCTTGATCTTAAATATTTTTTTTTACTAGGATTTTTTTTAATGTAGATTGTTTATGTCTTGCATTTAGGCTATCATTAATAGTTTAATTAACATAATTGCTGGCAAAAAACATTAAAACCTTAAAAATATTCATTGTTTCTATTAAAATTTAGCATGCCAACATTATACACATAAATAACACTGATTTTACTCGGCAAAAACATAACACGATATACAAATTTATAACCAACATTAAAACAATTAACAATTTCAATACAGAGTAACAACTACTCTCTTACTTAAAAAGAACAATGAATAAATGAACTAATTAACAAACAAACAAAAACAAAAAATTAGCATCCTTTACATGTTTTTCGAAATACAAACTCCTGTTGCTGGCAACAAAAAGGACACTGCTAAAGTAATAAGACAAATTACCTAAAAGTCATTACAACAGAAGATTTAATGGGGCGCGAAAAGTGAATGATATTCTGTTGTTTTCTTGCAGAAAAAACAAAAAAAAAGAATTAAACTCTAACTCCAAAAATTTTTTCACGATTTCAAAATAAAATTTATTTGTAATGAACAAGGAATTTTTGGCAAGAAGGCTGAAAAAAAAGAAATTTAAATACTTGCGACACAAATAACCATGTTTTGGACATTTTGCTAAAATGTTACATACATTTTTTTTTTTTGGAACAATTGTATGGAAATATTTGAAGCTTTTTTTATAAGAATTCACTAACGGAAATTGGCAAATATCTTATTGTTAAAGTCAATTTCTTCTTTTCTTTTTTTCGTTTTGCTATTTGGCAATTATTTTTCTCTTGAATGCTTGCATATGCATGCATGTCCTTTTGTTATTTTTTCTTTTTTTCAGTTGTTTTGTTACAGGAAATGCTGGTCAGTTGTTAAAGGACAAAATGAAGCTTCAAATGATTTTGTTCTCACTAGCTTTTTATCATTTCCACTAGATTTTTTTTCTGTGTTTGTTCAAATGTCGTTTTATTTTTGTTTCAAAGATTTATGACTTCCCAACATTTATAGTTTTTTCTTTCTTTTTGTGTTTGTTGTCTTTGTGTGTTTGTAAAAGTTGTGAATTTTATTGATGTTATAGATTTCGAAATAAATTTCCAAAAAAAATTTCCATTTAAAAAATGTTTAAGGGACGAAGATATTAATTGAAGAAATACTTTATAGTTGGAATGAAATGTTATGGGGCTAAATATGTTTTTTTTTTTTTTTATTTAAATAAAACCCTGTGGAAAATTTGTGTCTCTAGTCACTTAACTAAGTTCAATTGGCAAAAAGTTGAAAATTTATTAAACAAAACTATTTTTTTCAGGCGCACTCCTTAGTTTTCAAAAAATGTTCTGCAAAACATGTGAAATTTATGTTCCCATGAAATATCCTCTAAGGGGAATTTGCTATCGTGATATTCCCTTAAACTTTTCATTCACAATAGTTGATTTTGTTCGTAACAGCTGTTTATTGTTTACAAAATTCCATCTAAAAATTTCACAACATGGGGAATTTTTTCACGTGAACAAGGTTGATGAACGAAAAATGGGAAAAGGGAGCATATTTTATGTGAAATATTCACCCCTATCGGCAAAACATGTGAAATTTATGTTCTCATGAAATATCCATTTCCCTCGAAGGGGAATATGCTATCGTGTTATTCCCTTAAAATTTTCATTCACAATAGTTAAATTTGTTCGTAACAGATGTTTATTGTTTACAAAATTCCAACTTAAAATTTCCCATGTAGGGGAATTTTTTCACGTGAACAAAGTTGATGAACGAAAAATGGGAAAAGGGAACACATTTCATGTGAATTATTGATTCGCGATAGGGGTGAATGTATTGTCACTCAATATATGTCTTTATCACATATAGCTTCATTGAAATATTTAAAAAGTTCAAATTTTGTTTGAGTTTGAGATTCTTCTATTTCTCAAAATGAATTTTGAAGAAAAAGTGCTACTTTTATATGCACGCACTCCTTAATATTTTCAAAACTTTCAGTTTTAAATTGTAAAAATAAAAGAAAAAGAAATCAAAAGTACTAAATTTTCACAAATAAATGAAATGACAATCAAACAAGTGTGTTAAAATTATCAATAATTAACAGAGAAAAAAAACGTAAAATAAAAGAGAAAATTCTGGCATACGAAAATATTAACTAATGCCAAGATTAAATTAAATCAAATAACAACAAAAATACAATATTTATTTATTTATTTTGATTTTGATTTTGTTGCTGCACCCAACGGCAGCCAATAATTGTGAGTGAAAATGTAAACAAGCCCACTTTCAGAGACCAAAAGCCCCTTCCTTCCCCCCCCTTCCCGAAACATTTAATAAGTGCCAACTTAGACAGAGCAAAAGGTTATTGAACTCCTAGCCAAGAAACCACAATGATAGACTTGCCAAACTAATCAAACTTGAAATTATCAAACAATAATTTTACAATTTAAACAAAAAAAAAAAAAAAAAACCAAGGAATGACATCCAAGAATCACCAACCGACCAACCACCTGTTCTTTTAGTCACCAACGAGGATCATCATCATCATTATTTTCATGAATGTATCAAGAATGTTGAAGAGCAAGACGAACTGAAATAAAAAATAAAAAAAATCCATTCAAGAGCCAAATAGGAAATACCCCAGAATGCTGGCCAAAAGAAAGAAAAAACAAAAAAAAAAAACATTAAAACCATGTTGATGAGCCAATACGAGAAATACGAAATATTTTTTTTCAAGACTTTTTACGAATAGTGGGCGCAGCAGATTATGCCAAGAAAATTAGACAACAACAACAATAAAAGTCTGGGCAACTCATCAAAAATGTGCGTCAGCAATTAAGTAAAGAAACTACATACAATAACAACTACAATCATAAGTTTGATTGCCAGGAGAAGAGTGAAAATTTGTTTGGCTACAATGGCACACGACCACGACCAGGTCAGTATATGGCACGCAGCCACATGAGATTCAAATAAAACAACAACAACAACATCAAGCAGCAGCACCAGCAACAATTTTAATGCAAATGTGCGCAAAAAAAGAAAAATAAAAACAAACACTTGACTAAAAATCAAAACACACTGAAAAACAAACTTTACGCACTATAGCAAAAGTACCAGAATTGTTAAACAAAAAACAGGACTTGTACCACATTAAATTTCACCATAAAACTGCAATTATAACAGTCACAAAAATATCCTTTTTATCCTTTGTTTTTCTAAAAAGAAAAACAAAACAAAACAAATCCTTAATGTTTATATTAAATTTATAATATTTTTTATTTTTGGCTAAATACCAAACAAACATTAAGCCACAATAAACATCTAACTCAACTTATGTCTTCACATACAACTAGATGTTGCATACTATAAGAAATTCTTAAAAAAAATATACAACGAAAATTGTTATGTGTTGGCGATATTTCTCATTTTAACATCTTGTCTTGTTGCAAACGACTACTACAATGCAGCAGACATTTAGGCGCTTTAAATTGCAGATTTTTAATGCGGCATAATCTTCAATTTTGTATGAATATGCTGCAAGAAATCTTTAAGTAACACCAGGGAGTATGAGTGATTTGTATTTAAATGTAATAAATTTAAAACACTCATACGCTTGAGGGGGCATTCCAGCTATGATTCCCAGGAAATATTTAAAATAATCTATTCATTGCCGGGAATTTCCGTGAATAGTATCTTACTCTGAATATGAGTTAGTAAAAAAATTACACAAATTAACATGTTAGAAATTCGAACCAAATTGTTTTCTTGGGCAAAATAGAACCTTTTTTGTGCAAAATATAACCTTTTTAACAATAAAAGTGTGCTAAAAGTGTTATAAAAGAATATCGAATTATATGTATCAAAAATTAAAAGTTAAAATTTCAAAACATTACATTTGATTACATTTCTCTGAACGCACACGGTACCCGTATATGCGAGAGAGTAATTTTAAAAACTTAAGTCGAACTACTTTTATACTTTTATTAGAAGCATAGATAAATATCGGAAACTCTACTGTCAAAGACCTAACTCATTTGGCAAAAACCTAAACGCTGACAATGTACAATATTAGTAAAAAAACAATGTAAAGGGTTTTCCAACAAGAGGAGTTATTTTGAATCACCCGGTATTTCGGTAGCTGTCACTTTTGAAGCTTTTATTCTTTGACATTTGACAAGTAGAAACTGCTCCATTACTAAAAATGGAACGATACACGCTTCAACAACGCATTGAAGTTATTAAAATTCACTAAAAAAATGGTGAAAATCTTGCAGTCACAGTTCGCAAAACTAAAGCATTTTTGGGTCGTCGTGAAGAATTTTGTCGGACCGCAATACAGAAATTGGTGGAAAAATTCGAGCTGTTGCGACAAATTAGTGATGTGAAGAATAAAACCCGTGCACGCCGCTTAAGAACAACTGAGAATATTGCTGCTGTAGCCCAAAGTGTTGAAGAAAACCCAGGTTTGTCCAGGTTTGTTTTGTGAAAAAATTTTTTGTTTTGAGTTTTTTTTCTAGTTATCGCTCTATATGTATTCTCTATGGTTTTTTTAATATCTCAATTATAAATTTTAATTTTATCTTAAGTATCCTGTTATAAATAAACATTCTTCTATTTTCGTAACGCAGAGAAAATATTTTTATTTGTGATAAACGACAAAACTTTAGTTGGGATGAAAATGTATCTTAATTAAATCACAGTTCTTCTGTGTCAACTGATTTTCTATTGCTAAAATCGAAAAATCTATGGACATAATCGAATGATTAGATTGACAAAAAATCTGTGTTAGCTATGAAGAAATAATACTGTAATTTTAAGAAGAAACTTATAAAGAAATTCCCGGAAATTCCCGTACAAAATTTTCCGAAATGTTCTTAAAAAATATTTTCTGGAAATGCCGGGAAATTTTTTTGGTTGGAATTCAGGCAATTAGGTGATAATACAAAAATTAACAACTCCAACATTTTAATTAACAACTCCAACATTTTAAGTTTTAAAATTTCCTAAAAAATATAACGAAATTTTATGTATTTTTTGTGGTTTTTAATAGAACTTCTGTGAAAAATATTTTGTCGTCTAAATATGAAGTTGTTATTAAAAAAATCCTTTTGTTGGGAATTTTCGTGTCACAATTTTTTTGTTGGACAATTTTATTATAGGTTTAATTACCATGAGTGCAAGGAAAGATAAAATATAGTCGTACATGTTTACTGTAACCATTTCAAAATTGTTACAAATTTTTGAACAATATTATGGTCACTGTAATTATTTATATGATTGCGGTAACCAAAATATGGTAAAGTTACGATTCACATGATTGTAGCAATCATATACAGTGCAAGCTCGGTATTCGGAACTAATTTAAAACCAGGGTGGTTACTGCATAACTCAATCCGAAAATGTTCGAAAATGTATACATTGTAATTCGAAAAGATTTGCTTTCGAATCGAATTAGGCAGTAACCCCCCAGACCTGTCGCGAAAACTGAATTTTCGCTAAAACAGAACCAAAATTTTATTGAAAAAATGTATGTAATTTTTAAAATTAAAATCCTTTTTATAGATATACATATTTGGTCAATTCACAAAGTCTGTTATCAGTCATATTGTCATAATAACCGACTCTTAGGCATTCGGCGTTGGTCTCTGCTGGTTCGTTACGATAACACAATAAACATAGCATAGAAAGTAGTATTATTTTAGGAAATTTTTTGCTTGAAAAGCATTAAAAACCATTGCGAAATATTAGGACATTATGACAATATGACATGATAAGAGACCTTGAGAATTGACCAATTACATATTAAATTTTTAAAGAAATTGGAGATTTTGAGTTGCTTTTTTGGCAAATTATACAACAGCTGAATCACGTCTGCTTGTCTGCTTATCATTTTCCAAAGCCCATTGTATATATATGTTTATCGATGCTAAACAATCGTCCACTTTAATTTGGTTTTCTTCATGACCACTATCGTATAAATCCTCCGATTCTATATCTGATAATTCCATTTGCTCCTCATTACTTTCCACATGAAATTCTTCTTGAATCCAGTTGTTTATGTCAGCATTCGTTAAAAGATGTTCCGTATCAATTTGAGCTACAAGTGTACCAATAGTAGAAAGATCTTCGTTTTCTTCCTGAATTATATTTTGTAAAAAATTTAAGGGCACTGAATTCTTCACTTCATTCAGTACCGAATTCGAAAAAGGCGTTTCAATATTTTCGGATATTGAACACTGATATTTTATCCCAGGACGTAGCTAGAATCTGAACTGCATTTTTGAGATTGAAGTATGTTAGTTTGAGCTCCAAATTTGTTCCCTTCTGGTCAAGCAAGTGGGTGAGCAGTTGTTTTTTATAATTTAATTTGACCAAGTTGATAATGTTTTGATCTAACGGTTGAATAAGCGCAGTGCAATTTGGTGGTAGATTCATTGCTATAATTAAACCGTGATCACTTTTTAGTTCCTCAACTGGGTGACAAGTCTCTAAAAGCAAAACTTCTTTTTGCGGCAGACCTTTTGAAGCCAAAAATTATCGCACCTTAAAATGTTTACTTATGAACAACTCACGTTTACTAATTGGTGAAAATTAACTTACGTGGGTAACAAATTCGTGATGCAACCAGTCCTTGAATATAAATGATGTCATCCAGGCATTATTAATGGAGTTGTATATTACAGGATTATTGAAAAAGCCTTTAAAGGCGCGTGGGTTTTTCGATTTTCCAACAACCAGCAATTTCAGTTAGTCTGTGCCATTCGCATTTGAACAGGGCAAAAAAGTTATTCGTTCTTTACATATTTTTCTTACTGGCACTGTTTTCTCATTACATGTGACAAAAGTGTGATTTGGAAGCATCCTGTAATATAACCAGATTCGTCGGCATTGTAGATTTGGTGAAGAGTCAACTCATGCCCATCAGCATAATCCTTAAACTCTTTCACAAATGCATAAATAAGTTAAGATTTCGAAGACAATTTGTCGCCCGTAATTTCGAAAAATCTAATTCCATGTCGACGCTAACATTTCTTCAACCATCCTTCACTGGAATTAAAACCTGAATTGGTTTGATGAATTTCTGAAAACAAATGACCAGCTTTTGTTTGTGAAATCTCTGCTGATATTGGAACATTTTTTTAGAAACCACTTATAATGCATTTTTCCATTCTTGGGTACTCAGCTTTCTTTAAGGTGCAATGTTTTTTATTGAATTTTCTTACTTTATAATGTGGTAAACCGAAGACTTATGTAACTTGTATTTCACGCAAATTGAATTTATGGAATCTCTACCTTTAAATTTTTTTTAAATCATTAATTTGTGAGAAATCTTTGGTTTTAAAATATGTTGAACTTTTCCCATATTAAAAGATGTATTTACACAACAAATGACACGAATAAACTGGCAAAATTAAAGATCAAAATCAACCAAAAAGGTTAATATACCAAAAAACGGGGATTTCCCTTTTTTGGTTATAGACATTGTAATAATCAAACAGATAAAAGTCGCGAAAATAGAACCTGTTTTTCGTAAACTGTCGCGATTATAGAACCTACATTGTTAAAAAATAACCCGTCGCGATAACCGCGATAATGGGTAGTCGCGAATACCGAGCTTGCACTGTACACATATTATTGCAGTAAATAAGTATATGTTTGCAACAACAATTTTGATGCTGAATGATTTACCATATTATGTTATTCTCGGCTTATAATCTTCATGCAGTGATACGATAGTTTTCGAGATATTGGAAAATAACTATTTACTTTATATTATAGGTGCCACGACCACTAATAAAATCTCTCCCATTTCAGCCAAACTTCGTATAAAGATAAGCAATTATTTCGTACAAAGTTTAAATACTTTTACGTTCATAGTTCTTTAGATATTCGAAATTAAGGATTTACATTGTATGGAAGATGCCACGCACACTAATATAATACCGCATATTTCCAGCCAAACTATGTACAATAATAGGGGCAACTATAGTTCTCTAGATATTGAAAATAACTCTTCCGATTCGTCCCATTTTAGGTTAAGCTTCATGCTGTTAAGAAATTGATTGAAAACTGACACAATTATAGTTATAAAGTTATTCTAAAATAACTATTTACTTGGTATGGGTGGTGCCACGCCCATTTTTCCAATTTCGCCCATTTTCAGTCAAGAAGTCTACAATGGAAAAGAAGTAAAATCCGCGATGTTTTACTACTTTCACAATTATAGTTCACCATATTCACCAGATATTAAATAATAGCTATGCCACGCCCACTTCAAATTTCAATATTCCTTCCAGATATGGAGGAACATATAGTAAAAATTAAAACAGGATCGGTTCAGTGGTTTAGGCTCCTAGAAGTCACAGATATATAAATAAACAGACATACATACATTTTTATATACAAATATAGATAGAAGATAAATACTTTTTTCAGGCCGTATTTATAACAAAAGTTAACGTTTTTAATGTTTATTGAAGGGTATATAAAACTCCTCACAGCCAATTATAGCACTTTTACTTGTTGACTTTTAATATATATTCTAAAGCTATAAAAATAGTTTTTTCAAGTTTCATCAAAATCCCCTCCCTCCTGAAAATTACTTCAAATTTTATCTTTGAGCAAATGGTTTCATTCAAATCCTTCATATCAGAAATAAAATCCAACGTTAAGGGTGTTTGAAGATGAAATGGAAAAACCACAAAGACTATTTTTAATAAGCGAGTATTTGAAACAAAATCTAAAACCATTTTGTGTTATTCATTTTCATTTTAAATCATAAAAAGTATTACATGCCTTATTATCTAAATTTAAATAATAATTTATAGATTTTTATCTGGAAAAATGTACGTACAATAATAATAAAACATTTCCCAAAAACAAGCCAAACAAATATACACAAACACCAATTATAATGAATTCCGTTAATAAACTTATGTATGTTTTCCTAGAATATAAAATATGTACATCAAAATATTTTCATCTAAAATGAATTAAACAAAATTTTTAAATTAAATATGACTGTTGTTGTTGTTTTTAATATTGTGCAGGTTTTTTTTTTTTTATTTCACTTTTTCATAAAATTGTAATTTGTTTGTTTGTTTTTAATACATCACCCACCATTTAATTTTTTTTCCCAATTTTCTCTTTTTTATTTTTCATATTTCTTTTATATTTAACGGCCAAAAAATGCAAATAAAGTAAATCATTATAACAGTTTTGTGTATGAGTTTGGGTGTGTGATTTGATGCACCCTACTTTGATTCATAAAATGGAATTTTAATATGTCAACTTTATGGATCTTAATAGTAAAAAACAACATTATAGATCATAATAATAAAAAAACATTCACAATAGAGATAAAACAAATTAATGGACAAAGTAAAGACAATCAATATTGAGCGAAATAACCATTAAAATGATCAAATGCGGTAATTTGGCACCAGTTTGTTAATTGTTTCGATAGACTTGTTAAAATTACGATGTTCACTTCAATTTGTGAAATTGAATAAAAAACGAAACAATTTCGAGTATTAATCACCCCTATCGCGAATCAATATTTCACATGAAATATGTTCCCTTTTCCCATTTTTCGTTCATCAACTTTGTTCACGTGAAAAAATTTCCCTACATGGGAAATTTTTAGATGGAATTTTGTAAACAATAAACATCTGTTACGAACAAATTTAACTATTGTGAATGAAAATTTTAAGGGAATAACACGATAGCATATTCCCCTTCGAGGGAAATGGATATTTCATGAGAACATAAATTTCACATGTTTTGCCGATAGGGGTGAATATTTCACATAAAATATGCTCCCTTTTCCCATTTTTCGTTCATCAACCTTGTTCACGTGAAAAAATTCCCCATGTTGTGAAATTTTTAGATGGAATTTTGTAAACAATAAACAGCTGTTACGAACAAAATCAACTATTGTGAATTAAAAGTTCATAGGAATAACACGACAGCAATTTTCCCTTCGAGGGAAATTGATATTTCATGTGAACAAAATTTCACATGTTATTCCCGATAGTGGTGAATAAGTATGTTTCAAATTTTTTCTTCGTAAAAAATTAATTAAATTCAATAAGTTGCCATTTAAATTGCAACATATAAGCAAAAAACAAAGCAATTATTGTGATCGCTATTGTGAATGTTTATTTTAACAGAAAGACTTAAATGTTTCGCCTATACAAATTTTGAATGGTATTTTAAATTCGACATAACCATATATAATTTTCTTTTATAGTTTCTGTTTGTTGGAGATTCTGCAAAACTTTTTAGGCGTCACAAATCGCCCAACACAAACTTTTTTTTTCTGTTTGCAGGCCATAAAACAAATGTCCATTGCAATTATCGTGGCGTATAATAAACATAATTTGTTTACTCTTCTTTTATTTATATCTCTCTTACGTTAAAAAATTTATTTCAACTTAAGTACTAAAGACAACTTACTTTGTGTTTTGGGTTCTTTGTTTTATTTTATTTTTTCCCAAACCAAAAAAAAAAAAAATTATGATTTAATGATTTACTAATGCAGTATTTAATGCCTTTTGTATGTTAATCAATCTGTAACAAAAGGAAAAATAAATAAATTATTATAAACAGTTGCATTGATTTCAAAAACAGACAAAGAAATTTATATGTCAAACTAAGTACGAGTACAAAATAAATTATTTGGGAAATAATTATTTGGTAACATTGTTGTGTAAACCAATTGAAGCTGCATTGGAAAGCAATCCAATAATTTTTTCATTTTTGTTTTTTTTTTTACTTAAGTTGTTTTGATTGAACCCAAAGAACTAAAGACTTGCTGATGTTTCCTTTATAATGATGACATACATTCAAAAAATGTAATTGAGGAACTTACGCAAACGATAAATTTACGTTTCCTTTTTCTTTTTTACAGATAAAGTAGAACAATATTTGATAATTGTACTTTGTATGTATACGTAAGTACTTACAGTCAAGGGTGAACTAAATAGCAAATTACAAGTTTCAAAATATTTAGGGAACATATTTGTTTGAATAATGCAATTGATTTATGTCCTAACTAATTTAGCATCAATATATGTCTTTTAAATGAAAGCTAAGATCAAATTAAGATCGGCCCTAAACATAGCAAAAGTATAGGTTAGAAATCGAATTTTAATTTGTAAACAAGACAGGTTTTCTTTAGTCATATATTGCCCGAACAAAGGCGAGAGATTGATAATAGTATTGAAACCTTGTATTTCGGAAATACTGCTACTTTAGTCCTGCTGACTTTAAACCAGCGAAAGGCATTGAGCTCTCAAATGAGCTCTCTTGTTTTTGTTTTCACATGTACGCAAGCACATACATTGTATAAAAACAATCAAAACCAGTCAGTCTCGCATGAGCATTGATAGAAGCAGGTTGTTTTACGCTTTTCGCTTTTTATGCTTGTTTATTTCAGTTATTGTTTTTGTTTTTTTCTCAACTTTTTACTCAACTCATACAACTACAATATTTAAAAACTGTAGTGGTGTGAGTTTGCCTTTCGCTGCTTTAAACTGAAAAACAAAACAAACAATGAAATTGTACTTACTAAACGAAATTCTGCTATTTATAAAATCTGAAATTTTCAATCATTTCAAGATCTCGATAGATCTTCTAAACAATATAATATTGCAATATACTTAAACTATGCTTTTTATTTTCTCCTAACTGTATGAGTGAGTGAACAATTTTAATTGCAAAAGAAAATAATTTTTTTTTTTTTTTTTTTTGTTGAAGAAAATATCTGCACATGAAAGAAATATGATAAAACAGATGCACATTTTAATAAATGTGTATATTTTTCCTATAAAAAATTTATACAAATAAATAAAAATTCATTCAACAGAGCTGTATATTTACAATATTTACATGTTTAATACATAATGGTCCATGGTTAATACATATTTCATTGAATTATGTTGAAACAATCTATATCTATATAAATATATAAATGGCTTTGTAAGTTTGTTTGTTTATTTGTTTGTTTGTTTGAACATCACGCCTAAACGGCTTGGAAGCGTCAATAGGCTATAACTTTTTTCAATACTTGGACCAGAAAGGGGTAAACAGGGGGAAAACCGGTAAAATTGGTACCTTTAGTTCTTAAACAATAAATACTAAACGGCCAAAACGATTTTATTGAAATTTCCAACATAGACTACGACAGGGGTAGCGAAGCGCACCGGGTCAAGCTAGTATGTATATAAAATAGTAACGTTACTGCATTAATGACTGATTAAGAATGGATTTTTGAAAATTCGAAAGTTTTGGAGGTAAAAACGGCTAAATTCTAAACTAATATAGATACAATATAAATTTCAAATGCATCTCTACTTGAAAAACTAGCAACGTGTAAAAACTGTATTTTAGTACTTTTACTTTATACATCCTTTATATTTACTTTTTTCATAAAATCATTTTTTTTTTGCAATTTATTTAAATAAAATTTGTGCCATTTCAACAGGGACCAAAAAGTAACAAAATTTTATTAATATTTAAAACATTGGTTCCTGCAGTCGTACAAAAATAACTAACAGGGTGATATTTGAAAGTCGAGTGTGAAGGAGTAGATAAATCCAATCCAAATCAATTTGTGATAAAAACAAGTAAGAGAGCTATATTCGTCTGTGCCCAATCTTATATACTCTGCACCAAATTATACTTTAAAATAAAATAAAAAAATTTTTTTTAAAGTTTTTTCCAATTTTTTAAAAAAATTTATTTTTTTTTAATTTATTAGTGAAAAAAATGTATGACAAAAGAATGTTTTTTGTGAAAAAAAAATTCGGGTTAAAAAATATTTTCCCGATTTTGACCCATTGTAGGTCCAACTTTGTATAGCCTTATATACATCGTTGCAATGGACTTTGAAATATCTATCATTTGATATCCATATTGTCCATATTTATGACTTAGTAATCGAGATATAGATAAAAAAATAGGCCAAAAATAGAGGTTGTCTCGGATTTTTGCTCATATCTCCGTTATTTATGGACGGATTTTGCTGATTTTAAATAGCAAACTTCTTGAAAGCATGTCTGACAGAATTATTGAGGATTTGGATCCCGAAGATATCTAGGGTCTTCAGAAAATTGATTTCAACAGACAGACAGACGGACATGGCTAAATTGACTCCGCTATCTATAAGGATTCAGAATATATATACTTTATAGGGTCGGAAAATTATATTGTGGAAATTACAAAAGGAATGACACATTTATATATACCCTTCTCACGAAGGTGAAGGGTATAACAAGTAAGAGGGCTATATTCGTCTGTGCCGAATCTTATATACTCTGCACCAAATTATACTTTAAAATAAAAATTGTTAATATTTTTAGGTAAACAAAATTAATTTTTTTTTTTTTCAAAATCGTTTTTCAAAATTTGAAAAAAAAAAAAAATTTTCAGAATTGTTTTTCGAAATTTAAAAAATTATAATTTTTTTTAAATTGTTTCAAAAAAAATTTTTTAAAATTTATTTTCAATTTTTTAAATTTAATAGTAAAAAAAACTTTATGATAAAAAAATTTTTTTGTAAAAAAAAATTCGGGTTAAAAAATATTTTTCCCGATTTTGACCCATTCTAGGACCAAATTCCTATAGCCTCATCCATATCCATATTGTCTTTATTAATGACTTAATAATCCAGATATAGATCAAAAATAGGCCAAAAATCGAGGTTGGCCCGGTTTTTTCCTTATATCTCAGCCATTTGTTGACCGATTGTCTCGATTTCAAATAGCAACCGAGCCTGAAGAATTCCTGATATATTGATGTATCAATCAAGCTTGTAAGTTATTTGGGGTCTTCAGAAAATTGATTTCAACAGACAGACATACGGACAGACAGACGAACAGATAGGGTCGGAAAATTATATTGTGGAAATTACAAACGGAATGACAAACTTATATATACCCTTCTTACGAAGGTGAAGGGTATAAAAACTCAATATTTTCGTAAATACTGTGATTTTAGGGAAATAAGCTCAATCTGTGATAGCTCATATTTTATCAGTTTTTGGTTTTTTTAGTTTTTAGTATAAAAAACCTAAGCAATTTTGAAATCGTTAATAACTTCGTAAATACTGCGATTTCAAGGAAAATAAGCACAATCTATGATTACTCAAACTTTGTACCAAATTTTAACTGTGAGTTTAAGGAATAAAATAAGCTCAATCGGTGATCGCTCATACTTTATACAAAATTTGTGCCAAAAATCGATTTTTAGTATATAAAACTCAAATATCTTAAATAGTTAATAACTTCGTAAATACTGTGATTTTAAGGAAAATAAGCTAAATCTGTGTTCACTCATATTCGTTCTCATCAGAACAACTTCATAAGAAATTACTTATTGTGAATCTTAGGGCCTGTTGTTCATACAAATCACTCAGTTTTCATACACACAAATTTTAAATTTGTTTGCCGGTCGTGTTTTTTTACATCAGGCGTATTTCTGAATCATAATCATGTTCTATTCAATCATATGCCAAAGTCTAATATGACGCTTGACCCAATTGATCCTTATGTTAATCTACTCCTTGATTCATTTAAATCAGAGTCAACCAAAAAAGAAAATATTTAAATTCAGAATGTTTGTTAAGAGTTTTGTTGGCGTTCGTGTTGTATTTGTGTTAAATGCTGATTAATGTTCGTACTCAGGAGTTGTATTTAGTTCGAGAGTCCAAACATAATTGGTTATTTACCTGTAAAGAACACGAATGTCAACGAAGTTTCTAAAAATTATGAAAAAATAAACATATATCACAATCAAAAACTAGTCTGATTACAACAGAAGAAAGTACGTAATAAATTATTATAATCCAAGTTCGAAGATCTCTTTATACCGAACAATGTTTTAGATTGAATCTGTATAAATGTTTACGCTCCAGTAATTGTCTGTCAAAGAATCTTAAAAACACTGCGAAAACGTGACAGGCTGTGAAAAGTCGTGGATATTAGTATGTGAACATTAGGGTGGCACTTATTCTGCACTCTTTCTATTTTCAATGCTCCCAAGGTCTAAAAACCATATGCTGAAAATTAAAGCAAAATCGGATAACATTTAGAGAACTTATTATGAGCAGATACGACACGGGGTTAAAATGTATCAAAGTGGTATCATACATTTAACCCCAACATAAGTATACTTATAAGGAATAGCTTTTTCATCGATGCTGTTAAATGAAGAAAAGCTGATACATCACTTTTCTAAACGTTAGTTTTGACGAATCTGATTATGGTTTAGAGATTGCACAATTTATTTGAAGTTTCGTTTTATGGATTAAAGTAAAAATCATAGAGTAACATAGAGACGAGACGTAATTGTCAAATACCTAACTCTTGCAACAACAACATACATGTTAGTCAATGTATTTTGTTGTTGTATGAGACATATGAGTTGTTGTTTTTTGTTTGACAAAACGAAGAGTCTCGTCCCTATATATAATTCTCTATGGTAAAACTGTTATACTTTGGTAGAAATATTTAAAAATAAAAATTAAAAAACTAAATGTCGGAAAAAATTTGATTTCAAAACAGTTTTTGTATTTCATTTACCCATAGATGTTTACCCCCCCTTAGTTATTATCTCTGCTGCAGGTTTCACATTAGCATTAGATCCGGATAGCTTTTTTTCCAAACATGTAAGATGTACATGATAGAAATGCTTGAGGATTAGATGATTTTTTTACGAATGAGCAATAGCGATTTGAATTTAACGGTCTGCAACGACTGCCTGCAACATTCATCATGTTTATAAGCACGTCCATTTGTAGAGGTTTCTACTTGTCAGCAATGTTGATAGTATGCGGTTATAGGCATTGTTTGTAGATGTGGCAACACTGAATGCTTAAGCTGCTAACATTAACATTGAAAGCTCTAGAATTCGAATGTTCTAGTTTGTCCGTTAAGATCATTGTAGAAGATTAACGAAAGATGGCGTGTGTATAAATAGTGGCAGAGGTTGCGGTCGTGAGTTGAGTTGAGTTTATCATAGGCGCTGTAAGAGTCTACAACGCTGTAGACATCAACTGTCTTGTATATTTGAGTTTGTACATTATAAAGTGTGTGTGCATTTCTGCGAATTTATAAGCGTGTATAAAGACACTGAGTGACTATTTAGACTGTTGTTGTTGTAGATTTTAAATTACTAAAGAGTTGTTACAAATTTTACACTACTAAAACTGCTTTTAGTTGCAATCAAAAGTATCCGGTTTATTTAAAGGAAATAAACCCACGTTTTTAAAAGGTAAAAACGTAACAATATGTATACGTATATAAGAACTCTGATGGTATAAAGGCAATGATTTTAATCCAAAAAAATCTAAAATTAGCATATAACATTCACACCTTGTAATGTCGCACTTTTTAAGACTAAATTTGTTACAAATCAATCGTCTACAACTGTGATCATAAAAATTCCTACCACCTATACATGTTATCCAACTCTGACGTGAAAAAAATTATCATCAACATGAAGATTTCTTAGAAGAAAATAACCAAAAACAAAATATAAATTCATGTGCCTAAGAGTATAAATTTTCAACGTCTGTTTGGATTTTAAAAAATGACAAACAACTGTATTTTTAAATTTGTTTCATTTAAAATTTCACTTGAAATTTAGAAGAAAAAAAAGTGTTTTTTTTTATTCGAATTTAGTAGCTGTTGATTAGAAAAAACAAAACATCTAAAATGATGTTTAAAGAAATTTCTAAAAATTATACTATTCATAATATTTTCTGTGTTTTGTAAGTAATTAAATGAATGAATGACAGAATCGATCAGACGAATATTTGGCCTGGAGTAAAATATTTATTTTTTTATTAATAAATTTGAAAGGCGACAACAGGTGCATAAATTGTGTATTTAAAGCAGGAAATGTAGATGATGCAGATGTTGTTTTAATTTGAACTTTTAATATAAAAAAAATAAATATTTGAAACACTTTTCAAAGTATATCTTTACACTATAATAAGTTAAAAGTCAGCTGGTTGCTTAAAAAACAATTAAGCTTTTCTGAATCATTTGATAAACAGATAAACTTTCTGAACGCGTTTCATTTCTATAACTTAAATAAGAACCAAGATTGTGTAAAAGTAACGTAAGAGAGATATTTTACATTAACTTCAGGAACTTCGTAAATATTCCACCGATCTTTATGGAACTTAAAATATTATTACGTTTTAACCTTTTTAAAACGTTGGTTTATTTACTTTAAATAAACCGGATACTTTTGATAGCAAATAAAAGCCGTTTTAGTAGTTTAAAATTAGTAACAACTTTTATTTATTTAAAATGTACAACAACAACTGTTCAAATAGTCACTCAGTGTCTTTATACACGTTTATCAATTCGCAGAAATACACACACACTTTATAATGTACAAACTTAAACGTACAAGACAGTTGATGTTAACTCTAACAGCGCCTATGATAAACTCCCTCACGACTGCAACCTCTGCCACTATTTATACACACTGCCATCTTCATCCGAGTAATCGAGATTGTTCTTAACGGTCAACTAAAACATTCGAATTCTAGAGCTTTCGATGTTAATGTTAGCACCTTAAACATTTAGTGTTGCCATACTTACAAACAATGTTAGTAACCGCATGCTATCAACATTGTTGATATGTAGAAGCTTCTACTAATGGACGTGTTTATAAACATGATGAATATTGCAGGCAGTCGTTACAGACCGTTAATAGATCAAGAGATAATCTTTCAAATGATATATAAAACAGTGTTATATTTGGCAGTCCGTATCTTGTATACCCATCAATATGTGACAAAAAAATGTTTTTCTGATATAGGGGTTATATGGGGAGTAGGGTCAATTATGGACCGATCCTCACAAAAGTTGGTGGAAAGATTTAGATTCATATAAAACTTGTTTATGTCCAATTTAATCACGATAATTATTATTATAAAACAATTACGAATGTTCAAGTCATTTTCTTAGGGCGACCGTGTATGGGGACCTGAGGCAAATGTTGCCCGATTTTCTCTATACTTTACAGTATAATTTCAGAGTACTTACAACTAATTTGTGTAAAATTTAATCAGGATTGCCGCATGATCAAAATAATAATGGCTGCTCAAACAGCATTCAAGGTGCATATTTGTATGCGAGCTAGGTGAAATCATATTTTTTCATGTTTGTTTATTTTAAAACCAATTTTTGTTACACTCTGAAAACAAATCTAAATTTTTAATTTTATTCAGTTTAAGTACTTTATTTCCAAAGAAAATATCTAGAGATTGACACTTTAAAAGAGATGATTTGAATAGAGATGACATAAAAGACAAACACTATAGATATTTTACAAAATTAACAACAACAACAAAACAAACAGAGAAAATTAACAACGGTACTAAATTAAGAAAATAGCAACAACAAAACAACACTTAGAAAATGATCTTATGACAAAAAAATAAAACAACGACAAGAACAAATTATACAGACATTCAAACATAGAAAATTAAGAAAAAAAAGAAGAAAAAAAAAACAGACAGCCAGGCCAGACGGACGGACGGACAGACTATAGAAAACAAAATTAAAAAAAAAAAATGCGCAGAAGTTGTTAAAATTTATACACACAAACATCTAATAAGTCTCTATACCAAGATACACAACATGCCACTATGTAGGAATTAATGAGTATGTTAGTATCTGTATTTTGTAGTTTAATTTTATTTTCTAAAAATCTGCATTTATATAAAGATACATATATACAAAAATGTAGATACGTAATCGTATGCATTTATTGTGAAAAACAACAAAATATCCAACAAATATATAGACATAGGAATACTCTAGCACGAAGTCTGCCTTCCTAAATCCAAACCAATGACGCGCAATTGACTTTAGCCGATATACAAAAATGTACTTACAATAAAAAGTGGTGCATGTGGCAACATTGACTTTTAAATACTCTAAATATAACATACCTACTCTTTAGACTCTAGGGTGTAGGGTGGCCCTTATATTGTACTTTTTCGATTTTCGGTGCTCTCAAGGTCTAAAATAATTCTCCGTCATCTGAACCAAATGTTGAAAATTTTAGCAAAATCGGAAAATTAGCAATATTTTCAACAAAAAAAAAATCAATTTATTAAATTTAGTAAAAAACAAGTAAGAGAGCTATATTTGGCTGTGCCGAATCTTATATACCTTTCACCAAATTATACTTCAAAATAAAAATTTTAAATTTAAAAAAAATTTTTTCAATTGTTTTGATTTAATTTTTTTTTTAAATTTTTTTTTAATTTTAAAAAAAAAAAAATTTTAAATTTTTTAGTGAAAAAATATATTTTTGAAAAAAATTTTTTTTTGGTAAAAAAAAATTCGGGTTAAAAAATATTTTTCCCGATTATGACCTATTATAGGTCCAAATTATTATAGCCTTATATACATCGTTGCAATGGACTTTGAAATATCTATCATTAGGTACCCATATTGTCTATATTAATGACTTAGTAATTTAGATATAGATCAAAAATAGGCCAAAAATCGAGGTTGTCCCGGTTTTTTCCTTATATCTCAGTCATTTGTGTCATTTTCTCGATTTTAAATAACGACCGAGCCGAAAGAATTCCCGATATATTGATGTATCAATTATGTTTGTAAGTTATTCGGGGGCTACGGAAAGTTGATTTCAACATACAGACGGACATGGCTATATCGACTTCGCTATCTATAACGATCCTGAATATATATACTTTGTGGGGTCGCAAATGAAAAATGTAGAAATTTCAAACGGAATGACAAACTTATATATACCCTTGCCACTCATGGTGAGAGTATAAAAATCCAATTAAAAGCTATTTATATTGTTACGTTTTCACCTTTTGAAAACTTTGGTTTATTTTCTTTAAATAAACCGGATACTTTTGAGTGCAAATAAAAGCCATTTAGTAGTTTAAAATTGTAACAATTCTTTATTTATTTAAAATGTACAACATCAACAGTTCAAATAGTCACTCAGTGTTTATCAATTCGCAAAAATCCACACACACTTTATAATGTACAAACTCAAATGTACAAGACAGTTGATGTTTACTCTAACAGCGCTTATGATAAAGTTAACTCACGACTGCATCCTCTGCCACTATGTATACACACGCCATCTTTCGGGAATCTTCTACAATGCTCTTAACGGACATACTAGTACATTCGAATTCTAGAGCTTTCGATGTCAATGTTAGCAGCTTAAACATTTAGCGTTGCCATACTTATAAACAATGCTAATAACTGCATGCTATCAACATTGTTGATAACTAGAAACTTCTACTGATGGACATGTTTATAAACATGATGAATGCTGCAGGCAGTCGTTACAGACCGTTAAATTCAAAGCGCTATTGCAAATTCGTAACAATATATTTTATTTAATCATAGATATTTAAATATAAAATATAACAAAATATCTCAAATTCCAAATTTTACAGTTTCAATTTTTTTAGACGAAAATCAGGCAGCATTTGTTCCTAGTCCCCATACTTGAATCATAGAGAAAATATACATAGTGCTAGAAAATAGAAAAAAAAACTCAAACAAAAAAATTACTCAAAAAAGTTACACATACGATTTTTGTTTTTGTTTTCACATAGTTTTTTTTTACCAATACATTCTCACCACTTAGGTTTTTGACAACTGAGTTAGGTCTTTGACAGGAGAGTTTCCGCTCTATGTATATTTTCTCTATGACTTGAACATTCATAATTGTCTTTTAATAATTAATCTGAGATGTCATAGAATCCAATCGTTGTCGGCATCAATTTTGAAAACGACAGAAAAAGTACATTGGTGTCGTGATATCGAAAGTTATCGATTTTATATTCGATCTAGAATAAAATTCTTTATCGATTAAACAAAAAATTAAATTGGATTTTATAAGTCAAATGTACATTTTTGCCCGACAATGATTGGATTCTATGACAAACCCGAATATCGTGATGAAATTGGAAATAAACCAGTTTTATAGGTAGGTAAATCTTTCTACTAACTTTTGTGAGGATCGGTTCATAATTGACCCTACCCACGATAAAACCTCTATATCAGAAACATATTTTAAGGTCAATAAATAAATAAAAAATACCCACATATTGATGGTGGGTATAACAGATTCAGCCTAGCCGAACACTCTTACTGGTTAAATATTGAACTTCAGATTGATTCGTTTTCAGCATTTGGTTTTTAGATGATCAAGAACAATTTTAGACCTTGGGAGCATGGAAATAAATGTCACCCTAATGTACGTGTTGTATTTCTTGAAGGGGTTGTCAACATGTCGCAAAAATTCGCCATAAATCGCTTGCCCTAAGACTTCTGCATCTCGCCCGACCTCTGTCGTTTATTGTTATTGTAACAGCAGTGATTTCTGAGTTGACAGTCAACTCATTCCGGTGCGTTGAACCGGATGTTGTGGGAATGCTCTGTCGTTTCTCACGCGATTTGCCTGCAGGGTTTTAACCAGTTCCCAGCAGTTGTTGTAACTGTTACAGAAGCTCGGGTATAGGATTTAGCCCCGATTGCCTATTTCATGTTTCCAAATCTGAAGAAATGTCTCGGCGGAAAGAGATTAACCTCCAACAATGAAATCATCTCACAAAAAATATAAATATTTTGATGACTTCGACAAATCTTATTTTTTGGAAGGTATAACAAAATTAGAGAAACGTTGAACAAAGTGCATAGAGCTCAAAGGAGACGATGCTGAAAAATAAAATAATTTGTTATCCAAAAACCTGAGTTTCATTCAAAAAGTCACGGACTTTTTTACCCACCTCGTAGTCCGTGACTTTTTGAATGAAACTCAGGTTTTTGGATAACAAATTATTTTATTTTTCAACATCGTCTCCTTAAGCATTATTTCATGATTTTTTTAATTCCCAGTTATAAGTATTATTGGAAACTTATTTTAAGAATTAAGTATTAACTGTTTTACAAAACTACAACTAATACAAACTAATTTTTGGGATGTAGGGTGTTGCGTGTGTTTAAATCATCACTTTATTAAGAAAACTCATTAAATACGACAAGATGCTGAAAGTGTTCTCTTCAGTGTGTCGTACACTCGGATTTTCAGTACAAATATTTTATTTTTAATTTTTTTTTTCTTTGGTTTGGTTGGTTGGTGTTTTGTCGTCTACAATGATCGACACAAAATTAACGTAAACCAAATATACTTGTTGTTTTTGTTGTTGTTGATTTTTCTTTTATTTTGCTTAAAATCTATTTTTAAAGAAACACTTTTTTCCGAGTGTTTAAAATCTTTTTTTTTTTCTTTTTCTTGTTTTTCAATTTAAGGTTTTACGAGTTGTTGGTATGTTTTCTTATGTGACCATATAATGATTTTCAAAATAAGTATGTATATATTTTTTGTTGTGTTTCTCATTAAAGAAGAAAAAAAGAAAATAAAATTAAAAAAAAAAAACGCAAACAAGAAGTCGTCAAAATAATGAACTAAAAATTTTTGTTTTGTGTTTTGTTTTGTTTTATTGAAAATTGCACAGAAAGCAAAAACAACTACATAAATAATTTATAAGCAGCAGCCGTTAATGCCCATCAAATCTTGTATAATCAAAACATACATTGATACAATACATACATACATACATACTTATTTACATATACATAGGAGTAAATTAGTATGAAGAGAGACAGACACAATTTAATTGGAATAAAATTTTGTATTTTTTTTTTTTTTTTGAGTATAAAATTAAAATTCTGTTTTAGTAATTGTATTGGATAATTAAACAAGTGATAAGAATTTCTAGACTAATAATTCCTAATTGGAATCACGTCCCTGCAGACTTTTCTACTAGTGCCCATATAAAAAGAACTGTGATGTACCTGACTTTACAAATCTCAGCAAGTAAAAACAGCAGGATATCTATCTATAACACCGTGCGACACACAGTGTTTTAGAAACGTTATTATTTTGGAAATAATCCGGTATATCGGGAACAATTGAAAAACTAAGTACACAGTTTTTCTAGTTTCATGTGTATATGGTGTCATTCTAGTCCAGTAGAAAAAGTTTAAATTGTCTCACTGTGTAATAATTTTACGAAGAGGATGAGAAATATAAAGTCTATAATCAAGTTTTTTTATACATATGAGCGCTGATAAGGATCCTTAGGTAATGAAGACATAAACATTTCTAATATTTATTTTTTTTAAGTAAACATCGTATTAAACTAATTAATATGTATGTTTGTCTTTGTTTCGCTAATTAATAAAAACAAATGATGTCTGTGCATTGAATAAATTACAAAACTATGCTGTTAAATAAATTATTTTACGAGAGTCACTACATTTGTTTTAATTTACGGCAACAACGACGCAAATTTTCTGTCATGATATTTTATGATTTTCGGCGTTCGCAAAAGTCGCTTCTAATTTTGTTAAAGAAGCTCCAAGACAAATCTCCGATCTACGATAGTCTTTTAAATTTGTATTGCGCTAGCCGTTCAAATTAGAACTTATTTCGTAAATTTTGCGCGAAATCGATTTGAGATACGAGGGTGGATCAATAAGTTCATGACTTTTAGAAATTCCTCTTAACTGAAAGGGCAACACTACTCCTGTCAACAGGCATCTGTCAATTGACTCCTATCAAAATTTGAATAAGCTGTGTCAATTAGTTTGTATTTTAATGTCATTGATAGCAGACTACTGCGTGACTTGAGGAGAAATTGAAAAAAAAGAGAATTTCGTGTGATCATTAAACATTATTTTTTGCAGAAAAAAAAACATCACTCAAATAAATGCTAAACTTGTCGAATCTTATATACCCTTCACCAAATTATACTTTAAAATTTATTTTTTCTAATTTTTTAAAATTTTTTTTTCGAAATTGATTTTTAAAAGTTTTTTTCCAATTTTTAAAAAAATTTTTTTTTAATTTAAAAATTTTTTTTTTTAAATTTATTAGTGACAAAAATTTATGACAAAAAAATGTTTTTTGTGAAAAAAAATTTGTTGCAATGGACTTTGAAATATCTATCATTAGATATCCATATTGTCTATATTTATGACATAGTAATCGAGATATAGATCAAAAACAGGCCAAAAATAGAGGTTGTCTCGGATTTTTGCTCATATCTCTGTTGTTTATGGACGGATTTGGCTGATTTTAAATAGGAAACTTATCGAAAGCATGTCTGACAGAATTATTGAAGATTTGGATCCCGACGTTATCTGGGGTCTTCAGAAAATTGATTTCAACAGACAGACGGACAGATCGACTCCGCTATCTATAAGGATCCAGAATATATATACTTTATAGGGTCGGAAAATTATATTGTGAAAATTACAAACAGAATCACAGACTTATATATACCCTTCTCACGAAGGTGAAGGGTATAACAAGTAAGAGAGCTATATTCGGCTGTGCCGAATCTTACACACCAAATTATACTTTAAAATAAAAATTTTAAATATTTTTAGGTAAACAAATTTAAATTTTTTTCTTCAAAATTCTTTTTGAAAATTTAAAAAATTTTTTATTTTCAAATTGTTTTTCAAAATTTAAAAAAAGATTTTTAAAACATTTATTAGTGAAAATCAAATTATAAAATTTTTTTTTTGTTGTAAATAAAAAATATTCGGGTTAAAAAATAATTTTCCCGATTTTGAACCATGTAGGTCCAAATTACTATAGCTTTATATAAATTGTTGCAATGGACTTTGAAATATCTATCATTAGATATCTATATTGTCTATATTAATGACTAAGTAATCTAGATATAGATCAAAAATAGACCAAAACATATTTCTTATTTTGCGAAAGTGAATACTGATTTATCACCACCCAGCAGTTCTATGAGACAGTCCCGAACTGCTGATTTTACCCATTATTTAGGGTGGGAACTAGTTACTTCAATAGCTACGTAACTAGTTATTTTAACACGTGCATGTCCTTTTTTGACTACAATGAGACTGTCTAATAGCTGGACCAAAGTAGTCAACGCATTGGATTCGCATACTGGTCAAATAGCGTCAGTTACTTTACGAGCTACCTGACTGGTAAATTGATAACATAACTAGTAATTTCAACATGTTCGGGTGCTAATTGACCTTAAAGTGACATCACTATAGGTTACTAAGGTTACACTAAAATGACTATTGACTTCACGCTATGTTACATAGGATATCAGTATACTTAAGCCAAAATAAAAATTAACTGTATGAGAATTATACAGTTTGTATAAAACCAGTTTGAACGAATTATCACACAACACGTTTAAAGTGACTACACTCCAGATTACTTAGAGACACTTAAGTAACAATTGTCTTCTCGCTAGATTACCTGGGATGTATAAAGTAACCAATTGTCTTCTCTCTGCACTACAAAGAGCACATACGTGTCAAATGACCAAAATATATAAAATGGAGTCAGCCAAGTGATAAAACATTTGTGACGATTACTGTCTATAAGGGATACATTGACTACTTGCTTAACTGTTGGGTATACATAAACTAAACGAAAACTATCATTGCATGATTCACCACAGCAAGTGTTTTTTTACAAAATGCATGTAATTGCTTGCATATTCTGTAAACTTTTACCATTCACAAAAGCAGCGAATCAGTTCGAAATTTAGTTCTTGAACCATACCCGAATACTTATTTAATACAAATTAATGCACTGATTTTGTAATATGCATTCAACTTATCATCGAGCATTTGTGAATCATTTGAATACTTTGCATACAAATCAAAACACAGTAATCATTATTGAGTTGTTATTGCTACACAGAGAAAACAGATTCGTGATAGCAACCGAATTTGTTGCCAATCGAATTTTTCGGTTCTATCAACAGAAATT
Source organism: Calliphora vomitoria (assembly GCA_942486065.2). NCBI lineage: Eukaryota > Metazoa > Arthropoda > Insecta > Diptera > Calliphoridae > Calliphora > Calliphora vomitoria. The sequence goes on from OW818030.2 coordinate 131,140,272, forward strand.
CAGTTACTAAAGAAGAATGTTGGTTGAAGCAACCAAACTTTTGTTACCCCTTCTAAAAATTGGTAGCCACAACTGTAAAATTCGGTTACTAAGGTAGAATCATTCGATTGGCAACAAATTCGGTTGCCATCACGAATCTGTTTTCTCTGTGTAGCGACATTAAAAAAATTATTGAGAAAATGGCAATCAATTGTGAGACCGCACTATAGGTTAAACGGCTACCAAAACTGTGCTAAAGTCTAATTTTTCAAATGCAAATATTGCACTTTTTTTAATGCCATTTTATAACCAGTACTCCAAATTAACTAAGTAAGCTTTTTGTTTTTGGTAAATATTAAATTCCGTTTGATAACACGCAGTCAAAGACATTGCATTGTAATTACATAATAAATTTTGTTGAAAAGCCTGTATAGCTTTCAAAAATTCAATTGCTTGTTTAAGTAATTTCGCGAGTTATAAAGAAGAAAGTGAAAATGGAGAACAATAAATTAAGTAAGTGTTAATGTTTTTCGTTAAAAAAGATGATACCTTTGTTTGACATGGTTGAAATAAGGCCTCTTTTTTAACGTAACCTTAAAAGTGCTTCGATTGTTTTCAAAATGTAACTTCGAGGAAGCTTTTAAAATTTCGGCGAAGTTCGGCAAATTGAATGCAATCACAAATGAATATAGTGAAATGTTATAAAGCAATTTCCATTTATATTCGATAGCCGTTTTTAGCCGTTTTCGAATAATTCCATATTTTTTAGGTTATTGCGTTTTAAAAAAAGCAAAGTTGTTTGAGATTTGGCTTAACGAAAATTCAAGGCAAGCAAAGCAGGATAAACTTGTGGATTTTATAGTCGACAAAATTGGTAAAGATAAAATTTCAGATGACTGCACCAAATGTATTACGGAAAAAGTGCGCATTTTATGTAAAAACTTATCAAAAATGTGGGCGAAATGTGGCAAAAGTATTGGGAAGGACAAAAAGGCTGAATAGTTTCGAAGTGAGTATGACACTTGGCTCAACGCTGAAATAAGCTTCGAAAATGAAAATAAATCTGGCAAAGTGACTGTTTTTGCTGTTGGGCGTCCTCAACTTGCATTTTGCGAAAAGTCTGAGTACGGAAAGAGGAAAGCAGCAGCAGTTATTTCCAGCGGAGCAAATAATGAAACTGAGTTAGTAGTTCGTGCGGTAGCAACGTCGACTCGAAAACAAGGAAATACAGACTTAGCGGCGCTTCTTAACAAGCCCTTCAAAAATAAAAAAAATTGTGCAGAAACCTGTTGAATTTTCTGCGGGGGAAGCATTTGCTTTTTTGCTCGAAAATAATTTAACCAAAGAACAATATAATGCAATACGTCGAGAAAGCAAATTAAGGAACTGCGACATTTATCCCCATTAAAACGAAGTTGCTGCAGCAAAATTAATGTGCAGACCTGATGGTATAATAGCAAGCGAGACACCAGCAAAAGTACCCTTGGACTCGCTTTTATCACATACTACTAATAGAATTGTTAAAATGCAGAAGGAGGTCTTTGAATATGTAATGGATAAGGAAAATACCAATTATTTAAAGTGTAAGTTGATACTGAGTTACAGTTTCGATAATCTTTTGGACATATTTAACAGGGCTACTGATACATCCGATCCCCTTATCTCATCAAAATATTTAATCAGACGCATGCGGCAACATAAGCAATTAAACTTTCCACCTGAAGCTATAGATGTGTTAAGCATTGAGAGTCCAATAGAACACATCAACGAAGATGAAGAAAACAATGAAAATGAAATTTTATCCCCAGCATCTGTGGATGTATTAAATAATTCATGTTTGCTGAATGAAATTGAAGTTAAAATTACGATTCAAAAATTAAATTTTTTTTTTTTTTTTGTAGAGTGTTTTTTATTCGGCTTGAAGTCGGAAATAATAAAAATTAAAACACAAATTTATTATTTATTTTATTTTTATTATACCTTATCTTCCTTTTTATTTTAATTTCCCCTAAAATTATGCATTAATTTAGCTGTTATTAATTTAGCACTGAAAAAGTAGTCATTTAACCTATAGTGGACCGCAAGCACTGCAAGCAATATAATTGGCACATGTTGATGATTGAAAACCTGCACCGAACGGCTGTAAGCCGTCTGACCCGAGCCGCCGATAAATTTTAAAAGCCGCCGCCGGCGAAATTTTTGCGGCTTAAATCGGCTTGAAATTAACCGCCGTTTTTGATTAATGTTCCTTATAATTTCACAAAATTTTCGGAATTTCATTTTTTACAATTTGAGTAATTATTCTTTTGTCGGCTGATAGCCGGCTTTGAGCCGCCGCCGACATTTTTTAGAGACAGCCGCCGCCGCCGTTAAATTTAGTCGGCGCAGGTCTCTGTTGAAAACACAACAAATGCAGTGATTTCATTCATATTGAAAAAAGCGAATCAACTCATGTACATCTTTGTTGGGTATGAGAAAGCTTATCGCAAGATGTGTTTGCTTACACTCGACTACAAATGCAATCGTGTGACAACTTCGCAGAAGTGTTTGGCGTAGTTCAATCGCAAAATGGACGAGTTTTAGCGGCGTTTTGTAACCGAGGAGGAAACATGTATCCACCAGAGACCAAACAGCATTCAAGACAGTGAATTTCTGGGGGTGAATCGTCAAGACAGTGGGTTTCCGGGTTTATCAGCGCTAAAGAAGGTCAAGGTGGGTTTGTCAGCCAATAAAGTCATGACTACAGTTTTGTTTGTTATGCAAGCGGTATAATCCCCATTGGTGAATATTTTGCCAACTTATTGGGTCGATTTAATGAAGATTTGCAAAAAAAAAACGACAGCATTTTTCACCAGGACAATGCAAGGGTGCACATATGTGCAGTTTCCATGGCAAAACTCCATGAATTTGGCTACGAATTTCGCCCTCATCTGCTCTACTATCCGGAATTAACACCGAGACACTATTTCTTGTTTCCAAACCTGAAGAAATGGCCCAACGGAAAGAGATTTGACTCCAGTGATGAAATAATCTCACAAAAAATACTTATTTTGATCACCTCGACAAATCTTATTTTTTGGAAGGGTTAAAAAAAATTGGAGAAACGTTGGACAAAGTGCAAAGAGCTTAAAGGAGACTATCTATATAAATATATAAATGTCTTTGTAAGTTTGTTTGTTTATTTGTTTGTTTGTTTGAGCATCACGCCTAAACGGCTGAATCGATTTTATTGAAATTTGGAACGTAGATAGATCCTTACTTGGAAGCGTCAATAGGCTATAACTTTTTTCAATACTTGGACCAGAAAGGGGTAAACAGGGGGAAAACGGGTAAAATTGGTAAAATACTATTAAAATAATATTTTAAAAAATAGCAATAATATAATTAATTTTTAACAGAGTGATGGTACAAGTAGAGTGCCGCAATAATATATATGGTTAAAACAATCATATATATGATTGTCACAATAACTTGCATGATTGAGTATGTAATAATACACTTAATTATTATTCGATGCTGCACTGAATGATTACTGATCAGTGCTGACTAATCAGTGCTGATGTAAATATCGTCAGTGGTGACTAATCAGTGCTGATGTAAATATCATCAGTGGTGACTAATCAGTGCTGATGAAAACATCGTCATAGCTGATTAATAAGCACTGATGTAAATATCGTCAGTGCTGACTAATCAGTGCTGATGAAAACATCGTCATAGCTGATTAATCACCACTGATGTAAATATCCTCAGTGCTGACTAATCAGTGCTGATGAAAACATCGTCATAGCTGATTAATCAGTGCTGATGTAAATATCGTCAGTGCTGACTAATCAGTGCTGATGAAAACATCGTCAGTGCTGATGAAAACATCGTCAGTACTGATGAAAACATCGTCAGTGCTGATGAAAACATCGTCAGTGCTGATAAAAACATCATCAGTGCTGATGAAAACATTGTCAGTGCTGATGAAAACATCATCAGTGCTGATGTAAACATCGTCAGTGCTGATGAAAACATCGTCTGATGAAAACATCGTCAGTACTGATGAAAACATCGTCAGTGCTGATGAAAACATCATCAGTACTGATGAAAACATCGTCAGTGCTGATGAAAACATCGTCAGTGCTGATTTAAACATCGTCAGTGCTGATGAAAACAACGTCAGTGCAGACTAATCAGTGCTGATGAAAACATTGTCAGTGCTGATGAAAACATCGTCAGTACTGATGAAAACATCGTCAGTGCTGATGAAAACATCGTCAGTACTGATGAAAACATCGTCAGTGCTGATGAAAACATCGTCAGTGCTGATTTAAACATCGTCAGTGCTGATGAAAACAACGTCAGTGCAGACTAATCAGTGCTGATGAAAACATTGTCAGTGCTGATGAAAACATCGTCAGTGCTGATGAGAACATCGTCAGTGCTGATGAAAACATTGTCATAGCTGATTAATCAGTGCTGATGAAAACATTGTCAGTGGTGATGAAAACATCATCAGTGCTGATGTAAACATCGTCAGTACTGATGAAAACATCGTCAGTGCTGATGAAAACATCGTCTGATGAAAACATCGTCAGTACTGATGAAAACATCGTCAGTGCTGATGAAAACATCGTCAGTACTGATGAAAACATCGTCAGTGCTGATGCAAACATCGTCAGTGCTGATTTAAACATCGTCAGTGCTGATGAAAACAACGTCAGTGCTGACTAATCAGTGCTGATGAAAACATTGTCAGTGCTGATGAAAACATCGTCAGTGCTGATGAAAACATTGTCATAGCTGATTAATCAGTGCTGATGAAAACATTGTCAGTGCTGATGAAAACATCATCAGTGCTGATGTAAACATCGTCAGTACTGATGAAAACATCGTCAGTGCTGATGAAAACATCGTCTGATGAAAACATCGTCAGTGCTGATGAAAACATTGTCAGTGCTGATGAAAACATTGTCAGTGCTGATGAAAACATCGTCAGTGCTGATGAAAACATCGTCAGTGCTGATGAAAACATCGTCAGTGCTGACGAAAACATTGTCAGTGCTGATGAAAACATCGTCAGTGCTGATGAAAACATCGTCATAGCTGATTAATCAACACTGATGTAAATATCGTCAGTGCTGATGAAAACATCGTCAGTGCTGACGAAAACATTGTCAGTGCTGATGAAAACATCGTCAGTGCTGATGAAAACATCGTCATAGCTGATTAATCAGCACTGATGTAAATATCGTCAGTGCTGATGAAAACATCGTCATAGCTAGGGATGCCAAACGGGACTGGGATTTTTCGGCATCCCGGGATTTTTCGTGATTTCGAGATTTTTCGGGACTTCGGGATTTTAGTTAAACGTAAAAAAATACAAAATTCAACAATAAAAACTATTTTTTTTCGTTAATATATATATATATTAAAATATATCAAAGAAAAAACTAATGCATTGAATTAAAATAAATTTGGCACAAACGATATTTCATATTTATACCCGTATTCTGAACTTTATAACAGTGAGAAATCCATAACAAAACTGTATTGAGTACATATGGTAGTTCATAGTAAAAGGATTTTTAGGATTACTATGAGACTAATAGTGTAAAAATTGGTAAGGCAGTTTAAAAGTTATTTGCAATTAAAACCTTTAGTTCTTAATATACTAAACGGCCGAAACGATTTTATTGAAATTTCCAACATAGACTACGACAGGGGTAGCGAAGCGCACCGGGTCAAGCTAGTGTTGAAATAAAACAAGAGTTTCATTCAAAAAGACACGGACTTTTTAACCCATATTCGTATATGTCCGTAAGTAATTTGAAAACTTCGGAAAGTTGTTCAACAGACTTCATATAATCGACCTATAAGTATTCTGAAAATCACTGAACATCTTAAAGGACTTATTTCCAGATATTTACTTTGAGAATTTCGTTAATTGAAACAAATTATTTCACTGAGTTTTTTCAGAAGGCAAGAAACGTTATAAAGTCAATGCCGAAAACTAAAATCTCAAATTTAAAAATTATTTTATCTGCTTAAAAATGTATCTCCTCCTCCTGTATATTTATTTGGTGAAATTTAGTTGTTTTATACCTACAATTTCTTCATCTAAAGCCAATTATTCACATCCGTTGGCAATAAATTTTGTAAAAACACAACACTTTAATACCACATATTAAACCAAATACATAAGGAGTAATAATTTTCCAACAAAGATGTCCTTTTCAAGAACGTAAATCACATATAACACACATAATTAACACTTGCAGCAAAAGGCTGCAAGTAGTTAGTTGGCTTTTTTTTTTTTTGTATGTACGTAAGTACTTACTCTCATGCACTGAGTGAAGAGACAAGGTTTTCTTAAATGGAAATTCCATACCATAAATATATGCAGACAAATATGTATGTTGGTTTAAATTAATAGAGATTAAAGTTATAGTTTTTTTTTTTTTAAATATCAACATTCAACTTTAAGCACATATAACAGTTATTATATTGAAATATCATAGGTTTATTTCTTAAGGATATAAAAAAATCAGCTAAAAATTATGTTAAATTCGATTAAGACAACCAACAATCAAAACAAAACAAACCTGACCTTACCAAACAAACAAACACGTGCAAAATTGGCCAAAACAAAAGAAATTTTTATTAAAGTTGTTTGTATTTTTCTCACACACATTATCGAAAATAGAAGATATTGAATGAATGCGTTCGAATTAAAATAACAAACAAAAATATATAATAAAATAAACAAACAAAACTAAATACACGAGTTTAATAAACCAACCAACCAACCACCTTTAAGATTTGTTTGTATGTAAAATCGTTTTAACAAAAACAAGTGATCATGAGCCAAGAAATATTATAGTTTACAGCGTCATAATGAAGAAAATAATATAAGAATAGAATTGTACAAGACAAACAACAACTACAACAACAACAAAAAAACATTTGGGAACATATCCAGAAAATATTTATTGGCAAAACTCCATGATCATAAATTATGCAATCTCATCTTTGCTTGAATTGGTAGCCAAAATGGCATCAGGCTTTTTGAGCAACAACAACAATTAACAAACAAAAGAAATTTTTATGAATGAATGAATAATTCGGAAAAATAAAATTACAAAAATCTAAGTCATCTCATATTAATGTATGTATCTTCATATTTTTTTTTCTCTTTTTTGTGAACAATTTTCTTTGGGTGTATGCTTACGAAAGTTCTACGTCATAAGCACAATTATTTTTGGCACAATTTTTAAAAAAACAAAAATTCATTTAAACTATAAAACATAAACAGGGAGGAGATCTCAAAGGATTTATGTTTATATACTTATGTATGTTATATAAAACACACTATATATTCATAAAAAAACATAAATTAGCATTACTCAAGGATGTGTACACTATCAACAAATTATGAAATATTACAAAAAGTTTTGTGCAAAATTATTACTATTACATTGAACTCCTTTTTAAAAGTAGTTTTAATAACAAACGTGTGACTAGGTTTTTTGTTCTCATTAAAAATTGGGTGATACCTGTGCGTTCACATTATTCACACACTTTGTATCTTTGCCAAAAAAAATAAATAAACTGCGGCTGCAAAAGGAATAGAAACTAAATTCAATAAAAAAAAATATTGCGTAAGTCTAAAAAGGGGTCATTGGCTGATTTTGAAATAGTTTTCTTTATGCAAAAGTAATTTAAGTATATCGCATGAAAAATAAATGTAAATAACCAGCTAAATCCGGAATGATAAGAGCCGATGTGCTGATAACACACAACTTAATAAATAAATATACACAGCAGTATAAAGAAGGATAATGATGCATTCGTATTTAGCAGTCACAAGACCTTCAAGTTCCATTGCATACTCATACATAAAGACTGAGATTGAAAAATGTTTAACATACATATATGTTAATAAAAATAAAACCACTAAACTTACAGTTTTGAATATTTTTTTATTTGATTGAAATTATTGTTACAATTTACAAAAAAAAAAAAAAAAAATGATTTTTATAGTTCTAATCACTAATGATGAAGTTTTGAACCTTTATGTCACTTTGTTCGAACAGGTTGTCCATCTCCGTTTAAAATATACCACACTTTTGGACACCTTTTTTGTGCTCTTCAATTCTCTTTTAACAAGAGTCCAATATCTCTACACTGGACTCAGCTCGGAGAAATTGCCTCTCTTGGTACAAATACCACATTATTGTTCATGTACCACTCAAGACCTTTCTTACCATATTGACAGATGCCAAATCAGGTCAAAATAAGTGGACACATTAAGAAGTCTTATAAATGGAAGCATTCTTTTTTGTAAACATTCCTTGATGTAAATTTCCTTTGTAACAAATTTTTGCCTTTTTTGCCACAACTGCATATTGCTTGACATACCAAGAACTTTTTGGGAAATTTTGTCTGCTATTGGGTCCTAAACTTTTCTTTAACATTCCCTCGAGCATCAGCAATATAAAATTTTTGACCAGGAAGTTGCGAAAAATCTGCCAGAACATACGTTTCGTCATCCATTATGCAGCAAGAATATTTTTTTATAAAACTTGGCTTCAATTTCCGTTGTCAGTTTTTGGCCTCTAAATTTTTAGCAGAGTTCCTGTCAGGAACTTTTTGATCCTTGTATGTTTTTAAACCTGCATTGGCTTTAACTTTTCGTACCATATAGTTCAAGCACTGAGCTAACCGGGCTGCTTTCCTACCGGATGTGTTGGGAGCTCTTTTGAAGATGTTTTCTATTTGTTTGGCTTTAGAAACATCCTGAACCAGGTTTTCTATCATCGGACAAGTTCTCCCGTTACTGTTTAATATCATTGGAAACAGTTTACTACTACACCATACTTTATTCATACTACATATTTTTGTTAAGTATATAGTTAAAATAATATCGTTGATTTAAACACATTTTTACTAAGTTTGTTCATATGTATGCCCAATTCAAAATTCGTGTCGTAAAGTTGTATTGTCGTATGTTGAAATGTTCCGTTTTTAAAATTAAACTAAACAAACCTTAACAACAAAGAGTATTTGTGGGAAATTTCAGCCAGTTAGCTCCTTTCGTTTGGGCCCTATCGTGTTTTTAACAGACAGACATACGAACGGACATAACTAGATCGTCATAGAATATTATGACAACCCAGGATAGACACATGTGGTCAAAAAAATAGGTGTGTCCATTACTTTCAAAAAAAAAAAATATATATAAATTGTGGAAATTTTCTTCAGTAAGGAATATTTCGCATATTTTATGAAGGAAAACTTTTCTAAATCAAAGATTTCTGTCCTATGAAAAATGCAGGATTTTTTTAATTTAAATTTCTTTCAGACTTGTACAATAAAATAGGTGTATAGGGAAAACTTCAAATTTTAACAAAGATTTATCGAAGACGGTTATTGTTTTGGATAAATATAAATTTGGAGTGTTAATAGCCGAAATATCCGCCTTTACTTTATTCAATAACTGTTGTTATCCTCAGCAGGGAAGAAAATACCTTACGATAGTGGTTTACTTGGTAAATATACTATAATTTCGGACAATTTTTTAAAAATTCCTTGGCATTACTTCAGAAAAGCTGTTTATTTAATTTGTCCAATAGCTTTTCTACTAAATTAAGGTCGGGGGATTGACTTGGCTAATAAACAATTGTAAAGTTCTGCATCCAAAACTATTCACTCTCCAAAGTCATTATTTTGCTGAAGTCTACATTATGGAGGCATGTTGTGTTGGCATAACTGTTTTCAATAAATCCTTGCTCACATAACCATCCATTGTGTTATTAATAACAGGTATTGGACCTATTCAAAATAAACGAGCACCACATCATGAGATATCCTGCAGATCGTTTTTTATTCGTATTTGGGAAATTTCAAAATTAATTTTTTTTCTTTCGGGTCAAACCCAAACTATTACCCAAGCCAAACTATTACCTCATATTAAAATTTGCGTGAATAAGCAGGATAATTGTTTTAGCTATTCCGATCGAGGAATCTTTTTTAGGCCATTAGGAATGATATTAGCTTCCCAGTGACACTTAAACTCCTTTTAGAGTACTTGATATGCCCTCATTTAGTTGAAGGACTATACGATTATCAGCAGGTGGAGAGGTGTTTTTATTTTCTACACATCGCACAGTGGTCCAAATGCTCCATCTAGCCGGAAAAAAGTAATTTGAAAAGCCGTACCGACATGAAACTTGGTACGTTTATAGATTTCATCAATATAAACAATCTGAGAAAAAAAACATTTTTTTGTGCATGAATGTGTGTTTTTGTTTGTAAATTTTTTCTCTGTGAGTTTGTTTGAAGCTGGCTGGACCGATTTTCCTGAAATTTGCACATCGTCTTTCTGTATGTGTGAAGGGAATTAAAGGCTACCTTTCATTAAAAAATTTGAAGTGAGCGAAATGCCACGCCAACCTTAAAAGTTTAGCTCCTTCCATGTAATGGACATGTTAAACTCTAAATGAAATAAAAATCGTTGAGGCAAAAAGTGGCAGCTAATTTTTTAAACATTAGAAAGCTACATCTATATAGATGACGACAACATAAAAACTAAAACTCTGTTTAATTACCATTTGAAATTCTAATAGAATTTGGACATTGAACAAAAATTTCACATTTAAAACACACATATACATAATTGAATTTTTTTTTTTCTAAACAAAACATATTTTCTGAAAAATTTAAACAGTAATTTTTACTCTAACCTTTCTTATATTAATTACATCAACAAATTTTTTTTAATAATTTTTATTATTTTTTGACGACAATTTTACTTGCACTGTTAAATGTCACTTGAGATATTAATTTTTTAACAAAGATGCAATTACTTGTTTTTGAAGCAATGTATCAATGCTAGTGTAGGTATTTAAAGAAGAAAAAAATATGCCGTTATGTACTATAGGCACTTGTCAACATATTACCATACAAAAAATTTGCTTTTGAAACATTTAAAAAAATGACTTTTTTCCGGCTAGATTGAGCATTTGGACCAGCATTTGGATTTTAAGTTTTTTCTTCTTCCCAGTGCCTGAGAACTAGTTGCCGATCCTTGTCACTAAAAAGATGACCACGACTCCTCCAAAAGAGTTTTTAATAAATTTTAATGTGAAAATTATTCGTAATTAGTATGATTTTAATGAAAATCAACTTTTTCTACAAAAAATTTTAGTTTTCCCACCTAAAAAAAACACACCTATTTCTTGTCCAAGCCTGAAAGAAATTTTAATAAAAAAAAAAATAACAAGCTATATTCAGCTGTGCCGAATCGTATATACCTTTCACCAAATTATACTTTAAAATAAAAATTTTAAATATTTTTATGTAAACAAAATTAAAAAGTTTTTCTTCAAAATTTAAAAAAAAAAATATATATTTTTTTTTCGAAACTGTTTTTATAATTTTTTTCCAAATTTTTTTTTCCAATTTTTTTTTAATTTTTAAAATTTTTTTAATTTATTTGTGAAAATAAAAATTTATAACAAAAAAAAATTTTTATGTAAAAAAAATATTCGCTTTAAAAAATATTTTTCCAGATTTTGACAAAATTAAAAAGGTTTTTTTTTCAAAATTTAAAAAAAAATATTTTTTTTGAAATTGTTTTATAAATTTTTTTCCAATTTTTTTTAAATTTTTAAAATTTTTTTTAATTTATTTGTGAAAATAAAAATTTATAGCAAAAAAAAATTTTTTTGTAAAAAAATATTCGCGTTAAAAAATATTTTTCCCGATTTTGACCCATTGAAGGTCCAAATTACTATAACCTTATATACAACGTTGCAATGGACTTTGAAACATCTGTTATTAGATATCCAGATATAGATCAAAAATATGCCATAAATCGAGATTGTCCCGGTTTTTCCTTATATCTCAGCCATTTGTGGGCCGATTTTCTCGATTTTAAATACCGACTGAGCCGGAAAAATTCCCGATACATATATTGATGTATCAATTATGTTTGTAAGTTATTTGGGGGCTACGGAAAGTTGATTTCAACATACAGACGGACATGGCTATATAGACTTCGCTATCTATAACGATTCAGAATATATATAGTTTGTGGGGTCACAAATGAAAAATGTAGAAATTCCAAACGGAATGACAAACTTATATATACCCTTGCCACTCATGGTGAAGGTTATAAAAGTTTAAAGGATAGATTTCCGCTAGTGGAAATCCTTGACATTCATTTTAGATAAGTTTTCCTGATTGTAGAAGGTAGAATCACTAGTGAGAGTTTTAAATATTTAGCCCTATAACGTCAATCTTTTTTTTTGATTTTTTCATATTTTTTTCATATTTTCTTTTGTTTGACGTTACAAGAATTGTATAATTGAGAATATCTAATGAGTGTAACTTATATTGTTGTGTCATGGATGGGGGGTATAAAAATACAATATTATAATATTTGGGTAAAATCAAAACCCTTTTTAAGAAACATCAAAGCACAACATTCTAAAATTAGTGACATATTACCTGAAATTAACGTCTGAATTGTTGTCCCCGAAACCACTTCTGCTTTTGTCACATGCGAATGCCTTGGTTTTATGCAATTGTCTTGAATACGAAAAATTGCCCAAAATCATACTTAGCCTATTCTTTTTTTATGATGTTTCATTCAATGAACACAAAAAATATATATTTACTTTTTGGAAACTTGTATTATTAATAATATTTTAATCACAAAATTTTGTTTGGTCTAATTTTAATTTATATATATATATTAATTTTCGTTACAGTGTAATCCAACCCCTACTCAGCGTGGCAAAGGACATCATCTACACACACCTACAAAAGCTAATAAATCCTGCCAATCGTCATATAGTTTTGTGGCTTGTTTTCATAAAGTTTTATATACACATATACAACATACATATATAGCATAAATATATAACAAATATGTGTGTATTTGTGTATATAAGAGCTTCACTTATTGGCCTGACCAACCAATAAGAGAAGAGGAAAATACAAGCTCAAACCACCACCGGAAATGCAATGCACTAAATAAACTCACACACATACATACAGAATAACATCAGCACATGTATACCTAGCCGAAGTCGTTTACTTATGAAGTATGAAAGAGAGAGAGAGAAATAGCAAATGGAATGAACATGAGTAGAAGGGACAACAAGTCAAGACGGAAGAAAGTTTGTTTATTTTAAAACTACATGGAAAAGTAAACAAATAATACTCATACGCCTTCGTAAACGGCAGCAAAAGGAAAGCGAGTTTTCTACTGCAATGTGTTTCTCAAGCAAAAAAAGCAGTTTTTTCATTGGTCTGAAGTACTACAAAGGATTTTTTGTGTATAGCTCTACCAATGATATTTAAGTTATGTGGAAATAAATCCTTAACTACTTGAGACCAAAAACAAACAATTTTATGCTTTTAGATGATGCCAACAAAATACATACACCAAATGTATTTAAAATTTGGCAAGATTTTTGTTAACTTTTGTGAAAATAATACTTAAAATATTCAAAAGCAAAACAAGGATTATTTTTTTGTAATAATCACAAAGCAATCCAGCATTATTTATATTATGATAATACACAATTAACTAAATTTTGTTTAAAGCCATTTTACATAAATTAATACACAATTAAAAATAAAAAATACAAAATGTAAATATATACATAAAATTTATAAAATAATCTTAAATTCTTTATAATTTCTTATTTAGCATAAAATTTAGATTTATTTTTTAATGTAGTTTTTAATTCCTTTTAATCCAAATCTAAATACAATTGCAGTTCTAGTAGCCTTAATGTTGTTTAACAGCCAACATCTTTTTTAAACAACATTATTGATGAAACCTAAAGAAAAGGAAAATTTACACTTTAACATCTTGTTGTATTTTTCCCCTTTTTCTAATGAAATTATTATAAAACATTTTATTATTAGAAATTTATAATTAAAGTAAAAAAAAAAAAAAAAATATTCATTGCATCTTATTATAAAAATTATCTTTAAATAAAATAAATAAACTTATTAAATATAATAATAATTCTTATAAGAATCAACACACAAAAATATCTTATAAAAATGTATAAGAAAAGAAAAAAATTTAAATAAAAATTAAAAAAACTGTTTAGCTCACTGCGGAACCAAACAAAAAAGTATTTTATTTTTAATGATATTGAGAAAAATTCCTGAGAGTCTTAATTAGATTTTCAAAATAAAATTTAATTTTATCATTTAACCTTTTTGTCAATGAATAATGATTCACAGGCTTAATTCCTTTATACTTTAAATTAGAGTTTCCAATTCGGTTTTAACCGAAACCGAAACCGCGGTTTTTCAAGGCCTAAAACCGAAACCGACAAATATTCTTCGGTTTTCACTTTTAATCTATTTTCACTTGAAAAATTCAAAATTTAGAAATGAGAAACAAACTTTTTCATCCAATTATTCATCCAATATCTCTTAACACAGATCGGTATAAATATCTTAAGATTTGTTTAAATTTTTTAAATTGTATTACAATAATTGCTTCAGATGATGTAGCAGGCTACCTTTCGCAAGCTAAATAATGCAAAATTTTTGTAACAAAGTCTTAATTATTTTCAAATATCCGATAAAAGTATGGAGTACTAGCAGACCGGTGCGCTTTGCCACCTCAATTGGAATAAAGAGATAGTACTATTAAGTAGAGTTTCCAATTCGGTTTTAACCGAAACCGAAACCGAAACCGCGGTTTTTCAAGGCCTAAAACCGAAACCGAAACCGACAATTATTCTTCGGTTTTCACTTTTAATCTATTTTCACTTGAAAAATTCAAAATTTAGAAATGAGAAACAAACTTTTTCATCCAATATCTCTTAACACAGATCGGTATAAATATCTTAAGATTTGTTTAAATTTTTTAAATTGTATTACAATAATTGCTTCAGATGCAAAATTTTTGTAACAAAGTCTTAATTATTTTCAAATATCCGATAAAAGTATGGAGTACTAGCTGACCGATGCGCTTTGCCACCTCAATTGGAATAAAGAGATAGTACTATTAAGTCTCCCTTTGTAAATTAATACTAATTCATGAAAACATGTTTCTAGTTTCAAGTTTATTGATTAATTGTAATGTGGATTGTAGCTCATTCTAGACGTATTATTAGAATAAAAACAATACCATAAAGACCCACATTTTGTATTCCTACTCAGCATCATGAATATTTAATTTCATATTTCTGTGTCCATTATTATAGAAAATACAAAAGAAAGGTAAGGCTATAATCACCTTTCGTGAATTCTAACTCATTCAGAATCATTTGTGCCTAATTTTAAGGTTTATTATTATAAAATATTCAAAAAGTACCTTTACAATAAAGAATTACTAACATTAATTATCCGTTTTGAATTCGCGATTCTAGGTCCATCGTTATAAAATATTCAAAAAGTACTTTTAGTTCGAAAAAGTACCTGCAATTTAATATCTTGCTTATAGCTTCATTATAATAGAAATTTCAATGATAGTTTCTGTTACCTCTATATCATTAAGCCCTCTATCCTTGATTCTTTCTTTACTCAGAAGCATATCAGCCAACTATTATGCATATACAATAAGTAAAATAATTTATTATAATAAAAAGTACCATTAGAAGAAAAAGTAAACATTTTCCACACTTAAACTACTGTCAAGTTTTAAAATTTCAAAGTGATTTCCTGATTCTAAGTTCAATATTACAGAAAATTAATTTTGAAGAACGAAAAGCATATTAGCCAACTTTAACTAATTAAATATATTAAAAAGGTACCATTAAAAAGTACCAATTTTCCTTTATTCTCGGAAACACTCGTCAAATTTGAACTTTAAATTTGTTTAGCGGTTCCTATATTATCAACTGATTTAATAGTTAATAAATTATCACAAAATCGAACCGAAACCGATCGGTTTTCAATTTTTTAAAACCGAAACCGCGGTTTTGAACTTCTTCGGTTTTTTGGAAACTCTACTTCAAATGTATTGAATTCATGCCTTTGAGAATTCATTCTTTATAGAATTAATTTCTTACTGAACCATTAAAGTTTTCTTTAATTTAAATCCATTACAAAATGGCTTAATAAAATTTATTGAATGATTAAATTTGTATTCAATTCAAATCTATTACAAAAAGGTTTCACGAGATTTAATTTTATAATTTTTAATTTTTGGATTAGATTTGAATTAACAAAAATTGAATCGTTCAAAACATTGGGTAGAACTAGAGGCTCAACTGAGAGTAAAAACAATTACTCACCAAATTTAATTTATTTTCATTAAATTCTACTAAAAAACATAAAATAATTCATTTTTAGGCATAAAGCTAATTTACATAAGTTTACATACGGGATAAAAAAAAACTACAAAAAAAATAAATTAATATTTTGTGTGGCCTCCTTTGGCATGGACAAAGCCAATTTTTTTGTTATTTCTGGAGTAATTTTGCTCCATTCTTCCATCAACGCTTCTTTGAGTTCTGGAACTGAAGTTACTTGTCGATTTTTTAGACCTCGTTTTAAAATATCCCATTAATGTGCGGGGGATGTTCCAATTTGTTTTTAACGTTATATAGAAGCTTAACTAACATTGGGAAGGTAGCTATCCTTTAAAATATCGATATACATGGCCTTATTCATAGTAACATCGATGAACCTGAGCTTACCGACACCATTTGCCGCCATACATCCCCAGGCCATGACTGACCCGCCTCCATGTTTTACGGTGCAATTAACATTTTGTGGTAATAACTCTGCATTAGGCTTTCGCCAAACTTTTGTTCGTCCATCACCTCCAAAAACCATAAATTTACATTTATCTGTGAATATTACCCTCTTCCAAAATGTAGTGTCATTTACGTACTTTTGGGCATATTCTAAGCGCATCTGGATATTCACAGATCTAAGTAATGGTTTTTTTCTGGCAACTCTGCTATTGTACCCATTTCTCTTGATACATCGGCGAACAGTCTGGTCAGAAACGGTAATTTCTAGATTTGTTCTCATTTTCCGGTTTAGTTTGACGGCACTTAGCTTAGGATTTTCTTGAATGGAACGTATAATAAACCGTTCTTCTGATCGTTTGTCGAGAATGCGGGGAAGCTCACTACGAGCTTTGCTTTCATAATTTCCATTTTCTTTTAAATTTTTTTTATTATTGTTTGGACTGTGGTTTTACTTAGATTTAATAAAATTCAAATTTCATTAAAAGATTTGCCATCATTTCTCAACTTAATGACGGTTTTTCGAATTGGCTCAGAAATTTCTTTACCTTTGCCCATTTTCTGCCACTAAAAATACTTTTTGATTTTATTTTGCCAGGTGATCACTTTTAGTGAAAGTAAACTTTCTACCACTGATTTTACACAAAGCATCATACAAATTATAGCGGAAATTTTAACGGTACGACATTTTTTGCAGAGTACGTAAACTTATGTAACATTAAAAGGATATCAATTACTCGTGTTTTATTGTTATTTATTTAAAATACCAACAAAATATTATAAAATATGATGGAAATATATTTTTTAAGTGCATTAAACAAAAATGTAGTTACAACTCTTAATAAAATTATATATTTTCCAAAAAAATAGAAAAATTTAAAAGGTATGTAAACTTTTGTAAGACTGTGTATATTGTCCTTGCAAGACTTAGGTTTGTTGTCTCTCAATAACGCTTCTATGTATATTTTACTGTATGGTTCAAAGGTTGAATGAATTTGTTTATGAATTAATTCAACAATTAATGAAGCCAACAAATTAATTTCTAAGATTTTAGTGAATTAAGCTTAAATTGAACTAGCTGAACCCGGTCCGCGTTGCTGGCCCTTAGAAAACAACGGTTTTATATTGCATCTCGATCTCGAGTATATTAAACAGTGTCGGACAAAGTCGGTGATCCAACCTTCAATTTTAATACATATGGTGGCAGTCCTGAATTCAAAAATTCAGTAGGATAATCGACGGCTTGTTCTTCGTTCATTACTGTGTTAATCGATTTGCATTTTATTGTTTCGCCAGGAAGTTTCAATTGTATTTGTTTATTGAGCTTGTTAACATCATAATTTGTTGGTGCCAAAATTGCATGTTCCCACAGCCAATCCGAATTTTTGTAGTTGGTTGTAAGACTTGGGAATACCTTGTCAACAACGAAATCTCATTTGTGGCGAGATCAATTGTAATTTTTTCATTTCTGATGTCCAACAATTGTTTTGAGAATCTTTCGGCAGAAGGGTATTGTAGCAAATGCACACGCATGTTCGTTGATAGCGTTCGGCTTCTGTAGCTTCATTTCCAGTGAAATAAATTTGAAGGAACTTCGCATCATCATTGGGAAGCGGGAGCAATGATCCAATTCTGTGGTACATTTGGCCTTGAACTTTAAAGGTGGCCATGAAGCCGACGTCATTTGAAATCATAAATTGCACTTTTGGATATTTTGAAGGAAGTGCTTGGAAATAGGATTGGCGCTGGAAATGTAACTTAGAAGCAGCTTAGGCGGCAGAATAACTTTAGCGTTCGACCAGCACATTCCCGGGGATAACTTAGGGAACCTCAAAACGCGGCAATGTAAGCAATGTTTGTCCATTGCGGCAATCTGTACGTCCTTGTGATTCCTGTAGTCATCATACTTATTGTAATAAAATGCCGAGAACTTTAAATCGATTCGGTTCAGCCGTTTTTGAGTTCATTCGGAACATACATACATACCCACATACATACAAACATCCATTTTTATATATATAGATAGATAGATAAAATCATCCAAAGATTATTTTTATTTAAATATGGCAGATTGTAAATGAAAAATATTTGGTTTAGTGTAAGAAATTAAAAAAAAACTTAACGCCTCTAACGATTCGCTAATTTTCGCATATTTCTACATGTACCTCAAAATGACTTCCGTTTTATGTCACGTACGATATGCCTTTATTTCGATCTATATTTTGGACAACAATGTTACGAAATAACTTATTATTTTTTTAAAATATAGTAGACTCTTTATGGGACATAAAGACTAAAGTATTTTTCAGATTCTCTTATTTTTGCTAAATCTATTCCACTCTATAGGCGTCCAAATGTCACGTACGATGATATGGAATAGCCCATATTTTGAATTTCTAATGGAAAGATAGCGAAATGTTATATATTTTTGGGCCAATTTTAATGAAACTAAAGAAAAAAATAATATAAAGTCTAGTATTTCAAATAACTGCACAAAAATTAACCCTTAACAGCACTTGGTGTTAAATTTCCCCAAACTTCTTAAACCATAAAAAAACTAGTCAATTTCAATAGTGCTGATTAAAATTTGATTTTTAAAGGAAGTAAACTTTAAAACATTGTATTGTGTATTAAAAAATAATTAGAAAGTTAACAAATTTTGAAAATTTTTCACAATTTAGACCACAAATTTTTTAAACGGCAAAATATTGTTTTATACCTGATTTTTGCCTTAATAACTCAATTTTTTATTGTGGATTTTTTAAGAATAAAATTGATTTTAACCCTTTAGTCTACTTTTGATTTATTAAATTTAAAAAAAACAACTTAAATGATTCAGTTTATTTAGTTATTTAGTATTTTCACTAAACTATTTCCAAAAATTGGACTTCAACAGAAATCTTTAAAGTTCAAATAGCATTTAAGACAAATTTATAGGATTATTATTAATTAAAATTCTAAATGAAAATTATTTCATTTTCAAAATTAGTTTAAAATTTCAAAAAAAAGCTATAACCAAGTATAAAAAAATCAGAACCCTTTATGTTAATTATACTACATTCAGTAATTAGAAAAACAATTTTTTTATTTAAGCATTTTAATGTAACAAAAAATCATTTATATTACAAAAAAAAAAACACTAAACGGCAACACTGTAGGCATACTGTTCAGTGAATGCCAATCTTATTGTGAATGATTGAAAATAATTTACAGCTGTTGGTAAAACAACAATTGTTTACATTTGCTCAAACAACAAACAGTTGAACAAAACATTTTATTTCACGAATCTCTGTTTAAAATCGGAAAAAAATAATTTGTATAACTCCTTAATAATGTCTTCGCATTTTAATATGCGTATTGAACACAAAAAGAAACCGCTACCCATTAACTTGGCACGCAAGGCCAAGAGGGAACGGCGTATTCGAAATGGTGGCGTTGGTAGAAATCGCAAAAAGAATAAAATGAAACGTTTGCGCAGAGGAAGGAAACAGGATTTCGAATTTAAAGAGATAGAGACTTTAGCTAATGCTACGGAAGCTCATTTAAAGGATATACTTGAGAATGATGAGCAATTGTCTGATATACCGTTTGATGTTACCCCGGAGGAACTACAAGGGGAGGTAAACAGTTTTTATAATTTTAAAAATTCCACCAAAAATTCCATAGCAATGTTTTCTAAATAAAATAATGAAAGAAATCTTTAAGAACTAAAACCGGACCATGATATAAAATCATGGAAAATAAAATTAATTAAAATTATGTTCAAAACCCCCCAAATGTCTGTCAGAAATAAAGCCAAAAAATATAAAAGATGCAAACATAAAATAATTAGAAAACCTCAGTAAAAGGTTTTTTTAACTAATGGCTCAATTAATATAGATATGTACATTAGGGATATAACTATTGACAATTTTTGCGAATATGCAAATTGGCATAGCATAGTCGAAAAGAGCATTAAAAAATATGAAAAATCACGGTATTATTTTTTCGCGGTTGTTAAAAAAGTTCACGCACCAAACGCAATAAAGTTTTTCATTAAATATTTTCAATAATTTTGAAATACAATATATTTTATTTTCATAATAACTGCGGACATACTTCAAAAGATAATTTTTAAATACGGGAAGTATCCCTCACACTTGCAAAAAAAATATGAAATTATGAATATAATTTTTCAGAGAAAAAAAAAAATTGGTTTATTTTAGAAATTGGTGTTGGTGCGTGATGTTTTTGAGTCCAAATGATCTAAAAAAATGATTTTCATTACTTATACAACATTGGCCATCACGTGGTGGTATGCCAAAAATTTCGCCAAAATTAGTTATATCCCTAATGTACATACAGTGGTTGACAATACAATGGAAACATTTCCAAATATTTAACTAATATGCCAAAACATTCTATTGAAATTTGTATTTTTTGTATTTAATATTTACTACATATCGCTCATTTGCTGCAACAACGTCATAACTTAAAATCCGTGTTTTCTGAACTGAGTAATACAAAATATGCGCCGTTCTTTAGTCTTTCATATAGTTCAATCAGTTTTCAAAAAAGTCAATTATTTTTGGCGTGAGAGTGTTTTTTTGTTGTAAACATCAAAATTCATGTTTTCTCGTATATTTGACAAGAAAAAATGTGGGTTAAATACCGATTAAATGGATATTAACATCTACTATTTAAATCAGGTTTTATTTCTGAAATCTCACGATTTGTTGAAAATTTATTTAAGAAATAGTACATTTATTTATTTATTTAAGAAATAACACATTCAAAGCATTTTTCTCGAAACGACTTTTTTGAATTATGACGTTGTTGCAGCAAATGAGCGATGTAATAACAACAAGAAATTAGAACATGATTAATTAAATATTATGGTACAAAATAGTGGAAACCACAGAAGCCTTAAAGTCGATTTAAAATCCAAAAAGTCGACAATTGTTTTAAATTTTATACCATTATTTTAAAATAATTATTTTTTCGAAGTATTATGTACTTTTTGTTTATTTTTATATTTGTTAAATGTTATTTACAAAAAACAAAAGTACGGAAAAAACAAAAGTTCTATTAAAATTTGTTTTGTATTTTTCAAAAATTGTCTGGTCCTTTCAATTTCAACGCATCTGATAATGCTTCCTAAGTGATAACCTCACAAAAAAATCAAAAATTATATATCTTGAGTTATATTGATATATTTCCCACTCCCATCCCACTAAGCGACCAAAAAGCTCTTAAAGGAATCCAAGTTTTCTTTTGAGCAAAAAAAAAAAGTAAAAAAAGGTCCATTAAAGGAAAAGACCATTTTGAAAAATAAAGTCAGCAAAGTATTTGATTTTGCAAAAAAAAAAACCAAAAGTTTTATGTTTTGAGTTACAAAACATTTATTTTGATAGATATCCAACTCGCATCCCACTAAGCATCCCTTTTTTATTTTTTTTTTTATCAAAAGAAAGCTTAGGTCTTTTTCTTTAAGAGCTTTTTGGTGTCTGAGTGGGATATATATCAAAATAAATGTTTTAACACAAAAATTGTATGCCTTCAATTACAAATAAATAAAATAAAATATAAGCTCTTAAAGGAATAGACCTAAGATTTCTTTTGAAAAATTGTATGACTTGGGTTACAAAATATTTATTTTGATAGATATCCCAATCGCATCCCACTAAGCGACCAAAACCCTTTTAAAGGAATGGACCAAATTTAAAAAAGGGCCCATTTTGAAAAAAAAGTCAACAAAGTTTTTGATTTTGTTTTGAGTTACAAAACAATTATTTTGATAGATAACCAACTCGCATCCCACTAAGCGGCCAAATAGGTCTTCAAGGAAAATATCTAAGCTTTCTTTTGAGAAAAAAATACCCATTTTGAAAAAAGTAAAAAAATTTGATTTTGGAAAAAAATTTAATTTTTTTTTTTTTTTGATAGATTGAAGAAATAGCTATCTTAACTATTTGGGACAAATTTTGCTAAGAACAATAGGTAATAAGTTATATGGATGAGAAAAAACACCATATTTGAAAACCGAATTGTTTTGTTTTATGTCTATTTTATCTGTCAATTGAATTATTTGTGTTTAATTATAAAATTATGACTCTTACCCGAAGTCTGGTTATGTGTTAACTATTAGTTATACTGACAGTTTTCATACAAAAAATATTTTTAATTGTTGATTATAATACTTAAGATTCCAAAGCATTTTTAAATTCTTATAAGGTTTTAAGTAAATTTTTAAGGCATTTGACTAAAATATATTATAAATATATTAGCGGTATTCACAATGTATAGTACTTGGCCTGGTAATGTTGTAAAAGAGCACAATATCAAAAAACTAAAAACAAAATACATTAGAAATTGACATGTTTGTCAATAAATAGCTTTTCTGCTTTTTTACTAGGCCAAGTACTGTACATTGTGAATACCGCTATTGATTGGAAAATCATTACAACTCTGTTGTAGATACTTTACTAGTAACAAGGTTTTTGTTTTTAAGTTTTATAAAGTTCTGATATTGGTGTGTTAATCCAAACTCGATAGGAAGATTAAAGTCAAATCAACTTGAAATAAAAAATATATTTTTTAAAGTACAAGCGGAATGATGAACTTATCGCCATGGTGAAGATTATAAAAAAAATAGTACATAATTGATTTCATGAATCCATTAAAATATTATAAATGGCATTATGTTTCAACTGGGAATTTCTGAATAGCCAATTAAATATTCGCAGATAAAACTAAAAAATATATGTGGACTGATTATAAAATTGTAGCATATTTTTAAAAAGACATTTAACAATAACAAATCTCAACAACGCATAAAGCGTACAATAGAGGTTGCTTTGAAAATTTTCCATTTTTTAAAAAAAGTTTCTATTTGCGTCATTAACATTATTTATTTTCAAAGTAACAATTTTAACAAATATTCTTTTACGAATACAAATCAATTACACTTTTTCTTTCAACAAGCCTCTCTTTACATATTAAAGAGAAAATATTAAACAACTATATTAAAAACTCGAGTATCGAGTAAAAAAAAATCTTATTAATCACTTTACAAATAAATACATATGTACATTTATTCTTTATAGCTGGCTTTAGCTCAAGGTGGTGGCACCACTATCTATATAGAACGTGATGGCCTCTCAACATTAACCGTGGTGGTGAGTAGTTTATTATAATAAATGAATAAATTCTAATGTTTATTTAATGTTTGTTTTTCTGAATACATATAAATATTTAATAGACTTTTGATTGATTACTTATTTC
Organism: Calliphora vomitoria; assembly: GCA_942486065.2. Taxonomy (NCBI): domain Eukaryota; kingdom Metazoa; phylum Arthropoda; class Insecta; order Diptera; family Calliphoridae; genus Calliphora; species Calliphora vomitoria. The sequence goes on from OW818030.2 coordinate 131,164,235, forward strand.
ATTTTAAATATCTAATGTACTTTGAAATCTGTTGTTGTTATAAAACTTTAAAGCTCAATACAAAAAGCAAAAATTTAGTTAAATAGTGATGAGTAAACAATTAGTTTGGTGTGGGCAAATATTAAGTTTTATTTTAAGTAAACAACAAATCGAATGTCAGTTCAGCTGTCAAGTTCAATATTGTAATTAATAGCAGAACCTTGCAATTATAATAAAAACAACTAAAAAATCTAGATTTTCTTTACAAAAGAAAATATATATTGTATATTCTAAAAACTTCAAGTATTTAGATGTTTAAATTAATACTAAAACCTTGATATAATAAGTTAAACAAATTAGTTTAAAAAAAAAAAAAAAAAACAAACAGAAAAATCTTTCTTTTCTTTAGAAAAATATTCTAAAAACTTGTTGTTATTAAACTGATTTTCTATTCCATCTCTGTGTTTCTACATCTTGAGAGTTTCTTTTCACCGTTATTGATTTGTGACGTTTAACTGACAAAAGCAATTTGTGGACATTTGTTAAATTTATTATTTATTTGTGTATTATAGAAATATTTGCAAATTGTTTAAGAAAACATTAAAAATATTCTTAAACTATGTCAGTGGGTTAATAATTAATTCATTTAACTAATAAACACTAACTAATATGATCATTTACTTAATAAAAAGAAAAAAATCTTAAAGAAAATAAAAGTTTGCCACTATTTTTTTAATAAAATCTAATATTAAATTTAATTATGTACATGATTATATTTATGCTGGTACCCAAATAGTTCTATTTTTTGTATTGTTTTCTCGTTTTCAAATAATTCTATTTAGTTTTTTTGTTGTTTCAACAATGTCAGTGTTTTTTTAATTGTTATTTAATCTCTTAGTAGAGGCCCAGTATTTTTGAAATTTAATACATATTCTTAGTATTAAGTAGCCAAGCTGTATTGTGTGCTTGGAATTAAAGATTTAAATACACATTATAAAGTATATTTAAGTGACGTCTAGACTTTCAGGTCTAAATTTATACTTTTATCAGCAAAAAAAATAAAGAAAAAAAATATTTTAATGCGATAATAAAAATCAGATGATTAAAAAGGAAAAAACAATAGTTCAAGCCCGCTTTTATTCTTTGTTTTAGAAATTAACTACAGTTAAGACTGGGGTAATTAAATATTTATTTGATAGAAGAATCAAATTATAGGTATTATAACAAATAATTTCAAAATATTTAAATCTATCCTGCATAGAAATCAGTTATTATTTTGGTTTGAACCTAGACATTTTTGCAAACTAATTAAAAATCTTCCTACAATAACCGGTTCTACTCTCCGGAATAACCCGATTTCGTTCGGTCAAGGGCTGTCAAATCAGCAACCACTGCTGCTACAAGACCTACAAAAAGAGTCCTTGTTTTTACATAGTTTTCTAACATATTATTTTTGTTTTGGCCTTCTTTAACGCCGAAAATTAAAAGTTTAAAAGTTTCCATTGTTTTGTCACATTCTATTAGCTGCACGGCATAAAAGATGGCGTATCTAACGCCGCTTTTGTTTTTAATAACTTATATATAAGTTTGATGGGTACATATCTGTCATTTATTCTCACTTAGTTATTAAACATTATAATGTAAACAACAAAGTTTTTTTTTTTTGCTTCAAAAACGTCAAATTTTGTACCAACGTCAAAGCGTCATATGCTTGAAGTTTTGCTTTACTTCTTTAATTTAAAAAAAGTGACGCTGAAGCACACCAATTGCTCACCAAAGCTTATGGTGAATGTGTTCCATCGGTTTTAATATGCGAGAGATGGTTTGTTCGGTTCAGAAGTGGTGATTTTGATCAATGAAGATTGTTGTCACACACAACCAGAGCTTGAAAAATCGTTGGGAGATACCAAAGCAGCAATTTCGAAACGTTTGCAAGCAGCAGAAGTCATCCAAAAGCAGGGAAATTAGGTACCATACGAATTGAAGACCATGAATGACGATTTTGCATGTCCGAAAATAATTTTTGCACCGAATAATTACTTGCGATAAAACATGGATCCATTAAGATAACCTGAAACGTAAGAGATCATATGTGAGCCCGGCCAACCAGCCAAATATCGATGGCGCTAAAGTATTGCTCAGTATTTGTTGGGACCAAAAGGGTCCTATTATTACATAGCAGGAGGTCTGGCCAGACCATCACAGTCTTTTGTGGGACCAAAATGGCCCTATCAATTATGAGCTGCTGAAATCTGGACATACCATCACATGGAATTTTTACCTAACACAACTTATTCGTTTAAAGCGAGCATAGGCAGATAAACACGCAAAATATGTAATATTCCATCATAACAACACTAGGACCCATGTTGTGCCGCAACCGCCTTGCTCCGTCCGTCTGCTATTTGTTTCTTTCTGGGATACGCTTCCCTTTCGAACAGAGTATCCTATATTGGCTTGATTTGTTCTTGACCTCAAAGCAGTTATTTTGACTCGGAATCCATATGTTGATAGGAAGATGGAAAAATGTGATAGCTAACAATGGCCAATACTTTGAATAAATTTATATTGTACAAATGTTTCAAAATAAAATATGATTTTTTGATAAACTTTAATGCTTAAAAATTCTGAAATTTACTAAAGAGTAGAGTTTCCAAAAAACTGAAGAATTTCAAAACCGCGGTTTCGGTTGGGTTTTGTGATAATTTATTAACTATTAAATCAGTTGATAATATAGGAACTGCTAAACAAATTTAAAGTTCAAATTTGACGAGTGTTTACTAGGATAAAGGAAAATTGGTACTTTTTCTTTTAATGGTACCTTTTTAATATATTAAATTAGTTAAAGTTGGCTAATATGCTTCTCAGTAAAGAAATAATCAAGAATATGGTGCTCATTTGTATTATGATAACAAAAATGGAGAACTAAATCAAACTAAGGAGTACTTTTTCGTTCTTCAAAATGAATTTTCTATAATATTGAACCTAGAATCAGGAAATTACTTTGAAATTTCAAACTTGACAATAATTTAAGTGTGAAACATTTTTACTTTTTCTTCTAATGGTACTTTTTATTATAATAAATTATTTTACTTATTGTAAATACATAATAGTTGGCTGATATGGTTCTGAGTAAAGAAATAATCAAGGATAGAGGGCATTATGATATTGAGGTAACAGAAACTATTATTGAAATTTCTATAATAATGAACCTATAAGCAGGATATTAAACACACATGAACCTGACTGAGTTAGAATATAAAAAAGGAAATTGCAGATACTTTTTCGAGCTAGTAGTACTTTTTGAATATTTTATAACGATGTACCTAGAAACGCGAATTCAAAAGGGATAATTAATGTTACTATTTCTTTATTGTAAAGGTACTTTTTGAATATTTTATAATAATAAACCTTAAAATTAGGCACAAATGATTCTGAATGAGTTAGAATTCACGAAAACTGATTATAGTCTTACTTTTCTTTTGTATTTTCTATAATAATGGACACAGAAATATGAAATTATATATTCATTATGCTGAGTAGAAATACAAAATGTGGTTCTTTATGGTACTGTTTTTATTCTAATAATACGTCTAGAATGATCTACAATCCATATTACAATGAATCAATAAACATTAAACTAGAGACATGTTTTCCTGAATAAGTATTAATTTACAAAGGGAGACTTAATAGTACTATATCTTTATTCCAATTGAGGTGGCGAAGCGAACCGGTCAGCTAGTACTCCATACTTTTATCGCATATTTGAAAATAACGAAGACTTTGTTACAAAAATTTGGCATTATTTAGCCTGCGAAAGGTAGCCTGCTGAAGCAATTATTGTAATACAATTTAAAAAATTTTAACAATTCTTAAGATATTTTTACCGATCTGTGTTTAGAGATATTGGATGAATAATTGGATGAAAAAGTTCTAGTGAAAATAGATTAAATGTGAAAACCGAAGAATAATTGTCGGTTTCGTTTTTAGATCTTAAAAAACCGCGGTTTTGGTTTCGGTTAAAACCGAATTGGAAACTCTACTAAAGAGTATCTCTGTAAGAATGCACTTTTTCATTTTAAAATAAAAACATGTATTTTTTGAGATAAATGATACGATTAAGTATGGAATAAAATATTCGTCATATGAAATTTTCCATGCCTTTTTGAATCTCGGATTTGAGCTCAGGAATTGTTTCTGGTTTATTTGCATAAACCCGAGATTTCACACACCTCAATGAAAAAAATCGCATGACCTTGGTGAACAGTTGACATCAGAAATTCTCGAGATAATTTGTTCTGGAAATCGCTGCTGCAATAAATCGATTGTTGCATGCGCGGTGTGACAGGTGGCGCCGTCTTGCTGAAACTACATGTCGCCCAGATCCATGCCGTCCAGTTGAGGCCATAAGAACTCCGTTATTATGTCCACAGTCACTGCAATTTCGGTCTCATCTTCAAAAGAGTAAGGCCGAATCACGCCGCCTGACAAAAATCCGCACCAGACAGTTGCTCGGTGTGGGCGCATTTTCGAAAATTTGGAATTGACTTCACTTGTCTCCATTACCGATTGAACGAATTGTCGGCGCTTTCCATGTCTGCGTAGTGCTTCGTGAACTTTAATGTTGTTGAGAACGATGCCGATTGATGTTTTCGGGCGACACTCTCGGTTACAGCAGCAATGTTTTCAAGAGACCAACCAGTATTTTTACGCATAGGATACCCAGTTTCTTAAAATTTTTTTACCACTTTTCGAATGGCTTGACATATTAGATGCACTTTCTCGACTGAAAATTCTTCAAAGTTTGCGAGCGGTCTCAGCATAACTTTCTAAATTTTTATAATAAATTTTCACGTTGTTCTTTCGTAAAGCGCTCCATTTTTATGAGTGGCAAGGGTATATGTACGTTTATCACTCCGTTTGTAATTTCTACATTTTTCATTTGCGACCCTACAATGTATATATATTCTGGATCGTTATAGATAGCAAAAACGATATAGCCATGTCCGTCTGTATGCTGAAATCAACTTGCTGTAGCACCCAAATAACTTACATACATGATTCATACATTAATATATCGGGAGTTCTTCCGGCTGTGTTGCTATTTAAAATCGGACGAAAAATGGCTGAGACATAAGGAAAAAACCGGGAAAACCTCTATTTTTGGCCTATTTTTGATCTATATCTCGATTACTAAGTCAAAATCGGGAAAAATATTTTTTAACCCGAATTTTTTTTCACAAAAAAAATATTTTTCACTAATAATTAAAAAAAAAAAAAATTTAATTAAAGAAAAATTTAAAAAAAAAAAATGGAAAAAACCAATTTCAAAAAAAAAAAAAATTGAAAAATAAATAGTTTAAAAAAATTTAAAAAATGTAAAAAAAAATATTTTTTTAAATTTTATTTTAAAGTATAATTTGGTGAAGGGTATATAAGATTGGGCAAAGGCGAATATAGCTTTCTTACTTGTTGTGAGCCACTTGTGTTAAAAACATTTAAAAAGTTCACTCTTTCTGAGACATCCTTTATATTTTACTAGAAAACTTAGTAAATTTGAATTTGTCTTAGAAATTAACATTTATATTTACTTTGTTTCAATTATATTCTCACTCATTGTATATAAATACTTATATTACATTGTATAGAGTTACTCCGGATATAACGAAAAAAAAGTTGGCCTATCTTGCTAATAAATATACATTATAGTTATGTATTTTAGTTTTACTTCTTAATTTAATTAAAAACTAATCTCAAATATGTATGTAGCACGTATTTTATCAAACTTTAGATATAACAAAAATATATGTACTAAAATATTACTTTCATATCACACCACTGTACTACATAAGAATACAAATTTAGTTTATCTCATTTCTTGCTGCTTTTAGCTCCCACAAGAAAAGCCCACAATTGCTCAGTTGAAAAGAGCCATAGAGTCGCAAGCACGTGTACAGCAGAGAAGAGAGTTCAGAGAACGTTATGAAGAGCGTTTACGACGCAGAGGTTTAATTGAGGAGCCCCAGTGCCAAACGATCGCCGAAGAGCGTAAACATAAACAAGTTAATAAATCAAAAACAACGAACCTTATGTATGGGAAGTCTCAATATGCAACCGGTGAGTTAGTTTGTTCGGCGACACACAACGGACACCAACACCGGCCAAATGTTAGTTGGCGTTTCCTATGGCGTGCTTATGTTTTATTTAATATCGATACGCAAACATTTGTTGATGATGAAAACGGTCGCATGTTATTGCAAGAATGTGGCATAGAAAATGCACAAACACTAAAGTTTTACAAACGGGACAAGTATTTCGGAAGACAACGACAGTGATTAAATGTGTTACAATATTTAAAACTAACTAACTAAAAAAATAAATAGAATAAAATTATTTTAAAGTGTTGAAACGAAAAAAATCAATGATTTTTAAAGATCCCTTGAAATCTACCAAATATAATAATCATTCCATGTGCCAATTAATTATAATTTTATTGAAAACAAAAACGAAAAAAAGAAAAGAACCTCTACAACTATTTACCAGTAAAATCAAATATAACCAGCGAGACTTAAACGATATTCCGTTCACTTTTAAACCCAGATGATATACGGATAATGACGATTTTCAATAAACTGTCATATTTACCTTCAGCAACCGCATCAACAATCAATTTCAAGTCTAGCACAGCAGCATATAACAAACTTTTAACAACTGCTTCGTTTTATACCTCCAACATCAGCCCCTCTACGTCGTGTTTGTCGTCATCAACAAGAAAAATGTTCTTCATTCGTCAATCATTGTTAATTTCTTTGGTTGCTTTATTCTTTTTGTGTGTTTTACAAATTGACCTCATTCGTGGAGCATTCGAAGATGGCAACAACAACAATGTTAAAATCACTAAACACAGTTTGGAATTAACACAAACCCTCAACATGCAGAGACAGGAGTATTTGCAAAAGCAATGCAATACTTTGGGCTACAGTATGCTGGACATCAATGATCTAACCGATGAACAAATGGATCATATGATTGTCGATCAAGAACATAAACTTTTGTATTGCTATGTGCCAAAGGTAAGTGCCAATGCCGCGATTTATGAAGTGTTAATGGGATCGTTGTATGTATGGGTACATATGTATATTGATGGTGTATGTGCGACGTCGGCCAGTGTAAAGTTTAATAATATTTTGTATAAATTAAATAAAAGCAAAAGTTTATTGAACTCTTTCTATATTCGAACGATTTGTCTTTCTTTATTTCATTTTGACTGTTCGTTTCACTTTTATTTTTAGTTAAATTCTAGTTTAAACTTATTTGTTTAAAATTTTTTGCTTGTCGTTAGTTTTTTTTTACCTATTAAATTACAAAATATATTTTTATTTAAAAATGAAATCTTGTGGTCAGTTTAGATGTTGTTATTGTATGTATATATATTTTGTTAGTCTTGGGTATCAAATTTTTTAAAATATTTATGACACATGTTGTTGTTTTGCGGTATTGCGAAAACAAATTTCTTGAATTAAACATTAAAAACTCGTTGTGCCAAATTTAAACAAAACAAACGAGTTTTTTTATATAATTTTCCATAGATCATTGCAAAATTTGCCTCAAGCATAAACAATGTGTTTTAAAAAACTAAATATTTATGTTTTAAAAGGTTTTAATAAAACATTTTAATTATCATACCACATTTAGAAATAAATTAGCAGCATTTGTTTATATTGGAGAAATGGCAAATTTATTTAAAAAAAAAAAAAAAACTGTTAAAATAATGAGATGTGTATTATTTTTAGGAATCTAAAATATTTATAAAAATAAAATTCGATTAAACATTGTTCACAGAAATTTTATTTTTTTTAATATTAAAAAAATTATTTCAAACATTTCTTAGTAGTGGAAAAATGTATCACTAAATTTAATTTGGTTCAGTGTACCCACCATCAAAAAAGATAAGATATTGATTATGTCATTCCATTGCATATCGAAATATTGGTTGTAGAACCAAAAAGTATATACATCCTGGGTCCTATGTGCGTCCGCCCGTCCGTCTGTCTGTTGAAAACACGCTACAAATACTCTCTGTTGATAAGGTTTATTTAGTATTGCAAATGGGTACTCTGAAATTATACTGTAAAGTAATGCGATAATCGGGTAACATTTGTCCCTAGGTCCCCCTCAGAAAATGACTTGAACTCATAATTGTATTATAATAATTTATATCCTGATGAAATTGGACATAAGCTAGTTTTATATAAACCTAAATCTTTCTTACAACTTTGGTGAGGACTGGAAAGTTTATCCAACAATTAGAGGGAACTTATATTCAAGAAAGAATGATTGAAAATGCCTCAAAAAATTTCCAAATGTTCAGCAATAGTGGCGGCAACCACTTAACTTATATTGTCTTCTAAAAGTAATTTTTGAAAAATTTTACAAAATTATGAAAAATTTATAAAAAAAACTAGCGGACCTGGCGAACTTCGCCTCGCCCCATTTTTAGCCTTCAGGCAAACTTTAGAGTAAAACTCAATTTTCCCACTTTTCCGGAGGGATTTTCCAAAATTTTCTTCCGTTAAAACCTTCTCCACGAAAATACGAACTGACAAAAAATTTTACAGAAATCGGGCCAGTCGTTCTCATTTTATGAATTACTATACAATTTTTACACCATTTTTATATATAGATACTAGCTTAACCGGCAAACGTTGTCCTGCCATACAAATTATTCTAGTGAATATTTTGGTTCAAATAAAGAGAAATACAAACAACATTTTTTGGCGAAAAATATTTAAAAAAATGGGTGGATAGAGACATCCTAGTGGTATGAAATGTACTTTACGACCTATTCTCGTATCTACCAAAAATATATAAAAAAATTCATAAAAAATGGTAAATATGATGTATTGATATTTGGATATTGCTCATACAAAATACTAAACTCTCGGCTAAAAAATGGGTGGGTGAGGGTCGGTAGATGAAAATTTGGGATTATAGGTAATTTTGAATGCCAAATAAAAAAAATGCGAATAAAAAGTTTTTGGCAAAAAAATTGTAAATACAAATTATGCATAGGGACACCCTCATGACCTAGCGGTATGAAATATACTCAACGACCTATTCTCATAGCTCCCAAATATACATAGAACATTTCATAAAAATCGGTTTAGTCGTTTCGGAGGAGTTCAAACACAAACATTGTGACACGAGATTTTTATATATTAGATTCAGAATACGGCACGTAGCGCCATCCTGTTGAAACCACTTGTCGTTGAAGTCCATATCATCTTATTCAGGCCAAAAGAAGTTGGTAATAATGGACCTATAACGCTACAGGTCATTCTGAAAGAAATATGGACCCATGACGCTGCCAGCCAAAAAGCCACACCAAATTGTGCCTTTTTTGGTATGCATTGGACGCTCTAGGATCTCATGTAGATTGGTATAGTGGCAAATTCGACAATTTTATTTCCAGAAAGGGGCCTGACCATTAAGGAAATGGTCGGTTAAACCAGCCCTAAGGTTACGTTGTTCTAATATTTGTCTTTATTTGCTGTTACAAAAGTCATGAAGTTAGTTGGGAAGGGGTGTGTAATTCCACTCGGAGACCATAAAGACCATTGTGATTCCATTCAAGAGTCAAATCTAGATAAAAAAGTATGTCATGCCTAAATAAGGAGACATAAAGAAAATAGAGAGGATGAAACGTAGTATTTTAGAGATAACAAAAGGAGAAACAAAAAAGAAAAATCTAAACCTGCATAAATAGGGTGAATGTGGTTACAGATTTGAATTCACCATAGAATCATATATATAAATAGGCCACATAGGTTTTTTTGTCGTACACTTTTAAGTTATTGTTCATCAATATTGATGAAACATATATGGTTTAAAAGATTATTTTCTCTAGATATGCACAATTCCATAAAAGTGGTAGAATTTTAGCCACCAGTTTCCTAGTATATTTTAAATATCCAATATATTCTTGTGATAAAACCTAGTATGTTACTCAATTTACAACGAGCAACACTCTCAAGTTCATTTAGAAATCTAGTACTTAGCCATTTCAATTTAAAACTGCATTCTGGGGAAGTTGCACATAATGTGCTCTACTTTACATCCCCACACACTCTACAAAATTACTGTGTGCTATTATTCCATTTACTTATAAGGACTCCAATTAAAGAGTGACCGGTTATCACTCCTTCCAGAATTCTGAGACTACGCCAATCCAAACCAATGAGTGTTTTGGTTGCCTTTGCATCTAGTTTTGGCCAAAAGAATTTGGATACTTGACAATTCATCCTACTATTCCAGGATTGGTTGATGGATTAACGGAATCTTTCAAAGATTAGCCTGTACTAGTGTCAAATGGGAGATCCTACTCCCCGGTCCCTAATACAATGGTCCAGATCTGAGCCATGTCTGGCCAGTACAGTTATTTCCCTGTATCTTACAGTGCCCTGGTACCCAACACAATCACAATCCAAAACCTTAATCTAGTACAGCTCACTTTAACGTTCCTTTTGTAGTGAACTAATAACACTGTGCTCGAATTTGACTCTTCTTTTTCTGTCAAGCGGTGCACCCGGCAGGTTAACCTAATTGGAGTACGCTGAATCTAGTGGTGCTAACCGTTTTAGCTCTTGTTTTCGAGATATACCGTTAGTTCGAAAATGTTGAGGTTGCGCAACATATATTCGCGTAACTCAAAAATGGTTAAGCTTATTGAATAAACTAAAAAAAAAGATATTCCGCAATAAAATTATCATTAAGTAACTTTTTTTATTCTGCGCAGTCGTTTTAAAAATATAATTTTTTTTTGGTGACCCGCTTGACAATGTTTTCAACTAGCACAGTGTAATGCTTTTGCAGTCTGTTACTATGCTAGAATGTATTATATGACATTTCAGAGCCTTAAGTGCCGTCTGACGGTCTACATAAATTGTCACTACAGACCCCTCTGTGCCTTTCCAGATCGCGAAGATCTTTGCCTGGAAGACGCTTAATTCGTCATACAGTCTGTATGACCGTTTAATACTGTTGTCGACAAGAATCCATCTTTGATCCATCAGTAAAACTTCACCCTCTTCGAACAGTTGACCCGATCCAATACAATCATCACTACTGGGGGTGAGTTAAAGTTCCCCTATGATTCGAGATTCCCGTGGGAATATTACTCTGACCGATAACTCCTGAATCATACAATATCTTAGTGCTGGCGCGGATTAAACCGAAAAGTTTTCATATAAAAAAAGGGGAAAAAGCAAAATGTAAAACAAATTTTAATTAAAAAAATGGTTGACCTGGATTCGCGCCTGTCTTAGAGTGTCCTTCTCGAAATGGTTTTCTTAACGAGAACTCAAATAGTCTAAGTAAGTTCCTTGCCGCCACACTCACAATAGGTAGTAGGTTTAGGATTACAACCAAGGCCGCCAATGGCACCTGTTATACCTAAACATGCACACCTTTGAGATTTGTTGAGTATAATCCTCTAACGCTTCCCCACTGAACATAGTGGTTAAGCATACTTTGTCAAATATAACAACAATGTGTCAATACCTTGATGCTTACTGCCTATTTTGATATCGGCAAACATCTAATCCAACAGTTATTTTTCTAATACACAATATTATTACACAAAAAACTTATTTGGTCATCATTATCAATATTTTCTTCAAAATTTTAAGCAGTTTCTTTCTACTTTCATGTATTACTCACTCATCTTAAAATGGGTTAAATTTGTTGCCATTTTATAATCAACAAACCCAAAATATTGATAACCAGTATAAAATATCAAAGGTTAATTGTTAATTCTTATACACGCCAAGTTCTATGATATTTTTTGTTTAATATTTGAAAAAAAAATACTTGAAAGAAGTTGTTACGTATCAATACGTATCTATACACCATATCAATCAAAAGATAAACAACATTTAAAAAAAAATATGTTTACTGCCGAAAAAAAAAAAAAAAAAATTTTGCAAAACTCATTCATTTGTATAAAATGGAAATGGAATGGAATTATTTACAAAAATTTAACAAATTATAATTAATCATATAATTGTATTTTTAAATGAAAAGAAGGTGTGAAAAGCTTTATAACTAATTGGCCCTCTAAATTTCAGCAAAGGTTGCTTATCACTGCTCTAAACTAAATAAACATTTATTTAGTTTAATTTAAAGTATTTATGTAGATATGTATGTACTTATGTTTGTTTATAAATTATGTACTTTATACTACAAATACAATTGTTTAGAACTTAAATACTTTATTTATTTATTTATTTTTTTTTTTTTTGTCTTAAAATAACAAACGGTATTGATTGATCTTGATGAAGTTGGTTTGGTTTTTTTTTATTATTTATAAACTATTTACTTTTCAAAATCAATTGACTCATAATTCCAAATAAACGACCAGTTGGTAGTTTCTTAATTAGAAACCGTTTTATGTTTTGATAAATAATGTGGAATAATAATTTTCATTCCTTTTAAATGATATAGAAATAGAAACAAAACAAATTTAATCTTATCACAAATTAAAATGGTTAATAAAACCGCTAGTGGAAATTAATTGATAATTTAATAGAATTTATTGCTTAACTATTTAACCAAGAGCAAGCAGTAAGTATAAATAAGATCATCCTCGCTTTTTAATAGGTGCTATTTGAAATTCTACCTTAGGAATTTTTTTATTTTTGTAAATTCCACTTGTTGCCAGTGTTATCAGTCTAAGAGATAATGCTAAAATAGATCATTGATTTATTTTGTTATTGCTTTTTAAAATTTCTAATCTCGAATCTTTATTGTGATTTTTCCACTTTTTGTTAATGTAATTAAATTGAATATAAATCAAAGGAAATATAAGTGTCTAATGGTGGGTCTTTGCGTAATTTAATCAAGCTTATTAACAGATAATACTACCTTCCTATTGATAATAAACTGGTTTTAATTGAATATTAACTCAGCGAAAATATGATTTCAATATAATTACCCTTCAGTTTTGAGAGTGACACAGTATGTATCTTTATTAAAAGTTATTTTACGCTAGTGTCTAGTTACTGGCTACATCAGTTTACACCTGCCAAATAATCTAGCCTAGAATCAATTGTCACTTTATTGTGAAAATAGTGGTTAAATATTTGAACAATGTAAACGTATATATATATATATAAACTTTTCTAATTCTTTTGTTTTGCCATTATTATAAACTATTGCTAAGATACTATTACCTGCTAATTTTCCCCTACAAAAAGTATAAAAAAACAAGTAAGAGAGCTATATTCGGCTGTGCCGAATCTTATATACCCTTCACCAAATTATACTTTAATAATAAAAATTTTAAATATTTTAGGTAAACAAAATTAAAATTTTTTTTCAAAATTTTTTTTCCAAAATTTAAAAAATCTTTTTTTTTTCAAAATTTAAAAAAAAAATTTTTTTTTCAAAATTGTTTTGTTTAATTTTTAAAAAAAAAAAAAAAAAATTAAATTTATTAGTGAGAAAAAATTTATGAAAAAAATTTTTTTTGGTAAAAAAAAAATTCGGGTTAAAAACTATTTTTCCCGATTTTGACCCATTGTAGGTCCAAATTATTATAGCCTTATATACATCGTTGCAATGGACTTTGAAATATCTATCAATAGATATCCATATTGTCTATATTAATGACTTTGTAATCCAGATATAGATCAAAAATAGGCCAAAAATCGAGGTTGTCCCGGTTTTTTCCTTATATCTCAGCCATTTGTGGGCCGAATTCCTGATATATTGATGTATCAATTATGTTTGTAAGTTATTTGGGGGCTACGGAAAGTTGATTTCAAAATACAGACGGTCAGACGAACAGACGGACATGGCTATATCGACTTCGCTATCTATAACGATCCAGAATATATAAAAGAGTGATTTTTGTGAAAAAAAAATTCGGGTTAAAAAATATTTTCCCGATTTTGACCCATTGTAGGTCCAACTTTGTATAGCCTTATATACATCGTTGCAATGGACTTCGAAATATCTATCATTAGATATCCATATTGTCTATATTTATGATTTAGTAATCGAGATATAGATAAAAAAATAGGCCAAAAATAGAGGTTGTCTCTGATTTTTGCTCATATCTCCGTTATTTACGGACGGATTTTGCTGATTTTAAATAGGAAACTTCTCGAAAGCATGTCTGACGGAATTATTGAGGATTTGGATCCCGAAGATATCTGGGGTCTTCAAAAAGTTGATTTCAACAGACAGACAGAAGGACAGACAGACGGACATGACTAAATCGATTCCGCTATCTATAAGGATTCAGAATACATATAATTTATAGGGTCGGAAAATTATATTGTGGAAATTACAAACGGAATGACAAATTTATATATACCCTTCTCACGAAGGTGAAGGGTATAAAAATCATTTTTATTAACATATATGTATGTTAAGATTTTTTCGATCTCACTCCTTACATATAACATTATTTCTCTGAAATAATATCTAAATTAATAGTAACAAATGATCTTTAAATATTCTAACAATTTTTTTTTTATGTTAATACAATTGAATTGTAATCTATTGTTTTTCTTCTTTTTTTTAAATAAAATTACACAATTTTTTAGTTGTAAAAAATTACTGGGATTCCCGGGAAATTTAATTATTTATTCCCGTTTCCCGGGAAATAAAATTATTTATTCCCGTTTTCCGGGAAACCCCAAACCGTAGTCAAAATACAAACAAGTAAAGTATAGTCAGTCAAGACCGTAATACCCTACGCTGATTATATGAGCAAATCAATAATTTTTTGTTCGTGAGTTATTTGTGAAGACTAAAAAAAGTCATATTTAGGAAGGACATTTGTATGGGGTGAGATAAAAGAACGATTCCAACTAATTTCAATATCTGTTGTGACGATTAATATATTTTCTCAGTATGGTTATTATCTTTTTTCTGTCGGGCTACATTATCTTTTATTAATAATTCAGCCATTACCACCAATTTAGTTGCTTCTACATACACAAAGATCCATACAATCCACCCAACGTGACTGGGGACAAAACAGAACCAGGATGAGGTTTTTATTGCCGCAAATTGATGAATTGGGACTGAAAGACATGTGGTTCCGCTAAGACGGCACAACTGAACAAACAGCTCGCGCGTCAATTGAAATTTTGGAGGAAGCAATACTGGGTCGCCTAATGTCTTATTTTAAAATTGTACAATTTGTACATTTCCTTTGTTTTTTTAACTCCATGAGACGCCTAGTAGGGTTATCAATTATTCGAGTTTAATTTTGATTAAATAAAAGTTTAAAATTTTTTATTACTCAAGTGATCGATTATTGTTTGAATATTCCTGGATTATTCGAACGACTAACCAATCATATTATTCAAATAATTTACTATAATATATTTAAAACCAGAACATTTATAATAATTTGTTTTTAACAATGACGAAAAATACAAAATTATTAAAATATACATGCAAACAAGTAAGAGAGCTAATATACCCTTCACCAAATTATACTTTAAAATAAAAATTTTAAATATTTTTAGGTAAACAAAATTTAAAAAAAAAAATATTTTTTAATTTTGATTTTTTTTTTTTCAAAAATTTTGCTATCGTAAAATTTTTTTCTTAATGTATTTTTCCCGATTTTGACCCACTGTAGGTTGGACTTACTATGATGTTATATACGTCTTTGCAAAGGACTTTGAAATATCTGTCATTAGATTGTCTATATTAATGACTTAGTAATCCAGATATAGATCAAAAATAAGTCAAAAATCGAGGTTTTCCTGAATTTTTCTTTATATCTCAGCCATTTATTTCGGGAGTACTAATTTATGGACCAATTTTAACACTATTTAACAATATTAACATGAGATATAGACAACAGATTTATGCCAAATTCAAGCGCAGTTCCTATACGACATAAATATGCGGCTAGGTAAAATCATGAACAGATTTCAATAGGCTTCGTCCTTAAGACAAAACAGGAATTTCAAAGTTTTCGTGTTTCAGTTAAGTTTAATAATTTTGTGTTAATAAATGAAGAAATTTAAAATTATGAACATAAATTACTAGTTTTGTTTATTTCAGAGTTTTTCTTTAATATTTCTATTTATATAAACTTTTTTTTTAATTTTAGTTTGAAAATTAATTTTTTCGATTATTCGACAATATTTATTGCATACTTTTTTATTCTAAATTGAAAATTCGAATAATTTATTTTTTTTTACTCGATTATTCGAATAATTTTTATTCGAATGACAACTCTGAAATCTTACAAAGAGAATGCTCTAAAACAGTGCGATATATTTTTATCCAGAACGATTGCAAATACTTTAAAATTAAAAACTGATATTTTTGAATCAAAACTGTTTATGTCTGAATAATCGAGTTTTTAGCGAAAAACTGCACTTTTTAAATTTTTAGGCAAGTAATAATAACTCTTTGTATATTTAATTAAAAATATGTGACATTAAATTTTAAAAGATTTTCACAAATTAACTATAAAAAAAACTAACAATTATTATAATTTCCATAAATGTAAAATTTTTTTTAGTTAATCATATTTCTAGGAACTGCTTTGATTATTTTAATTAAAAAAAGTGAGCAAATTAAAACAAAACGAGTAATAGTCATAAGATAAATAATAAAAAAAAATATATAATATAAAAACAGGTTATGAAAAACTCGTACGATTATTACAAAATTTGTTTATGAACTTTAATCACAAAAAATAGCAACGAAATTAAATTACTTAAGCGGTCATAGCTAAATAAATAAAAGTAATTAAATGTACAAACTTAAACACAGATATCTTGAGCATTAAACACTTTTTATTTAAAATACACATGGATTTCAACATCAACAAAAGCAATAAAGTTCAAACAGCAAGTTTAAGTCAAATTACAACATTAAATTGAGTTACACAAAAAACTATAAATATGTACTCTCTCTTGTCTTTCTAGCATTGTGTCTGGCTGGGAGATACACAACAAACTATAATTGCAATACAATAAATATGACTGACTGACAGACAGACAGACTGACTAGAATGAATAAAAATGCGAATTGCCATAGCAAGGTGAAATCTTATGTTCTTTTCAAAACATATCGAAAGATATTACGGAAAAGTGTCAAGAAATCAAGCTCAATATAAATAGTAATAAATGAATGCAATGCACAATGTATCTTTATCACTTAAAGTGAATTGTATCACAATTATTATTGTGCTGGGTGTTTGTGACAATGGCTTGACTGTCTGTCGGTGTCTACTCTTCTCAAATAATAGACGGATATGATTATGTCTCTGACAATTTGTTACTTTTTTCCAGTGTAAAACTATTAGTGCGATTTCTAGTGAAATGTTTATACTATGATGACACACATGTATTAAGAACTGAAATATTTATATGTAGATAAATGATATGAATATAAACATTGAATCACTTCTTTTCAAATTAAATGATTCCCTAATTTATTTGTCAAACTATTTCTTATCAATAGTCATATTTTTGCACAAATAAAACAAAAGTACTGCAAAGTGTTTTTACCTATGTATTGTGATATATTCTTGCACGTAATTTGACAACATATCCAATAAGATTATAAAAATTGTATATGTTTGGTCAATTCACAAGGTCTCTTATCATGTCATATTGTCATAATGTCCTAATATTTCACAATGGCTTTTATTGCTTTTCAAGAAAAAAGTGTCCTAAAATAATATTTTTTTGTATGCAATGTTTAGTGTGTTATCGTAACGAACCAATAGAGAACAACGTCGAATGCCTAAGAGTCGGTTAAGCCGAGCCACCGAGTCGTGATATATTAGGACATTATGACAATATGACTGATAAGAGAACCTTGTGAATTGACCAATTATTTATCATTGTTAGTTTATTTTTCTTGGAATTTCGTAATTTTATTATGAATATGTTTTAAACTTCTCTAAATGTGTGCCAAAAATTTGTGTTCATTAGATTACGATTTCATAAATGCTAGATGATCTAGTGTCTAATGGTTTTTATTTAGTCACATATTGGCATTTCCACACAAAAGCCAACGGGACCGAAAATTAAAATGTTAATAAACAAATGCTTAATCCAACATTCTAATAAAAACAAGTAAGTGAACTATATACGGATGTGCTGAATCTTATATACCTAAAGTATACTTGAAGATAAAGATTGAAAACTATTTTTGTTGAAAAAATTTTTAGTTGAAAAAAATATTTGGTGATAAAAAATTAGTTTCAGCTTAAAATAGTTTTCAATCTAGAGTGTCCAAAAAACCGTCAAATTTAAAAAAACCGGTTTCCGATTTAACCGAAAAAATGCGTTTTTTAAAAAACCGATTTTGATTTTTGTCTTATAAAGAAACCGGTTAACAGGTTTAGGGTTTTGTCTCTAATAAGAAATATCTTAAGAATTGTGTACCAAATCTTCGAAAATTTAACATTTTTGTATTCTTAAGGCTCTATCTTTATGCAATTATTTTATATATTTTACGAAATATTGTCAAATGCTACAATTCTCTATAAAATAAATCTATAGGTCAATTCATAAGGTCTCTTATCATGTCAAGCAAAAAATGTCCTAAAATAATACTATTTTCTATGCTAGGTTTATTGTGTTATCGTAACGAACGCCGAATGTCTTAGAGTCGGTTAAGCCGTGCCCCCAAGTCCTGATATATTAGGACATTATGACAATATGACTGATAAGAGACCTTGTGAATTGACCAAATATATTTAAAAATGGTATCAAAGTTTTTCAAAAATATTTTTAAATGAGCTTTAGAAAATATATTTCATTAAAACCGGTTAACCGTTAGTTAAAGAAAACCGAAAGCGGTCGTGTTTATAAAGATGAAAAAAACGGTTGACCGGGTTTCGGTTTTGGATACTCTATTTCAATCTTTATCTTAAAGTTTTTCAGTTTAGAATAAAAAAAAAAATATTCGATCAATAATTGTCGTATAATCGAATAAATTTACTTTCAAACTAAAATTTAAAAAAAGAAAATATCTGAAATAAACAAAAACCAATAATTAATGCTCATCATTGAAAATGTCTACATTTATTAAGATATCAAGATCACAAAGTTATTAAACTAACTAAAACACGAATTTTTTTAAATTTATATTCGTCTCAAAGACGTTGCCTATTTAAATTGGTTCATGGCATCACCTAGCCGCATATTTATGTTCTATAGAAACTGCGCTTGAATTTATATGTCATTATGAATGGTACATTATAGTACATACATTATAGTGTAAACAACAAAGTTTTTTTGCTTCGTAAGGAAGTTTGGCTTTACTTCTATAATTTGAAAAAAGTGCCGCTGAAGCACACCGATTGCTCACAAAAGCAAATTGTGAATGTGTTTAATCGCTTTCAACATGCGAGACATGGTTTGTGCGGTTTAGATGTGCTGATTTTGACATGAAAGACAAAGATCGCCCAGGCCAGCCAAAAAAGTTTTAAGACGAAGAATAGGAGGCATTACTCCATGAATATTGTTGTCAAACTCAACAAGAGCTTGCCAAATCATTGGGAGCTACTCAATTAGCAATTTCAAAACGGGAAATTAAGTACCATACGAATTAGGTTAGGTTCCATGGGCAGCCAGTCTTCAAGCAACTGTCCATTCAAAAATCTGATCCCATTGTGATACCCAAGGCTAAACCAACCAGATTCACTGATGAAGGGGTAGATTCGTCTAAGAGTCATCCTTGATAACTCATCTAAGCATGATAAGAATGGAATTCCGAGAATCCGTTCCCTCAGTTTTGTCAGAGCAGGGCTTTGGCAGAACAGGTGGGACAGCGTCTCCTCCTCATCTTCATTGTGACAGCTCCTACAGTAGTCACAAAGGGACCTATGCTTGGACCCACGTGAGCTGCACTTCTTCTTCACTTCGCGGCTGCCTGGAAACCTAACCTAACCTACAGTAGTCATTGTACCGTAGGCCCAGTCTTTTAGCATGTGTCCCAATGAAGGAAACAATTAGCCTTATTTGCTCTCGACGAAATTCCATAAGTAGGTTCGTCCTGCTGGCATCATATACGGACCAAGTAGACCTCGATATAACACAGGAAGACTCGTTGGTCCTCCTGCTTTGTGCTGACTCATATAGTATCTGCTGTAGAGCCATCTTGCATTTAACAAGAGAAATACCAGATCTCCTCATCATCCATCATCGCACAACTTTTGGCCAGTTCATCTGCTATACAATTACCCTGATTTCCATCGTGACCAGGGACCCATATAAGCGTTATCCTAGAATGTCTCGCTATCTCATTAAGGGATACCCGGCATTCCTCGGTTAACCTAGATGTCGTGAAGACACCCGCTATTCCGTTAACGTCAGCCTTGCCATCAGTAAATATGTATATATCACCAGATATTTGATAAAACCTCAGCCAGTTGGATGCCCGTTTAATGGTCGTAACTTCTGCCTGAAGAGCCGTACAAAAGTTAGGTAGCCTGAAGTAGGATTTGATCCCAAAGTTCTTAATAAAGAAACCTCCACCTACCCTACTGCCCCTTTTCGAGCCATCAGTACCATACGAATTGAAGAGACTTTGAAGGACTATTAAGCATGTTCGAAATGCTGCTTGAACGATATAAAAGAAAATCATTTTGGGATACGTTGTACTTCATTCGATCTTAACCTTGGCCTCAAAAGATAAGCAGTTCTTTTGGCGCGAAATTCTTATGTTGCCAGAAAGATGGAAAAAGGCCATAGCTAACAATGGCCAATACTTTGAATAAATTTATATTGTACAAATGTTTCAAAATAAAAGCTAAGCATTTGAAAAAATACCGCATTTTTAAGTCATACCAATAACACGGTGCTACGATGAAAAAAATTGGGAAAATTACCCAGTGAGGGTTATAGGTCTTGCTGAGTACATTACAAATTGTGTCTACAAATGTCAGAAAACACCCTCAAATTCAGAAGTTATTCTAAAAAAACCGTTTCCAGTGATGTTCGTCAAGTTATCGACCTGTAACACAGTCAGTTTTTGTCCGACTTTAAATTTTTTAACAGGTTTGGAGAGAAAACTGATTACGCTTTGAATGACGTGCATTTATTGATACATTTGTAAGTTATAAGTATTGTTTTTGTTAAGAATATCTAAAAAAAAAAAAACAATATTTATCAACTTTTTTTATTTTAGTCGCTTTCATTGCTTATTTTTATATGAAAGCTTATACAAATTTATACCAATGTATAAAGGAAATTTAGTTCTTAACAAAACATGGTTTCAATTATTGAAATCGTATGAAAATTTTAAAAATTATTCAACTTTTCATTAACACCTTTTTTAGTATTTTCTGTACCAGCGCATATCAATAAAAAAAAAATTTGTTCAATTTTTAATTTACAAGGTAAATTTATTCGAACTTTTTTCGAAAAAGTTTAATAACTAATGCAAATATAAACCGATTCTCACAGAAAACAATTAAAATAACTACAGCTGAATTTAAAAAAATTCCAAAAAAATATAAAGCGAAACTTTTTATAAAATCTTAAACATTTTTTTGGAATATATATTTTTGGCTTACATTTTATGAAAACTTAATTCTTTGTCCATCCACAATTGTTTAAAATTTTGAAATCCGTCTAAAAATGTGTGAGTTAGAGGTACTAAAGTACTAAACTCTAAATAACTCAAAATTTTGAGGGTGTTTCAAAATCTTTGAAAACGGTTTTAGTTTGTCCTCACCTAGGCCTAAAAAAACTTAAAATTTCTGCGAAAATATACAAATATTTTAAAAACTAGATGAAAATTTCTGATACTGCATTAAAAGCGCATGTGAAAGGCGCCAATATTTCATAAAAAAACTTAAAAAGACACTTTTTTATCCTTTGATCCAGCTACCAAGTTCTGACGACAGATCAAACATTTTGAGAAATGGTCTCTTCAAATAATCTAAACAATAATTTTAGTTAGGAACATAAACACCTTATTTCTCTTCTATATAAACGGGGGGCATCCAGTATTTATCTTAAAGTATACATAAATACTTCAAGATAAATGCTATACTCGGCACAGTAGAATAATATAGACATGAACTTGACATTATTTAATAACAGAGATATATGTTTATAGTAGGAATAAATATACATAATTTAACACAGTTTTAATAGTAAAAACGAATGTTTACAATGGTTAAAACCAGAGATCGAAAATAACTCGTCCATTTACCAAAAAACCCAAGTTGTGATTTATATTTTGGTGATAAAAATAAATCACTCAAAATAACAGTTATAAAATGATTTTTATTTACATGGTTTCGTATGGCATTTATTAGTTTTTGTTGTTTTTTAATGGTTCGATGTGAAACAAACAATTCAATTGTTCTTGATCTTAATAACTGTTACTTCTCTTTTATTTACATACAATAACGTATTTTTAGTAATTTTTAACAAATTATAGAAAAAATATGATGAATATGTAGTAATGCAATTTCAAAAAGAAATTGTCGATTTTTGGGAAAAAATTTCACATTCATTGATTTATAAATTTAATATATTTAATCATTGATTTCCATCAAATGAATTTTTGCGATTTATTTTTCATGTTCGCAAATAAAAGTCACAAGTTGACCTTTACGAAAAAAATTATTTATAAATCACTCATCTAGATTATTTGTGTTTGTTTCTTTTCTGTTTCTCTCATCCCCTAACCTAAAATGTTCTCTAATAAATCACTCTCTCAGTGATATAACAACAAAAATTATTTTTAAATGGCTGCGAATGTGAATTTACCATAGAAATGAAAGTGAACCCGTTATTTTCGGTCTCTGGTTAAAACACAATGATTCAAAAAATCTTTATATAGCTATTTTTCAAAAATAATTTGTAAAAAAAAACTAACGTTTTGAACATATCTTGTAAACAAAAATTTAATTAATCTTATTCCGTTTAGTCATTGTTCACACTATTTATTAGTGATTGAAAATTTACAAAAATAACCACTTAAATTATGCACATTGGGTCTGATTGACAAATAAATGATTATAAGTATTGCACTAAATATCTTCTTAACTTATGGTCCCATTGCAATAAGTGAAAGTTATTATACCATCGAATCTAAGCTGTGAAAACTGAACTTGAACTTTTGTAAACTCGTGAGTGAGTGAATGAAAAGTCTTACAGTACTTATTAAAATCTTAACACCATATTTATAATCCATTTTCAATTTAAAAAAAACGTTCTTAAAACCAAATCTTCATACAAAATTGGTATTTGATAAATTTAAAAATTGATTATGAACAAGACCTTTAGTTTGGTCATGATTTGTATACCCTACGCCACCATAGTTTGGAGTGTACTATGCGTTTGTGCTGGTCCAAAAATATTAGTCTAACATCCACTTTAATGTATACCAATCGACTTGGAATCAATTTCTAAGTATACATTTTCTAAAAACTCTAAAATTAAATAAAAAAATCTACTTGAACTAGGTCATGTTAAAAACAAGGTTTTTAAAATAATAAATTTAACAAATTTTATGAACCATAGCAAACCACTGTATATTAAAATGTATATTCTTTAGAAATATTTAATTCTTAAAATTCTCCCAATGATTTACGCTTGTTTATTTTAACGCGCTGCATAAATAGCAATAAAAATCCCTCCATGAAATTTTAGTTTTGCAAGCCAACTGAAACTTTTAACGTAAATAAACAATAACTCAAATGAATTGGGTCATAAAAAAAAGCAACCAACCACTGTTGTTTTCATTGAAGCACACTTAAGAAACTGGAAACATAAACATACACTTTCATACATACATATGTATGTAGTTAGATAAACAAACTAATAATAGTTGTATTAATGACGATGCATATAATTGCATTTTAACAATTTCCTTGTTAAAATCATTTCAAATTTATAAAATTTCTCTTTTTGTTTATCAACTTCTTTTGAAAACTAGGTAGCCTGTACAAATTGGAAACGAGTTTTAATGATACTCAATGGCACCTGGAGAAATGGAACAGATCCTTTGCAAATTCCCGGCTCTTTGGCCCACTCAACGGGCATGTTTGATAAGTTCAGTTCACTCAATGAAACGGAAAAACATGAAGTTATCTCGGATTACACAAGATTTGTATTTGTACGGCATCCATTTGAGAGGCTGCTGTCGGCGTATCGCAATAAACTGGAAGGCGATACAGCCAGTGCTCGTTATTTCCAAAGGAGAGTGGGCAAACAAATTGTGAAATCATTTCGTGTAGATGCTAGCAATCATTCCTTGGAATATGGCGATGATGTATCATTTGCTGAATTTGTACAATATCTACTAACACCAGAACTTAGTTTAAGTAATCAATCATCCTACAATGAACACTGGGAACCCATTTCTAAATTGTGTAATCCTTGCGTCATGAAATATAATGTAATAGGTAAGTTCTTTATTTGGTATTCTTAATATAGACTATTTTCAAATTTATTTTTTATATTTCCTTTTATTCCAGGCAAATATGAAACCTTATTGGATGATTCTGCTTTGGCTCTCTACTTAACCGGTGCTGAGAATATGACCTTCCCCACCGGCCACAAACCCTCGAATACTCGTGCTCATTTACGAGAATACTTTGATCCTTTACCCATAAGTGCCATTCGTCATTTGTACGAAGTGTATGCAGATGATTTTAAATTATTCGATTATGGCTTAGATGATGTTTTAGGTTTCGAATTTGGTTAATTATTGCCATTGCAATTTTAACACTTGTGTGTTGTAGTGTTTGATTGAAGTGTAATTGAAATTATTTTTATTATTCTGTGCAAAGTACATTCGTTTAGTGCTAACAATAATTAGTTTTAAATAATTTATACATGACACTTTCCTAATTTCATTTATTATATATTGTTTTAGTAAGTTTGTGATGTATTATAAGTATATACTTTATTCTAAATAGTCCGTATATAATTTAAGTGTTTTTCTTTGAATTAGCATTGCTATAATCTAGTGTATATTTTTAAACATTAAGCTAGAATATGTTAATAAAACAGTTTTATATCATGAGTTTAATTTAAATGAATAATTTTGTTGACAATAAAAGGAAGAAAATTGTCTATTCGAGTTATTTTAGGAAATATTTTATATCAATGAGACTGCATTGTTTCTGAGCCTTATTAAATCTATGGATGGTTTTGATTTTAGGTCAGAAAATCAGTTTAACTGGATGTTTAGAAATACCTTCCATTTTTAGTATAAAATCGGTTGATAAATAAATGGAAAAAAAGGTTTTAGTTACCTTTGTCATATATTTAAGTTACTGGGAATTCGCCCGGGCAAAGTTTATATAAATTAAATGTAAAGTTAAAATGCATCTTTTACTCACCACCTCAATAATGTTATATGAATTTGGTGTATTATTATATTTTTAATATCACTTTCACAACACTTTATTTGTAACAATTATCCAATTTTATTATTTTTTACAAAACGCCTCACAAAACAATTGTACATTAATCTATTTTTTTGGCAATAATTCACAATAACAAATATAACGGTGCTTTGAAATAAATGATAGTGTTGCCCTAGCGACAAAAATATTCAGTGATGGCTACATTAATTACTTTTTAAAAGCACTTTCCTTTAAATTTATAACGAGAATTGCAGATGTGATAAAAATAATAAAAAAAAAATATTCTGCTGTTCTAAATCTTATATACCATTTACAAAAGTATACTTTAAGATTTTTTACCTATTTTTGATCTATATCTACAATATTGATATCTATTGATACACATTTTAAAGACCTAAAGTAATTCAGACTGATAATGGGTCAAAATCAGAAAAATATTTCCAACGAGGCAAAATCGGGAAAAATATTTTGTAACCTGTTTTTTATTTTATTTTTTTTTTGCCAAATAAAATAGTTCACCCTTATTTTTTTTAATAAAATTTTTTTTCAGAAAAAATAATTTAATCAAATTTTTTTTCTTCAAAACTTTTTTCAATCTTTACCTTAAAGTATACTTTGGTAAAGGTATATAAGATTCGGTACAGCTCTATTAATTTTTCTGAACAATCAGTTTTTTTAGTAAAAATAAGTTGAAGCAAGATTTTCAAAAATTAAAAAACCAAAATACTAAATGATAATAATGGATTGAAGCAAAATACTATTTGTGATATTCAATAAAGAGATCAGCAATTTAAAAAATTATAACAAAATTTGTGAGACAGGTACTATAAAAACGCATCATTTGGGAGGATGACAATATAATATAATATCGAACAGTTAGCTCCAAGGCAGATGAGGATGGTTTTGGTTGCAATCACCCAGTGAAAAACCATTTATTTCTAAAAAAACGTACTGCTCGTATACAATTTTCCAAAGTTCATTTAAACAGGTCGAGAAAGAAATGGAATACAGTTCTCTTTTCGGATGTATATAAATACAACATACATAAAATAGCCGAAGAGACTGAGACTGGACCCAAGAGAGTCTAGAATGGTGATTACGCTATTATGGTGTGATGCTGTTTGCAGTTCGTAAAAAAAAAAAATAAATAAAAAATGGTTTCTATGTAGCATAAAGTCGCATATAGAAAAATATTTTGTGAAGGTGTTCGATATATTATCAACATTTTATTTTTCGATCTTGGTTGACTAATCTGACGAAATGCCCATATGTTAAATTAGAAATTACCTGTGCTTAATTTGGACCATATTATAAGTACATAAAATTATATATTTGGGCATCTTTATTAGTTCTAATAAATTTTGGTCTTGTCGCCGCTATTTGTTTTCTAAAACATACTAGTTTTTTTAAACATTATTTTGGCGTTTTTATTTTAATATATAATCTCTCTGTGGCAATACTTACATTCTACCGATGCCAACAAATAATTCACAATAACCTAATTAAACATATGACTGACAACAAATAAATTCTTATGACCATGAAGCAATAATTAAACAAAAAATGTTGATTGTTTTTTTCAATTTAGTTCCATTTTGGAAGATTTTAATGGCCCAAATATTGGCGAATAAAAATGGTTAATTATAAGACACTCTCTAAAATCTAAACAATATATGAGTCAACAAAAAACGTGTGTGTGTGTGTGTAGGGTTACAAAAAAATCTATATGAATAAAATGCAATTTTTGTCCAGTTACTGGCTGCAACAAACAAGTAGTCTTTTCCGCATTTCTCTTCATTGACCATGGCCTTCAATTCGAGTTAATAAAAAGCAGCTAAAAATTAATCTTGAGAGTAACGTTGCTTCAATGTACGATATTTCTTTAATGAAACCAATGCCTCCACCTCTTTGGCAACATAGCGTCCCTGGGCAAGTAAAGCCTTTACTTTCTTAGGATCTGTTTCATCTTTATTCTTTAGAAATGCATCTCTAACTTGCTGCCGGAATTTCTGGGGTCCATTGGCCCCAGGATATTCACGTCCCAAATACTGCAGCTGCAAACATAAAAAAAAATTATTTTAATAATTTGTTAACAATCCGGTTTCGCAAGTCCCATGACTCATGTGGGGGCCAAGCATAATTATTTTTTGGCTTTTTTATTATTAAAATAACTTACATGTTTATATAGTTGTATAACTTTCGAGCGCAGCTCTGACATTACACGTATATATTCTCACAAATGAAAAGTAGTAATGGATAGAAATCTATTTATAATTTTCGTTTATTTTTTTTGCCGATATATTTTAGGCAAAATTATATTGCGTATTTCGTTTCCTGAACAGATATATGTACTTTATTTTCTAAAATAAAACCAAAACAATAGTATAAATGTCAAAAGTCAGTGAGGGAAAAAAATAAATCACAATGACTTTTAAGATATTCACAATAGTGAATATGAAAAAGTATGGCATGTTGAGAGACTAGAGCGCCATTTGTTTGTGTAGAAACGGCTAGTTCCGCTGTTTCAATCGTACAACTAGTTGATGGTTTAGTGTAGTGCTTTTAAATTTAATAAATTATTAGGTAAAAATAAGTGTGTTGAAGAAACTAATAGTAGCAACATGTAGCTTAAGAATTTGTCTTTAAAATGATGTAAAAATCTTCGTAGAGCGTATGAAATTGTGCTAATTATTTGAGTTGAAAAAATTTGCTTCTACCGTTACAATTTTATTCTTGCTAATCATTGTGCAGGCCGCCATGATTTAAACATGGTGGCTAGTTGTGTTATCATTTTTTTTAGTATTTTTAGTGAAGTGTTTAATTAAATGTTGGGGAAATTAAAATCTAAAGCCAAATGAGTAAAATTTTTAGGCAAATATAAAAAAAAAATATATATATCAAATAGGTATATAAAATAAAAGCAGAGCATAAAATATAAGTTTAAATGAAAAAATTAAGGAAATGTCTAATAAAAAATATGTATGAAAAAAATAAATTCATGAAAATAAGAAAAGTCTGTTTTTAAAATATAAAATTGAATGCATTGAAGAGCAATATTAATATATGTATGCATTAAAATCAAATAAATCATTAGTGTTGTGTAAAAATTTAATTAATATTGATAAATTTCAATAAATAAAATGTTAATTATAATTGAAATAAAACAAAGTTGGCTGCCGAAATGTTAAATTCAAAACGTGACGGTACTTGAACTTAATTCGCTAAGGGTATCCCTCCCTTCTTGTTGTTGTGACTTCTCTGTTGTCGTCGAAAGTTATTCGGTCGTTACGGATCAAAGATACAATGTCGTGGGAACGTTAACCGCAAACGGTATTTTTAGCGAAAAAAAAGAAAAATAAACGCAAACGGCGTTGTCGGTAACGGTATTTAGCGAAAAATTGTTTGAACGCTTAAATTCAACAATGTTAGACTGTATTTTCGGTATAAAAACGTAACGCTAACGGTATTTTAGCATGGATTCATAACGTCGTTTAAAATGGATTTGTATTCCGATGATATATATTTGATCATAATCTGAAAGATATCGCCAAACATGACTGTCTTATTTGTGTACATAGGGTCCAGTCTCTTTTCCTTCGGCCGTCTTACAAGATTCCATTCCGTTTATTTTTCGACCAGTTTAAATGTTCTTTGGCAAATTGTATACGAGTAGTACGTTACGTCTCATTTGCCTAACAATTCGAGATTTAATTTTAGATTTATTGATAACCCGGGAGTAATTATTTGGTAATTTCTTAAACTCTCTTTTTTCATTTATTAAATTATCTTGTCTTGGACTAGTTTGGACTGTAACTTTCTCACGAAATGTGTTTATAATCAAAGATCAGTGTTTGTTTCAATCTAGCACTAAAAGCGTTTTTACTTTGGGTTTTAAATTGTCTCAAATCTCTAGCCAATTTAACTATTGGATGTATGACTTAAAAATGCGTGATTTTTCAAATTTTATTCAAAGTATGTGCCATTATTAGCTATGACCTTTTCCCATTTTTCTGTCAACTTATGGATTCCGAGCCAAAACTGCACATCTTTTGAGTCCAAGAAGGAATAAACCAAAGTGAAGCGTATCACACAAAGAGCGTTATGCTTCTATCGAAACAAATAGTAGTTGGACGGGGCAAGGTCCGATCTTCATACACAGTTTTATGCCTGGCCCCATATTCTGGACATTTTTCGGAATGAATCAGTTGTGATCGGTACAGGTTCCCCTTTAATGGTGTGGCCAGATTTTATGACCTCATAATAAATTGGTCCTCATAAAAGATTTGGTCAGACTAAGTACAGAGTAAGTTCTCTTACGTTTGGGGTTATCATAATGAATCCATTTTTCATCGCAATTAATGATTCGTTGCAAATGTTTTGAAGTTGCTGCTTGAGTAGCTCCCAAAGATTTTACAAGTTCTTGTTGAGTTTTACAGCAATCTTTATGAAGTAATGCCTCCAATTCTTGGTTTTAAAACTTTTTTGGCTGGCCTGGGCGATCTTTGTCTTTCGTATCAAAATGCCCACTTCTGAACCGCAAAAACCATCTCTCGCACGTTATAACCAATGGAACACATTCACTATAAGCCTTGGTGAGCTATAGGTGTGCTTCAGTGGCACTTTTTTTTAAACCCAAAAATGCGATAATGGTAAATATGATGATTTTTATATTGTTTTCTTAATATTAATGTTTAGTTACTTTCTTGTTGAAGTTCAAAAGTTTTCATTGTCTTGCCAATTACAGATTTTAGAGTCTATCATTCTGTCCGTTATCTGGGAGCTTTTAAAAGTTCGTATTTTTTTCAAAAATCGAGGTAGTCTTAGATTTTTCATTTATCTCAGCCATTTATAGGTCAGAATTCGCATGACTACCATATATGGATTTGTAGTTTAATTGGGAAACAATCTCAATCAACACAAGGACATGTCTAAATTGGCACATCTTTCTATAGGGATCCAGAATGTATAAACTTTATAGAATCGCCTATAAATATGGTAGAATTACAAACGGAATGACAAAACTTGTGGCAAAGGTTTTTCTTATTCCTTTCGAAACAATGTTGTAACTGTTCGACTCGCATAACGATAACGGTAGCCAAACTTTATAATAATTATAAATAAATGTAAAAATGTATGATACTCACTTACGATACTTCAAAAATAATGCTGTCTTAAGGTATGTACTGAAATTTATTAATCTACTGTAATTTTTTAATTCAAACAATCTCTTAAAAATTTGCAAACAAAACCGTTTTTTCTATGACTAACCCCCATTAAAACGAAGCATGGTTATGTGTTAACTAATAGTTATACTGACCAGGCTTCGTGTTAATAGGGGTAAAACGAACATAATTTTCTACCTAATCAGAAACTAGTCATAAAATTTTACTTTTAGGACATTTTTCTGTACAAATTTAACAAAACTTTTAATTGCTCTGTTCTCATACTACGCAGTTTTAAAGTTTTTATTTAGAAATTTAGTTGTACACACAGATTTAATTACCTTTATGAATAACAAATACATTCTATGACTAAACCGAACTTAATTTTCTTCCTAATCAACAATTGTTACTGTTAGGATATTTTTCTGTACAAATTTAACAAAACATTCAATTGCTCTGTTCTCATACTACGCAGTTTTAGAGTTTTTATTTAAAAATTTAGTTGCATACACAGATTTAATTACCTATATGAATAACAAATACAAATACCAAAATTTATTATAGATTGTACATTTCATTACATAGTTATGTATTACTTGTTGTGTTATTATTATCTCTAGGTCATTCTTTTGTTTTAAAGTATTCACCAGTTTTTTTTGTAGTCCACTCAGAACAGTAAATTCATAGCTTGAAACTTTTTCATTAGTAGTGCCTTTTTCCAGTGTTATAGTTTTTATTAACACCCCTTGTTTTAGTCCTCATCTTCATCTGTTTCTTCCTCTAGTATTTTTTTAATCACTTCATCATGTTTGGAAGAATCGACTTTATGCAAAAGTAAATTCTTCAAATCTTCTACATTGGCTTTGACCATTTCTATTTTAGCCTCCATTTGTTTGTTGACAACACGTAACTTTTCAACATTTTCCTTGCGCACCTGGGCGGTCTGTTTGGATTTTTCTCGGGTTTTTTTAACAGCCTAAAAAGATTAATACGTTTTAATAAAGACTGACGTATATTTTAGAATTTTGTTTATTTACATCGTTATTTCTTTTTCTTTTCAATATATACGCCTCGTTATCCTTATTTTCATTGTCATCGGACATGGGGCTTCTGACTCCACCAGTTTTTCTTCTTGCTGGCATTTCTTAAACTTTGTTTAATATTTAACTAATTTTACTTTTTGTTTCAGTTTTTAAATGGTTATTTATTAAATAATTTATTATTAATATTAATGTGTATAACTTTATTATTTATTTCCTGATAAAATTTTTGTAAGAAATCTTTGTTTTGTGATGAAATTGTAAGAAAATGTGATCAAAACAAAACAGAATACGTGGACAAGTGTTGACAATATTTTGCTAAAATTAAAAACGCTGTAATTAAATATTAAAAACTGTTATATATTTTGTTTCATATTTTGAAACAATTTTTAAATTTACAAAACTTTTATAAAACAAAATTTTCTTTGCAAAATATTCCAAAAACATTTCTTATATTTGTATATTCAGCCAATAATAATTAATTAATCATTATTTATGCCATTGTCTTTAAATTGTTTTCTCTTAATATAAACTACTAAAAAAACGCCAAAATATAATAAAATAATCAATCCCAATAGCATACGTTATTGTGATTGATTTTTGCCAATTGAACATTTTCATGGCATATGGTAAGGGGCACAAGCCAGAGATGGGAAATTGAAATTGGTCAAGCTCGAATGTAGAGCTTTTTAACGTTTGTGGTAATGCTATAACTATGTCTTCTAGAAAATACTGTTCGACAAAAAATAAATACCTGGAAAGTGATATTATATATGTTTTTGAAATTTGTCAAACACCTCAAAAATCTTGAGTTACGACTAAAAACCCGGTTTTTCGTATCTTTATGCACTTATAAGCCAGTATCTTAGATGAATATTAACTGATTTTAAGATTCTCAGCGGATTTCGAATGAAGAAACTGAGGCCTTTCGTAGGATATATTATGTGATATTAAATAACCTTAAGAAATCTGTGTCCAACATTTTTTTTGTCAACAATTTTTTTTTTGTCAACCAAATTAAGTGGTATTTAAATACACTTTGATTTTTTCAATGCTATAAAATGTTTCTTATTTAAATAAAAAATTTATTTAAAATTTTTGTTTACCTGAAAATAGTTAAAATTTTTATTTTCAATATAATTTGGTGGAGGGTATACAAGATTTGGCATAGAGGAATATAGCACTCTTACTTGTTTAAAGCTTATTTTACGTGCTGTTGAAAATGTTAATCTTAAGAGCATTTTTGAAAACTCTTAAAATCTTATTTCTTTTATTATCCAATCAATTTGAGTTTTTCCGACTTTCCATCCTGACTATTGTAGATGAAAAAAAAAAATCTTATAAAATTTTTCAAGTTTCTTTGTGATATCATATTTTTATGAAAAGTAAAAAAATAACACCAACCAAATTTTTTAAAAAGAAATTTACTTACTAATTTTGAATTACCTACCTACCATCATTCGAACACCATACTTATTTTGATTTGATCTGGTCTAGTTTTTGTGGTTCAGCCAGTGCTGCAATATTATGTGAAGATTTTAAATTCTCCTACATGCACAAACAGAAAGAAAATAATAAAAGCAAAATCTGCTTAAGTGCCGATCGGTAAGCTACGCCAGAAGCAATCGAAAACGATTCCATAGACACTGACTTTCAAGAAACTTTATCATCTAATGAGTCAAATCTGATATTTCAAAAAGATCTCAATGATTTGATACTTGACTTAAATTTGTCCAAACAACAGGCACAACTTTTGGCCTCTTGATGGAATTTATTACAACCCAAAACAAGAATATGCTACTATCGCAATCAAGATGAAGAGTTAAAAGGTTTTTTTTTTTCACTAGATGATCAGTTGGTAATGACTGCCTTGGGTATAGAATATAAAGCAGAAGTGTGACGTTTGTTTATCAATGGTTCGAAAGTAAACTGAGTGATGCAAAAATTAAAGAAGGCATATTTAAAGAACAACTTAGTGATAAAGAAAAATAAGCCTGGGAATCCTCGAAAATCACCGATCAAGAGACTATAAAAGTATATGCCGTTGAATAAACATTTCCAACATTCACATTTAGATTTCTTTCTTAATAAGTTGGGGGCCATCAGCGATGAATACGGTGAAAGATTCTACCAATACATTTCTAAGATAGAAATACGATATCAGGGCCAGTGGGGTACATGAATGCTGGCGAACTACTGTTGGACCTTACAAAGAGCAGAGTTGGGGGTAGTGCACTAAATTTGCAGTTTCCACTAAAAGTTAGCGATAGTGCAAAATTTTTCACTATCACTAATAGCTATTTTCTGGTGAGTGGAAAAATAACAGCCTCACTAAGCAATAGTGGTAGTGGTACAAGAAAGTTTTTCACTAAAATTAATTTAGTGATAGTGAAAAACCGTTTTATGTCACGTATGAAATGCCTATATTTCGCTCGATATTTTGGACAACAATGTTTCGAAAGAACTTATTATTTTTTCAAAATATATTACCCTCAAAATAGAACATAAAGACCAAATTATTTTTCAGATACTCTTATTTTAGCAAAATCTATTTCACTCTATAGGCGTACAAATCTCACGTACGATGATATGGTGTGGTAGTGGTACAAGAAAGTTTTTCACTAAAATTAATTTAGTGATAGTAAAAAACCTTTTTTTTACAGCTTAGTGCAAATTTTTTTTCTCCACTAACAGGATAGTGGAAAAATATAATCATTCACTAATGTTAATGGAACTCAAATCAAACATTTTAATTCCTGAAATTTACTTTACTTAAAAATTTTAAGGGCCTGGCTCACAAAATGCGAACGAACATTTTCTTTCTTATTTTATATTGAAAACAATAACAAAAATTCAAATTTATTTGTTGTTTTCAATATAAAATAAGAAAGAAAATGTTCGTTCGCATTTTATTTTATTTTTTTTATACAATATATTTTCAATTTGTTTGGAATATTTCTATAAACAATATTTTTTGAGATTGTAGTGCATATAATATAATTAAAGCATTCATGTGTGACTGTTAAAAATTTGCACTATTTTATTGTAGTGCAAAATTTTCACTACCACTAATGTTTAGTGGTAGTGGACAAATTTTCACTACCACTAATTTTTTTTAGTGGTAGTTAAAATATGTTTCACTACCACTATAGTGATGAAATATAGTGGAAAATCAAAATGTTGTCACTATAGTGGGATTTAGTGGAAACCTTAGTGCACTAAATATTTAATGCACTACCCCCAACTCTGACAAAGAGACATTACTTAAGCAAAATGCAGAAGAAAATCATAAAGATACATTCACATTTATATTACATTATAACAAAATAACGTAATTTTGTAAATAAAAACTGCGATTTTCTAACATAGAATAAAAGCAAATTACGAAAGAACTTTTCGTATTTAAAACAATATAATTACATTTCTGTTATCCTTATCCTTGTTTCTAAGCATAACTATACAAAAGTTCTCTTGTTACATGCAAAAAGTGATTTTTTTTTGTTGACCAGTGTAATCTACACTTACACAAATATTAAGTGTGTTCGTTTACACAATATTTTTTACTAGTTCTTTATTTATATTAATACATGGCATTAACATTTGCAAATGATTTCGGGCATATGGCCACCGCGGCTGTTCTTGACGAAACACATTCTGGACGTCAAATTTTGCGCAGATGATGCCAACTGTGGATTGGTCTCACTTAGAGTATCCAAAACCGAAAACCGGTCAACCGGTTTTTTCATCTTTGTAAAACCGACCGGTTTCGGTTTTCTTTAACTTTTCAGTTTTTTGACAAACCGGTTTTTTTAACGAAATACTTTGTAAAGCTTATTTGAACATATAACTTAAAAATATTTTGATAACATTTTTAAAAATATTCATTTATTTTTTAGAAAAAACCGGTTAACCGGTTTTTAGAATGAGAAAACCGAAACCGGTTTTTTTATAAGACACTGTTTTCGGTTAAACCGGAAACCGGTTTTTTGAATTTGACGGTTTTTTGGACACTCTAGTCTCACTTCATATGCGGCAATTTTGTTTAAACCAAAAATGAGCCTCATCGTTATGTACGCCATAAAAATCACGATTTGATGACTGATTTTCAAAGTAAATTTTGGATAATTTGGTAGCGTTGTTCAAGCCAAGAATGATATACTAAAGATTACACCATCACGCACTCATAGTAAAACTTTCTGCGCATGTTGGAAATCTTACGTCACACAACCTGTGTTCCTATTGGCTAATAGTCAAGTAATTTAAATTACAAGGTTGCCAACTCTCACATAATACATAAAATTGTTAGCATGAAACTGTCATTTTCACATATGAAATAGACTTGGCAACCCATAAGAAGGAACATTTACGTCATCTAACGGGAAATCATGCGCATGGCGTAATCTTTTATTTATCATTCTTGGTTCAAGCGTCAATCTATTCATGATGATTTGGCAGAGTATACTGATCATAAATGGGTAATTCCACGAGAATGACAACCATGACTGAAAACACCAAAAACCCTTGAAACTTTTTTTCAAGATGATTTGAATAGGAGAAAACACTAAAATGCTACTATGTGAAAGTAATTAGAGCTTATTACAACATTATACTATATTTAATTTTTTATATTTAATTGCTATGTTTTGGGCTATGATTGCGGCGAAAACTAAGCTCCCAATTAGCATGTAGTATGAAATGAATTTGACTCTGATTGTTTTTTGCTATTATCAAAATGTTTATTGTTTCTGTATTTACAGAATATATATTGTTTTACTATAAGAGAAAAATCTGACACGTACGGTATGTCACGTACGATATAAAATTTTATTTATTATAAAATCATCCAAAGATTATTTTTATTTAAATATGACGGATTGTAAAGGAAAAATATTTGGTTTAGTATAGGAAATTAAAAGAAAACACAACGCCTCTCATGATTCGCCAATTTGCGCATATTTCTACACGTACCTCAAAATTACTTCCGTTTTATGTCACGTATGAAATGCCTTTATTTCGCTCGATATTTTGGAAAACAATGTTTCGAAAGAACTTATTATTTTTTCAAAATATATTACTCTCAAAATAGAACAAAAAGACCAAATTATTTTTCAGATACTCTTATTTTTGCAAAATCTATTTCACTCTATAGGCGTACAAATGTCACGTACGATGATATGTCAAAAAGTGAGCGAAAAACAGTTATTTGATGTAAAATGAATCTCTCTGTCCGTTACTTACCTTCAATTTGTGCCTTGTGAAATACAAAATTTTTTGGTGTGTGTGTTTTTTTTTCAGAAATATTTAGTTTCAAACATATTTTTATTTTAACTTATATAAATTTTGTATTTCATTTAACTACAGATGTCTGTTGGTTTCTTCTTCTTCTTGGTTTTGTTGTTATTATTTTTAAGTTCTCATATAATTTTGTTGTTTTGTTTTGTTTATTTTAATTAAATTTAATTAATTTTTTACTCATTTTACTTAAATTCATTTGAAATTTTTATTTGAAATCATTTAAATAAAATATTTGTTGTTCTTCTTGCTGTAATGTTGTTGTTGTTGTTGTTCTGGGTTTTTATTGAATACAATTTCATATAATTAGTTTTCTTTAATCAATTTATTTATTTATTATTTGTTCTTATTTTTTTATATTTAAGAAATATGAATAATATATTTTTTTTTATTTGTTTATTTTTTAACATTTAACAGTTTTTCGTTCTTGTTTTTTTTGGTTTTTGGTTTTGCTTCAATTAATAATAAATAATTTAATATAATGAATATACGGGGACTTGGATTTCTTTTTTTTTTTTCTTTCTATTTATACTTAAAAAATATATATTTGTAAAATTTATACAAAGAACAACAAAAATCAAGTTTAATTTAAGGTTTTTCTTTCTTTAAATATTTATTTTATTTTATAAATCTCAAATGTTGTTCTTATTTAAGATGAGAGAGAGAGAGAGGGGTAGGGAGGGGAGGGGAGATGTTGTGTAAAATACAAGTAAATTCAATAAA
This sequence comes from Calliphora vomitoria, assembly GCA_942486065.2. Classification (NCBI taxonomy): domain Eukaryota; kingdom Metazoa; phylum Arthropoda; class Insecta; order Diptera; family Calliphoridae; genus Calliphora; species Calliphora vomitoria. The sequence continues at coordinate 131,201,818 of OW818030.2, forward strand.
ATTACAGATTTTACAAACTTTTTCTTTTAATTTTCATTTTTTGGTATGTTAGTATTTTATTAGTTTTATAAAAGTTGTTGTTTGTTGGTTAATGTTTTTTTTTTTTATGGAACCTAGTGAAAAATATTAACAAAACTTATAAGAATATAAGTTTACCAACCAACTAATGGTATGGAATTGGTTTCAACTAAAAATTGTTTTGAAATGTTTGCGAATTGTTTCCCTAATAGGCTTAGATTAGGTTTAGATTAGTTTGGTTTGGTTTTAGGTGACTATAGCCTAGAGGTTATGATTTATTATAATGTTTTATGTTTTATTATTTTTTGAAACTTGGTGCAATTCTATTTTATTTAACTTATTTTAGGACATGTTTTTATTTTAATTTTTTTTTTTAGTTTTTTTTCATACTATGTGGTGCTGATGATTATGTATAAATGATTTCATACGAGTATACGACGAGTATGTTGTATAGTATATTAATTTAGTTGCATTTGTATTTTTTATTTATTTATTGGGTTTGTAAAAAGGGAATTGAATATTTCTATTTCTATTATAATGTGAATATTTGTTATATTTCTTTTCCAATAAATCCATGCCTACTGCTTTCGTTTTGTATTCTTACTATTTAGTTTAAATCTAAACCATATAAAACACTTACAATACAATAAATATTCTATGTCGTATAGAGTTGTTTGTCGTTTTGTTTTGTGCAGAAGTGCTGTATAATTTTGCTACATACATATTTATTATATTAAGAAGGCCGAAAATCTATATACAAATTTATTTTGCAATTGAGCTCTATTCACTTTTCCGTATAGCTAGTAGAATATAAAATATCTTTGTCATCTATGCTTTGCACAGGACATATTTTGCAAATGATCAGTTAGTTTGGAAAATAATTGCTCATTTTAAAGATCTTATAAAGAAGCTACAATATGGTGTAGTAATAAAGGTTACTTCATATTAAGCAATATAATCTAGGAGGGCCACTTCTTTCTGAAACCAGTGGGTGGCACATAGGGGCCAAACGCAATCAACACGAATGTGTATGCAATTCGTTAAAATTATCAAAATGGAAATAAATTGTTGATTGTGCATAAAAAACACTAACAGAAAATTCATTGTTTGCAATATTTTAGTGTAGCACGTTCTGTTTGTGACCACCACTGATTTAAACTCTTTGAAATCAAACAAAAATATATCGTATACGAATTTTGCCTGTAATTGGAAAATATAGTTTTATCAAATTATGAAACAGTAAACTGTACAGTCCAGATTTGCAAGATTTAGTTGATAAGAGAATTGGTTGTGCTAAAACCACTTAATTGAGAGAGTACTTAAATACTTTAGTCCTTGAAATTTTGTCTCAAAATTCTTGTAAAAAATCCCATTGGATTATATATGGGAGAATTTCATTAAATTGTTAATTGAGTAAGACATCTCAGATCTGGCTTTTTAGCTTTCTTAAAAGTCCCTTTAGAAAAACGATGTGCGAGAACTTGTAACATCTTAAACTCAACAAGTTACACTATCTACTGCTTAGTGTCAACCCATTTGCGGACGTGCTTCACATACACCAAATGGTGACATCTCTACTGATTTCCCTGAAACAAGTGAAAATAGAGAAGCCATAAGATCTCTCAAACCAAACAAATCTCCTGGTTTGGATAATATTTCTTCAGAACAGCTTCGTCCTTGAAATTTTGTCTCAAAATTCTTGTAAAAAATCCCATTGGATTATATATGGGAGAATTTCATTAAATTGTTAATTGAGTAAGACATCTCAGATCTGGCTTTTTAGCTTTCTTAAAAGTCCCTTTAGAAAAACGATGTGCGAGAACTTGTAACATCTTAAACTCAACAAGTTACACTATCTACTGCTTAGTGTCAACCCATTTGCGGACGTGCTTCACATACACCAAATGGTGACATCTCTACTGATTTCCCTGAAACAAGTGAAAATAGAGAAGCCATAAGATCTCTCAAACCAAACAAATCTCCTGGTTTGGATAATATTTCTTCAGAACAGCTTCGTCCTTGAAATTTTGTCTCAAAATTCTAGTAAAAAATCCCATTGGATTATATATGGGAGAATTTCATTAAATTGTTAATTGAGTAAGACATCTCAGATCTGGCTTTTTAGCTTTCTTAAAAGTCCCTTTAGAAAAACGATGTGGGAGAATTTGTAACATCGTAAACTCAACAAGTTACACTATCTACTGCTTTATGTCTATCCATTTGCGGATGTGCTTCACATACCCCAAATGGTGACATCTCTACTGAATCCCCTGAAATACTTAAGTAAAATTAGTGAAGCGATAAAATCTCTCAAACCAAACAAATCTCCTGGTTTGGATAATATTTCTTCAGAACAGCTTACAGCCGACCGAATAACCAGTATACGACTGCTGGAACTCATTATTAATTAATGTTGGGCTCATGAATCTTTGTCTGCCGAACTGTCTGATGGATTTATCATAAATCTTCCCAAAAAAGCAAATTTGGCAAATAGAAAGAATTGGAGAGGCATAACCTTGTTAAGCTTGGTAAATAAGGGAATTACACATACTATGAACAAAAGACTCCCGACAACAATTCTACCATTACTAAGAAATGCAAGCTGACTTTCGCTCCGGAAAATCTTGTGTTGACCAAGTAAATAGTCGTAGGATTATCGTTGACCAATCAGTGGAATGGTCCTCGTATTTATAGACTTTGATTAGGCCTTTGTCCCGGTGTCTCCGAACAATTAATACAGCTAATCAAAGCCCTGTACAGGAATGCCACTTGCCGTGTGTTACATAAAAAACAGCTGAGCAACAAGATTAGAGTAAAAACTGTAGTTAGACAAGGCTGTGTTCTATCACCTCTTCTTTTTAAATGCTTCCTCGATGCTGTGATCACCATTATACCTCGTATTTATAGACTTTGATTAGGCCTTTTTCCCGATGTCTCCGAACAATTAACACAGCTAATCAAAGTCCTATACAAGAATGCCGCTTTTTAAATGTTTCCTCGATGCTGTGATGCAGAAGACAACAAGCCTCATAAGAAAGGTATTGCGTGAGCTTACAAGGACAGTTGGAGGACTTAGATGTCTACTTAGCCACTCATTCTCAGAGATGCAATCGAAAATTTCCACCATCAGAGAGATCGCAAAACTGATTGGGCTGAAAATAAATATACTCAAATCAATTGTAACACTGATCGCCATTTCTTCATACTTGACCTAGATATTGAAGTGCTTCTGCTAGCTGGGAAGTACAAATGATACAACTGGTGGCTCAACAGCAGATATATCCAGTCGTATAATTAAGGCAAGGTTAAATCTGGTTTGGAAACCGTCTTATATTTAAAAACAAACCAAAATCAAATTATTTAATTCCAACATAAAATCTAGTCTGTTGTATGGATGCAAGACCTGGAACATGGCATCACGTGATACACGAAGTCTTCAAGTGTTATTCAACAAATGTCTCCGCAAAATTTTAAGGATTTCTGGCCTGTAACAATAGCCAACAACCATCTTTGGATGAAGGCAAACCAGCATCCTATTACAACAGAAATAAGAAAACCTAAATGGAGTTGGAAAGGTCACACCCTCCGAAAACCAGACGATGACATTGCCAAGAAATGCATAGACTGGAGACGCAGGGAAGCAGACGAGTTGGGAGACCAGCTCATACCTGGAAGCGACATCTAACAACAGATCTTTCGAGATTGCGGATGAAGTGGACTGAAGTCAAGCATCGAGCCAACAATCGAGAGTATTGTAACCACCTCGAGAGGTGAAAGGAACTTATATAAAAGTCCCTTTCATTATGCGTTCAGTCATGGAAAACATTGTTAGTTTTCAATATATATTCGTGGAAGATCTAGTGGGAAACTATGCCTTTAACTTGTTTATGATGTTGCCATATCAATTTAAGTGGTATCAGTTACAAAGCTCAAAGAAACTCGTTGGAATGATGAGCTTATACTAGCTGACAAAATAACATTTACATACAATTGGGCGTAATTGTACTTGATAGAAGTTATACAAAACTAATGTTTTTCTGGCTTTTGGTAGAATATATAAAAGGTGTTACTGAGTATATTGACTCTCTCAGAGATGACACACGTGTCAGGATTATTGCAATACATATCTCAAGTCAGGTACTAATATCGCAAAATTTTACATTGTTTATGAATTAAGTGCTTAAAACGATTTTAGAAAACATCAATGTTTTTCAGAAATGGATGTTGCCTTTAGCCATCAAAAATATGCAAAGCCTATTTGGGTTTTATACAACTTAAAGTTAATGCATGCGATACTGAGAAATATATATGGAAAACCGTGCTTTCGTAGGTTTTAAGATTTTTCACCAAAAAAGTCGTTCATGAAGTTGATACCTCAAAAAGATCCAAAGCAGATTTGCTTTAAAATACGATAATCGCCCAAAATACGTATATAAGATTAATACGAATCAAATGGGCCGAAACTAAAAATCAGTCTTCTTTATGGTTGTTGAAACTGATCTCCTATTTCTTCAAAAAAACACACAAATAAAGGCAGCTTTGGATTAGAGGCACTCACGAAGGGTTACCTTAGTACCGAACACCGTTTTATGATTGCGAGAAGTTTGTTAGAGTTTTCTTAGTAATATTATTTAAATAATGTCAATAATATGTACCTAAGACTCCACATAAATACGGAGAAAATCTATCGTAATATCACAAAAGATTTACAGATCCCTTAAGTTCAGCCAAATCTAACAATGTTGCTCTCGATTGTGGAACTTTGAAGTAAATCAGTTTATTCGGAAATACCGATCATGTCGCCAAAATCCTATTAGAGTGGAATACAATTATTTGTTAGCTAGAACTTTTATTCCAGATTTCTTTGCGTTTCGATCGTGATGCTTCGAAAGACTGAACAGATCGTAAAACATAACAGAATTCCACTGTAACGCTATAACAGCATTATTTGTCTGCCACAACTTTATTCGATATTTCTTTGCGTTTCGATCGCGATGCTTAAAATATAACTGTAATATTATTAGAGTAGAACTTTTTTTTATTTTTTTGCCAGAAATTTATTTTAGATTTATTTTCATTTCGTTCTGAACAGATCGTGAAACATTACATAATTCCACTGTATTCCTATTAGAGTGGAACACAATTATTTGTTTGCCAGAATTTTATTTCAGATTTCTTTACGTTTCGATCGCGATGCTTCGAAAGACTTAAAAGATCTCAAAATATAACTATATTCCATTGTAATATTATTACAGTAGAACTCCATTATTTTTTTTGCCAGAAATTTATCCTAGATTTCTATGCATTTCGATCGCGATGCTTCGAAGGACTGAACAGATCGTGAAAAGATTCTGAAACACAGCAGTATTCCATTGTAAGAGTATTTAAACATAACAGGTTGCGATCACCACAGTTTTGCTGAAGCAATAGACTTTGCAATATTATTACAGTAGAACTCCATTTTTTTTGTTGCCAGAAATTTATCCTAGATTTATTTGCATTTCGATCGCGATGCTTCGAAGGACTGAACAGATCGTGAAACATTACATTATTCCACTGTAATCCTATTAGTGTAAAACATAATTATTTGTTTGCCAGAACTTTATTTCAGATTTATTTGGGTTTAGATTGCGATGCTTCGAAGACTGAAAAGATCTCAAAATATAACTGTATTCCATTGTAATATTATTACAGTAGAACTCCATCATATTTTTTTGCCAGAAATTTATCCTAGATTTCTTTGCATTTCGATCGCGGTGCTTCGAAGGACTGAACAGATCGTGAAAAGATTCCGAAACAAAGCAGTATTCCACTGTAAGAGTATTTAAAGATAATAGGTTGCAATCACCTCAGTTTTGCTGAAGCATTAGAGTTTTAGAGCAACTTGAACAGCAGTTCCCATACAATTTTTAGGAAATTTTACTTTGATTTTTGATAATAGACCTTTTGATGGAGCGACTAAAGAACCTGCAAACAATTTGTTTCCTTCGATAAAATATTTTTTTTTATGATTTGTTTCACTCAATGCATATTTAAAAAAAAAAATCTCTTTTAAAATAACAGCATTGTCAAAAGTATATATTTTGTGCCTCCTTGTATTCTCCTGTATTTTTAAGAAATTTATCAGGATCTTAAAAATGAATCCGGCGAAGAGAATCAAAACGAATGGATTATCGTTTAACAAATCGTACTTTCTTAAGAGTATTAAGATACGTTCAGATCGTTGAAATATGAACCAAAAATAGCATACTATAATCAATATTTATCTTTACATTGAAGTTCTTACAGAAGTCCTTGGCTTTTCAAGAAGAATATCTCTCATGAAGACTAAGCTCAATGTAGAAGAATAAAACAAAATTTTGATTTTAAGGCTTGCTTATAATTACTTCAGAGACTTCTCAAACTAGCTGGTATTGAGGCATTATTATTTTAATTCAAAATAGTTTAGATTCTAAAATGACCTTTTTATAATTACCGAGTGCTTTATTTCTTACTATTTAACCTAAAATGTTTTGAATGTCTTGTAAGTTTACCCCAATGTCTACTACAATTTCCACTGAAATAACTTTTAGAAAGTTGCCTAAAAGTTTTACACAATTTCATCAAGTTAGCTTGATTAGTTTACACATACATACTTTACATACTAAAAATGTTTCAATATGAATGTTAGTTTTTTACTTGGGTATAAATAAATGAATGTGTTTCTTTTAAATATGATTAATAATAATGATAATAGAATATGAATATGTTTTTTGTTGTTTAATAAATGAAATGTTGTTGGTCAGTTGTGGTACGAGGAGTATTAAATGTGATGGGGAAATTTGTTTTATCTATATATTGTTTAATAAATGTTTAATGCTTGATTTCGATATTTGATAATTTTCCTAAAGGTGTTAGAGAGTGAGTGAGAGAGAGAGAGAAGAGAGGTACTTAAGTTTTTCTTGTTGTTGTTGTTGTTATTTGTGTGTAATTTGTTGTTGTTTGTTTAAATTATTAAATGATATGAGAACTTAAATTTTGTTTGATAGATTGATTGTTAGATAGATAGATAAATAAATCAAATAAAAACAGCATAAACAATTTGAATAATTTTTTTTTTTTGTTAAATATAAGTTCATTTATTTTTGTTTCTTAATAATTTTTGTTTTATATTTATATATATATATATTATATGTATATAATTCAATTTAAATCATCAACATTGTATTACTTAGAATTTTTGGTTTTTGTTTTGGTTTGTTTAAGTAGTAATTTAGTTATAGTTTTAATGGAAATATATTTATGTTAATAAGTATGTGTGTATAAGTAGTTTAGTTTAGTTTGTAATAATATGTATGTATGTATGTATGTAAGTTTTGTGTGTGTTTTAATTTTATTTGTTTGTTAGCCTTAAAACTGTAGGAACAACCGCTAAAATGTTAAAGAAAATCTTAATCATATAGAAAAAGAAAAGCACATTTTTCAAGTCCTTCAGAAAATCTCTTTTTAAATTCTCTCTTACAATTTACTTTTCTCTTACATTGTTTTAGTTGCTCTTTACAATTTTAGTGCATTTCTGTTGTAATACTTCAAAATTTATATTACATGTGTTAATTATTAATTATTATACTTAATTTTTATTTTGGTTTCTTGTGTTTAACAAACTAAAAAATAAAAAGAAATTAATTTTAAGGAATTTAAATTTGTTTTTTGTTGTTGTTATATTTTACATATTTGTTTAAAGGTTTAGATTTAGTTCTCGTCTTCTTAATTTAGTTGCATTTTCTGTGTGGCCTTTTTAAAGTTTTGTAGTATTTCATTTAGTTTTATACAGGACAAAAAACATCTACATAATAATATAAAGTTTTATTTTTAATTTTTATTAAAAAGAAAAAAAATTATTGTTTATTGGTTTTGCTTTAATTTTATTTTTGTTTTTTTTTTTTACTAATTTTGAGGTTTTTTTTTTTCATTATAATTTTAGCTAATTAATTTATATTTATATTATTATTATTATTATTAATAATATTATGCACATTTATAATATATTTTTTTGTTGTTTTTGTTTTGTAAGAATTTTTAATAGTTTTTATTATTACAATATATTATAGGTATGCTAGTTAAGTTATTTATGTATATTATTTATATTATATTCTTTTTTTTGTATTTTTTATTTTTTTTATTTTTTTTTTTGTTATAATATGCATATAATATAAATAAGTAAGTAATAACTATTATTGTTCTTAATAATTTCTTTAAATATTTGTTATTTTTTTTTATATTTTATTTTTATGTATATATGTATGTATATGTTTTAAAAATAATATTAAATTAAAATTTAACTCAACTATTTATTATTTTTCAGGAAGTTCTACAAAATATTTTCAAAATAGCAATCAAATCATATATTTGTTCTCAATAAAAAACTAAAAAAGAATTTGTTGGTTGTAAGGAAGCATGTATACCAGGTTTTAGAATAAGAATATTGAAAGTTATTTAATAATAAATTATTTGCAAATCCTGGTAAATAAAACTCTGAGATCTTTTGTAAATTATAAGTTGAGATCCTGTATTAAATTATAAATTATATTAACTTAATAATGCTTTAATTATAAACTAATTACAAATTATTTAATTATTTATTTAGTTGTTCTTGTTAGAAAGTAAAACTCATGATATATGTTGTATAATTTCCATTTTGAAATCACTTGGTTAAAGTTAAACTTTTTAGTATTTGCTTTTAAGTATTTAATTATCATTTTTCAATAAAATTTTTTATTATTATTATTATTTCATTTATTTACGGTGTGTGTATGTGTTTTTTTATTAACACCCTACACATAGCTGTAAAAATGAAGTTAAACGTCCGTCTGGTTTGTCTATTTGACAATCCTTAATGTTGTTGAAAGCCCAGCTTTCAAAACGGAATGCCATTGGAAATGTAACACATACAGAAATTATCCAAAATTATTAGCAAACTAAATAATTTCCCAGTATTTTCAACTGGATCCGAAAATAAACTGTCAACAAGTGAAGCGAAAAAAAATCTGTTATCTGGGTCATATGGACAGAATGCTCAATGAATCTGTTATTGAATATTTAGATGGTAACAAGGAACCTCTACCCATGGAAGCTAATCAATCTATTGCTATTTCCAAACAAAATAAAACCTTCTTGAATGCAGCTCGAAACAATTCAAAATTAGGCTTTAATCATATCTGATATAAACCAGACCAATTTTGGCTGACCAAAAAATAATGTCTCTTGATAATTAAGAGCTCATAAAAAAAAACTATTACTGAACATTTAAATGGAATCGAGTTACATCTCTCACCAACGAAGCTTATCAATTTAAAGCAGCTTCCAATCAAAAAAACTCTGATCGTCTGCATACAAAAACCTCTTTTCAAATACAGTTTAAGTTGTAATCATATCAAATAAGCCATAAGACAGATTTTGGCAGACCAAACAAAAATGTCTGTTGATAACTAAGAGCCTATTCAACATTCAGATGCCAGTGAAGAACCTCTGTCTGATGAAATAAGAACTTCCAAAACTGAACAGCTGCAGATCTCAGTGATTTATAATATATCTAAGGCCTCTATTATGCCTGCAAGATATCAAGATAACTATCGTCGTACCAGTAAAGGTAAACCAGATCACCTAGGCACAAAAACATATCTACCGATTTTGTAGAGAGACCGTAAATATTGACGCCAATGAAAACATTAAATTCTGTTGCTAATTTAAAGCTTTAATGGCAACGAACAGAAGAGAAGGGGCTGCTTTAGTAGCAGAATTAGCAGTAGTATTGATTTCATTTGGCTTGGATATAGGATTTAAAAATTAAATACATGATTGAACATTTAGATGGTATTGAGGAATACCTCTCAGCCAGATGGTATCGAGGAACATCTCTCACCAACGAAACTAATCAATTTATTGCAGCTTCCAAATAAAAAAACCTTCCTCCGTTACCGTTACATTAGGGAAGCCTGATCGTCTGCATAAATAAACCCCAATACAAGTTGAAACAAATCCAAATTAGGCTGTAATCATATCTAAAATTAGTCATGCATATTTTGGCTGACCAAACAAAAATGTCTGTTGACAATTAAAAGCCTATATAACAGTCAGATGACAGTGAAGAAGAACATCTGCCTGACGAGATAAGAACTTCCAAAACTGAAGTACTCAGTAATGAATAATTTTCTAAGACCTCTATTACACCTGAAAGATATCAAGATAACTCTTCTGGTATCCACAGGTAAACCAGATCACCTAAGCACAAAAACATATCTACTGAATTTGAAGATAGTCCATAAATATTGACACCAATGAAAATATTTAATTCTGTTTCTTATTTAAAGCCTTAATGGCAACGATCAGAAGAGAAGGGGCTGTTTTAATAGCAGAATCAGCAGTACTAAACTAAACTTATGAAAGAGGAATAAACTGGTGTCGTAAATACTGCAAAAGGAGACCTAACAAGTAAAATAACGCTTACATAGGTTTCGTCCACAAGAGTAAAATAATTGTATGCCACAAAACTGCTTCCAGTTGGGATGCCTTTATCTATAATGCTTTGAAAGAAGCCTACTTTTCGTAAGTAAATTCGTTACGAAGAGTTCTCCAATATAAAGGGGCTTTCGGGTAAGCAGCTATTCTTTACAGAGATGTCAATTCCTACAAAAGCACATTATTATAATTGATGAAAAGAAATGCATTTTACAAACATAAAGCCAACCTTTCGTAAGCTCGTTCATAAGCATGAGTCAAATTGATCTCCCTTTCAAATCAGCTTCCTAGTAACTAGTAGAATGCTTTAAAATAAGCTTAAACACTTCTACAAACCGTCTTTCGTATAAATGGTATTATTTACTGTGATCTTATTTTGTTGCAAACGCATGATCTCACTGTATTTGGAAAGCTTCAAAAGCAGCTGATATTTGGTAAAGAAAGCAGACCCACAAAGTAAAATTTCACGGACAGAAAACTTTAACAAGTGGCATGATCCCACTTGGATAGCTTCAAAAGCAGCTGATATTTTGTGAATAAAGGAAACCCACAAACTAAGACATCACGGATGAAACACATTTAAAGCAGACATCATCTCACTATAGTTTGTAAAGAAAGAATATACATAAAATAAGACATGACGGACAGAAAAAAAAACATGCCTTTCGGAAGCTAGTTGATTATTATTATAACTTTATTTAGTCAACATTTAGTTCGTATATGTATAACTATGTAATAATATGTCATAGGGTATTACATGGTCGGCCTAGACCGACTATAAATTCATTGTTTTATTTTTTAAATATAAATATAAATTAGATAAAGTTACATTTGTTTTAAGTATATAAAATACTCATTAAAAATATAATAAGTTTAAATAATTTACATAACAGTTTACCTGGTTGTTGTATTAGGGGCAAGAGGATTGAAGAAATTTGTTTTTTTTTTTTTAATGTATTTGCATACTAAATATGTTCGTCTGTCATTATAAATCTTACTTAATCTTTGTATTCTTTTTATTTAAACATTAACAATAACATTTTTAATAGAAATTATAAATAGGCTTTTAGTTGATAGAAATAGAAAGAAAAAAAAACCATAAATTTTAAACCTACAGTGAGCAAAATTCTATAAAAAATAATTTGTAAAGGTTCAACAACAAAGTGGGAATAACCTTGTGATGCACAAGGATCAAACTGATTTTAGGTTACAAGGAATTTTTTATTTTAAATTTTTTTAAAAATCTATAGAAATTTCTATTTATATTTAAATATTAATAGTATTGAAATGAAAGCTATAGAATTTGAAACTCCTTGTTAATTTCTACTAAAACCCGCGATTCTTTAGTAGTAATTTCAAAACTTTATTTTTATATTGACAAATGAATTCCAACAAATAATTAATTTCTATAGAATTTTGTTCACTGTATTTTGTATTTTATTTTAAGATTCAGCTACAAAAGTTTTAAGTGATTAAGCTTATGTTTGATATATAAAAAGGAAACGCTCTCTTAAACATAATTTGTAGCTGAAACTCTTGATCTTCTATAAATGTACACGCAGAGAACAAATATAGTTGGGCATGTTTACCATAACCATTTTAACATATTTATAAGTTTTTTAACAATATTATGGTTACTGTAACTATTTATATGATTACGGTAACCATAATATGTTTAAGTTACCATTAACATCATTGTAGCAGTTATATATATATGGTTGCAGTAGTTATATATATGTTTGTGGCAACCATGTTTATGATGTAATACTTCAACATACTGTATTGTTCTGTGATTATGGATATCATGCTCTGAGAACAACATATTATGATATAATGATTCATGATTGCCATAACTACAATCATATATATAATGGCTACAATCATGTAAATGCTAAAGTAAAACATATTATGGTTACCGCAATCATATAAATAATTACAATAACCATAATATTGTTAAAAAGAACTTGTAAAAATTATGAAATGTTTATGGTAAACCTGTACAACAACATTTTTTCTCTGGCTGGTACAATTAATTTGCCTTAAAAGTGATTTTATTACAAAAACAACAAAATCCAAAATTTACAAAACCAAAGTTAAAAAATTTTCAATTCATAATTAATTATTACAATAATATTTAACATTTTTATATAGATTTTTTTTTTCTGAAATTTTTTTTTCTTGTGATGGTTTAAGATAGGTTAAGTTAGTTTTTATTTTGTTTTTTTTTTATTTTTTTTCATTTACTAAAATTTAACAACTTTGAAATTGGTTTTCAATATAGATAATCAATAATAATTTAAATTTGTTTAAAATAGTTTCTTTGTCTTTTCTTTTATAATTATATAGAGAGATCTGTAAAGGAAAAGCTGTTAATATTTTTTTTTACTTTTTTACTTTACGTTTAAGACAAGTTGTTATAATAATAATAATATTTCAATGAAAAAGTATACTGAAAATATTATATTGTCTCTGAAATTTGTTTTTGGGTTTTAATTTTTTTTTTTTTGAAAAAAAAGAAGAATTTCAAATAATAAAATATGAATGTTTTAAATTCACGCGGCGCGGCTGGAAAATATTCAAACTTATTTCACTTTGAATACTCGTAGATAAGTACAAATATTTTACAGTTTCTTCTTTTTTTTTGGTTGGTTTTTGGTTGCTGTTGTATGTACGAGTAGTATCTTGTATATTTGATTGTATTTCGTTATTTTGTTTTAATTATTTCTTAAATGTTTTTATTAATGAATGGTGGCCATCGTTTTTTTTTTTTTTTTAACTTTTTTTTTTGAAATGATTTTTTCATGTATGCGCTATATGGTATGTATGAGTAACATAGACTATGTAAATATGTATATTTTATTTAAATTTATTTTGTTATTAATAATTATAATTAACTACTATAAGATGCTGGTACTATTATTTGTTTCTTTTGTTTTTGTTCTTGTTGTTGTTGTTGTTTATTGATGACGGTTTTGATGTGTGATTTATATAGTTTGCTGTTGTTGTTGTAGTTGTAGTTGTATTGAACATTTTGTTGTGAAAAGTTAAACGAACGAGACAAACGAAACGAAAAAAATAATTGATTGATATCCTTAAAAAAATTGTAAGAAAGTAAGTATGTCTGTCTGTTTGTATGTACTTATGTTCATAAAAATTTGTAGTGAAACAAACCTGTGTAAAATTGTTGCTTACTTTTTTAAAATTATAACATTTTTAAGTAACGAACGATATCAATCAATTTTTTTTTTCATTTATTCTCTCTCTACTCAACTCCACTTTTCATGTTTGCATTTCCCATGAATATTTATTTATTTATTTGTGTTTTGTTTTTGCTGTTGTTGTTTTAGCTGTTTGCTGTTTTGTAAGTTTAGTTTAAACTTCTTACTTCATATTTTTAAGGATTTCATCAGTTTCCTCGGGATCTTTCAGAGTATGCCACTGTGCAATAGGTCGTCGGGGTGAGGCCAACATATCCGACCAATGTCGCAATTCAGTGCCGGTAGCCATACAACCAAGTATACAGCGTCCAATGGGCTCAGAAGTACCGATACGATCATAATCCACGACAGTGATAACCAAACAGATTTTCTTTTTGTAAAAAATTAAATATATAGAACAAAATGTTAGTTATCAAAGTTAATGGATTAGTTTAGCAAATATATAAATCAGTTTTTTATTTTTTTGTTATTTCTGTTGTAGATTTTTTTTTTCTGTTGAACGTTTATTTTTCACTGGTTTAAGAGTGTTGTAGTGGTTCTGGTTTTTATATATTGAAGAGTCTGTTGAATATAGTTACATTTATATATATTTTATTGAAGGTAGTATTAAGTATTTCTAATTCCTCTGAGGTGTTTCAAAAATTAAATATATATATATATAGAGATAAATAAATATATACATACATACTCGGGATTTGGTGCCAAGTTTTAAAACACTTAATCAAATCATAATAAGTATTATATGTTGAAATTAAAATAAAAAAAAAAAAAAAAATTAAAATCAAAATGTGTTATGAGAAATATCAAGTGTTTAAAAAGTGGTTTAAAGGATTTTAAAACCAAAAGTATAAAAATTGTTATGTGACATGAATGAAATAATCCAAATGTTTGTTGTATAAAAAAATCTTAAATAAGAGGAGACTGCACAACTTCTCATAAGACGCTGTTCCGTCTTTAGTGGCATTAGATGGAGTTCTTTAGTTTACTAAAGGATCACTGACACGATTAGACTTTCCGCTGGAAAAATTAATGCATATCCTTAATTAAATCAGCAGGTTTGATAGAAAAGATAGATCACTAGAACATTTTGGGATATCGAGTGACTCTAGGGCATCAGAACAGAACCTCATACTTAAACCATATGAGATCTGGAACGGAACTGTGACCAATTTAATCGGTGTTAAACTCTTGTATCCTCTGAGGTCTGTTTGAATTGAAAAGCCAATCACTAGACCCAATTGTGATATCGAGTTACTCTATGGCTTCAGAACCTGAAAATAGAAGCAAGTGAGCTGAATCAGAACGGTTGTGAATTTAACACATATATTAGGGCGGTTGCAGATCTGATTCTTACTCAAGGCTCTGGTATGTTGTCACAACTTTATGATCTTAGTTATTCGGCTCTAAATATAACCTCCAAATGGAGCTTGGAAAGAGGATTGCCCATCAACCAAGCCAAGACAATTCTTGTACCATTTACAAAACAGAGAGCTATTAGAATCAAAGACCCTGCATTAAATGACTCATCAATAATTCCTAAGGAGGTAAAATATCTTGGGGTTACATTTGGTAGGACTCTCACTTGAAATTCTCACTTATCCAAGACTTATCCAAAAAAGCTACTAGGGCAATATATGCCTGGTAAAACGTGGGCGTTAAAACCGAAGATAATTTAGGCCTAAATTTTATTTTTGCTTTCCACATAAATATCACTTTGCTGACGTGATTTAAGAAATAAGGGCCTTACTTTTATCACAGTGATAAGACTAATAATAGCATATGCTGCCTCGGCATGTTGGAATAAAGTAGAACAGATGACTGCGAGATCATTATTTAATAAGGTCTATCGCCTAATCTGTATTTCAAATACTGGGTCCATGAGAATTTGCCCCACTCATGCTCTGGGTGCAATCCTACACATCCCACCCTTACATACATTATATTGGTAATGGAGGAGTCCAATAGGAGTGCATAAAGATTGCCAGGGATATGCCGTGTAAAGCCGGGTGATCTGGTTGGGCATATGCGCATTCTAGACATACTTATTTAGGAATGATTCTATATGTCACCAACTTTGATGTTACATAGGAGTTTTAGGATCTTTATAACTGAACGGTATGAGTGGTTAAATCATACATGGTACCATGATAATGTTGATCATGTGTGGTTTACTGATGGTTCAAAACAGACTAATGATGACACTGGGGCTGGTATTTATAGGCCCAATTTTCCAAAGGGTACATTTCCATTAATATTTCAGCCGGAAATTTACGCCATCCTTATATGCTCTAATGAATGTTTAAGAAGGAGATTAAGGAATAAGTACTAGGATATTTGTTATTTCGGATAGCCAGACTGCTCTTAGAGCCGTATCTTCATATGAAGTGATGTCTGGTGTTACAATGGACTGCTGGACATCCTTGAATGAACTCGGTGCGCACAATGGACTCACGTTATGCTGGGTACCTGGCCATGGAGGACACGCTGCCAAAGAACGCTCCGATTGTTTTGACAACAGGGGCACCCGACACTCGTTCATAAGTCCTGAACAGTTCTTTGACTTCCCACGTTGATACACTATGGAACGTATTCGTTCTTCGGTTGAATCGGAATTTGCCCCGATTTTGAGGTAATTTACCAGGTTCATTACACTATCCAAACGAAGATTTCAGCCGTTGCTATCGCCCGGAAAGAGTGACTTGAGAATACTTACTGGCTTATTTACCGGACAATGTGGTTTCTGAACTTCATGCCGAAACCTCTGAACATGTTCTATGCAAACATGTTCTGGCAATGTTCAAAACTAAATGGCTCGGAAGGGCATTTATGGCCCCGAGGAACGTAATTGATCTCTCACTAAATATAATAGTTCGCTTCATACGTAACCTAAATCTGTTAGGATGAAAAATTTAAGGCTGCACAAAACATTATGTACATCAGACCAGATGGTCTCATTTGACAGCGTGCTTGACATCGAGGCCTATATAGGCTCTATAACAGCCGAAAGTCATAAAAATACTGTTACGAATGTGCAATGACGATTTGAATTCAACGGTCTGTAACGACTGCCTGCAGCATTCATCATATTTGAAGGCACGTCCATCAGTAGCATGCATGATTGACATTGTTTATAAGTATGGCAACACTAAATGTTTGGGCTGCTGGCAATGACATCGAAAGCTCTAGAAATCGAACATACTAGTTGACCGTTAAGAACAATCTCGACTACTCGGATGAAGAAGCGCGTGTATAAATAGTGGCAGAGGCTGCAGTTGTGAGTTGAGTTTATCATTGGCGCTGTTAGAGTTAACATCAACTGTCTTGTACATTTAAGGTTGTACGTAATAGAGTGTGTGTGCATTTCTGCGAATTGAAAATCGTGTATAAAGACACTGAGTAATTCTATTGTTGTTGTACATTCTAAATAAATAAAGAGTTGTTACAATTTTAAACTACTAAAACTGCTTTTATTTGCAATCAAAAGTATGCGGTTTATTTAAAGGAAATAAACCCACGTTTTTAAAAGGTAAAAACGTAACAATACGTTAATCACATATTACATGGAACTTCATGAGAGTCAAACAAACAAATAACATTTCACATGATTTTTTTTTTTAGAGATAAGTAACAGAAGCCTTTATAATGATTGTGTTACTTTCTTTGGAAAGGGGATATAAAGGAGAAGGAAATGTGGTGAAAGTAGGAGAAAAGCTTTTTTATTTGACAACTCTGTAATTGCGCGTTATGTTTGTTATTAGTACAGGTTCCAGCGCCTCTGGTGGTGAGTAGGCGCATTATTCAAGCCAATACCCATTATTTATTTATTCTACTTCGGCGGAGTTTCAATGCTATATCGACGAAGGAATTAAATGAATTGGAAAGTATCAAAATATTAGAAAACCGTTAATCATTAAGTTAGTTATGCATATTATTACAGTTACTCGCATTAGAAAACATTGGGATGAGGAGAATGAATTATTCGCTCCTGTTAACTGGTATAAAAGTATAAAGTTACAACATAAGTAGATTTGTTTCATTTAGTGTTGATTACAATCAATTATTGTATTAAATTTAGATTTTACTTACACTTTTAACAATTGATATTTCTCAAAGTAAACAAATACGAAATTGCATGAAATTAACACAGAAATAAATGAAAAACAAACTTAAAAGCAAAAATGTTTACAAAAAATAAAAGCTAATGAACTACTTAAGGGCGTTTCTTAAATACAGCCGCATATACAAGTATTTATAATGTTGGTATTTATATATATTTAAATAAATAATTAAATAAATTATTACTCTAAGTGAAAGTGGTTGGGTGGTATTTAAGGAATGAGTGGTGGTGGTGGTGGGTGGTACTTATATTCTTAATTTGTTTTTCTTTTTGTACACAGCGTTAAAAATTATTTATTTGGTAAATACAACATGAATCTTGAATTAAATCAGTGTAATAGGTGGAAGGGCGGGGGGAAGTATAGTAGTAGCGGTGAGTGGAATTAAATTTTGAAAGATTTTATTTAACATGCAAAGAATTCAAATAGTATCGTGTTTTGACATAAAAATGAAGTTGAATTTATTTATGTTTATAATTTGAATTGTGTGTTTTTCAAGTGTTTTAAGGAATTTTAAGGTGAATTACATAAAATCGAATGAGCTGAGTGTGTATGTTTTGAAGTAGTTTGAAGTAAAAAAATTTGATGTATTTTGTTTTTGAGATAGAAAGATAGATTAGAGTTGTTTTCAATGAACAATTTTCTTTAACTTCTTTAAGTTTCTTTTTGAAATATTGTTTATTGTAATGTTTTGGGTTGTTTAAAAAGGATAGTTTTGTTATAGTGGGGAAGAAAAGAATAATGTTCATTAAATACTGGTAAACGAAAATGTATAATATTCAATCCTAAATTTCGATTTTAAGTAGGGGTATTTGGTTAATTTCCATTGTTTGTTTCACTATACCCTAAAAGGTAAAAATGTTCAAAGCCTACAATATATAAGTATAAGTAGTAACTGTATAAGGACTTTTCCAAAAAAATCACCATTCCTTACAAACTTGAGTTGGGTTCTTAACGTTTCAAATATGGTGAGATGGTGTTTCGTTTCATTGTTGTGTTTCTTCTTTTGCGTTTATTTTATTTATTTGGAATTTGGTGTTGTTTTTTTGTTGCATGTTATTTTTTAAGTATCAAATCAGAAGACAGTGTCAAAACAACGAACCCTAGGGCTTGTTAATTTCAAGACGCTGTAGTAAGCTTTCTTGGCCGTTAAAGACCAATAAAGGACTCACTAATTTGCTCGTTAAATTATTTCTGAAGTATTTTTCTACTCTTTTTATGTTTGATTCTTTGTGAATTGGGTTGAGCAACTTCAAAACTAAGTAAACGAGTGTTTTTATTTGCATGTAAAGTGTTGTTTATTTGTTGTAATTGTTGTTGGTAAAAGGAGTTGTAATAGTTGGTTTGGTTAATTGTTTTTTTCATATTTTTTTCAGTGTATGCTTAAAATAGTGTTGCATTTTAAAGCAAAAAATTTGTTGAATTCGTTAGTTTTTTTGTTTTTTTTTTTGTTTGTACATCTAAATGTGTAGTGTTTTTCATTACTACAATACAATATTAATAATGCTTTAATTATTTATTGCGGGGGCGGGTTTAAATTGTATTTTGTACTATGTATTATTTTTATTTAAAATTTTGTTTTGTAACTGCAAACTAAGTTTTGAAGTACATATTTATATAAATAATAAAAACCTTTGCTTTGTTCAATTGTTTTTTTTTTTGGAAAATTTGGCAAATAATAAACACAAGAATTTATTAAACATAAAAGCACATCAATCAATATTTTAACTACTTTGATAATTTGTTTTCTTCAAACATAAAAAACACAACGTGTAATTATAATAATTAAATGAAAACATTTAAAACTGAATATTTGTTTACAAAATTTACAGTAATCATATTGTTGTCAAACGAAATCAAAACGTTTATAAATATAGTATTTTGTGTGTTGAAATTGTGACCAAATGTAGTACAAAAAATTTTCAAAAAATTGAATATTAATGTCAGTCTTCGGTGATTCGAATACTCTCAAACCATTCCTTCTGAGGAAATATGCCTAAATTTAGAGTAATAGTTTTTATGCTATGATTCGAGGACAGCATACTCAAAAATGCTTAAATTTCTTAAGTAAACCTACTCTCTTCATGATTACTTTGAAAATTTAAAAGTTCTTGGACTCACAGTGTTTACATGACAAAATCGAACGGAATGTTTACCGAGATTTTCAACAATCGATGAGATAGGTAGACAGCAGTGGCTACAATTGATCGAACATTCGTATGGCTAAAAAGGCGAACGAAAAATATTGAAAACCGTAAGCTCTATTCAGCCCTATTTTATTAAAAGGTACAACTAGACCTATTGGTGCATTTTGATACTATGAAACGAGATTCAAATAGCGTACAATTTCACTTATCACCTAATAAAACCAAAATCAGGTCTCAGAATATCGATACTTCTTCCAGCTAGACAATGATATGATGATCTACTTTTCACCCTCATTGCCATACAGAAACACATTCAAATTATTGTACATTTTGGGGTATCGAGCGACTCTATGGCATCACAACAAAACCTTTTAATAATATCAAATGAGATCTATATCGGATTGTGGGTGTAGTGTGGAGATTGCAGGTTCTATTTCAACATGACGATTTCCACTGTTTGGATTGATCATTAGATTCAATTGAAAATAGAAACAAGGGAGCCCTGCATCGGAATATCGTCCAGACTATCTTTACCTTGAACTATTCAGCCATATTTTAAAACTACCGAAGTTAATCGTAAACCAAGTTAGAACTGAAGAACAGCTCATTATTGTATTGTCTTCATTATCATTTAAGGACCGAAATTTGCATCAAGGGAGGTTTACAAAAGAGGATGCTTCCATTCATAATGTGTCCACTTATTTTTAGCATGATTTGACATCCTGTCACTATGGTAAGCAAGGTCTTGAGTGGTACAAGAACAATAATGTGGTATTTGGACCAAGAGAGGCAAATCCTCCAAACTACCTGGAGCTAAGGCCAGTGGAGAGATATTGGGCTCTTGTTAAAAGAGAATTGAAGAGCACAAAGTGAATGAAAGCTCTATAAAAACCTTAATGGAAGGGTTTCTGGAAAAGGTTCATAAATTCATCACTATTGATTAGAACTATAAAAATAATATTTGTTTGGGTCTCTTACAAGACATTGGTTGAGTACCATATAGATTGAAACATGTTCTTGTAATTGTAATTATAAACTAATGAAAGTAATTTTGGAAGAATAAGAACGGAATACTATTTGAACTCTATTCTGGAATCAATATTCTGGTTAAAACTCAGAAGATAAATAAACATAATCTGCACTGCATAAAGATATAGGTCGAATTTAATTGCTACAGTATCCTATATGAAGATATTGGTCGAATTGAGGCTACTTGAAACCCTGGCACCTTTTGTTATTTTAAAACAACCAAAAAGTTGGTTAAAAGCCTCAGTATGTGTTTAGAAGATGTATATATGCCATGAATTCCAAATCCAAAGCCATTCAAGCTTCTTCGACCCTTAGATAGTGCACTAACTGAGATGAGCTCCGGGTTGAACTGCTTAGTGGTTTTGTTGAGAGGCGAGCGAAAATTATGGACATAAATAGTTATTCGGAGTTAGGATTCTAAGGCAATGAGTCTTAAGAAACAAGACCAAGGCGAATTTGCAGAAGATGACAACGTCTTGAAAGGATTTTAAGTTTGAATGTATGTCACGCCATGTATGTTTGAAGAGTATGGCATGACTTGACAATGTTAAGTGTGACATTTGTGGCCATGTTAATATTTAAAATATGCAACCGAATAATTAAAAACTTTGCTCAAAGTGATCCTAATTAACATGTCCAATAAATTTCGAAGGTTATAGTGTTGGGAGATCATTCGAGGATCCCGTTGGGTCACTCAAGCTTCTTCGACTCTGAGATAGTGTCCTGAAACTCATATGATCTTCAGGTTTATTTTTACATTTTAATCGATAGATAACTTTTAGGATTTTCATTATCTTATAGTTATCTGGAGTTAGGATCCTAAGGCAATGAGCATTAAGAGATAAAACCAAGCCGAATTTGCACAAGATGACAGCGTCGTGAAAGAATTTTGAGTTTGACATATATGCATTTGAGTGAATATTTTTGTACACGTGGAGTTTGACTTGCTTGATCATATTCTCTAATCAGCTGGTCTCCCGATTATACTTTGAGTAAATTCGCTTGGAGAGATACATTTCGAAGGTGATGACAGGGATCATTTGAGGATCGCGTTAAGTCACTCAATCTTCTTCGATCCTGAGATAGTGTCCTGACACTCATATGGTCTTAAGGTTTGAACATTTTTAGTTTCCAGGAGTAAGGATTCTATAACAATGGTCTTAAGGTTTGAACTCAGCCATTTTGTTGAGAGACTAGGGAAAATTGTAGACATTTTTAGTTTCCGGGAGTTAGGATTCTAAGACAATGAGCCGGTATATAAGAAATTCACAACTGAGACCAAGACGTTTTTAGACAATATGATTTTTAAGTTTACATGTGGAGCTTGACTTACTTCATAAAATTCTGTAATCAGTTGGTCTCCCGATTATACTTTGAGTAAATTCGCCTTGGGAGATTCAATTCGAACCTGATGATAGTGTTAGGCGATCATTCGAAGATCGGTAAATACGCTAATCTTCGGACTTCTTTCGATGACGATTTTTCCAGCTATCAGCACCGTGGAAAAAAAGAGGACATAGTTTTTCATCATCTCTGGGGATATCCGGCTCATTGAGTAAAAAGATCTACATTCTTTACGATCTGTTTGATCGTCGTTTTGCCTCCAAAAAGGTCTAAGGACTGAGATAAAAAAAATTCTTAACACACGTTTTTGTTGGCCAAACAATCAAAGGTCTGCCGTCAAACAGTTTCCAATGTTATTAAACAGTACCAGGAGAACTTGTCCGTTGATCGAAAACCTGGTACAGCTAGATGGAATGGTTCACATGATGTTTATTAAGCCAAAAAAATAGAAAGCATTTTCAAAAGAGCTCCCAACACATCCGGTATGCTCAGTGCTCGGACTATTTGGTACGAAAAGTTAAAGCCTATGCAGGTTCAAAAACATACAAGGCTCAAAAAGTTCCTGACAGGAACGCTGCTAAAAATTTAGAGGCCAAAAACAGAGCTCGGAAATTGAAGTTAAATTTTATATAAAAAATATTCCTGCTGCATAATGGATGACGAAACATATGTTCTGGCAGATTTTTCGCAGCTTCCTGGTCAAAAATTTTATGTTGCTAAATGCTCGAGGGAATGTTGAAGAAAAGTTTAGGACCCAAAAGCAGACAAATTTCCCAAAAAGTTCTTGGTATGACAAGCAATATGCAGTTGCGGCAGAAAAGCCAAACATTTGTTACAAAGGTCTCTATAAATACCGAAATTTACATCAAGGAATGTTTACAAAAAAGGATGCTTCCATTCATAAGACTTCTTATTATGTCCACTTATTTTTGGCCTGATTTGGCACCTTGTCACTATGGCCAGTGGAGAGATATTGGGCTCTCGTTAAAAGAGCATTGAAGAGCACAATAAAGGTGTCCAAATGTGTGGTAGATTTTAAACGGAGATGGACAACCTGTTCGAACATTGTGACAGAAATCACTATTAAAACCATAATGGAAGGGTTTTCGAAAAAGGCTCAAAATTTCATCACTGGTGATTAGAACTTTAAAAATTTAATTAATTGCCAATATATACATGTCTCTACTGAATCCAAAGTTATTTATGGATTAATTTTAAAAAATACATATTCGATTAATGCTGTGATCTTATCAAAACATATCGCTTGCTTAAACGTATTCCCTATATTTGATTTCAAGTGATGGCTCCAGGATTTTATACCAATAATAAAGGACATGTCGGTATCGCCAGCATGTTTAGTGATATTCATTATTTTTCAAGCTATCGGAAAGATAGAGAACCGTTAAATGCAGTGCATTACTCTGCAAGATTTTGTAAAACTTAGAACCAATGAATCGAAAAGTTATTAAATATTCAAAGAATTTTTAAAACAAGCATCTAGAAATCCATAATGCCTAAACTAGTTTGAAAGATTCAGTGTGTCAATACCATATATTCTTATAACAATTCTCCGATCAAATATGATTATGAGAAACAGCTTTAAATAAATTTTCTTTGAACGTTAATTAATTATAATTACATAAAAATACATTTGTCTACACATTCAACACACAGTACACATATATATAGAAATAAAATATTAAAAACAAATATACAAATAAAATAGTAGTATTCTTTTTTTTTTTTTCTTAATTTCTTTGATAAAACACAACATTTAAACATCAAAACATCAATTTAAGGAATTTGAATTAGTCTTGTGGAGCAATGACAAAAAAAACAAATAGGATTCTTGTATAGATAAGATTATTAAGTCTCAACTTCCACATTCAAAAATATATCTTTTATGGGTAGAGTACATAGAAAAGTCGGTCAGATAATTGAATACAAAAAAAAAAGAACACTGGAGTCTAAACAAAGACAACAATAACAAATTGTGTGTAATATAGGTGAGAGACAGAGGGGGGATTGAAAAAGTCTGTAGTAAGTAAATAGTTAATAACGTAACGTAGTAGTGGGGCGTAAAAGTAATTGTAGTAGTGTCGGTTCTGGTAGTTTGTAGTAGTAGTTTGTAGGGTAGATAGTATTATTCTTTTTTGTTTTTGTAATTTTTTTTTGGTAAATAGGATAGTATAATACATTCTCGCATACTTGTATTTGTTCAAATGGTACTTCAAATGAGAACGACTCATTATAATAGGGGTTGAGGGTGCATTTTTTGATACTTGTCTTCTTCTTTTTCAAACGTTTTCCATTTTGCATAATGGCAATTTTCACATATGGATCTATAAAAGAAAATAGAAATAAATAAAAAAGAAAGAAGAATAATAAATCATAAAATTCTCCATATTTTTTTCATATCTTTTCTTGTAACACTTTTTTTTTCTTTTAAAACAAATTGGTTATTTTATATGTTTTTTTTTTTTGGTAAAGTTAAATACGTTTAAAATATAAACATTGAACTTTTTTTTTTTATATATTTTCTTGGATTATATGGATAGTAGTAATAGTAAATTTTATAACTCAAATTAAGGAGTACAAAAAAAACTATAAAAATAAAAATCACACTTTAAACCAAAATATATAAACGGGAGTAAAATAAATTTCTTTTTTTTTTAAGCAAATATTTCATAAATATTTGTTAGATTCTTTTCTTTTCTTTTTTTCGTTTCGTTTGTTTGTTTGTAAAAGCCTAGAAGAACTCTTTAATTGGCGATATTTTTTGAGGCAACTCTTGTGCTTGTGGCAAAAATGTGGCAAACAAAATGTATACTAAAATATGTTACTGAATATTTAAATGATTGAATGAATGAATGATTGAAAATTTCAACTAAAAAATACAAATCAAAAGCTTAACTAAAACAACAAGCAAAATAAGCTAAAGTTACTAGACTTGCAAGCAATTTTATATAAATATTTATTATAAACATTCAAACTCAAAAACATTAGTTTTTTTTTATAACCAAAATAAATAACAAGTATCACCGGTGAGTTGCCCTCAAAAAATATCATTTGATTTGAATTGATTTTTTTTTTGGTTTTTAATGAAAAATTATGTAAAAGTAGTATAAAAAAATCTTAGGCTTTAGTTAAGAAAGATATTTAATAAATAGCTTGTTGTATGATTCAAGTTTAATCATCATTAGCATTTTAAAAGCTTTAGTATTTTGTTTTTTCTTATTATTATTATAATTTTATAAAAGTTAAGAGTCAAAAATGTTTTATTGAAAGAACAAAATGTAAGAGAAATAATTAAAAATGAAGATTAAGTACATAATAAAAAAAGACAAGTATTTTGTAGCATAAAAAATATTTAAAGTTAGAAAGAAAAGCATTAATCGATTTAAAACCGATCATTTTAATTGTTTTTTTATAATACCCAATATCATTATCATATACATATTCATTAGACCATAATAAGGGTTAATAAATTAGGTCAGGTTTAAACTCTGGTTTAATTAATCTAGTTTGCAATTTAAAAGTCATTTAAACGTAATATCTGCTAGTCAGTTATGTATTACATACATTTAAAGAGAATACAGAATGTGAGAGTGAGCAAACATATGCATTTAACCTCTAACAAAAGGTTAACAAATAAAGGCAAGTTTAAACTTTGGTTTAGTCAACTGATTTGCAATTTAAAAGCTATTTAAACTTAGTATATGTTTGTAAATTAGTATGACAATGTCATACATTTCAAGATAACAAAGAGAGAGAAGAGAGAGAGAGAGAGCGAGGAGAAAACGTACTAAAATAAAAATAAGTTTAAGCTCTTAAGATGTTTTAGCTGTTTACTGTTTAATATAACTATTAGTTTAAACTTTGTTTAAAAACAAAGATTATTATATAAACTAATTGATAAAGCTTAAATGTCTCTGTGAGAAATTTGTTTCTGTGGAAACGTTCAAATCAGTAACTGTAAAGCTGAAAATTTCAGTAAGCGAAAAAGGAGCTCGATGATCCAGCAGCACATTCTTATCCAGTGTAATCCCTTAGGTTCCATGTCTCGCAAGCTCAGGAGCCTCTGTATGCGCATACCCTGACGATGTAGTCAGCCTGCTGATCTTTCTATGAAGTTTAAATTTGAACGATATAAATTTCTATCATAGATCCTGATCCAGTGAAACCATGGGAAATTATCAATTCAATATGCCGCCTCTGTATGCGCTTGTACCTCATCTTATTGTTGAACTTCTCAGTCATATTGATAAAAGACGAGTTGCAAACAAAAGCCTGCTGATCCTTCTGTGTAAATTTCAATTTCAGATCCAGAGAAATACATTCAGCCGCCTCTGTATGCGCGTATACCTAAGAGACCGGACGATCTTCATGTTAAACTTCTCAGTTATATTGATAAAAGACAAGCGTTTAAGTTTAAACTTGAACGATATGAATATCTAATGTAGAACCAGATCCAGTGAAATTATACATTCACTCAGCCGCCTCTTGAATGAGGTCCCAAGCTGTATGCGTTATACCTCAGAGACCTGACGATCTTCATGTTGAACTTCTCAGTCTTATTGTTAACGAAGAGTGGCAATAAAAAGCCAAATGATCCTCCCATGAAGTTTAAATTTGAACGACTTAAAAACTGATCCAGTGAAAATAATAAGAAATTATTAATTCACGAAATTAAGAAATTATTAATTCACGAAGCTATACCTCAGAAACCTGACAATCTTCATGTTGAACTTCTCAGTCATATTGTTAAAGGACATCAATAGCGGCAATCAAAAGCCCGCTGATTCTTCCGTTTAAGTTTAAATTTGAACGAGGTCCCAAGTCTCACAAACTCAGTCGCCTTCGTATGCGCTTCAGAGCACTGACGGTCTTCATGATGAATTACTCGGTCATATTGTTAAAGGACGAGCGGCAATCAAATCCTGCTGATTCTTCCATTAAGTTTTAATTTGAATGATGTAAATTTCTAACGTATAACCTGATCCAGTGACAACCATAAGAAATTATCCATTCACTCAGCCGCCTCTTGAATGAGGCCCCAAGTTTCACAAGCTCAGTCGCCTCTGCATGCGCTTGTACCCCAGAACCCTGGCGATCTTCATGTTGAACTTCTCAGTCATATTGTTAAAAGAGGAGTGGCAATTAAAAGTCTAATGATTCTTCCATGAAGTTTAAATTTGAACGATGTAAATTTCTACCTCTGTATGCGCTATACCTCAGAGAGCTGACGATCTTCATGTTGAATCTTTCAGTCATATTGTTAAAAGACGAGCAACAATTAAAAGCCTGCTGATTCTTCCATTAAGTTTTAATTTGAACGATGAAAATTTTTATCATTTCTATTCTTATGAAAACCATAAGAAATGATCAATTCACGAAAGCTTACCCCGTCCTATGAGAGGCGTAGAACTAATCTTATGTTAAACTCCTTAGTGAGCAGTTATCTCATGCCTTGGACTACTTAAGGTAATGAACGGACATAGACTGTTCTAAATAAAGTAGTATTTAGTTAGCTGTTGCAATAAAGATCGGTACAATAACAAGTTGAATTATGGGCAAATTGAAAGGGCAGAAAAGAGTATGGCTCAAATGGGTCACAAGAAAAAAGTGACTCGAATACAATGAGAGGCGATTTGGACAAAGTGGCTGGACCCACTTTATATGAACTGTTAGAACAAAGGTCAGTCCCTATCAAGGAATCAATCTCATAACTCGCTCCTTCTTTCTTCTTGGCACATTTGTAAAGTAAAACCTAAACTTTTAGCTGAAATATCTTTTCTGTAACTAAATTCTAACAATTTGTAAATGTAAAGAATTACTAATATGAGAATGTTTATTTTGCGATACGGCAAATGAATTAATTACACATGAAACGGACCGACTGAATATAAACAATATTGGATATAATAAATTATATACAAAATAAATATTGTTTTAAAATAAAATAATAAATAAATGAATAAAGAAATCACAACATTTATCCTGAATAAATATAACATTTACAATAAATTAATAGATAAATGAAACAAACAATTTTACTTATTGTCAACACAAAACATTGCAAAAAAAAAAAAAAAAGTAAATTAAATAGTTTTTCACAATATTTCGGTTTCCAATTTTATTACCAGACAATCCACCAACGTCCATTTTTTTCAAGTTCTTGGCTTCCAATATGACAACGGTTAATTTGCCAGCGGTCGGTACATAACGTAATGAGAAACAGATATCGCCCAACTTTTCCTAAATTATTTAAAAACAAATAATTCAAAAAAGGAAGAAACAGAGAGAGTAAAAAGAAACATTAATTAAAAATTATTTTAACTATTCGTTACACAATAATATTAAACACAAATTATATTGTATTTTTTTTTTTTTTTCATTTAAAATATATTTAAAACATTTATTTGTTACATAGAAACTACAACCATATTGTTAATTATTTTATTTTGGAAATTTGTAAAATACACTTAAATATACAATATTTTACAATTTTCTTTAAGTTTTAAAAGGCTGTGTGCGAGTTTTACTAATAATTGCTAATTTGTTTTTTTTTTTTTTATATTAGAAACACACAAAATCTTTGTATTTTTTACGACAAAAAAAAAAAAAAAAAAAAAAAAAAAAAAAAAAACATAAACAACTTACAGACATTTAAAAGCATTTGGATATTGTTCGTTACATAGTATGCTTTTGTAATTGCTAAAATATATTTATTTAATTGCATTAGTCCTTCTAAATCTACAAGCAAACTCAGATATTCTCAAATGCTACAAATTATTTTAAAATTTGAGAAAATCTTTAACTAAAATTGTTTTAGTCAAACTTATTCTATAATTTGGTTTGATCTCACATATTTGATTTCCATTCCTGATAGAATAGCGAAGGTTAAACACTGCATACACGCAGAAAAAAAAACATGGTTGTGGTAAACATATTGTGATAAGATTTATGATTGTAGTCCAAACTTATTATGTTCATTATTAGTGTCATAAAATATCATATTATGATCAAATATAGTTGTAGTATTACATCTTACTGTTTTCTAAGTAATCATATTATGATACAAAGCAATCATAATATGATCCAAATTAATCATATCATGATTCAATAAGTTTAAATGGTTGTACATTAGAGTGCTCCAAGACTGTATGGATGGAAAAAAAATTTCTAGGTACAGGACGTCCCCCCCCACTAGAATTGTTCTATGTATTGTAGAAATACGTTGTGTAAAATATTAGGATATTTTGCAGCAATGACGCTGAAGATTTAAGGTTCATTTACAAGGATAAAAAATATTTTTTTTTTCAGTTTTTGTAAAAATTTTGGCATTAAATAATTACTTTTGCAAATTAATTTAAAAGAATCGAAATCTGTACGTAATTGTCGTTCTAATAACATATAAAAGACAAAAATTGGTTAAAAAATATTAAAGTTATTAAAAAATTCGCCAGGACTTTAACGTGTCCCAAGCCACTAGCACAGGAAATGTAGGAACAAAATTAACATATTTTGAGAAATATTAAAATAAAAGCACATTTTTACTTAAAATATATCCATATTTACTTGTATATGAGTTTTGTCTTCGTAGGATACCCTTAACCTACTCGCTGATATAAACCAAAAAATTAATTTTTTTTAACTGCAGTTTCAAAACTCCAATTTCAATTTTTTAAAAATTTTGTTAAACAAATTTCAGAATTTGTTGATCATCACATTTTTATTTATTGAGAACATAATAGGGAATAAAAGTATGAAAAAAGTATGATAACACCTCTTATAGTTTTTCTGTACCTGCGAATTAAATTTTGCGATTTTTAAAAAAATTAATTTTTGGTCATATTTTGGCGAATGAGCCGAATTTGCTTACTGTTATGCATTTTAAGTAAAACCTATTCAGAATATTATAGTCCAGGTAATTTTAAATATAGTTTGAAAGTTTTACTAAAATCGGAAAAAGCTAACCCTTAAATCGTGAAGGTCAAACGTCAAAATTTTCAATATTTGGAATTTCTCATGGAAAGATAGCGAAATGTTATATATTTTTGGGCCGATTTTGATGAAACTTAAGAAAAAATTAACAATTTTTTTTTTTGGAGCACTCTATTGTACATATTGTTTGCATAGTTTGAAATATAATTATGTTTCAGTGAACCATACTCAAATTTAAAATTGCCATGGACATACAGATGTTTACAGTAACTAAAGTATTGTTAAAATTAAATTGAAATAACAATTATTTGTGTACGACAACATTATATTGTTATAAAGATCAGAGAGTAGTTGTCGTAACGTTGTTGAACCATGTTTTCTCTGCGTGTATATAAACATAATTTCCAATTCCGTAAACTGAGCATTTGGAAACTGGATTGTTTCGTATTTGATCAGCTGCATGTTGTAATTTTTCATATTGCATGTATTTATTAAACAATACATGATAACATACATACATCATACAGAATATTCGTCATTTAGGTATCTAAATGCTTAGGTATGTTCATTTATTCAAATGTGCCTCCATTTACTTGAGTTGTATATAACATGAATATGTCGTTGCCTAGCACGACTTGACTTGACAATTTTTGGAGCGCCTCTTGTCGCAGTGTTTATCAATTCAATATTTGCAGGCCTTTGCGTACGAACAATCAAGTAGAATCAAAGGGACCCTATTTTTGACACGTTTTTGACCTACAAAGCTTACTTTCTCATATTTAGAGAATTCAATGAAGTACTCGAAAACTTTTTATATTAAAACTTTCGGTTTTATGGGGAGATTTCCTATTTTCACCCCTCCAGATCCGCGCCTGATAACATGTCTCACACGTGTCATTTAGCTGGGCAATGTGACATTTGTCGCCATGTTTTTTTGGTTGACAAATTTTTTTGGTTGAGAATTTTTTTTTGGGCAAAATTTATTTTTTACAAAAAATTTATTTTTGGATTTTTTTTTTTTTAACAACCATCACTGACCTTGAAAGCCTGTATATAGGAAGCTAAATAAACTATTTATAAGAATTGAAGAAAAGGTCGATCAACAATTATACAACAATATTTTTTTTTTAAGTCATTAGCGATATAGTGTAAAAATTTGATTTTGTCACGCTACAGACTTTACAGTGTTACTCTCTAGGCTTTTCTGAAGATTCCGTGAAATTTCATCAAAATCGGTCCAGCCGTTTTCGAGTCCATATGGAACATACATACACACATCCATTTTTATATATGGACAAGTCTCAGAAACAGTCTACCAACAAAAAAATGTTTAAATTGATCAAACTTGAAATTTTTTAATTGTAATATTAGACTAGATATGTGTATTATATTTTATATATAGACAAAATGTATTTCAATGGTCATTCATACAAAACTGATTACCAAATCCAACACTAGCTCAGATATATTAATATTATACAAACAAATTTGAATTTTTTAATGTGTTCATATCATTATTTGTGTTAACAAGATAGTTCGATCGACATCTATATTTTTGAACATTCAATTTAAATACAAACTAATTTTGAGTAGTTTCACTTTGAATAGAATTTTTCATAACTTCTCAGGGAGATGGTACAGTAGATTAATATAATTGTGATAATTTTCAAGCTACTAGAAAATTTGTATGAGCGTTACGTAACGTGCGTCACAAAATAGAACGTGCGTCACAAATTTATGAAAATGGCAAATTTTTGTTCATGCCAATAAGTTATATTAGAATTCTCTTTCATTCATCTTTCGTTTAGGAATAAGATTTTGTATGCTTTATTATTCAAAATACGTTAAAATTACGAAAAAAAAAACACTTCAACTTCCATTTTTTGTAACGTGCGTCACAAAACTTTGCGATCAATTATTTCGCAACAAATGGCAATTAAAAGGTAATATGCCATATGGAATTGTACTTAAATCTCACTATAGCGTATAGTATACGTTGGAGGTATCTTATTTGAAAAAACAAGAAATGTTCATTTTTAAATATGTAAACGTGTACAAATGATACATTCGTTATGAAGGATTTGCCCATATATAGATGGCATTAGCGGTATAATGTTAAAATCTGATTTTTTCACATTTTTTCCGCCCACAGACCGAAATCTGTGTTACAGTGTTACCTGCAGGGCTATTGTTTCATAAAAATCGGTCCAGCCGTTTTTGAGTTCATTCGGAACATACACATAAACATCCATTTTTATATATATAGATGCGTACACAAAGTGTATAATTTAATGAAAACCATTATTATTTTTTAAAAAATAAATTTCTTTTTAACTGCTAGAACATTTAATTGTCCGTTTCTAAACTTAAAGGATGCATTCTCATGAGACTTGTTAAAACAGATGTTGTATAAAAACCCAACATCATAAAATTGGTATAAATGTATTAAAAAACAGACAAATTATAAATTTTTGATATTTAGATTAGGTGTGAGACATGTGAGGAAGTATCTAAATGGTGAGATGGTGATCAACTCAAATGATAACGCCCTATTAAAGTATATATAACATATTCAACCTTTTTTAAAGTTTTTAACAATTTTATAGTCACAATAATTATTTATATGATTGTGGTAACCATAATATGGTAAAGTTAAGATTCACGTGATTGCAGCAATCATATATATGATTGTAGTAAATATATATATGTTTATGGCAATCATGTTTATGATTAATTATATCATATATTAATCATCAATCATTATATCATAATAATACAGCATAATATGTTGTTCTCAGATTATGATATCCATAAGCCACATACAACATAATATGGAGAATTATTACATCATAAAAATGGTTGTCACAAACATATACTTATTTACTGTAATCAGATTGCTACAATATTTGAATCTTAACTTTACCGTATTATGGTTACCGCAATAATATAACTAATTACAGTGACCACAATATTATTCAAAAACTTGTAAAAATGTTTACAGTTAAAATGTACTACTATAATTTTTCTCTGCGTGCAGCCAGAAACTAGTTACGTTACTAGTTTTGCCCTAGTTCCCTTTACACTACAGTACACAGCTATAAAAATGTGTCATATACTATTGTAGTAACATTTATAAATGATCCTTAATTCGTTGAGTCAATAATCATAAAAAGAATTTCACTTTATTGCAGAATTTACAACTGCGCCCATATAAAAAACTTTCCAAACTATCTCATAAATTTGTTAAAAAGTCAGTAGAACAAAATAGCAAATTATAACAATAGCACTGAAATAACGTAGGTTTTTTGTACTATAGACATCAAACCGACTTTGTACTGCTGACTTTTCAGCAAACCGAATGAAAAAGTCACAAGCAATCATTACTTTTTAGTTCAGTTAGTACAACAACAATGACAACATTAATTTAAGGATTTCAAAAACAAAAACAGAAAAATAAATAAATAATCACAAACACAAATAAACAAATTACATTTGATTATTATTTAACTTGATTTAAGAAAATTATAAACAATTATACATTGATTAAAACTAGAAAACAAGCACATTAACACATTGGAATTATTAATATTTTAGATTATTTATTTTTTAAATAATACTGCACGTCCGAGAGCTTCGATTTGGTTTAAAAACAATAAGTTAAAAAAACAAAAACTCTTTAAGTAAAACTAAAAAAAAAGTATAACGAAATTATAATTTATAATAATAAAACTTGTTTATGTGTGGTATTGTTGTTGAGTTACTAAAACTTACTCTTAAATTAAATATTTTAAAAATATTGCAAAAACAATGCTGTAAATATAATAAAACACCCAGCTCAAAATTAATTATGTAAATTTCTTTTATTTTGATAAAATACAATGTCCTGACAAAATTTACAAAATTTGTACAAAATTCAAAATTATACCACATTCAAAATAAATCTTTTTCAAGGGTTTTAATTCTTTAAAAATTTTTCTTTAAGTGTAAATAAATTATAGAGACATAAATTAGGAGGGAAACAAAACTATACTAGATAAATATTTATAATGAAATAATATTGGTAATGAAAGAAGTAAAGGAAAATGTTCTGGTCTCAAGCTATAATAGTTTAATTTTTTATAATATTTTGTATGTTAGTTAATAGGAAAATTTTATTTTTTTAAAATTTGTAAAAAAATATTTTAGAAAAAAATTATTTAAGAGAGATAGAGAGCAAAAAATGTGGAAAATCTAAACCCTTGGCAGGTTTTGTTTAATTTGTTTTAGTTTTTTTTTTTTTTTTTTTAAATAAGGCCAATTAAAGGAGTTGCACAACCAAGAATTTATTGAAAATGTTTTTTGTTTTGTTTTGTTAATAATTTATTTGGAAGAAAAAAATTCAACTAATTTAATAAAAAGGATAAAATTATGTATTTTAAAACTTACCCCTGTGATTTAAACGAGTAAAAAACTGTAAGTGTTATGTTTATAATGTTAAAAATTATAATTGTTAAAAAAAAAGAATTTTAAAAACATAAATTGTAAAAACTTAATTTAAGAAAGTAAAAATTATTGAATTTTTCAAAGTTGTTAAGGAAGATTTTAGTTTATCGAAGCTCCTTTTACAATACAGCTTTTTTTGAACAAGGCGAAATTATATAAAAAAAAAAAAACATCAAATTATTGAAATCATCCTTAAATAGTATTAAATTTGATTTCAAATTAAGTTTAACAAATAGATAAAACAGAAAAATTTCAACTAATTAGTTAATAATAATAATATTAGAGTTTATACTGAAAGTTGGAGACATATTAATATATATTGTTTAGAAGGATCTAAATCAAGGGTGCCCAAGCCCTATACTCTTGGTGCTCATTTGTTTTTATAAATGCTCTTAGCTATAGGCTGTGTGTTTCTATACTCAATACACCACTCAGCACTAGCAGTAGGAAATACACAAACAACTTTGTCTTGTTAGTTTTTTTTGTAGTTCTTCACTGTATACACGCAAGTGCAAAGCAACAACACTTTCGTATGCTTTGCTGGTAAACATTGTCGACAGCGATCATCAATGTAGATTTTGTTTTTATACCCTTCACCTTCGTGAGAAGGATATATATAAATTTGTCATTCCGTTTGTAATTTCCACAATATAATTTTCCAACCCTATAAAGTATATATATTCTGAATCCTTATAGATAGCGGAATCGATTTAGCCATGTCCGTCTGTCTGTCTGTTGAAATCAATTTTCTGAAGACCCCAGATATCTTCGGGATCCAAATCCTAAATAACTCTACCAGACATGCTTTCGAGAAGTTTCCTATTTAAAATCAGCAAAATCCGTCCATAAATAACGGAGATATGAGCAAAAATCCGAGACAACCTCTATTTTTGGCATATTTTTTTACCTATATCTTACCTATAGGTCATAAATATAGACAATATGGATATCTAATGATAGATATTTCAAAGTCCATTGCATCGATATATATAAGGCTATACAAAGTTGGACCTACAATTGGTCAAAATCGGGAAAATATTTTTTAACCCGAATTTTTTTTCACAAAAAACATTCTTTTGTCATAAATTATTTTCCTAATAAATTAAAAAAAAAAATTTTTAAAACATTGGAAAAAATTTTGAAAAAAAATTAAATTTTTTTTTTTAATTTTATTTTAAAGTATAATTTGGTGAAGGGTATATAAGATTCGGCACATCCGAATATAGCTCTCTTACTTGTTGTTTATCGTATAGTATCGTTTAAAAAAGTGTGTACCAATAGCTTTTAATTCAACCCCAGCACGACCATAGACATTATGGCACGACACTGAAGGAAATGTTTGACTTCACACTTGAATATTGTTGGGAGATATTGCCAATTTCCAGTGTTAGTGTCGTATCTCTTAAACTGCGTTCACAGAAAAGAATTCTAAATATTTGCATGTAGAAGCCCCATAATTTCAATGAACTCATGCTAATCAAGAAACCCAAACCCGTTTTAATGCATGGTGCACTGGTTTGTTGGATGAAACAGTCCATCTACTGCTAAATTATCAAAAAGATCCTACGGATTTTGCTTGATGTATTTGATATGATACAAAAGCCTAGCTCATGACCAAACTGCTGGCTGTAAACTCGGCGGAAAGGAAGTGTCATTAACAATATTGACTATTGCACTCTTAACCTACTTTGACAAACGATTTTCTGTATTGATAACGGACGAGTCACCTTGGAATAGGCAAGCGTCCACTTTGAATGACATGATCGAGATCTATAAAGATGGATCTAATTCTGCAACTGGGTGGCTTTTACATTACCTTCTCCGAAAAAAGAAGTGGGTTAGTTTTAGGCTGCCGAATCAATGATTGATGTATTACAGGAGATGCACTCCGAATATCAAGATATGTACCGAAAATAAACCTGCGATAAAATCCCTATATTTATTTACACGACATCTTAATGAGATGACGAGACATTCTAACCTGGCGGTATTCTGGGTGCCAGATCATGTTAACGTAACCGCCAATATTGCTACCTATGAATTGGTGATATCTAATCCTCGTCTGGAAGACGTGTAAACAGATTGGTTAGTACACGCAGAAAAAAAATATAGTTGTACATTGTTACTGTAACTATTTCAACATTTGTGTATGGTTAATGTAACAATATCAAAATTTTTAACAACATTATAGTCACGGTTACTATATATATGATTGTGGTAGCAATAATATGGTTAATTTACGATTAACATGATTGTATCAACCATATATATTGTTTCAGTAAACATGTATATGTTTGTGACAATCATTTATATGATGAAGGACTTACCATAATATGATGCTCTCATATCATAATCTGAGAACAACATATTATGATAAAATTATTCATAATATAAATGGTTGTCACAAACATATACATGTTTACTGAAGCAATATATATGGTTGATAAAATCATGTTAATCGTAAATTAACCATATTATTGTTACCACAATCATATATATAGTTACCGTGACTATAATATTGTTAAAAATTTTGATATTGTTACAGTAACCATGCACAAATTTTGAAATGGTTACAGTAACAATGTACAACTATATTTTTTTTCTGCGTGTAGGTGTTCCGCTTTCATATAGTCATTTGGCATGTGTCACTAACATCCCTGTAAATGTTGACTTTTGCAAACCCACACCATTTCTGTATCGATGACGGACAGATCACCCTCGAATGGGGGATGCACCTATCCCTTGACATGATACGTCCTAGGTTTACATGAGGTTTCTGACCGCTGGATCAATTAGTTATTCAGGATGAGATATAGGCCATGCAAAAAGCTGTACAGTGGCTGGTTTATACAGGAGATGTGATGAGAATATCCCGATATATAGCGACAGTAAACTTAATTAAATTGGTACATAAAGGCTAGCTCTTAAGGAGAGGATGAGATATTCTGACGTACTATCAATAACGTTGCAGATGAACTAAATTCGGTTCTCTCCTGTAAAACGAGGAAATCACTTTCATGATGTAATAGTAAGTCTTCTAAACAGCGGGAACTTAATGCTTCTGTTCAGACCAGATGGATTACTCTGATTACACGATCAACTGTCGTAAGTCAGCGACGCTGATAGGTCTTTCTCCAGATTGACTACGGGTTCTGGTAGCTTTTTGGCAGGACACTGTTGGCTGCGCTTGCGAGAGATAGAAAATGTCGAATATGCGGAAAGTTTTGTTTTACTTCTTTAATTTAAAAAAAGTGAAGCACACCGATTGTTCAGCGAAGCTTATGGTGAATGTGTTTCATCGGTTTCAACGTGCGAAACATGGTTTATGCTGTTCAAGAGTGGTGATTTTGCCACGGAAGACAAAGATCGCCCAGGCCAGCCAAAAAAGTTTGAAGAACAAGAATTGGAGGCAAAAAAAGTGATGTTGAAGCACACCTATTGTTCACTGAAGCTTATAGTGAATGTGTTTCATTGGTATCAACGTGCGAGAAATGGTTTACGTGGTTGAGAAGTGATGATTTTGACACGGAAGACAAAGTTCGCCCAGGTCAGCCAAAAAACTTTGAAGACCAAGAATTGGAGGCATTACTCCATGAAGATTGTTGTAAAACTCAACCAGAGCTTGCAAAATCATTGGGAGTTACTCAATCAGCAATTTCAAAATATTTGCGAGCAGCAGGATTTATTCAAAAGCAGGGAAATTGGCGCAATACGAATTGAAGCTGAGAAGTCCTTGAATGACGATTTTGTATGTCTGAAATGCTGCTTGAACGCTATAAAATAAAATCATTTTTGCATCGGATCATTACTTGCATTGAAAAATGGTTCCATTACGATAACTCGAAGCGTAACAGATCGTATGTGAAATCCGGCCAACCAGACGAATCTACACCAAAGCCAAATATCCATGGCGCTAAAGAATTCCTCTGTATTTGTTGGGACCAAAAGGGTCCTACTATTACATAGGAGGAGGTCTGGTCAGACCATTACAGTATTTTGTGGGACCAAAAGGACCCTATTAATTATGAGCTGCAGAAATCTGACCAGACCATCACAGAGAACCTGTACCGAACGCAACTGATTTGTTTGGCCAAAAAATGCCCAGAATATGCGACCAGACATGAAATCGTAATATTCCATCATGACAACTCTAGGCCACATATTGAAATACCTGTTAAAAATTATTTAGAAATAAGTGGTTGGGAAGTTTTAGTCCAGACCTTGCCCCGCCCGACTACTATTTGAGTCAATCAATGCAGAACGCTCTCTCTGGGATACGCTTCATTTCAGAACAGAGTATCCGAAATGAACTTAAATCGTTCTTGTCCTCTAAAGATGAGCAGTTCCTTCGGCGCGGATCCAATGTTGCCAGAAAGATGGGAAAAGGTCTTAGCTAACTTTGAATAAATTTATATTGTAAAAATGTTTTAAAATAAAAGCTAAAATTTTTAAAAAATCTCGCATTTTTAAGTCATGCACCAATATTTTAATGATTTCTGTAGAAGTTGTCATGATGAGGACGAGGAGGAACGCTTTCTCTTTTGTCCTACTCTATGGGAGATATGATCTGGCTCATATGAGGTGGATAGTAATAACATGGAGTTATTTATTCATTAGTTTATCGAGTTGGGTAATGGTCCTGATGGCTTGCTTACATTGTAATCTACCCTAATCCGGTTAAAACTGGATGACTTGAAAACAGGGTATATAACTGCGGAAATATACATAGAGCGGAAGGAGAGAGAAATATCAATGGAAAAAGAAGGTACAATAACAAAATATATGGAAATACATTCTCATGAATTAGGTTTTTGAAACAGACTCAGGTTTTTGGCTCTCAGTTACCTATTTAAATGTCATGTATGGCTCTAACTTAAATAATTCGTACATAGCTATGCCGACTCAAACCGACTGTCATGCTAAAATGCCATGAAATAATATTAAATAATACGTATCACACGTGTCCTTTAGCTGGTCAATGATGATGTATGAAAATCAATGTGTTTCTTCTTCGTTCAACAATACAAATAACATGAAATCCTCTTAAAGTGCGCGG
This sequence comes from Calliphora vomitoria, assembly GCA_942486065.2. Taxonomy (NCBI): domain Eukaryota; kingdom Metazoa; phylum Arthropoda; class Insecta; order Diptera; family Calliphoridae; genus Calliphora; species Calliphora vomitoria. The sequence continues at coordinate 131,241,671 of OW818030.2, forward strand.
GTCTTCTTTGATGATCATTGAAAGTCAATATGATTTGTCTATGGTCTATGTAGAACACATTGCCATCATCGTCATGTTGAGCATGTTTAAAGAGCCCGGCATGACTTGACAATGTTTGAAGTGACATTTGTCGCCGTGTTAAACTAGTTTTTATCAATTATGTGTGTAACTAAGGTCAGTAGCTTAAAGTCTTCTTTGTTCATAACAGCTTGGAGTAGTAAACATTTTTTATTTAACAAACTTTCAGTATAAACTCCTGCTCCAAAAAATGATAAAGTGTAAAAATAAACAAGCATTTAAAAGATACATTTTTTATAGCACATAGAATTTGAAAAAAAGAAATAAAATTGTTATGCTTTTCGAAATAGTAGTAGATTTGTATAACTTTTAGCTATCAAATGTTTCACTTGATTTCACAACATCAATTCAATATAAGAAAATAAAACTCAGTTAATACATGTTAATTAAATTAATTAAAAGCCAATTACAACAATTTAGTAGTAGTAGTAGTAATAATAGTAATAATAGTTTAGATCAGTAGTTAATAATTGCATTTAAAACAACATAAAATTAAACACAAATTATATAGTAAGTAATTAAGTATAATGAAATTCTGAAATTGATTTTAAAATTAATACTTACGTGCATTTACAAAAAATTCATTTGTTCCCCACACAGCGCAGATTTACGAATTATTGTACATTTTAGAGGGATGAGTTTCGAATCGAGAGTATTTTTTTTTTTAATATTTTTAATATTCAGATTTGTTATGTTTGATATGATTTGATTGGTTTTTTTTTTATTTTATATTTCGAATATTTAAAGTTGATTTGGTTTTATATTTATAGCGATACATTACGAAATTAGAAAAAAATATATGAAGATAAAAAGATTAAAAATTGATACTTTATGTATGGATATAATTTTTGTTGTTGTTATTGATTTTTAAATATGTTTAAATTGTAAAAAATAAAAACAAAAATTAAAAAAAATATTTTAAAAATTTTTAAAATTTGATTCATAAAAAAATATGATTTCTGAGTTTCTTTCATCTAAGAAATTGAATTTGTTTGCAAAACAGTTTTTTAAAAAAAGTTTAAAAAAAAACTTAAAGCTTGGCATGCATGTTGTCATTTTAGATTTTAGAAAAAGTTTCATTAAATATATTCCAATTCATTCTTACTAAAATTTAGAAAAGATTTAAATTTTTTTATTATTTAATAATTTATTTGTTTTTTTTTTGTTTTATTTATTAGTTTTTTTTTTTTATATTTTCAACATTCTCAGGCTTGAAAGCTTTTTTTAGTTTTAAATAAGTTATGTTTTTAGTGGAGAGTTTGTGTGTGTGTGTGTGAGAGAGAGAGAGAGAGAGAGTGGGGAAAAAGAGCGAAATTGTGTGATTGTAAGAATGTGATGTTGTTGTGTTTGTTATTTAAATACCGATTTTGTATGCGCGTGTATGTGTTTGATTTTCCTTTTTTATAAAAAATGTTCAAGTATCGATTGAGTGCTGTTTTAGTTTTATATGATACATGGTGTTTGTTTGTTTTTGTTATTGGGTGTTTTAAGGAAAATTATTTGTTTTTAAATAGGAAATTCTTAAAATTGTGGTGCAATAACAAGTTTTAACTACTTTATTTTAGTTGGTTAAATGTTTTGACAATTTCAGTTATAGTATTATAATTATATTTTTGATTAAAATGGTGCAAAAAGTTGAAAAGAAAATTAATTAAATTATATTTTGTATAATAATAGAAATAAAGATAATGAAAATATAAGACCAAATTTAGTTATTTTAGAATTTTTTTTTTTAAATTTTTATTTCAAGTAAAATGTCAGTAGAATTTCGCACAAAATGGGACTGGTACTAATTTGTCTGCTTTTACATTAGTGTATAAAAAGTAGCGGTTTGGGAGGGAAACAAAGGAAATACAATGGTGTGAAATTATATGGTATGAAATTAATATAACCACAAATGGAGGTATAACGCATACAGGAAGATGATACGGAAAAGTTCTCAATTCAGGACTTTTTATCATATCAGTTGATATGATATTGTTACGATTTGCAATAGCGATTTGAATTTAACAGTCTGTAACGACTGCCTGCAGCATTCATCATGTTTATAAACACGTCCATCAGTAGAAGCTTCTACTTATCAACAATGTTGATATACTGCGGTTATTAGCATTGTTTATAAATATGGCAACACTAAATGTTTTAGCTGGTAACTTTGACATCGAAAGCTCTAGAATTCGAACATACTAGTTTGTCCGTTAAGAACATTGTAGAAGATTCACGAAAGATGGGGCGTGTATAAATAGTGGCAGAGATTGCAGTCGTGAGTGAGTTTATCATAGGCGCTGTTAGAGTTAACATCAACTGTGTTTTTTTTTTTAAAGAGAAGTAACACTCAGGCAATTAATATGCCTATATATAATTGTGTTACTTTCTTTGGAAAGGGGATATATTGTAGAAGGAAAGGTGGTGAAAGGAGGAGAAAGGCTTTTATTGACAACTCTGCAATTGCGCGTTATGCTTGTTATTAGTGCAGGTTGCAGCGCCTCTGGTGGTGAGATGGCGCATAATTCAAGCCAACAACCTTTATTTATTTTACTTCGGTGCCGTTTTTTTAGTGTTATACCACCGAAGGAGGGCGCTGTGATAAATATTAGTTATTAGTAAACTAATAATTATTATAAACTGGTGTTGTTGATTGGCAGCGGCTGGGAATCGAACCCAGGCCTCAAATACCATATCATGCTTAATGATTAAACGCGCTAACCAATTAAGCCACATCACCCTGTTCAAAAGTGAAGAGTATCCCAGAGAGAGAGAGAGAGAGAGAGCGATCTGTATCGATCAAAACAAATAGTAGTCAGACGGGCCATGGTCTAAACTATAAGGCAAAGTGAAGCAAAACTTCATTCTAAATAGTTTTTAAGAGGTAGTGCAATATATTGCCCAGTATTGTCATGATGGAATATTACAGTTTCATGTCTGGTTGTTTTCTGTGCGTTTTTCGGTCAATGCTCGCTTAAACCGAATCAGTTGCGTTCAGTACAGGTTCCCTGTGATGGTCTGGCCGGATTTTAGCAGATCATAAAAGACAGAACCTTTTTGGTTCCACCAAATACAGACCATGACCTTTGCGCCATGGATATTTGACTTTGGTGTCGATTCGGCTGGTTGTACGGGCTTCACGTACGATCTTTTACGCTTCGGGTTATCATAATGGATACATTTTCATCGCTAATAATGATTCGGTGCAAAAATGATTTTCTTTTGTAGCGTCTAGCAGCATATCAGACATACAAAATCGTCTTTCGAGGTCTCTCGGCTGCAATTCGTATGTTACCCAATTTCCCTGCTTTTGGGTGAATCCTGCTGCTCGCTTACGTTTTGGAATTGCTGCTTGAGTAGCTCCCAATGATTTGGCAAGCTCTTGTTGAGTTTTCCAACAATCTTCATGGAGTAATGCCTCCAATTCTTGGTCTTTAAACTTTTTTGGCTGGCCTGGGCGATCTTTGTCTTCCGTGTCAAATCATCTATCGCACATAAGCTCTTGTGATCAATCGGTGTGCTTCAGCGGCACTTTTTTTCAAATTTAGAAAGTAGAGCAAAACTTCCCGCATTTATTGGCAATAAATTCTATATTTTCGAAGCAAAAAAAACTTTGTTGTTTACAGTATAATGTACAATAATTAAGTGGGAATAAATGATAGATATGTACCCTTCAAAATGACATATAAGTGATCAAAAACAAAAAACGCGTTCAAAAGATACACCATCTATTCTAAATCCCGCATTTTTAAGTTATACACCCAATACGTTGGTCGCGATCTTGGATATCGAGAAGCCTTTAATACCAATAAAATTGTGGAGGAATATAGGATACTATGGCGACTATGGCTACTGGCTGACGGTCGACATTATCCTGCAACATTAAGAATTAGTAAATAGGACAATGCCAATACGGATTTTTGTAGGATGTAGAGGAGAATGAGATTTACATCGAAACAATGTTCTGGGCTTGACTTGGAGAATAGGAAGATATCTCAGAGGTTTATAGATGTCACCAACCAATTTGAGGCAGCAGAACTTATTGCAAAGTACCAATAGGGTCCAAGCTGGAAATGGCAGGAACTGGATTGAAGTCGTTTATGAATGTTATAACGGGTTATTCGATAAGGTTTAGAATTAGTAAATGGGACAAAGGCAATATGGATTTTTATAGGATGTCGAGGAGATTGGGATTTACATCGTAACAATGTTCTGGGCTTGACTTGGAGAATAGGACGATATCTCAGAGTCACCAACCAATTTGAGGCAGCAGAACCTATTCCAAAGTACCAATAGGGTCCAAGCTGGTAATGGCTGGAACTGGATTGAGGTCGTTTATTGATGTTATAACGGGTAATTCGATAAGGTTTAGAATTAGAAAATTTGACAATGACAACACGAACTTTTGTATGAAGTCGAGGGGATTGAGATCTTTGCTTGTGTATGATCAAGTTTGGTTTGGGCCCTTTAGATGATCGTTTGAAATGTAAATACATTGTTATGGTCTTTCAAGCATAAATAGAGCGAGAGTGATGAACCCAGATGTGTGGTTCATGGTAAGGACTTCTTGTACCATCTATCATAAAACTGCTGATTTTGAAAGTCTCTGTTTTGGTTAATGATTTTTATTCTACTGACATTTTATTTACTTGTATATAATGGTCTCGTAAAAACTAATATTGTAGCAAAAAAATTTGTTGTTTTACAAAAAAGAAGAAGCTTATTTCAAATTTTATAAAACATTTAAGAAAAATTTTAAAAATGCTTGATATATCAAACAAATTATTTGAACTTTACATAAAGACTGCATAACATGAGAGTTAACTAAGGATATGGTAGAAATATTTGACGAAATTTATAGGTCCAATCTAAGAGAACAGACAAGTTTAAAAACATTTTAAGTGGCAATGGACCAATTAAATACGTTTGTCATTGTTTCGTTAAATATTTGCACAATATTACCATAATTTGAGAGATAATTTACCAAGAGATCGACAGATTTTAAAGAATTTTGACAACTGTAAGAGCAGTGCATCCAATTTTCTCTCGTAAAGTAAAATATCTCTATATATACTTAGTAGAACTCATTTCAGTCTTTCATGTTATGATTTACTAAACATATATTGTTTATTAAAAATATTAAATGCATTTAATGGAAATTAAAACACAAACTTTCAACTACAATATTAGTAATGCTGCGAGTATTCAATGCATGAAGAAACTAATAAACATTACAAATCGTTCAAAAAAATAATTATTAATTTAAATAAAGAAATAAGTACTTAAGTAAATAAATTGATAAATAATGTTCAAAGTGGGTTAGAGAAAGATTATAAAATTTGATTTTTTGTTTGTTATTTGGAGATTATAAGACAAAAAAAATTAGTATGTTTTAATATATATTTTTTTATTTTTGGATATTGTTTGGATTCAAATGCAAAAGTGTGTTAAAATAATTAAATGTATATTTTTATTTTATTTTTGAGACAAAAATAAAATCAAAATGAAATCAAATCAAAATGAAAAGTAGTATATTGAATATATGGAGAGAAAGATTAAAGAGTTTGATTTTGTACATCATTTTGTTTAATATTGTTATGGTAATTACCTTCTAAAAAGGTTGAAAAATCAAAGGAGTTTTTGGGGGGAAAGGAAATCAAGAACCAGAAAAGAAAATTAGATTTGAAATAGAATTATTTGTAGTATTATTTTGTCTGTCTTGGTTATAATAAATAAGTAATAATAATAAAGTAGTAACAAAGTTTTAAATAAATTATAATAATAAATAAAATTTTAAATAAATTAAATCAATAAAAATAAAAAAATTCACAATAAAATGAACTTAAAAAACATTTGTGTTCTTTTTTTTATAAAAATTTTCTTTTGTTATTGTTGTTGTTGCTGTTGTTTTTGAGATTCCTTTGAATTTGTTGTAACTTTGTTTTTTTTTTTTTAATTTTTATTTTTTTTGAAACAAATACTTAAATAAATTGTTTGTTAATTGTGGTTTTAATTGACAAACTATAGCATAATTTAGTATATTTGGAATAAATGTTTACATTTTGAACTGGGTGTGTCAAAAAGTTTGATTTATTTATTTTTATTTCATTTGTTTTTGTTGTTGGTTTTTTTATATTAATATAATTTGAGTAGTTTTGTATATTATTAAACACTTGTTTTGTTTTTTGGTTTTAAATTTAATATATTAGTCTGGGTGGCACTTTATTTTTTAAAAAATATTGGTTATCTAAACGTTTTCCGGGTGCTTGTAAGTAGTTTTGTGGTCTAAAACAAAACTTTTAGGGTGAAAGGTTAAAATTTGTTTTCAAATAAAATTGAATAAAATGTGTTTTTCAAATTGCAATATTTCCTAAATTTTAAGGATTTTTAAATCTTGAATTGTATAAGCAGATTTGTTAATGTTAATGTAGTTACTACTTATCATGACAGACTGCTTACTCATACAATGGTGCTATATGTCAAAGGAAAATATGTTTAAACTTTAAGACCTGCCTTATTGCTTTGTCATGCTCTAAAGGGTTTTCCTATAATGACAGTCTGTGGCGGCCATGTTGCTTTGGTGGCGTCTGTCAAATAGCCATGGTAAGTTACACGATTGAGCAGCACGTAGAAATAATAAATCTGTTGGAACTAGGAAAATAGGTTATGGTGTCTTCGTAGAGGAAACTGATACCAAGATATCATGTGAACTTTTCGACGAATGCAGCAACTTTCTGGCTAAGATCTTGGCAGTCTTGAAAGCCTCTGAATTCATAATAACGTATGACATTGAGTGGGTAAATGTGACTATTTATATTGAGAGACAAGCAGTGTTGAGTTCGTTGAAGAGCCATGTAATGAACTTCAATCTAGTGGGGACTGTAGGAGAGCTCTTAGTGGGCTAATGGAACTGCAAATTCCAAATAATGTACATGTACACGGACGAACACTCAAATCATGGTTCTTGAATTGACATGGAGAATAGGGAGATGACTGTAAAACTTCTTATCTCTCAGTATTATCTTAAAGGTATATAGATGTGACCGACCAAATTGATGGACTATTTATATTGAAAGGCAAGCAGTGTTGAGAGGGATGAAGAGCCATGTAATGAACTTCAAAGTATTTGGGACTTTAGGACTGATCTTCGTCAGCTAATGGATCTGCAAATTAGTAGAATGTGCTGGGTACCGGGGTACTATAATGTACATGTATAAGAGCTCGCGGACGAACTCTGAGAATAGGAAGATGGTGGTAAAATTTCAGTATTATATTAGAATACTAGCTTGACCCAGTGCGCTTCGCTACCACTGTCGTAGTCTATGTTGGAAATTTCAATAAAATCGTTTCGGCCGTTTAGTATATTAAGAACTAAAGGTTTTAATTGCAAATAACTTTTAAACTGCCTTACCAATTTTTACACTATTAGTCTCATAGTAATCCTAAAAATCCTTTTACTATGAACTACCATATGTACTCAATACAGTTTTGTTATGGATTTCTCACTGTTATAAAGTTCAGAATACGGGTATAAATATGAAATATCGTTTGTGCCAAATTTATTTTAATTCAATGCATTAGTTTTTTCTTTGATATATTTTAATATATATATATTAACGAAAAAAAAAAATAGTTTTTATTGTTGAATTTTGTATTTTTTTACGTTTAACTAAAATCCCGAAGTCCCGAAGAATCTCGAAATCACGAAAAATCTCGGGATGCCGAAAAATCCCGGGATCCCGGGATTTACATCTCTAAAATCCCGAATCCCGGGATTTGTAAAACCCAGTCCCGTTTGGCATCCCTAGCTATGACGATGTTTTCATCAGCACTGATTAGTCAGCACTGACGATGTTTACATCAGTGCTGATTAATCAGCTATGACGATGTTTTCATCAGCACTGACGATATTTACATCAGTGCTGATTAATCAGCTATGACGATGTTTTCATCAGCGTTGACGATGTTTTCATCAGCACTGACGATATTTACATCAGTGCTGATTAATCAGCTATGACGATGTTTTCATCAGCACTGACGATGTTTTCATCAGCACTGACGATGTTTTTATCAGCACTGACAATGTTTTCATCAGCACTGACAATGTTTTCATCAGCACTGACGATGTTTTCATCAGTACTGACGATGTTTTCATCAGCACTGACGATATTTACATCAGCACTGATTAATCAGCTATGACGATGTTTTCATCAGCACTGATTAGTCAGCACTACCGATGTTTTCATCAGCACTGACGATGTTTTCATCAACACTGACAATGTTTTCATCAGCACTGACGATGTTTTCATCAGCACTGACGATATTTACATCAGTGCTGATTAATCAGCTATGACGATGTTTTCATCAGCACTGACGATGTTTTCATCAGTACTGACGATGTTTTCATCAGCACTGACGATGTTTTCATAAGTACTGACGATGTTTTCATCAGTACGGACGATGTTTTTATCAGCACTGACAATGTTTTCATCAGCACTGACGATGTTTTCATCAGTACTGACGATGTTTTCATCAGCACTGACGATGTTTTCATCAGCACTGACAATGTTTTCATCAGCACTGATTAGTCAGCACTGACGATATTTACATCAGCACTGATTAATCAGCTATGCGATGTTTTCATCAGCACTGACAATGTTTTCATCAGCACTGATTAGTCAGCACTGACGATATTTACATCAGCACTGATTAATCAGCTATGCGATGTTTTCATCAGCACTGACGATGTTTTCATCAGCACTGACAATGTTTTCATCAGCACTGATTAGTCAGCACTGACGTTGTTTTCATCAGCACTGACGATGTTTAAATCAGCACTGACGATGTTTTCATCAGCACTGACGATGTTTTCATCAGCACTGACGATATTTACATCAGCACTGACGATGTTTTCATCAGCACTGACGATGTTTTCATCAGCACTGACGATGTTTTCATAAGTACTGACGATGTTTTCATCAGTACTGACGATGTTTTTATCAGCACTGACAATGTTTTCATCAGCACTGACGATGTTTTCATCAGTACTGACGATGTTTTCATCAGTACTGACGATGTTTTCATCAGTTCTGACGATGTTTTCATCAGCACTGACGATGTTTTCATAAGTACTGACGATGTTTTCATCAGTACTGACGATGTTTTTATCAGCACTGACAATGTTTTCATCAGTACTGACGATGTTTTCATCAGTACTGACGATGTTTTCATCAGCACTGACGATGTTTTCATAAGTACTGACGATGTTTTCATCAGTACTGACGATGTTTTTATCAGCACTGACAATGTTTTCATCAGCACTGACGATGTTTTCATAAGTACTGACGATGTTTTCATCAGTACTGACGATGTTTTCATCAGCACTGACGATGTTTAAATCAGCACTGACGTTGTTTTCATCAGTACTGACGATGTTTTCATCAGCACTGACGATGTTTTCATCAGCACTGATTAGTCAGCACTGACGATATTTACATCAGCACTGATTAATCAGCTATGACGATGTTTTCATCAGCACTGATTAGTCACCACTGACGATATGTACATCAGCACTGATCAGTAATCATTCAGTGCAGCATCGAATAATAATTAAGTGTATTATTACATACCCAATCATGCAAGTTATTGTGACAATCATATATATGATTGTTTTAACCATATATATTTTTGCGGCACTCTACTTGTACCATCACTCTGTTAAAGATTAATTATATTATTGCTATTTTTTAAAATACTATTTTAATAGTATTTTACCAATTTTACACTTTTCCCCCTGTTTACCCCTTTCTGGTCCAAGTATTGAAAAAAGTTATAGCCTATTGACGCTTCCAAGTAAGGATCTATCTACGTTCCAAATTTCAATAAAATCGATTCAGCCGTTTAGGCGTGATGCTCAAACAAACAAACAAACAAACAATCAAATAAACAAACAAACTTACAAAGACATTTATATATTTATATAGATTATATTAGAGCTATATAAGGACTGAGATCGTAAAATTCTTAACACATGTTTTTACCTTTGTAAATTAAACATAATAACTGACATATTATGTTTAATGTCAATTAAAAAATGTCAAAGAAAGAAGAGCCTACTAACATTATTAAATATTTTCAACAAAACTCAACTTGGTCCTACAAAAAGTTGGCCAAACAATCAAAGGTCGGCTATCAAACTGTTTCCAATGTTATTAAACAGTACCGGGAGATATAAAACCGTTGATATAAAACCTGGTTCAGGTAGAAGGAATGGTCTACATGATGTCTCTAAAGCCAAAAAATAGAAACCATTTTCAAAAGAGCTCCCAACACATTCGGTAGGAAAGCAGTCCGGTTAGCTCAGTGCTCGGATTATTTGGTACGAAAAGTTAAAGTAAAAGCATACAAGGCTCAAAAGTTCCTAACAGGAACGCTGCTAAAAATTTAGAGGCCAACGATAGAGCACGGAAATTGAAGTCAAATTGTGTACAAAAAAATATCTGCGGCCAAACATTTGTTACAAAAGGCTCTATAAATACCGAAATTTACATCAAGGAATGTTTACAAAAAAGGATGCTTCCATTCATAAAACTTCTTAATGTGTCCACTTATTTTTGGCCTGGTTTGGCATATGTCACTATGGTAAGAAAGGTCTTGAGTGGTACAAGAACAATAATGTGGTATTTGTACCAAGAGAGGCAATTCCTGCAAACTGCCTGGAGCTGAGTCCAGTGGATAGATATTGGGCTCTTGTTAAAAGAGAATTGAAGAGCACAAAAAAGGTGTCCAAAAGTATGGTAGATTTTAAACGGAGACGGACAACCTGTTCGAACAAAGTGACAGAAAGCACTATAAAAACCATAATGGAAGGGTTTTCGAAAAAGGTTAAAAATTTCATCATTAGTGGTTAGAACTATAAAAATATTTTTTTTTCTGTAAATTTGAACAATAATTTCAGTTAAATAAAAAAAGATTCAAAACTGTAAGTTTAGTGGTTTCACTTTTATTAACATATATATATGTTAAACCTTTTTCGATCTCAGTCCTTAGATGTCACCAACCAACTTGATAGAAGTGAGGATAAAGGGAGTAGTGTTTGTGGACATTCGATTTGAACTTTCCTACATTGAAAGTGACAGGAAAGACTTCAGCGGGAAGTTTGTTTCACATACGGATAGTACGGCTAAAGAAGGAAATTTCCCTGTAGCGTGTTATGCGGTCTACTGGCCAATCGTCCACAAAGTGATGGGTTTTTGATGAAAAACGTAGATTACGTAAAACTTTGCAGGTATCAGGAACAAGTTCCTAAATATCATCAGAACATATTACATTGTAATATCGATATAACAGTGAAACGGAACCCATATTTCAACATGGACACCCATGGTGTCAACATGCAACACTGAGCCTTGCGAATGTTGAAAGTCACCCTATTTGCACAACCCCATTCATAGATTGTCACAAGGTCTCGATTAAGGGAATCATTCCTGTTTTGCTCATTCTCCGAATCTACGACAGGTCTATAGCTGAATAAATATGAAGGGCAAATGTTGCTTTCATCTGCAAACTAATAGATAAGGTTGTAAGTTTAACGTAGAAGGTTGTTTAGAAAAATATGGAATAGAGTAGGATGCCTTGCTGTACTCCTGAATTTACCTTGAACTCGTTTGATGAGATCACATCTATAACAACTCGTATAGAGCAATCTATGAGAAAGCTCGATATAAATCGAGAGAAGTTATTACCGGGTTGTTTTGAAGTCCCAGGTCTATCCCAGTAAGCTGTAATCGACTGATGCCCTCAATGTAAACATAACCAAGGCCATCGCTCAAATTCCGTCGGCTGTATGTGGCAGAGTAATTGAAAATTGGAGGTCTCGGATTCGTGACACCTTGTTAACAATGTCGTATTCCATAGATAATGACATTAGTGAATCTTTCAAATAAATGTTCGTTCATATCTCACACACAGCTTGGTTTATTCTATTTCAACATCGACCCGCATTTATTCAATGTCTGAAATTACGCCAATAAACCAATTTGGGGATTCATTAAGAATATATATCAATTCCTAAATATATTGGCATTGTTATTCAATACTCTGTGAAAGCTCGTCAGCCTACGTTAATTATACTAAACAGGACACTGATCGAGTAGGAACCTCCAAGAATATGATATAGCAGAGAAGATCATACATCAGTTCCATCAAATTTCGAATTTCTAGTCTTTTAAACAGAAATTTGACTAAAACGAGTTGAGACAGAAATGCCAATTTTAGGAAAGGCAAGTTATATGGTAATTTCTTAATATTATTATCATCGTTTTAGTATAGGAGATCTCTCTGTGGTCTATAGTTGAAAACAATGAATGCTGTAGGAGCTATACAGACTACAGTGAGGAGGGAGGGAACACTGAGCATTTCCTTTGGTACTCTATTTCCAAACGAAAAAGAGACCCTGTTTAAATCATCATTATTAACTGATCTATCCAATCTAGCAAATGCAACTATGTGAAATAGTTAACACTTCTCTTTCAAATGATTAGTTTTAGACCACAAATAACTTACAAGCTTAATAATTTTGTCAATCAAGTAGTAGTGCCACCCTAATGTTGTAACTATTTAAATTTAACATTTATTATTTAAAATACGCACACAAAACATTCACACATTCATAAAATCTTGTTTTGAAAAACGTTTACGTAATACGATTGAAAAAAAAGAATATATGAATACACACTTTTCTTGTTTCTTTTACTAAATTGACTAAATTGTTTTTTTTTTTTTGATAAAATATTCAAGTTTCTTTAAGACGTAATAATAATAGTATAAAAGCCATAAAAAATGATTCTTACCTGACCGCCTTCACCTTCAACGCTGACCAAATCACGCCACTCCTCAATTGTTTGCGCCAAATCGATTGTGCACAGTGGAACCTTGACTTCACCAATTTGATCGTGCTTTGAGAAACGATCAAAATCAAAGATGGCAAATACTAAAGTCTTATTCATGGCATCAGCATAGGGTAAACTCTTTTGTTGGATTAGTATAATGATAAAATAAATTTAGTATTAGAATTTTTATTAATAGAACAAAATAACCACACTGAAATTGTGTTTTTTTTATATTTTTTTTTATTTGTCACCCACCTTAAATGTAAATGTTTCATTAAAAACTGGACTTAGTGTCTTACGATGTACTTTTGTTTCGAATTTCTTTTTCTTATCGGGCAACAGATACACTTTAACGTAGGGATCTGAGGTACCACCCATATCTAAAGCTGGCAATTCTTCAGCTTGTATAACAGTTACGGCTAAACTGTTCGAATTGAAATCATATTCAAGCTGTTTGTTATAAGTAACCGTTTTCACCAAAAAGTTTTATTGGAAAAGTGAGAGAAATAAACAGAAAAAAAGAGAACAAAATAATATATAAACAATGATCAATCAAATTTAATTGTGATCCGTTTTTGATTTTGTGGTAGAAAATTTCCAAGGAATAGCGTTTTAGAAAAGAATAAAATGGAAAATTTTACATTAGTTCGTGACTTTTGGAAGATATTTTATGTTGAATGTATGTTTAATGTTTAAAATGTGTGAATATTATGTTTGAGTAATGTCTGTCCAAATGGTAGGTATGTTTTTGAAAAGAGTGTCAGAAGTATTTGTGTTTTTAACTTTTGTGAATTGCAATAGGCAGGAATGTCTGGCATACGACTTTCTGGTTGTTTTGGAGATATCTGTAAAGTAGTTTACTATTCAGTCCCTGATGCCAAATAACTATTGCAAGAAACACGATTGAGCAGCAAATTATAAAACTTTATTATAAAAACGAGTGTTAAGCGTGTGTATCTCTTTGCGTAGCCCATTTTTAGCAAGGAGAAGCACACGATGTTCACAAGGTGGTACTGTATCCACGGAATAGTATTGTTTGGTCCGAATATTGGTCTTTATTTCTCTCAATACGACTTTCGTTAGGCCATCACCCTCATCGGCAGAGACTACAAATCAATTTCGTTCCGAATTGAACGATATGAACACGGACGACGTGTATTTCTAGCAGGACTGTGTTTTTCCTATAACGAACGCGACAATGGACATTCTGAACGGTTTGAAGGTATGGTTATCTCCCTTGGAGGTGGCTTTTATGACACGAATTGACCACGCTAGAATTTTTCTTCTGGTGTTTTCTGAAGTTGCTTGTGCAGGCTAATAAACAAGCCATTTCTTAAATTCAGAGCGATCTATGCGCATAGTCGTATTAAATTGGACTTCTCATTTTCGTACTACTATCTGTATAAATCAGAAGCGAAGGACCAGTAAAACACATACAGTTCTCTTTAGTATTAGTATGAATGCCATAAATTCGTAATCAAGTCAATTTATGGTAATTATGTACAATTTTTAACATTGATATCCAATTGAATTAATGTGATGCTGCACGATTATGTTGTATGCACGACTGACTGACTTATGTATTGTATAAAAAAAGTATGCATGTATTTAGAGAAGTGTGCCATGGAATTATTGATATTTTCTTAAAAACAAAAACAAAAAAAAAGTAACCCTTATGTAATACATCTCTTATTACCCTTTACACATATTTATACTTCTTCTGTACACATGAACATTAAACTGTAAGTATGTTTGTAGAAATTGTTATTGTTCTTGTAATCAAGTGTCTTTTTGTTATAAATATTCATCACAGTATTTATACATCATCATAATCATCATTATTATTATTATCATCATATAGAAAGTTTCAAGAGGTAGCAGAGTAGTAGGGTCTTGTGTAATATTGTTTAACTATCAACTTACCTTAAAATTCAGTCTGCCTAATTTTTGTTCACTTTCTTTATCCTCCTCGCCGCCCTCTTCAGCATTTTCGGTGAGTTCCTCCATATCAGGCTGAACCTATGACATACCAGAACCCAATAACTATTAAGATTTAATAGCGCATTTGATACTTACTTTTTCTTTGTACGCCGATCCTAATAATTGTACCGATTTCATATCAACACCCTTCTTACCCTTACCATCTTTAGTTCGTCGCTTCTTTAAGAATCTTCGTACACAGAAGAATATGATGCCGAAGACAACCAGGAATACCAATATGATAATGGCCACCACACCCCAGGTGGGTAGGCCAGTTTTATCAGCAATTGCAATGGTAACACGCTCACCAGCATTTTCGACTTTTTGTAACACTGAGGTCTTAGTAGTAGTCTCTTCTAGAAATTGTAAATTAAAATATATTCAAATATGTGACTTTGTTGAAGTGTTTTTTTTTGTATTATTTTTAAACCCACCTGGTTCTCCTTCTGTTGTGCCTTGTGGGGTTTGTGTCGTTTCTATTATGTTGGGTATAATTTTTTGATTTTCACCAACTGGCTGATGTACATTTTCTCGAAATATTGAATGCTGTGTTGCTTCTTCAGCCTTTTGGTCTGCTGTTTCTAATTCTGCAGTCGCTGATTCCACTTCAGGCGCTGGTTGTGGCTCATCGACTGTCACTTCATTTGGTGGCATGATGATCGTTTACTATTGTTGTTTATTAATTGAAGGAGAAAATGTATGTTTATGTTTATGTTTAAGTATAAGTATTATTAGTATTTTTAGGAAAAATTCAAGTTATTTTTGGGAGAATTTTGCAATAAAAATTTAGTGTATCAGCAAATCTATTTTGAAGGATTCTGTATTTAAATTTTAATTAAATTATAGTTTAGTTGCGAAAGAAATCTAATATTTTTGTGAAATGTGCTAAAAATCTATGAGAAATGTTGAAAAGTATAGAGTTATATGCTACGAAGCTTATAATTTATAATTGTTTTTAGTGTATTAGAACAAATTCCTTTACATCATCATCGCAAGGAAATACTACTATGTGTATCCATTTGTGTTAATAATGCTGTAATTAGTATTTCCGTCACATGTAAAGACATCGTTCTGCACAAGTTTAGAATGAAAGATTAAGACACGGTAACAACTTACACCTGCTACTCATTACTGATCTCCAGTCAGACAGATATCTCTGGAGGGCTGTGAATTTCGTATTTTCCACCCTGCCAGCCTTTAAGACTTTCTTGGACTATGAAGGGTAAAGTATTTTTATGGTGACTGTATCCATAGAGAAACAACAAGAGCAGAAACTAGAAAAAAAATCAAACTAAAATTTTACTCAAAATAATTACACAAAAGTGCGAGTGTTGTTTTTGTTTTCACATAGTTTTTTTTACTAAAACATTCTCAGCACTTAGGTTTTTGACAACTGAGTTAGGTCTTTGACAGGAGATTTTCCGCTCTGTGTATATTTCTCTATGACCGTATCCATGATGAAACCAATCATGGAATGCTAATCAACCTTTTTGTTAACAATGATCCCATACTAACATGGAAACCAAATGATCTATAGATTAAGACATGTCGAGTAGGCGTGTATTTCCTTCTTATATTCTAGAATTGCAGTTTAATCTATAAATGCTCTGATAGAAGTTTAACCATTTAATTTTGGTGATATAGATAATGTCCAAATATCTTACCACGATTCGAGCAATATTTCAGTGCGAGCTAGCAATCTTATTGCGGTATTGGCAACATCATAGTTTAAGCATATCGATTGGCAGTATTGAGGAAATTGTCGCAAATGTCTTTTAGAGGTTGTTGTTGTTGTTGTAACTGTGGCCGATTGTTTTTCATGGGGAAAAAACTTTCGGTTTATACAGCAGTCGCTGAGTTGACAATCTTTGGCCGAATATGAATCCGGACGTTCCGGAAGGGGGATCCAATTGTCGTGGGAACGACAGCGGTAGTTCTCTTTGATTCATTAAGCGATATTAAATATAATCATATGTTCTGGAATACTATTAAATCATGTATATCAAGTAGAGATTTTGCCAATCGAGGAAGCTGAGCATATATTCAGATTGGTGTTGATCGGTGTTAAAAATGAAAGTCAGCCCTCGACTTTATCTCATCTAATGGACTAGCAGAGAAGCATCAGGAACATGAGAAATCCGGGACATGTGGTACAGGATACACGAGCTTTAGAATATGTTGACTTTTCACAAGTCACTTGTAAACTATATGCAATACCCATTAATTTTCTAACCAACGTTGGTGCAGCCAATAAACTAATAGAAGTATAATATTGCTCACTTATCAAAGAAACGCTAAGATAGCTGGCAGTTCACTAGTATACATGGTCTTTTGTTCGACCAAATCATTCATTGTTGTGCACACAATGACGATTTTAAAGCTATAGACACATTTATTACAAAATATTAGGACAAGTTATTCAATAAAAAAACATCGACGTTTGTGAGAGTGTTGATCATAGTCCAGTGCAGTAGCCAGCACTTATATCTTCCCGGGCAGCGGGAAATAAAACAAAGAAAGGAGAGTAAATAAACAGCACGGAACACTATAAATTAAATTGTAAAAAAGCGAACTTTTGTGATATTATTTGGTCTCTTCTTCAAACCAGCGATGTTCGCGAGAATATTGTTTATAGTCTAGATTCTAGACTATAAACAATTGTTCTAGACTCTAGAACAATGGTGCCCAAGCCCTATATTCTTGGTGCTCATTTGTTTTTGTAAATGCTCTTAGCTATAAGCTGTGTATTTCTATACTCAATACAGCACTCAGCACTAGCAATATGAAATACACGCAAGTGAAAAGCAACAACACTTTCGAATGCTTTGCTGGTAAACATTGACGACAGCGATCATCAATGTAGATTTTGTTTTTGTTTATCGTGTGGTATTGTTTAAAAAAGTGTGTATTTTTTTCTTTATTCTTTGTATGTTTTGGTTTTTACAACAAAAAAAAATTGCATAAAAATTAGTTTTTCTTTAAATGTATTGGTGTTTGCTCTTCCATAAGGAACTTTTGGGCACCCCTGGTCTAGAACAACAGCCGCCACTAATATCAGACAGGAGAAGAAGATACTATTGTAGAGAACAGAATATTGTTGCGGCAAAACTTTTACTAATATTCTCTTTAGGCCGAGCACTGGCATTGAATAATTTATTTGAGACAATCGGCAAATTGACTGTATCTTCTTGCCAAAAAAATACCACTCAATGGATAAAAACTTTAAAGCCAAACGATCACGCATAAATCACTAATGTATTTTGTTCTCTTTGTGCCGCTCAGTGGTCTATAAACATTATTTCACCACTAAATCATGTTGACTAAGTTCAAATGGATAAAAAGCAAAGTAAATGAGGATCGTAGAACAAGTTGGAGCGATTTCTTCTGGCTATGGCAGTGAAGTGTCAGATTTGTTGGGATTCAGTGATGAATTATATCTATATTCATTTAAACCTTTTTTTTTTTGTTTTTAAAGAGAAGACACACTTAGACAATTAATGCCTACATATTAATTATGGTACATTCTTTGGAAAGAGGTTGGATTAAAGCGCGGGTGGTGAAAGGGGGAGAAAAGCTTTTTGTTTGACAACTCTGTAATTGTGCGTTATGCTTGTTATTAGTACACGTTGCAGCGCCTTTGGTGGCGAGTAGGTGAATTATTTAAGCTATCTTATAGCCATTATTTATTTAACTTTGGCGGAGTTTCAATGCTATGCTACCGAAGTAGGGCACTGTGATAAGTACTAGTTATTAGTAAACTAATAATTATCATAAACTGATGTTTTTGATTGGTAGCGGCTGGGAATCGAACCCATTAAGCCACAGCCTAACTTGTTACAAGCACACCTTAAAAAGAGCGGAAAGCGTTTTTAGTTGTCAAAAATTATCATGCCCATACAATTTGTATGCAGCATATCGAAATAACGCGGCGGCAACGCTTTGCTATTGGAAAATCTGATTTTGACAGAGCGTTTAATAGTGAAGTTAGTTGCAAAACACAATAAATGTTAACACATATATACAAAAGGAGACACAAAA
Organism: Calliphora vomitoria; assembly: GCA_942486065.2. Taxonomy (NCBI): domain Eukaryota; kingdom Metazoa; phylum Arthropoda; class Insecta; order Diptera; family Calliphoridae; genus Calliphora; species Calliphora vomitoria. Next base: position 131,260,642 of record OW818030.2, read on the forward strand.
AGGGAAGAATGTAATTTTTTAAACTTTAATATTTAGTTTTTTTTATAGAATTTTAGTTAACAAATCACAAAGTAATAGCCTTCGTTTGTAATTTCCATAATATAATTTTCCGACCCTATATATTCTTGATCCTTATAGATAGCGGAGTCGATTAAGCCATGTCCGTCTGTCTGTCTGTTGAAATCAATTTTCTGAAGACCCCAGATATCTTCGAGATCCAAATCTTCAATAATTCTGTCAGACATGCTTTCGAGAAGTTTGCTATTTAAATCAGCAAAATCCGTACATAAATAACGGAAATATGAGCAAAAATCCGAGACAACCTCTGAAAATTTCATACAAAAAAGCAACAAAACGTATGTTTGGATGTGTGTTGATTATTGCTTTGCGTATTTTGTTTCTGTTTTTATACCCTTCACCATGAGTATACATACAAAAAGAGAGAGTTGTTTATAATGAGTTCTCATATGAGCAACTCTATCATACGTAAACACCACATACACCCAACAACAACATTCTACAATGTGGAATGAGATGAAATGAATAAGAATTATAAATCAAACACATGCATGCATAATTTGTATGTTTTTGAGTGCGTCTCGTTTATTTTCATTTTTGTTGTTATTTTTTCAACATAAAATTGTGCAAAATAATTGTTGTGTTTATTTGGTTAGTTATCAGTGAGCACTCAACGTGTGAATATGATTATCGGATGTTTTGCAATTGCTTCTGATATAATATTATGATTTGTTCTTGTTGTTGTTGCTATATGAAGAGTTTTGCATGGGTACGTAAACATGTATACTTTGGTGAAGGGTATATAAGATTCGGCACAGCCGAATTTAGCTCTATTACTTGTTTTTTTTTGTTATCTTGTTTTTATTGTTTGACGTAGTGTTGCCGCTCTTATTTAAGTATGACATTTAAGCGTTAAAGCTAAGCGGGGAAAAACGTTCCGTCTTCCGCTCTTATTGAGGTAGGCCAGTTACTATTTGGTGCTTATTGCAGGCTAAAAACGTGATTATTCTTTTATATTGTACATCCTTCTACACTCTAATAAATGTTCGTGTAATTTTACTCCATTTATAGTAGGTAACTTTTCTCCTACTATAATTAGGATAAAAATACATGTTGTGTCTATATTCAAAAATTTAAGCACATTGTTTGTAAAAAAAATATGTAAACTTAATTATTTTTGAGTTTAAAAATTGTTTAGCAACATATCAATTTCATATAAATTAAAATTATGTGTTTGTAACAAAACATAGATAATATGTAAAATTGTAGATAATGTGCTTAAAACTACAAGTTCAAAATGTTTTATATTAAACAAATTATACGATTGCTCATCCTATTCAGAAGATATGTTTTAAAACATGGAATTTATATTTGAAGGATATTTTATTAAGTTAAGATTGCTTATTAAAATTGAAAAAGAACTGAATAAATAAGTTAGTGTACCAAGGTCAGGTTACTGATTCTGGTGGATTCACATTCGTTCGCTGCTAATTTAGACACATCTTTTTAATAAGCTTTGTTCTTCTTCAATTTTTAATCGGTTTTTTGTATAATTTTCTTTTGAAAGATCTGTGAAGAAGAAAAATATATTTTTGGTATCTAGGACGTTATTATAATCATTCACTTTAAGTAAAGATGGAAAATTTAGGTTACCTTTTGACAATACAGCGTTCCCAATTACCATGAAGTAGACATCACAAATCTAAGCTATCATAATTCTGTTTTACGTTTGCTTCTGTGTTTACCAATACATTTATGACCCAAGGGTAGGAAAGATCTGATTGGAATTATTCCTAAATGACTCACATTTATATTATTTTCCGCACTATTTTAATTAATATTTATCCATTTTTGTTCGACTTTTGCACGTCTTATTTAACATTGAATATTATTGTAAAGATTTGAAATTTTTATTATTTTAAAAACCAAAATTTGACAACTCTTATATTACTAGTTGATAGAAAATAGATTTGCTTTGGATGGGTCATATTTTGTTCATTAGTAGCTAAAACTAACTTCTTCAAAATTTAAGTGCAATCGGATAACTAGAACATGTGCCGGAATTCGACTGAAAGTTGTAAAATTGGGTAAATAATTGGTAAAGTAATGGTTTTCGATATCTTAAAAAAATTCCCTATTTAAATACTGTTTTTTAAACATTTGCAATAAACCTAAGCTTCTAGAAAAAATTATCTTTCTAGCAAGGTATAAAACATGAACATAGAGTTATTAGCATTTCCCTACATCATATATTCAAGAAAAACGAAATTTATGTATTATACTCACTGTTTTGCATGCAAAAGTTATATAAACAACTATGTTCTACACAGAAATGCGAGTAAAATATGCGTAAACTAGTACTTTTTGCTCAATATTTGGTCAGATAAAACTCGTATAACTTTGTTATCTTCACATGTATACAAATCCTTTGGAGACCATTTAACCTATATGATGGGTTAAAAATGTACAATATTTAGTTTAAAACACCTGGAAATGCAGGTATTAACATTCAATTAAATGACAAATGTCAAGGAGTATTTCTTGGCATTTTGTTGTTTATTAATTTACGTTGTGGTTTTAGTTACTTTTTTGCTTACCACCCAAAAACTCAATTAATATAATTGATTACATTTATTTCCTCATTTAACAAACTTGATATAATTAAAATTTCATGTAAAATCTCATTTTCACTAAATTATATTATGGAAAAATTTAACTTCATTTAAGTTTTAAAATTAGCTTTAAAAGCTGCCTGGACAAATCACTTGTCACTAGCATTATATGTATTATAAGTATAAAAAAACAGAAAGAAATATGAAGTGTCTTACAAAACCAATCACCAGATAGATTGTTTAATATTGCTTGTCATGTCATATTTAATAATAAATGTGTTTGTATGTAAGTATTTTTAAATTAATATTTAACAGAAATTGTAATAATGCTTCAAAGTCCTATCAAAAACAGTTTCATAAGAAATCATTTGCTTACGCCTTCAAAGAGAATTTGCCTAGCAAGTAGATTCTGTGAATTTTTTTCTATTTTTCTATGTGGTTTCTTAATAAATTGTTATTTGCTGGGTAGTGAAAATCTCGCATCTCTGGAACTAGTTTAAATGTAAATTTATTTTATTTGTTTCTTGTGGTGGGTTGTTCATGTCATGAGTGTGTGTATGTGTGAGTGTATAGAATATTGAGAGCGTAGTTGTGGTTAAATGTGTGTGTGTGTGTTTATACATATATAATTTACTTTATTTATAGTTTTACATGCGAGTGCATTATTTTAATTGTTAGTTTTATTATTGTTTAGCAGATGTTTACAATTTACTCATACATCCTGCTTCATTTTCTTTTTTGCTCTGCCCCCTCTCTCTATCCTGTATGCTCTCTCCTCATTTCTCGTGCTTTGTTTTTTTAACGAGCTTTTGTAGGTGGAAAATTTTTTGCAAAATTTAAAATGTTTGCATGTGTGTGTGCAAATGTTCCTATTTCTATGTGGGGGTGTTTGAAGGCTGTTATTAAAATGAAAATAAAGTTTTCCTGCTATTCTTCATATTTTTTTTATTTATTTTTTTTTTTTGAAATTAAGCAAAAATTATTATTTGATACGATAAAAGAATAAATGTAATAATTAAAATAATAAATACAAAATTTATTTCCATAATTGTAGTCTAATAGAAATTCACATCTAAGTTTGTTAGATGTTGCTTTAATGATAGAAAAAATCTTATTGTTTGTTAAAATTTTAGTTTTTTTTCCATGCACATCGATTATACTTCCTGTCCTACTTTACACTATTGCCAAAAAAATATAAGTTTTTTCTGCCCAAGAAAAAAAATAATTTATTTTCTTAAAAGATTTTGTTAATATTGGCAAAAGATTTTAGATTTTGCCTTGAAAAATTTCAATTATTTACTGCTGTTAGCTTGCAAAATATATATATTTTTAAATTCGCTTAACTTTTTGTGCTAAAAGAAAAAGTTCAATTGTGAAGCGAAGTGTAATTTTATGGAATTCCTGATTATTTATAAATTTATGAACGTACACTTGAACGTGTTCTACCACACCAGCATATAACTTATAAATATTTATGTAAAACAATATTTTGTTGTATTATTCTTCTTTGGTATTTATTAAGTTACATATTTTTTGCTACGTATGAGTAATATTTTTTTATGTTACAAAAAAAATCTATTGTCCTTGTATTATATATTATGTAATATATACTTTATGGTATGTTTTTTTTTATGTAATACAAATGGTATTGTTTTCATTATTATTAAATAATGTTTAATATAAATACAAATGTTTTAATACAAGGTGGCGCAAAAGTAAACTTCCGATGTTTTTTGGATGTAATTAAAAAAAAAAAAATTAAAAACTTTGATTCTTTTTATGGATTATTTTTATTTGGTCTTTTAATTTTTTTACATCCAGTCGAGCATATGATGTCATGTAAATGGCCGCCGCCACAGTTGATTGTCATTTGAGCCCTTTTTATGGCATTTTCCATCACTTTGGGCAAAACTTCAGGCGATAGGTCCTCACATTCTTGATGGATATTGTCTTTAAGAGCTGCAAGAGTCTGAGGCTTGTTGACATAAACTCGCGACTTCAAAAAGCCCTACAAAAAAGTCTGGAGCGGTCAAATCAGGCTATCTTGCTGGGCAGTGCAAATCGCCAAAACGGGAGATTAGGCATATCGGTTGTGGCACGTGCAGTGTGTGCCGTTGCACCGTCCTGTTGGAACCACATGTTTTCCAATCCCAATTCTTCAAGTTGCGGCAAAAAGAACTCGTTGATCATTGCTCTGTAGCGCTCACCATTCACAGTAACCGTTTGGTCCGCGACGTCTTCGAAGAAAAAAGGTCCGATGACTCCTCCAGCGAAAACAGCACACCATACAGTGACTTTGAGCGGTTGTAATGGCTCTTCGTAGGATACACGCGGACTTTCAGTGCCCCAGAAGCGTAAATTTTGCTTATTTACGTACCCGCTAAGATGGAAATAGGCCTCGTAGCTCTGTAGCGCTCACCATTCACAGTAACCGTTTGGTCCGCGACGTCTTCGAAGAAAAAAGGTCCGATGACTCCTCCAGCGAAAACAGCACACCATACAGTGACTTTGAGCGGTTGTAATGGCTCTTCGTAGGATACACGCGGACTTTCAGTGCCCCAGAAGCGTAAATTTTGCTTATTTACGTACCCGCTAAGATGGAAATAGGCCTCATCACTCATGATTATTTTTGATGAAAAATCATCTTCCTCTTGGTGGTGATTAAGGATGGCTTAAGCGTATGTTAGACGCGATTGGCGGTCAGCAGCTAACAGCTGATGCACCGTTTGAACTTTGTACGGAAACATCTTCAAATCTTGTACAAAAATTCGCTGTAAAGACCGTCGACTGATACCCATTTGCGTGGCTCGTCGTCTGGTCGATGTCGACGGCGCTTCCATGACATCCTCGGCTACAGCAGCAATATTCTCTGCAGAACGGCTACTCCGGGGTCTGCCACGCCTGTCAGCATCTCGTGTTGTGCCAGCCTCTTCGAGGCGAGCGGCTAAACATCGCAGTGTTTCACCAGTAGGCGTTGGACGGCCAGGAAACCTGCGACGAAACTCACGTTGTGCCAAAGTCACCGACCGATTATTGGTCAAATAAATAGTCAGCAATATTCCGCGTTCTGGAGCAGTGTAGCGTAACATTGTTTATTAACGTGTATTTCGCATGTGTTTACTACACAAATGTCAAAACAGAACTGACATTAGGGGCCAATCGCAAAATGTATAGCATTTTCTGATAGGAGGATTACTTTTGCGCCACCTTGTATAAGTATTATGTATTTGCCACTGAGCGTATGAAGAATATTGAAATTAATACATATAACTAATACGCCCTAATAAATTTATTGTTCATACAAGTACAATATTTTATCTTAATTATTTATTAGTGATATAAAAAAACATCAATTTGATAAAACTTTTGTAGTTATTTTTAAACAAATTATACAAATTTATAACGGGTAATTAGTAGAACTTTTATTTGATGGTATAATCACATTTAATTAATCATGATGGGATTTTGTTAGGTTTTATACATATCAGTATGTTGTATAACAATGCAAAATAGGAATTTCTGATTAACGATTCTGATAAACGATTAGTTATATTAAAAATGTACTTTATTGGTTCTTTTTTGCATTGTGATCAAACCTATTTTTCGACCACTCAATTTCAACAATAAAATGATGCAGTTTTGTAGAGAAATTTTTAAAGATGAAATGTCCACTTATAGTATTAAGAAAAATTGTATTTTATTTTTAAAAAATTTAAGTAAAGTCCATGCATGGGTGTCAAGCTATAATGTACTTATATTTTCACGCAATTCAGTGGAGTTATCATAAACCGTTAAGAAGATATGCCACAATCTATAAGCCTCTAAAAATTATTTTATTTGTGAATAAAAGCTGTAGTTTTAATAAAATTAAAGGTGGGAGTGTCATTATAAAAGAAATAAAATTAGTTCTCGGAAGTTTTCGGAAAAGGATGACAATTTAGCATTTTTTGTCGAATGATAAACAAAATATAAAAAAAAATTGTTATCTATGTATGGGTTTCATGGGCGGTGGATGTGACCGATTTTATTGAAACTCGGCATGCGTTCTTATTTTGTTTCAGAAAATGTATGTATAAAATTTCTAGACTTTTTGCTTGGATAGGAAAAACTTTATGCGAAAAAATCGATTTCAATTACATGGGCGGTATGCGGTATACGGTGGGCATGGCCGATTTTAATGAAACTTAAAATGCGTTCTTATTTTGTTTCAGAAAATGTATGTACCAAATTTCTAGACTTTTTGCTTGGATAGGAAAAATTTTATGTGAAAAAATCGATTTGGCTTGTATGGGGAGTGGGCGTGGACGAATTTGATAAAATTGATTTTTTTCTTAATTTAGTCCATATAATTCTCTGTGTCAAATTTCAATGCTCTACGACCACTCCTTATAATTTTTGCATAAAAATGTATGCAATGTAGCCATCTCTCTGTGCACCGTGGTGCCATTAAGTGGCTTTCATCCGCTTGTAGCGATATATAAATTCTAAAAAAGGACTGAGATCGAAAACTTTTTAACATACATATATGTTATTAAAAATGAAACCACTAAACTTACAGTTTTGAATCTTTTTTTTTTTTAAATGAAATTATTGTTACAATTTACAAAAAAAAAAAAAATATATATATATTTTTATAGTTCTAATCACTAATGATGAAATTTTGAACCTTTTTCGAAAACCCTCCCATTAAGGTTTTTATAGTGCTTTATGTCACTTTGTTCGAACAGGTTGTCCATCTCCGTTTAAAATCTACTTTTGGACAACTTTTTTGTGCTCTTCAATTCTCTTTTAACAAGAGCCAAATATCTATCCACTGGACTCAGCTCCAGGCAGTTTGGAGGAATTGCCTATCTTGGTACAAATTATTGGTCTTATACCACTCAAGACCTTTTCTTACCACAGTGACAGATGCCAAATCAGGCCAAAAATAAGTGGACACATTAAGAAGTCTTACGAATGGAAACATCCTTTTTTGTAAACATTCCTTGATGTAAATTTCGGTATTTATAGAGCCCTTTGTAACAAATGTTTGGCTTTTTTGCCGCAACTGCATATTGCTTGCCATACCAAGAACTGTTTGGTAAATTTTGTCTGCTTTTGGGTCCTAAACTTTTCTTCAACATTCCCTCGAGCATCTGCAACACAAACAAATTTAGCCAGAAGCTGCGAAAAATTTCCCATACGTACATTTCGTCATCCATTATGCAGCAGGTATATTTTTTTATAAAACTTGACTTCAATTTCCGTCATCTGTCTTTGGCCTCTAAATTTTTAGCAGAGTTCCTGTTAGGAAGTTTTTGAGCATTGTATGCTTTTAAACCTGCATTGGCTTTAACTTTTCGTACCAAATAGTCCGAGTACTGACCTAACCGGGCTTCTTTCCTAACGGAGGTGTTGGGAGCACTTTTGAAAATTCTTTCTATTTTTTTGGCTTTTGAAACATCATGTAGAGACTATGTCTTCTATCAACGGACAAGTTCTCCCGGTACTGTTTAATAACATTGGAAACAGTTTGGCAGACCTTTGAATGCTTGGCCAACTTTTTGTAGGACCAAGTTGTGTTTTGTTGAAAATATTTAATAATTTTAGTACGCACTTTTATCTCGTCACTCATTTTAATCAGATTAACAACAAATGAATATAATTGACATTAAACATAATAACTGCCAAGCTTTACAAAGGTAACTTGATCAACAAAAAAAAAAAAAAAAATCAAATAAGAGTTGGATTAAAAGTTTTAATGAAAAACTTGTGTTAAGAATTTTACGATCTCAGCCCTTATATATAACTCAAAAATGCGGAATTCACAACAGATGCCATATATTTTGAACGTTGTTTTTGTCTTTAATAATTTATATGTAATTTTGAAGAGTACACATCTGTCATTTATTCTCACTTATTTATAGAACATTATAGTGTACACAATAAAGTTTTTTTTGTTGCTTCGAAAGCGTCATAAATTTGAAAAAAATTTACGCTGTCGCTCACCGATTGCTCACCAAAGCTTATGGTGAATGTGTTCCATCAGTTTCAATGTAAGAGAAATGGTTTGTCCGGTTCAGAAATGGTGATTTTTAGAAAAAGGTCGCTCAGGTATGCTAAAAAAGTTTGAATACTAAGAATTGGAGTCATTACTCCATGAAGTTTGTTGTTAAACTCAACAAGAGCGGAACATTCGAATTGAAGCCGAGAGACCTTGAAGGACGTCCGAAATGTAGCGACACCTAGCCGAATCGACACCAAAGCCAAATATCCGTGAGTTAATGCTCTGTATTTGGGTTATATCTATTATGAGCTGCCTACCTTATAGTCCAGACCTTACCCCGTCCGAGTACTATTTGTTGGGATGGATGCAGATCGTTTCACTTCAGAACAGGGTATCCGAAATTGACCTGATTAGTTCTTTTTCTCAAGTGCTGAGACGTGAAAAATCTCTTCACGAGCAACGCCTCCGAGCTAAAGTTATTGCTGCTCCCCGGGGAAGCAAAAGCTTTTGGTCATTCGTTAAAAGAATAAAGGATAATGCTAGTTCCTCAATTCCTACTTTTTTAAAGGATGGCCAATCATTCACTGACCCGGTTGATAAAGCTAACCTTTTGACTGAATTATTTGCAAATAATTCGAATTTACAGGAAAGCAATCAACCACTACCCGAGCTTGAAAGAGTATCAGTAACTATGCCGAATATATTCATTCGCGCTCGCGCAGTTAAAAAGGTTTTAGCGGATCGCACAACACACTACAGAGAAAATTCCGTACCGTCCGTATGTGGAATAAGCTTCCTGTCCCTTTCAATGTAGGAAAATTAAAATCAAATATCCACAAACACTACTCCCTCTATCCTCCTTCCCGTAACCTATTTTCCTAGTTCCAACACAATGCATTGCATGAGTAGGGGTCATTCCCTGAGTGCAATTTTTTTTTCTCAAAAATTTTATTGCATTTTAATTTTTTTTCTTTTCTTTACATCAGCTAAAATAATTTTTTCCATATTTTTGCAAAAAATCTTCTATTCTTAAAAATTTTATACATTTTTTAAAAAAAAGAATACAGAATTTTCTAAATGGTGGTTTTTCTTTTTTCATATACCCAATGTACCTTCTTGAGGTTCGCCCACTTTGCGTTTAAAGTCCAAATTCAAATCTCAAACTCAACTACCCCTCTTCTATTGCCATGGGAGGAGTCAGACTATCCGTGTTAGAAGTTAAAAATTTTTTTCCGCTTTTTTAGTTCCCCACTGTGCGTCCTTAACATTGCCAAAATTTCAAGATTCATTAATTTTTTTTAATAAACTGTTTTATTACGAGAATATATGTATATAGTCCTGTTCTTGATTGAATATGTTTTTTTTACCTCTGATGTAGGTTTATATTCTTTACAAGTTATGCATACTTTTGAAATTATCACTAATTGAAATTATACAAAATCAATTTTATTTCTCCCAACTTAGTTTATTAAAGAATTTCCCCTCTAATTTTCCCATTCAACATAAAAACTTTATCAGTATAACTTTGTTAACAGTAACCAATGGAATTTTACAGCAACTTGTCAAAAATCAATATAAACATTTTTTGTTTTGGAAGTACAAATTTAATAAATTGTGTTTTTCCACAACATTTGCTGAAAGATGAAGTATCTATACGTATAAGCAATAATAATATTTGGCATACGAATATTACGTATACGTAGGTATACACACGCACGAACGTACATACATACAGTGCTTGATCAAATTTCTTGTTACATTTAAGATTTTATTAAAAGTTTAAAAATGTTTTCTTGCTATACATAATATGTATATAAAAATATCTCTATATACCAGAATATATATAATACACATGTATGTGTATAGAAAAGATACATGTGTTGGGTAAATTGAAATTTGATATATTAACCTTAAGGATAAATCTACAAAGCAACCAAGAAAAAGATTAATCTTTTTAACCTTATCTTTAACATAACCTCAATTTTGCTACTAAAACAACAAACAACTACACATATATATCATTTTGTATAGCTTTTTCTCTAAATATATTTAACACTTATTATTCCATTTAAAGTGGTGGAAATAAAACATCTGTTTCTAAAACGCCTACAAGATTTTTTTTATAGAGTATTGTACAAACAAAACTGTTGATACCCGCCAGTCGTGATTCATTGAGCTTTAACTTTTAATGTTATTTTTCCTTTCTGAACATTAAATCATTTATTGCCAACTAAGACACTTAAATATGAAAATATATTAAGAAAATTTATTATGAATGAGAGTTTTTTGTTGAAATAATACTCATTGGATTTATTGAAGTGAAGTATTTGAAAAAAAATTGTTAAGAATTCTAAGATTTATTATTAGTTATATATAAAATTTGTTTTAGAAGTACACGCAGGAAAAAAAAATAGTTGTGCATGGTTACTGTAACCATTTCAACATTTTTAACAATATTATAGTCACAGTAGCTATATATATGATTATGGTAACAATAATATGGTTAATTTACGATTCACATGATTGTATCAACCATATATATGGTTACAGTAAACATGTATATGTTTGTGACAACCATTTATATGATGAGTAATATGATCATAATATATTGTTCTCAGATTATGATATCTATAAGCCTCGTAAATTAACATAATATGGTAAAATCTTATTAATAAAAATGATTGTCACAAACATATACATGTTTACTGTAACCATATATATGGTTGATACAATCATGTGAATCATAAATTAACCATATTATTGTTACCACAATCATATATATATAGTTACTGTGACTATAATATTGTTAAAAATGTTGAACCATGTACAACTATATTTTTATTCTGCGTGTAGGAACGTGATTTAAAAGATCTATCAACAGGCTTCTATTGAGAACTGCGGTGTTGACTTTCGGTTATTGTGTGAGGAACTCGGAATAAATCCTCATTCTGTCTTAAATATAAAAGCTGAGGTATTGTTGATTAGAGAAAGAAATATACGACTACATTATTATTATGGGTATTGACATTCAAGTAGTTTTGTAGCTCAAATCGTACACTATTTTGTATAGATTAGTCAGAATAATTAGCCATATTGGAAGCTGCTTTAAAAATCTCAGATACAACAGCTGTTGCAAAACCGTTTGGAACTGTTAAAATTGGAATATTCAAACATAATATTTATATGGCAGACAGTAGATGGCGTCGACAGTCTGCTAGCAATTTTGTTACTCAAATCGTTGCAACATCTATCTGAAATTGTCATAGTTTAGATCAGCTTTATAGGCGGCATCTGTTGCAATACCGATAGGTATTTCTAAAATTGGATTCTTCAGACGCTATTTTCAAAGGGTACACAATAGAGGGAGTGTAAACTAAACTGGACAGGTGTAAGGTTACCGGAAAAGTGTGACCCTAATAGCGAACGAAAAGACAATTTGAAACTAGTGGAGGTCCAAACGTATCTTTGAATGATCGGCAAGCACGTTTTTAGTCATGGAATTATTTTGCTGTTGCATCTTAGAAAAGAACAAGTTGTAAAATGCTCATGTTGAAAAACTCTGTATACAGCGAAAATGATCTTCTTGGAATACAGCGCAAAGGGTCTTCCAATAGTGACTTCCGAACTTTGAAAGTTGATAGCGCCCATATTGTTGAAGTTATACACAGAGAATTCAGATTCGTAATAGCAACCGAATTTGTTGCCAATCGAATGTTTCTACCTTAGTAACCTAATTTTACAGTTGTGGCTACAAAATTTTAGAAGGGTTAGCAAATGTTTGGCTGCATCAACTGAAATTCTTCTTTATCAACTGACTTTCTGTTGAAAGAACCGAAAAATTCGATGTGTGCAACCGAATCATTCGATTGGCAACAAATTCGGTTGCTATCACGAATCAGTTTTCTCTGTGTTCTGTTGAATTGGCCGTCATTTGTACAGTTTGTTTTTTCAAAGCACCATGGATGGATAAATCGTTCAACAACACGTGCAAATGATAAAATCGAATGGGCCTTGGATCAGTTGGAAACTGACCCTTATTTTCATTAAAAAATCATCTTCAGCGATAAGGCCCATTTATGGATGTTTGGATACACCAACAAACATAACCAATCCACATGAGATCAAGAAGCTTCCAGTGCATCCAACAAAAAGTAACTGTTTGGCGTGGATTTTGGGCTGGCACCGTCATCGGTACATATTTCTTTGATAATGATGTTGGCCAGGCTATCGATGATTACCAACTTCTTTTGGCCTGAATAGGATGATATGGACATTATGTGGTTTCAACAAGACGGCGCTACGTGTCACACAGCTTATCCCATTCATTGTACATTCAGCATAAGTGATTTAAGAGCATGGTCATCTCACGCAGAGGTGATGTGAACTGGCCAACGATATCGTACTATTTGACCTCATTAAACTTTTTCTTGGGGGATTTTCTTAAGTCGCAGGTCTATGCGAATATGCCATAAACTGCAGCGGTCATCAAAATCAACTAACTCAAGGCATCGGTCAAATTCAGCCTGATTTATGCGCCAAAGTTATGGAAAATTTTACGTTTCGAATGCACGCCTCCCACGAATACAAAATTTCGAAGTGCAGATTTGAACCCAACGCGTCAGGCAGCCCGCCACCCTGTGGGAAAAAGTAGGAATCAAAGATTAGCAAGGTTCACCACCACTACACCAAATACAAAGAGGACGTTGTTTCTAGGCAAAGACAGATGGCAGCCCCATTATCCTAGACCAACTACAGCATATCAATCATCTACTTAGCTGGAACAACAACCGATTAGCGAAACTGATACAAGACAATAATAACAACAGACTAGCAACATTGTAACATGTATCATAGGAACCGCTACAGCAGACCAATCATCTACTTAGCTGGAACAACAACCGTATAACGAATGATACAAAATTAACAAATCAAAAAATCTTATAAGATGGATATGCTTTGTGGGAGCCAAACGCCCCCAAGAGGGGTAATGGAGACAAAAAAACACATAACTTTATTCTGAAGACACAAAATTTTTAATTATGTCCAGTTGAATTTGGGATGATTTAGATTGACTACTAAAAATTGGTAAGACGTGGTTCCAAAATTGTATAGTTAAGTATAAGTGTAACAAACATAGATTTAAATACCCACAACACTGAATAAAACCACTGTCTTTTAAATCTTACAACTCCTTTATAACTAAAACTCTAACTACTACAAATATGTTTCCCTTCAGCTATCTACAAAGGAAACCACTGAACTGCTGCAACATCATTATGATAGCAATCATTATTATTATAAAAAAACAACAACAACGTAATAAACGACTAAATGCAATAGCACCATGTGTCATTAACTAGACGCCAGTTATACTCAGTTCATACGATACTTTCATTCCCTTTCTTCTCTATCTGGTATAAATTTCACAAGAACGAAACAAACAAAAAAGAAAAAAAAGACAAAATGAAAAATGAGCAAACAACAGAAAAGAATTGAAAAGAAAAATAAAAATAAATGAAATCATTGAAGTAATACGCCATTGAGTTGGCAAAAGTTTGTGTCATTCATTCAGTTTTTTATTCATTCATTCATACATTCATGTATGTATGTCAACGTTTTATATCCTATTGATGATGCTGCTCCTTTTAGTATGTTCTGTGTTATTTTTTTCCATTGTTCTGGCTTAACTTCTCGGTACAACCTTGACTTAAATGAACTTTAAATAGGAGATGGAAGCGTGAATAAATTATAATTCAAATTGCAATTTTATGGCTCACGCACTAAATATTCGTTTATTTCTTAATGATTGCTCGAGATTCCTATTTTGTCACGTATAAAAAAGTTTTAAATATTTTATATAAAATACTTTTAATAACTTTAAAACATAAATAAAAATGTTTCTATAAATTCATTTACAAAATCAAGCTTGTTTGTAACTTATGTAAATTTAAGCAAGTGCAATAAATAAATAAATAAATTTCCATATTGTTGTTTAAATTAAAACAAAGTGCATTTAAAAAAATTAAACTCAATATTGTTGTTTACTGTCACCAGTATTCATTAATATTGACTAATGATCTTTTAGCTTTTTACAAAGGATACACAATAAATAAAACGAGTAAAAATAGAAACATGGAAAATAAAATAAAAACTTTCTTAATGGGATTTACGTCATCTACGATACACATTAACCGCTATCAAATGGATTCACTTTAGAACACAAGACGCAATGGCTCAGAAACTTAAAAAAAAAAAAACAATATTCATATATTCTATATTATAGCACTATATACTACTGAAGCGCCACTGGAATGGAAAGTAGGAATACATAGAGGAAGAGAGAAGAGAAAAGTATAAAAGCAAATTACTTTCTTTTCACATATACGTATACTTTTATATCATGACTTGGATTTTTGGTTGTCAAAACAATTGTATACTTGTACATAGTTAAAGAGTTACAAAAGTTCTTAATAAAAATTTATGAAAATATATTAAAGAAATTTAACTAAATTTGCTGTTAAACGTAGATGCGATGGTATAGTATTGTGTTTTTAAAAAAATTTGACTTTTAATGAAGAAAAATATTAAATTTGAATTAATGTAAAATTTTAACGGTAAGCAAAATTTTAAACTTTTACATTTTGCCATTTGTCATTCCGTTTTTAATTTCCACAATATAATTTTCCGACCCTATAGCCATGTCCGTCTGTCTGTTGAAATCAATTTTCTGAAGACCCCAAATATCTTCGGGATCCAAATCTTCAATAATTCTATCAGACATGCTTTCGATAAGTTTCCTATTTAAAATCAGCAAAATCCGTCCATAAATAACGGAGATATGAGTAAAAATCCGAGACAACCTCTATTTTTGGCCTATTTTTTATCTATATCTCGATTACTAAGTCATACATATAGACAATATGAATATCTAATGACAGATATTTCAAAGTCCATTGCAATTATGTATATAAGGCTATATATAGTAAGCTGGACCTACAATGGGTCAAAATCGGAAAAATATTTTTTAACCCGAATTTTTTTTTCAGAAAAAACATTTTTTTGTCATAAATTTTTTTCACTAATAAATTAAAAAAATAAATTTTTAACTTAATTTTTTTTTTTTTTTAAAATTTTTAAAAACAATTTCGAAAAAAAAATTTCAAAGTATAATTTGGTGAAGGGTACATAAGATTCGGCACAGCCGAATTAGAAAAAAATTTAAAAAAAAATTATTTTTATTTTAAAGTTTAAAATAAGAATCGTCACAGCCGAATATATAGCTTTCTTACTTGTTTATTTTTAAATACAGAAATTCCTAAAAGTGGCAAAATGTGTTCCAAAAAATGAGTTTTTTTTTTTTTTATAAAAGAGCCCACTGTGACGTTATTTACCGTGTGATTTTTTTTTGGTGAAAAAAAATCAGGTTAAAAAACCTTTTTCCCGATTTTGACTCATTGTCAGTCCAACTTAATATAGCCTTATATACATCGTTGCAATGGGCTTTGAAACATCTATCATTAGATATCCATATTGTCTATATTAATGACTTAGTAATACAGATATAGATCAAGAATTGGCCAAAAATCGAGGTTGTCCCGGTTTTGTCGATTTAAAATCGCAACCGAGCCGGCAGAATTTCCGATATATTAATGTATCAATCATGTATGTAAGTTATTTGGGGGCTAAGGAAAGTTGATTTCCACATACAGACGGACAGACAGACATGGCTATATCGACTTCGCTATCTATAACCATCCATATATACAGGGTTTTCCAACAAAAGGTGTTATTTTGTATTTAAAGAAAAATTTATTTTTTTGAGATAAATGATCGGATGTTTATTTCATAATAAAGAGGAAGGTATGCCGTTAATAATGAAAAACAACATCAGCTAAATGGCCACCACTACCCACCGTTTACAGGACCATATCCTTTTCATGAAATTTTCCATAACCAAATCGCAAAGTGGCTGCCCTATGTCCTCGATAGCCTCACGAATTCTATCTTTGAGGTCTTGAATTGACGCTGTTGGCATAGACCTTATCTTTCACGTGGCCCCAAAGGAACAAGTCGCAAGGTGTTAAATCACAAGATCTCGATGGCCAATTGTGATCACCTCTTCGAGAGATAACACGGTTCGGAAACTTTTCCCGTAAAAGAGCAATGATTTCGTTGCTTGTATGGCACTTAGTGCCGTCTTGTTGAAAGTAAACCTTGTCCAGATCAATATCATCCAACTCCGACCATAAGATACGGTGTAATGACGTTTGTGAAATGCCCAATTCCAAAGAACGACGAGGAATGGACAAACCTGGGTTTTCATCAACACTTTGGGCTACAGCAACAATATTCTCAGTTGTGCTTGAGCGACGTGCTCAGGTTTTATTTTTCACATCACTAACTTGTGCCAACAGCTCGAATTTTTCCACCAATATCTGTATTGCGGTCCAATAAGGTGCTTGACGACGACCCAAATATGCTTTAGTTTTGCGAACTGTGTCTGCAAGATTTTCACCATTTTTTTAGTGAATTTTAAAATTTTCAATGCGTTGTTGAAGCTTGTATCGTTCCGTTTTTATACCCTTCACCTTCGTGAGTTTGTCATTCCGTTTGTAATTTCCACAATATAACTTTCCGACCCTATAAAGTATATATGCTGGATCCTTATATATAGCGGAGTCGATAAAGCAATGTCCGTCTGTCTGTCTGTTGAAATCAATTTCTGAAGACCCCAAATAACTTACAAACATATTTGATGCATCAGTATATCGGGAATTCTTCGAGCTTGGTCGCTATTTACAATCGAGAAAATCGGCCACAAATGTTTGAGATATGTGGAAAAAACCGGGACAGCCTCGATTGTAGACAATATGGATATCTAATGAGAGATATATCGAAGTCCATTGCAACGAAGTATATAAGGCTATAGTAATTTGGACTTACAATGGGTCGAAATCAGGAAAAATATTTTTTTGACATACATTTTTTTCACCAATAAATTTTTAAAAAATTAAAAAAAAATTTTTTAAAAATTTAAAAAAAGATTGTAAAAAATTAAAAAAAACAATTTCCAAAAAAATGTTGAAAACAATTTTGAAAAAAAAAAAATATTTTATATTAAAAAAAAATTTTTTTTCAAATTTTTAAAAACAATTTTGAAAAAAAAAAAATTGAATTTAGTTTGGTTTAAAATTTGTATTTTAAAGTATAATTTGGTGAAGGGTATGTAAATTGTATACAAATTTTACATAACTTGTCGTTAAACTACAAACGATTTTATTTTTATTGTTCTCTAACATTTTATGTTTACCTTTACAAGAATCTCAAAAATATTTGCCAATAGCTCAACTTAAGTACCAAAAAGAAAATGTAGGAAGAAAGCATTTTTACTAATCGTTTTAGCGCGAATTCCTTAGCCCCATAAAAAAAACCTACCTCCAAAACACCGCTTTTCCATAAATACTTTTAAATTATAACAGAAAACAGTTCTTGTTCTGAACAAATTAGTTTTTAGAAATTCACAAATACAATAATAAACAAATAAATTTAATAAATCTAATAAATGGTAACTATTTAATTAAACATTACAAATGTCGTTGTTGCTGTCGTAACCGATTTTGTTATGTTTCTAATCAAATTTTATTTGAACTTTAACGACAAGCATCATCATTAGTTTGCTATTCAAATTATGCACACATCAAATAAATTTATCATTCTCTGCGTTTCATTATAACTTTCTTGGAATAATCAAGAATGTTTTAACTTTTACCATCAAATTTTTGTTATTAAAAAATTGCAGTTAACTTTAATGGGGTTTTCTGCGAAATAAAAAATTTTCATGGAAATAACTAACTACATTTAGAGTTATATTAAAATATATAAAAATAAATAAGAAAGCTACTCTGTAAAATTCATAGAAATTGTTTTATTTGTGTGTAGTGTTCTTTTAACTGGTACTTTTTGCGTACTCAGTAACAGTGATGTGATTTGAACATTTATATTTTCACAAAATAAACAGAATTTGGATCCATTTTTGACACAATTTATTAAAAATTAATGGCAATACAATTGAAATATACTGGGTCATTTGATATTAAACTTATTTGCAAATGATATAATGTGATTATGATGCCCTCAGGCTGAAGGTTCGAATCAAATTTGTTTTTCATCAATATCTTGCAGATTTTCTAAACCCTAAGGGCGGGTCTTTGACCTGAAAATTGGAGATTAAATTAAGTTAAATCTAGGGAAGTAGTTTTTGTTTTATTCCCTATTTTAAGCATCTAATATTGGCGGATTAATCTCTGCAATAAATCCGCAAGAAAAAATATAAAAAAACTGGATTCAAAAACATCAAAGTGGATTAACGTAAGATTATTATAACCTTCACCTTCGTGAGCAGGGTATACATAAGTTTGTCATTCCGTTTGTAATATCCACGATATAATTTTCCGACCCTATAAAGTATATATATTCTGGATCCTTATAGATAGCGATTAAGCCATGTCCGTCTGTCTGTTGAAATCAATTTTCTGAAGACCCCAAATAACTTACAAACATCAATATATCGCGAATTCTTCCGGCTCGGTTGCTATTTAAAATCGGGAAAATCGGCCTACAAATGGCTATATATATATATGTATATATATATAAGGAAAAAACCACGACAACCTCGATTTGTGGCCTATTTTTGATCTATATCTGGATTACTAAGTCATTAATATAGACAATATGGATATCTAATGATAGATATTTCAAAGTCCATTGCAACGATCTATATAAGGCTATAGTAATTTGGACCTACAATGGGTCAAAATCGGTAAAAATATTTTTTAATTCTAATTTTTTTTTTTTTACCAAACAAATTTTTTGTTATTAATTTTTTCAAAAAATTTAAAAAAAAAATTTTAAAAATTTAAAACAAAATTTTGAAAAAAATTAAAAAAAAAAATATTTCGAACATTTTTTTTTTTTAAAATTATTATTTTTAAAATTTTGAAAAACAATTTTGAAAAAAATTTTTTTTTTTAAATTTTGAAAAAAAAAAAAATTAATTTCATTTACTTAAAAATATTTAAAATTTTTATTTTAAAGTATATAGGATTCGGCACAGCCAAATATACTAGCTCTCTTACTTGTTTTTATTTATATATTAACTAATCTGATTATTACTTGGCATATGAACTCAAACAGCCAACATCCTTTTGTGGGTATATTGTGTTACTTACAATCAGTGATTTTTACTAAAAATCGAGTATGTTTAACTAAATCTGATACATTTTACATAGATTTTCAGCCAATTATTAAATGATAATCAAACTATAGTATGTTTAATTTGTGACTTAATTTGAAAAAGTTAATTCATTTTAGTACCACAGTTCTTTTTAAATTCTTTTTGTATTGGAAAAAGTTATGAATATATAATCCATGGTATTTGGCAAACCTTTTAAAATATTGCTCAACAACGAAAACTTGATAGTTTTTAATATCCATTTCCGAAATTAATACTATTTTTTTTTTAAGCATAAAAAGTGCCAAAAAAGTATCGACTGTGCCATTGTGAAACTTAAGAGTAATAGTGCCAAAATTGGCATAATTGTGCCACAAATTCCATCACTGCTAAGTTATTATACCCTTCATCATGAGTGGCAAGGGAATATATAAGTTTGTTATACCATTTGTAATTTCTACATTTTTCATTTACGATCCTACATAGTATAAATATTCTGTATCTTTATAGATAGCGAAGTGGATATAGCCATGTCCGACTATCCGTCTGTATGTTGAAATCAACTTTCCGTAGCCATCAAATAACTTACATACATGATTCATACATCAATATATCGGGAATTCTTTCGGCTCGGTAGCTATTTAAAATCGACACAATCGGCCCACAAATGACTGAGTCATTAATATAGACAATATGAAAAAATAATAATAGATATTTCAAAGACCTTTGCAACGACGTATATAAGGCCAAAGTAAGTCGGACCTACAATTGGTCAAAATCGGGAAAAATATTTTTTACGCCGAATTTTTTTTTTTTTACCAACAAATTTTTTTTTGTTATAAAATTTTATTTTACAAATAAATAATTTTTTTTTTAAACTAAAAAAAATAAATTGAAAAATTTTTTTTTTAATTTTGTTTGCCTGAAGGGTATATAAGATTCAGCACAGCCGAATATAGCTCTGTGACTTGTTTTTGCTAAGAAGATTCACCAGATTACTTTTGAACGTGCATTTTAAAGAGTAAATTGAATGCATAATCCTGAACTGAATATTCATTTACTAAAGCTACCTGATCACTGTAACATTTTCCGAGTTGAAATTGTAATAAGGTGTATGACTTAAAAATACGTTATTTACAATAGATGGTGTATCTTTTTAAAGCGGTATGTATTTTGCAACGTATCTGTCATTTATTCTCACTTTATTGAACATTCGTGTTTTTTTTTTTTGATTCGAAAATGTAGAATTTTTTGCCAACAAATCTCCATATGCTGGAAGTTTTGCTTTACTTCTTTAATTTGAAGCATTGCTCGCCAAAGGTAATAGTGAATGTGTTCCATCGATTTCAATGTAAAAGGGATGGATGGTTTGGTTTAGGTGTGGTGATTTTGACACGGAAGACAAAGATCGCCCAGGCCAGCCAGAAAAGTGTGAAGACCAAGAATTGGAGGCATTAGTCCGTGAAGTTTGTTGTAAAACTCAACAAGAGCTTGCATAATCATTGGAAGCTACTTCAAAATGTTTTGATTCATCCAAAAGCAGGAAAATTGGATACCATACGAATTGAAGCTGAGATACATTGAAAGATGATTATGCATGTCGAAAATGATGCTTGAACGCTACAAAAGAATATAATTTTTCCACTGAATCATTACTTTCGATGAAAAATGGATCCATTACGATAACACGAAGCGTAAGAGATCATAAGTGAAGCCCGGCCAACCAGCCGAATCGATACCAAAGCCAACTATCAATGGAGCTATGGTAAGGCTCTGCTATCTATTATGTACTGAGCGTAACTGATTCTTTTGAAGTGAGCATTGGCCGAAAAATGGCCAGAATATGCGGCCAAACATGAAACCGTAATATTCCATCATGAAAACTATAGGCCATATGTTGCAATGCCTGTTAAATACCATTTAGGAAAAAGTGGTTGAGAAGTTTTGCCTCACCCGCCTTATAGTCCAAGCCTTGCCCCGCCCGACTACTATTAGTTTTGATCGATGCAGAATGCTCTCTCTGGAATACGCTTCACTTCAGAACAAAGTATCCGAAATTACATTGATTCGTTCTTGGCCTCAAAATATGAGCAGTTCTTTTGGTTCGGAATTCATATGTTGCCAAAAAGATAGGGAAAATGTGATAGCTATCAATGGCTAATACTTTGAAATTTATATTGTACAAATGTTTCAAAATAAAAGTTATAAATTTGAAAAAATCTCTTATTTTTTTGTTAAATCATTTTAATTTAAACTTAAGTTTTTTTTCGGATTGTCCCAATTTCAGCAATGTACATTAAAACATCAAACAATAAAAGAATAATTTTTCATTCTAAATAAATGTTATTGTATAACCAGACAACCGCAGTGGCAACAATAAAAAAAGATGTAAAATAATACAGAAAGACAGCTAGCTAGAAAATAAAGAAAACTTGGTAATTGTGTCAATTGTGGTATACATTTGAGTACATAATTCTTTGTAGTTATTATAACAAATAACTTTTCTTTTAAACACACTCACACACAAAATTTAATGATGCTTAAAAACACACACTTTTTTAAAAGTTTATAAATCATAATTGTGTTAAAGATTTGGAGAACACTCCTGTTTACATTAAATAATAAAAAATAAATAATTATAAAGTTTGGCATAAATGTTGGATATTTATTATCAACCATTATTTATGTAGTCAAAAAGTGTTACAGATTTTATTTCTAAAGTACTTGTTTTTTAATACTACAGCACAAAATTTTACTTGTCATGTTTTTGTTTTTTGTTTTTTGTTCAATTTAATGACTAGAAAAAGGGCACAATTCCCTAATAAATGTGTCACTTGGCAACATTAAGACAATTTGAAAAAAGTTGTAGCCATTTTCCTTTTCTATAGCAAGCCACCATTCACCATCACTACCACTTACATCATTGTGTATTGGACGTATTTGACAAATAAGTATATGTATGTTATCTCTCTAGTTCATCTGGCAAAAGAAATACTCACTCACAGATACACTTTTCCAACCGACATACATTCATTCATTCATACAGTTGTAAATTCACTTTGGCTGGGAGTTATTTTTTTTTATTATTATTATTTGTGCTGAATTGTAATAAATACTCTCCACTACTCTAGTTGGCCTGTTAAATAAATACTAACACAATGAAAATAATACATATATGTATATGTATGTAAAGTGTCGGTCAAAAAAATTGGATAAAAATTGCTTCTATATTAAGTATTTCATCCCGAGACAATTATGAATGTTTATGTTATTTTCTGACGGGGAACTTGTATGGGGACTAAGGACAAATGTTGCCCGATTTTCGCCATACTTTACAATATAATTTTAGAGCACTTAGAACTAATCTGTGCCAAACTTAATTAGGATTGCAGTATAATCAACATATTTATGACTGGTCAAACAGGAGCTGGTGGACATTTGTATGGAGGCTTGGCAAAATCATGCACCGATATTGCTCATTTTCAATATTGTTACGTTTTTACCTTTTAAAAACGGGGTTTATTTCCTTTAAATAAACCGGATACTTTTGACTGCAAATGAAAGCAGCTTTAGTAGTTTAAAATTGTAACAACTCTTTATTTATTTAGAATGTACAACAACAACAGTTCAAATATTCACTCAGTGTCTCTAAACACGTCTTTCAATACGCAGAAATACACACACATACTCTATAATCTACAAGTATACACGTACAAGACATTTGATGTTAACTCTAACAGCGACAACGATCAACTCCACTCACGACTGCCACCTCTGCCATTATTTATACACGCGCCATCTATCGGGAATCTTCTACAATGTTCTTAACGGACATACTAGTACATTCCAGAGCCTTCGATGTCATTGCCAGCAGCCCAAACATTTAGTGTTGCCATACTTACAAACACTGATGGACGTGCCCTCAAATATGATAAATGCTGCAGGCAGTCGTTACAGACCGTTAAACTCAAATCGTCATTGCACATTCGTAACAATATCATGCAAACCTTATCAACAGGTCTTATCGATAAGGACGTCACTCCTTCTAGAATTTCTGATCATAAGGTCACGGCCTTCAACTTCGGTGCCTCACCCCCAGTAGAGTTCCCCAGCTGGGATAATTTGTAGGATCCGATCAACTGTTCGATGGGGGTGCAGTTTCACTGATGGATCCAAGATGGATTCTGTGGTATAGGGGTCGGGGTTTATTTGGTCGATAAGTATATCAAAAGTTCATATAGACTCTCTAACGAGTGTAACGTCTTCCAGACAGAAATCTTCGCGATCTGGAAAGCCACAGAGTTGATAAGGGCATACGTTAATGAGGGGTCTGTAGTGACTATTTACGTGGACAGTCAGGCGGCACTCAAGGCTCTGAAATGTAACTTAATACATTCCAGCTTAGTGCAGGACTGTAGGAGAGCTCTCGAGGAGTTCTTGGTATACTGCTCAATAAGATTGTGTTGGGTACCGGGGCACTGTGATAAAAAGGGAAATGAGGTAACAGATGAACTGGCCAGACATGGTTTTGATTTACATCATGGTACTAGGAAACGGAGGGTAAAACCTCCTATATGTCACTACTACAGGCAAATATTTGAAAGATTTCGTGACTCTACCAACCAATCCCGGAGCATTAGAACGGATTGCAAAGTGTCCATGACCCTTTTCCAAAAACTGAATGCTAATGCAACCAAAACAGTGATTGGGTTGGATAGGTGTAGCCTCAGGATTCTAGTAGGTGTGATAACCGGTCACTACTCAATTGGGGCCTTTAAGGGTAAATGGGATAATGGCATACAGGACTTCTGTAGGTTGTGTGGGGATGTAGTGGGGCTAGAGTCAGTAGAAAATATTATGTGCAACTACCCCAGACTACAGGGTCATAGACTTAAATGGCTAAGAAACAGATTTCTGGACGAACTTGTTAGTGTGCCTACCTGTAAACTGAGTAACATACTAGGTTTTATTAGGGGAATAGGTTGGCTATATAAGGGACGTTCTACGGCGAATTCAAATCTGTAACAAAGTCTTTCTTTTTTCTTTTCATATGTTGATTTGGATTCTTTTTTCTTCACATTCTTTCTTTAATGTTTATGACTCTTGAAGGGAATCATAACGGACCTTATGGCCTCCGAGTGGAAGTGCACACTAAACTAAACTACCAACAGAAAGTATTTGTGGAATATTTCAGCCAGATAGGTCTTTTCGTTTGGGAACTATCGCGTTTTCAATAGACAGATATACCGATGGACATTGCTAGATTGTCTTAGAATCTTATGAGAAGCCAGAATATATATATTTTTGTCGGTCTGTGTTGAATATTTCCATGTGTTACAAACGGAATGATATTTTTTTTGATTGTGAGAGAGTTCATACTGTAAAAGACTCTCTCAATCTAGTCAATCAAGAGTAACCGTACAAAGAAGACCAAGCTATTGAGCTACGCAGAAAAATGTTAAAGCTCGCCTTAAATATACTCGATAACACTTGAACTGGACTGTTGCACAATGGAATACCATTTTGTTTTCCGATGAATCTAAATTTAATTGTGTGCATTCTGATGTAATAAGGAGAGTTTTACGACCTATCAATAACAAACTAAATCCCAAACACTGTACTGGATCAGCTAATTATGTGGGTGGACATGTTATGGTGTGCGGTTGCCTCTCCAGTGAAAGCTTAGAAACTTGTATTATGAACAAACAAGTGTATTAAAATATATTACAGGAGAAGATGTTGCCTCATACCCATGATGAAATGCCCCACTAATTAAATTTCAACATGACAATAACCCTAAATTGTTGACGAGGTTTTTATAACAGGAAGACGTTAATGCCATGTGGTGGCCAGTACAGTCAACCGATCTTAAACCTATATAAGTTTGTCATTCTGTTTGTAATTTCTACATTTTTCATTTGCGACTCCACAAGGTATATATATTCTGGATCGTTATTTATAGCGAAGTCGATATAACCATGTCCGTCTGTATGTTGAAATCAACTTTCCGTAGCCCCCAAATAACTTACAAACATAATTGAATCATCAATATATCAGGAATTCTTCCGGCTCAATCGCTATTTAAATTTGAAAAAATCGGCCCACAAATGGCAGAGATATATGGAAAAAACCGGGACAACCTCGATTTTTGGCCTATTTTTGATCTATATCTGGTTTACTAAGTCATTAATATAGACAATATGGATATCTAATGATGGATATTTTAAAGTATATTGCAACGATTTATATAAGGCTTTAGTAATTTGGACCTACAATGGGTCAAAATCGGAAAAATTATTTTGTAACCCGAATATTTTTTCTTTAGCATAATTTTTTTTTTATAATTTTTTTTTCACTAATAAATTTAAAAAAAATTTTAAAAAATTTAAAAAAATTTTCAAATTTAAAAATTCAAAAAAAAAAAAAAAAAATCTTTTCAATTTTGAAAAACAATTTGAAAAATTTTTTTTTTTAAATTTTCAAAGCAATTTTGAAAAAAAAAAATTATTTTATTTTGTTTACCTAAAAATATTTAAAATTTTTATTTTAAGGTATAATTTGGTGAAGGGTATATAAGATTTGCCACAGCCGAATATAGCTCTCTTTCTTGTTTTATTCTAGAGTCCATTTGTTATTTCTAAAATCATTACTTTTTTTGGAATTGGAAAAAAATTAGTTTTGAGCGATACTGTAGTTGCATATACCCATTAAGCATTTATATGTGTTAGTGTTATTTTTATTTTTTTGAGTAGGTATTCTTTTCATTATAAAACAAACTACAACAAAATTTACTTATTTCAATGTAGACAAGTAGTCTCCGGCATACATTCAAAAGGGGCCGAGAAAATTGTATACACAGGAGACCAAAAAAAAAAAAAAACAAACAAATAACAACGTATAAAAACAACTACATTAAATAAACACACACATACACTATAAAGGTATAAATCAACACACACGGTTTGTAAAAACAAATACCTTTTTTTTATAACAATAAATAAACAAATAAAAAACTGTTTTTCCTACAGAGAAAGAAACCAAAACTGGCAAAATACTCGTAAAAAACATGTAAAAAAAAGTAATGCTTAAATGGTTTTGAGGTTAGAATTGATTAAAATTTCATAACATTTAGGAAACATACACACTCGTTTATACATCTAAATACATATGTAGTTGATGCGTTTATATCCTCTAACTAAATCTTTTAAGTCCATATTGCGGTAAATTGAGTTTCATGTTTTTTCATTTATGCAGAAATCCTTAAATAAAATTTGCAAATGAAATTTCTTTATTTATGTGTATTACATGGATATGAACTTTTTGTTTTACTCATTTAGTGTGCTTTTATATTCCTGTAGCTACGCTGACTTAAACCTGCTTAAACCTGGAATTAAGGTATAGCCATGTTCAGTTATTTGTGTGAAACAAGTTCATTCCTAAGGAAATCCTTAAAATTGAAAGAGAAACATTTACAATGTTTTAAAGCAACATTTCCATACAAAATTTGATTTTAAATTGATGTTCTAATTTAAAAATTGTTTATGAATAAGACCTTACGATTCTAAAGTTTTTTTTTCGAGAATATTCCACGATTTCACCACATTTACTTTTAAATTTGTAACTTCACAGAAATTATAAGCAAATAAGAATGGCATACTTTTAGGCACTCTTTAAAATTATATTTGTTTAGCCCCAGGGGTAAATTATAGGAATATAGGCCTTTTAGATGGGCTTATTTAGCAGACACAAGAACTCTGGGACCCATTGCATTATACAGTTTTTCCATGCGTTGTCATTGCAAAGGATAATTTTAACATACCCCGTATGTAATTTTATTGATTTATGTCTTTTAGAAGCTCTTATATAGCAAACACAAGAACTCCAGAACCCATTGCATCATATATATGTTACATGCGTTGTCATTGCATTCCTGCACACTGCCTTCATCGTTCATACTCCCTTTCTACAAAATCTGCTTAGAAGGTCAGCTTAGAATGTCTTCTGAAGAAGAAAGATATATGAAAGTGTGTTTTGAAACTTGCATAAGTAGAGCGTATGAAACTGCTAAATATATAACAGGTGGCGCAAAAGTAATCTTCCTATCAGAAAATGCTATAAATTTTTCCGATTATTGGTCAAATAAATAGTCAGAAATATTCCGCGTTCTGGAGCAGTGTAGCGTAACATTGTTTATTAACGTGTATTTCGCATGTGTTTACTACACAAATGTCAAAACAGAACTGACATTAAGGGCCAATCGCAAAATTTATAGCATTTTCTGATAGGAGGATTACTTTTGCGCCACCTGACTCTATGAAATTGTGAAATTTTTCCTTTTTTATTTTAGTTTTTGCTCTAGTTTTTGTAGCGATTGTCTTGTTATTGCTGCTACGAACATGAAGTTTCAAGAAAATAAACTTCTGTTCCTTCCTGATAATTTTGTAGAAGGAAGAGATGAGTTGTTCAAATAGACCTTATAAGGGAAGCAAGCTAGAATAAGACTTGTATTTAAAAAAATATATATGAAGGCCTTCAACAAGGTCTACGAAGTGAAGGCTTTTCTGTCTGTTGAAATCAATTTTCTGAAGACCCCAGATATCTTCGGGATCCAAATCTTCAATAATTCTGTCAGACATGCTTTCGGGAAGTTTCCTATTTAAAATCCGAGACAACCTCTATTTTTGGCCTATTTTTGATCTATATCTCGATTACTAAGACATAAATATAGACAATATGGCTATCTAATGATAGATATTTCAAAGTCCATTGCAAAAAATATTTTTTAACTCGAATTTTTTTTCACAAAAAAAAAATTTTTCTGTCATATATTTTTTTCAATAATAAATTAAAGAAAATAAATTTTTAAATTAAATTTTTTTTTTTTTTAAAAAATTTTAAAAAACTTTTAAAAATCAATTTCGAAAAAAAAATTTTTTAAAAAATTAAATTTTTTTTTTATTTTAAATTTTATGTTAAAGTATGATTTGGTGAAGGATATATAAGATTCAGCACAGCCGAATATAGCTCTCTTACTTGTTTATATTAAATTTAAACAAAAAAAAACTCCACAGTAGGAATGCCCAAGCGAGAATGAATGGCTCCATTCAATCTCGTGTCGTACATAGGTGTGAGAGCAAGAGAAAAAATAGGCACTGGTCCCGTGGAAATCTAGAGTAAACAGGCACTTCTTAATTACACCGTAATTCTTTAGTAAAGTTTCCATAAAATTTTAAATCAAATTATTCAGAGGGCGGTTATTTTGTAACCCGTTTCGAACAAAAAATCGTTCCAAATTATACGCCTTGTTTACTGTACTTCGAAATGTTTTCTTTCAGTCTGTCACAGAAATTGTTCGAAAGTGAAAATATTCGTATTTTCTAATTCGTAACACCTTGGTTTTGCTGCCTTAACTTTCGTAAAAACGTTCTGCTACAAAAACTTCACATAACTTAAGGCGCAACTTAAAATTTGTTTAAAACAGAACTTATGAAAGAAATATTTCTTTGTCACTCCTTAAAGCATACATGAAATATTTTAAAATGTTTCTTTCAATTCTATAGAAGCTAAATACGTTTTATTTTTCAATTTCGTAACAATTTGATGCCTGTCACACACTTGATTAATTGTGGTTATGAGTTGGACTCCACATAATTGAAAATAATATTCTTGTCAAACGCTATTGTGACTTCCAGGACAAACGGAAATGTAAACGTGGATGAGTTTGACCTACGGGAAAAATTTAGACTTCAGCATTCAACTTAAGATTTGGCGAATAGGTAGGTGATTCAGACAGTCATGCTCTCTTTTACCTTACCATTATTTCAAATAACTGTAGGTGTTTATCGATTCTGATGCTTGTGATAACTGAACATTTGGTTAATTCACAAGGTCTTTTAACAGTCATATTGTCATAATGTCCTAATATATCACTACTCGGCAACTCGGCTTAATCGACTCTTAAGCATTCGTCGTTGGTCTCTGCTGGTTGGTTACGATACCACAATAAACATGGCATAGCAAGTAGTATTATTTCAGGACATCTTTTGCTTGAAAATCAATAAAAACCATTGTGAAATATTAGGACATTATGACAATATGACATGATAAGACCCCTTGTGAATTGACCAATTGTCTCAATGGGTGGCATATTTAGCGACTTGATGTGAAAAGTAAGGATTTCTGTCCAGCATTGGCCAAGTATTAATGATCTTTATGGGATCGATAGAGACACTATTTAAGCATTGTATCGTCATATAACAATACACAAATAGCTCTAAATGTTGAAATTGGATCCAACAACCACCCTCACTTAGCAAAAACTTCGAATGACTTGCAATTACTGAATGAAACACTTTGAATTACAACTACCTACCGTCTGCATTACTTAGAAGTGGTGTAGTAATGAGTTATTATTTTATTATTTGATATAAAGCTACTTATCATAAAACTTGTCATAAAAATAATCAATAGAATATTCATTTAGTTTGAAAGTATTGAACTCATAGGAGTTCTGTTTTTGCCAAAGGAGAGGGAACAGTTTACGTTTTCCTGTCATCTGATACAAACCATATCGTTCCGTTTTAGCTAAAAGCGACTTCTGCAAGTTGTTACAAACAATGAGTTTTTAAGTATAATCCTTACATGTATTTGATACCAAAGTACGAGTTTTTTATATTTTAAATTAATATTAATTTCTTGCCTTCCTTTTCTTACAGTGTATTTATTTAAAAAAAAACAACCTATGTATGCCTAAGTCTATTAAGCTTTTACTTCAACATTTATTTATTTAACTAATACTCTTCTACGTATTTGCAAGTCATCATCATTTATTTTATATATTGTACACAAATTCTGTTCTCTTTATTATTTAATTCAATCAAAAAGTTATTAGAATACATGTTAGGTCAGGACATATATATAAACTTTTGATTAATAACTCATAAATGTCACTGTATAAGTTTTTATGAAATAAACCTTTTTTTAAATATTTAAAAGGATATTGTAGAATATTTATGAGTTTTTTGTTGGGTAAAAAAAGTTTACGAAAGTGTAGAATATGTGGATTTATTTGGAAATACCTTTACTGAGTAGTTTAAGTAGTGAGTTAGGAAAAATGTTTACTCACCCTCAGCTTAATTTTATTATTATTTTTAATGTTATACATTCTAATGGATTAAAGGAAACAAAACGAACATCAGTTTAGCACAGCCAAACAGCTGAACCGAAATTGTGCAAAAAAGTTTTTATCTAAAGATTTTAGATAACTCTTTTCATGGATTCTCACAATTTAGTAGAGCTCGATTATAAATTAAAATAAAAGGTCGAATAGCAACAACGACTTAATTAATATTCTCACAATTTTTATATCAGGAAATTTGAGTGATTTTTACCAAATATTCTAGGATTTAAAAAAAAATTTCATCGTTTCAAATGAAATATAAAAATTTTGAAAAAAATGGAATCAGACAAAAAGTATTTTGTGTACCTGCAAAATGAATCTAATGATTTTTTCAATGAAATGCACAATTTTTATTACGAGGAATTTTGGAGATTTTACTAAATTTTTTAGGAATTAAAAAAAAAATGTCTTTTTTTGGGTGCAATTTTGGAAATTTTACAAGAGCTTTATATTTGGTTTTCAGCTTTTTCTTAAAATGTAATTCATCTAATTTTTTTTTGAAATAAACCATTTTTATCTAGCGAAATTTTGGAGATTTTTCCAAATTTTTTTGGGAATTAAAAAAAAAAATTCTGCAGTTTATTAAATTTCAATGCCTTGCTAGCAGTGTTTTTTCTTTAAATACTAGAATCAGATCGAATATTCGGTTTCGGATTAGACCTAAAATCGGCCTAATACCAATATTCGGGCAACATTTGACCGAATAACGAAACCTAAACTTTTATAAAAGAGGAGAAAAGATTATGGAATTTTAAAGCAGAAACATGTTCTGAATATCTATATCTATATAAATATATAAATGTCTTTGTAAGTTTGTTTGTTTGTTTGTTTGTTTATTTGTTTGTTTGTTTGTTTGTTTGTTTGAGCATCACGCCTAAACGGCTGAACCGATTTTATTGAAATTTGGAACGTAGATAGATCCTTACTTGGAAGCGTCAATAGGCTATAAATTTTTTCAATACTTGGACCAGAAAGGGATAAAAAGGGGGAAAAACGGGTAAAATTGGTACCTTTAGTTTTTAAACAATAATTACTAAACGGCTGAACCGATTTTTACATCGACAGGGGTAGCGAAGCGCTCCGGGTCAATCTAGTAAATATATAAATGTCTTTGTAAGTTTGTTTGTTTATTTGTTTGTTTGTTTGAGCATCACGCCTAAACGGCTGAATCGATTTTATTGAAATTTGGAACGTAGATAGATCCTTACTTGGAAGCGTCAATAGGCTATAACTTTTTTCAATACTTGGACCAGAAAGGGGTAAACAGGGGGTAAACAGGGGGAAAACGGGTAAAATTGGTAAAATACTATTAAAATAGTATTTTAAAAAATAGCAATAATATAATTAATCTTTAACAGAGTGATGGTACAAGTAGAGTGCCGCAATAATATATATGGTTAAAACAATCATATATATGATTGTCACAATAACTTGCATGATTGAGTATGTAATAATACACTTAATTATTATTCGATGCTGCACTGAATGATTACTGATCAGTGCTGATGTAAATATCGTCAGTGGTGACTAATCAGTGCTGATGAAAACATCGTCATAGCTGATTAATCAGCACTGATATAAATATCGTCAGTGCTGACTAATCAGTGCTGATGAAAACATCGTCAGAGCTGATTAATCAGCACTGATGTAAATATCGTCAGTGCTGACTAATCAGTGCTGATGAAAACATCGTCATAGCTGATTAATCAGCACTGATATAAATATCGTCAGTGCTGACTAATCAGTGCTGATGAAAACATCGTCATAGCTGATTAATCACCACTAATGTAATTATCCTCAGAGCTGACTAACCAGGACTGATGACAACAACGTTATAGCTGATTAATCAGCACTGATGTAAATATCGTCAGTGCTGATGAAAACATCGTCAGTGCTGACTAATCAGTGCTGATGAAAACATCGTCATACCTGATTAATCAGTGCTGATGTAAATATCGTCAGTGCTGACTAATCAGTGCTGATGAAAACATCATCGTCAGTGCTGATGAAAACATCGTCAGTACTGATGAAAACATCGTCAGTGCTGATGAAAACATCGTCAGTGCTGACTAATCAGTGCTGATGAAACATCGTCATAGCTGATTAATCAGTGCTGATGTAAATATCGTCAGTGCTGATGAAAACATCGTCAGTGCTGATGAAAACATCGTCAGTACTGATAAAAACATCGTCAGTGCTGATGAAAACATTGTCAGTGCTGATGAAAACATCGTCAGTGCTGATGAAAACATCGTCAGTGCTGATGAAAACATCGTCAGTACTGATGAAAACATCGTTAGTACTGATGAAAACATCGTCAGTGCTGATGAAAACATCGTCAGTGCTGATGAAAACATCGTCAGTGCTGATGAAAACATCGTCAGTGCTGATGAAAACATCGTCAGTGCTGATGAAAACATCGTCAGTGCTGACTAATCAGTGCTGATGAAAACATCGTCATACCTGATTAATCAGTGCTGATGTAAATATCGTCAGTGCTGACTAATCAGTGCTGATGAAAACATCATCGTCAGTGATGATGAAAACATCGTCAGTACTGATGAAAACATCGTCAGTGCTGATGAAAACATCGTCAGTGCTGACTAATCAGTGCTGATGAAACATCGTCATAGCTGATTAATCAGTGCTGATGTAAATATCGTCAGTGCTGATGAAAACATTGTCAGTGCTGATGAAAACATCGTCAGTACTGATGAAAACATCGTCAGTGCTGATGAAAACATCGTCAGTGCTGATGAAAACATCGTCAGTGCTGATGAAAACATCGTCAGTGCTGATGAAAACATCGTCAGTGCTGATGAAAACATCGTCAGTGCTGATGAAAACATCGTCAGTGCTGATGAAAACATCGTCAGATCTGATGAAAACATCGTCAGTACTGATGAAAACATCGTCAGTGCTGATGAAAACATCGTCAGTGCTGATGAAACATCGTCATAGCTGATTAATCAGTGCTGATGTAAATATCGTCAGTGCTGATGAAAACATCGTCAGTGCTGATGAAAACATCGTCAGTGCTGATGAAAACAACGTCAGTGCTGACTAATCAGTGCTGATGAAAACAACGTCAGTGCTGATGTAAATATCGTCAGTGCTGATGTAAATATCGTCAGTGCTGATGAAAACATCGTCAACGCTGATGAAAACATCGTCATAGCTGATTAATCAGCACTGATGTAAATATCGTCAGTGCTGATGAAAACATCGTCATAGCTGATTAATCAGCACTGATGTAAACATCGTCAGTGCTGACTAATCAGTGCTGATGAAAACATCGTCATAGCTAGGGATGCCAAACGGGACTGGGTTTTACAAATCCCGGGATTCGGGATTTTAGAAATGTAAGTCCCGGGATCCCGGGATTTTTAGGGACCCCGGGATTTTTCGTGATTTGGAGATTTTTCGGGACTTCGGGATTTTAGTTAAACGTAAAAAATACAAAATTCAACAATAAAAACTATTTTTTTTTCGTTAATATATATATATTAAAATATATCAAAGAAAAAACTAATGGATTGAATTAAAATAAATTTGGCACAAACGATATTTCATATTTATACCCGTATTCTGAACTTTATAACAGTGAGAAATCCATAACAAAACTGTATTGAGTACATATGGTAGTTCATAGTAAAAGGATTTTTAGGATTACTATGAGACTAATAGTGTAAAAATTGGTAAGGCAGTTTAAAAGTTATTTGCAATTAAAACCTTTAGTTCTTAAAAAATAAATACTAAACGGCCGAAACGATTTTATTGAAATTTCCAACATAGACTACGATAGGGGTAGCGAAGCGCACCGGGTCAAGCTAGTATTTAATAAAACACAAAAACGTATTTCTTATGATAAAATGTATAAGCTTGAAATATAAGTGGGTGCTGTATGTAGGGCACCTGAAAATTACGTGAAACATGCTCTAAAACTAAAATAACTATTTTTGATAATTAATAGTACATTTGAAAAGTTTTGGTTTGTTTTGAATTAGGCTAAGCGTGGTCGTGGTGGCCATTTGGCTGATGTTTTTTTCATTATTAACAGCATACCTTCCTCTTTATTATGAAATAAACATTCGATCATTTATCTCAAAAAAATCCATTTTTCTTTGAATACTAAAATAACACCTCTTGTTGGAAAACCCTATATAAAACACGCTGTAATTCGTAGTAGCAAGCGAATTTGTTTCCGATCGAATGATTCTGCCTTGGTGACCAAACATTGCAGTTGTAGCTACAAAATTATAGAAGGGGTAACAAAAGTTTGGTTGCTTGGAACGAAATTCTTTCTTATTAACTGATTTTCTGTTACTATAACCGAATAAGTGCAACCGAATCATTCGGTTGTTAACAAAATGTGTAACAGTTCTAATAATCTCCCCAAAAAACCCTGCAATAATGTTGTATCACGGAAATTTTATAAAAAAATTTAATTTATGAAATTGAAATTTTTCAATAATTTTTGGAAAAAAAATACACATTTTGGAGATTTTACAAAAATTTAAAATTTTTTTTTTTTTTCTATAAAATTTTCGCTTTTTTTTAATTTTTTTTATATATGAAAACACATACAAATTTTTCAATGGAGGCAAGCTTTGTGGAACTTTTGAGTAGTAAATAAAGGCTTTTTTATATAAGAATTTGCTATTGTTGAAAACTTTAGGACTTGAAGATTAATATTTTAATAAAACTAAATAATTTTATAAATTTTTGGGTGTCATTTACTTTAAAAATTATAATATGGTGATTTTCCATGAAGTAAAATATAAAATTATAATTAATGTAAAATTTTAACGGTTAAAGATATAATAACAAAATTTAGAACTAATATAGACTCAATTAGCTTTGAATCAATGACATTATAATTTTTGACATTTTTTATTTTCAAATAACGAAATTACTAAACCGGGGAAAATGTGTTAAAAAAATTAGTTTTTTTTTTTTTAAAAAGTGCCTACTGTGAGGTTATTTACCGTGTGATTGTAAAAAAACTTTGTAGATGTTTAAGAAGTGTATAGGGTTATAGAAATATGAAGCTTTTTCGAGGATCGGTGATTTTTCTTTTTAGAATTTTTTACTCAAAAATCTAAATTTCTTTAAAAAATTGGCCAAGTTTGGATAGGTCTGGCGGGTGTTGTGTACGCTCAAGTGAGCCAAAATTTACTTTACATGCTTTTGCGTTAAAATCTCTTCCTGGATCATATAAAAACTGTATAAAGTCCAGAAGAAAATTTTTAGCTACAAAAGAAAAAATATATAAAATACGACACCTTTTACATGTTCCAACTTTGGATGTGTTTAACTTTTTATAGGGACAAGATAACTGTTAGCAAGTTACTCCTATTTTATTTAGAACTTTATCACCAATATAGCTGATATAAATTTCGACAATCCGTAGGCCCGCCAGATCTAAAACACCATAAAAAGATCGAGCAGAATTAAAAACAAGTAAGAGAGCTATATTCGGCTGTGCCGAATCTTATATACCATTCACCAAATTATACTTTGAAATAAAAATTTAAATATTTTTAGGTAAACAAAATTAATTTTTTTTTTCAAAATTTAAAAAAACAATTTTAAAAACTGTTTTTCAAAATTTAAAAAAAATTTTTTTAATTTTTAAAAAAAACAATTTTTTTAAATTTATTAGTGAACAAAAATTTATGAAAATAAATTTTTTTTGGTAAAAAAAAATTCGGGTTAAAAAATATTTTTACCGATTTTGACCCATTATAGGTCCAAATTATTATAGCCTTATATACATCGTTGCAATGGACTTTGAAATATCTATCATTAGATATCCATATTGTCTATATTAATGACTTAGTAATCCAGATATAGATACAAAATAGGCCAAAAATCGAGGTTGTCCCGGTTTTTTCCTTATATCTCAGCCATTTGTGGGCCGATTTTCTCGATTTTAAATAGCGACCGAGCCGGAAGTATTCCCCATGTATTGATGTATCAATTATGTTTGTAAGTTATTCGGGGGCTACGGAAAGTTGATTTCAACATACAGACGGACATACGGACATGACTATATCGACTTCGCTATCTGTGGGGTCGCAAATGAAAAATGTAGAAATTACAAACGGAATGACAAACTTATATATACCCTTGTCACTCATGGTGAAGGGTATAATAAATAAATAAACCAAAATATCTCTTCAACTAATAGAGATAATCTACACTAGTGAATGGTATGAAAAGCTAATAATCGATTTTCGACTTTTCGATCAACCATTTTCATTTCGATTTTTTCATAATCGATCTGCATTTTTGGGAACTATAGCAAATGAAAAATTTCTTAAGTTTGAAAAAATTTCGCTTTAAAAAATGGGATCCTCCCTGAATATTTTTCGCTGTCAGCTAAAGATTAATATATTGTAAAATTTAATGAAAGTAAAAACGTAGACAATATTAAAAATTCCGGAATTTGAAAAATCGATTTCAGCATAAAAATCGGAGTATATAATCGATGACGAAAAAAATCGTTTTCAGACCCTGAAAATCGATGTTCGATCATAATCGTAATCGATTTACCATTCACTAATCTACACATGTAAGCGTATCTTCTTAAGCACTATTTATATTTTAAATTTAAGCTCATTATGATCATAAATGCATTTTTGGAGATTTTTTTTTTTTTAAAAATTTGAGACCTGAGGAGATCAACTTTGAGGGGTAACGTACTAGCCCCCATTAGCGCTAGGATGCAGAACAACTGCAGATCATCTCGAAAGCACCTTAGCTTCAATCACGTGAAATTTCGTAATAATATCTCCAGTAGTTCTTGATATACCGAATTATTTCCAAAAAAAAAATTTTTTTCTAAACCACTGTTGCCCATCTACTGAAATCCGGTGTTAAAAAATGAAAAGCAAGTAACGCACATTATTCTGTAGTACTGTATTAATTAAGTTTAAAATTGTAAAAAATTAGGCTTCTGACATAACGTCTCTAACTCTCATTTGCTACAGACATGATGAAATGTAGAGAAGTTCATAGAATTGATTTTTAATTTAACATTTTCTTTTTATTATTAGTAAAAATTTCATAAATATTTTAATAACTTGAGTAGTAAGTAGTAAGTATGTATTTGAATTATAAATTTTGTAAGCATAAGGAAATTCTTTGTTATGCAAAGCTAAATTCCAAAAATGTATGTAAATCGTAACATTCCATTGTGCAGCATTATTAAATTATTCTGACAACCCATGTCTCATGTTTAATAAATTGAAGGAATAAATAAATGAATGAATGAATGATACATAAGAAATCTGTCTAAACAAATTTTATTATAATTATTTTTGCATGTACATAAGTGGATAAAAAAGAAATAAATATTTAATTTAATTTTATTTTTCAGTTGAAAACGAATGAATACACTCGTTCGTAATACAAACACCAGCAAATTTCTGTTATAAATTATTTGAGATTTATTATGCTTTTTATACAAACTGCTTGTCAATTAAACGTGCAATATAAAAATAAACATTAAATCAAAAGAGAAAGGTAGAGAGAGAGAGGAGTAAGTAAGTATGTTTGTTTGTATGTGTGAGTGTTGGTGACCTACGTATGTACTTAATACATATTTTACCTTGTTTTTGTGGGTTAACAAATGAATGACGGTCGTCGCTTAAAAGTATACTACACATTATTTCTCATGTTTCAAAAGATTTACAGAGTATATTTGGATTTAACATTGTGTGTAGGGCCTTTATCACTCATACACATGTACATTATAAAATTTACATAAATTCGCTTACATACGCCTACAATTGTGTAATTTCGCCATGTTTAAAAAGATAAAAATGTTTATTTGTTGTACTTTTAGTTGTGGTTAGTACTTGTTCTCGTGTTTGTTTTGTGTCTTTCATATGGACACAGTTTAAGTCCATGAAATTCTGTTTTCTGTTTTTTTATTTTTGACACTTAAGATGTCATTTATTTCGCTTTACTCCTCTTTAACTGCCTTTGGTCTTTTTTCATCATGTCTATGCTGTAAATGTTATATTTTGACTTCTGCGCATTTAGGCGAAATTTTGAAATTTTCGCCTGAAGTGGAAAAAATAAATGTGTTTTAAATGTTTTTTTTTTTTTTTTTTGTTTTTTGCCAAGACAAAGAATAAAACGGAAAAAGTTTCCAACAAAATTCTAACCTAATTTCTGTGCAAGACAACAAGGGTTGTAACCCACACAAAAAAAAAAAAAAACGAAAAAAAATAAGCACGCACACATTTAAACTGGCAGCTCCGCAGTCTGGCACTTGTTTTTACTTATGTTGTTATTTAAATTTCTACAATATTTGCTGCAGGAATAAAACTTAATTTTAGTCAATTTATATTGCTAGTTATTTATACATACACAAACACCCAGCAATGTATTCCTTAGTCACTAGCTTTTTATCTTATCGCTCTGTGAATACCCAATTTGTTCATTGATAAATGTCTGTTTATTGAATTTATTAATAAATATGAATGTTTTAGATAGAAACTGTTTTTATTTTTCTACAAAAAAAAAGAAAAAAAAAAAACACACAACATATTTGTCTCTGCAACGTCACCACAGTAGTGGTTTTTTCCTTTAACTTTTACAAACATATTTCCTTTTGATTATTGAACAGCAGCTGAGTATTCAATAATGTATTGAGTTCACTGGAAATACAAAATAAATGCTTAATGTTCTACGTACGTATGGCAAAAACATATTTGAAAGAATCATTTCGCATGTTTAGTTTTATTCCAGGAAGAAGAAAATGTTTGAAATTCAAAGGAATTTAATTAGAGTTTGAGTTTAAGATTAAGAGTATGATTCTGGAGAAATGTATTTACATTGAAAGTCAATGAATTTTTGAGTCAACATAATTGGCTTTAAGAGTATATGGTATTTACAGGGATTAAATGGTTATGGGCTTAATGACGCAGTAACGTTTTTTGTTAACAATTTCGAAAGTTTAACAAGTTTTTAATAATATTATGGTCACTGTAATTATTTATATGATTGTGGTAAACTTACTCTGTTTAAGTTATTATATATATGATTGCTACAATTATGTGAATGTTAACTTAAACATATTATGGTTGCCGCAATCATATACATAACTACAGTGACCATAATATTGTTAAAAAATATTGTAAAAATGTAAGTCAATATGTACAACTATATTTTTATTTTTTCTCTGTGTTTAATTGTCAACATTAAATTAGTTCAATGATTTGTTTTTCGAAATACACAACTTTTTTTAAACTTCCAATATTTTTATACCCTTCACCATGAGTGGCAAAGGTATGTCATTCCGTTTGTAATTTCTAAAATTTTCATTTGCCACCCCACAAAGTATATATATTCTGGAACGTTATAGATAGCGAAGTCGTATAGCTCTGTCCGTCTGTATGTTGAAATCAACTTTCCGTAACCCCCAAATAACTTACAAACATAATTGAGACATCAATATATGGGGAATTCTTCCGGTTCGGTCGCTATTTAAAATCGAGAAAATCGGCCCACAAATGGTAGAGATATAAGGAAAAAAACGGGATAACTTAGATTTATGGTCTATTTTTGATCTATATCTGGATTACTAAGTCAAAATGGATATCTAATGATAGATATTTCAAAGACCATTGGAACAACGTATATAAGGCTATTATAGTAGGTTGGTATTACAATGGGTCAAAATCGGGAAAAATATTTTTTAACCCGATTTTTTTTTATCAAAAATTATTTTTATTCATATTTTTTTTTAACTAATAAATTTTGAAAAAAATTGTAGAAATATTTAAACAAAACAATTTCGAAAAAAAAAAAAAAAAATTTAAAACAATTTTGAAAAATAAAAAACTTTATATTTTGAAAAACAATTTAGAAAAAAATTTATTTTTTTTTTAAATTTTGAAAAAAAATATGTAACTAATAAATTTAGAAAAAAATTAAAAAAAAAAAATTGGAGAAAAATTTAAACAAAAGAATTTCGAAAAAAAAAATTTGAAACAATTTTGAAAAAAAAAATTTTTTTTGGTTTTGAAAAACAGTTTAGAAATTTTATTTTTTTTTTTAAATTTTGAAAAAATAAATGTAATTTTATTTACCTAAAAATATTTAAAATTTGTATTTTAATATATAATTATGTGTAGGGTATATAAGACTCGGTTCAGCCGAATATAGCTCTTGCTTGTTTTTTTTTTTCTTATAAATCATAAGTTTTGTCTGGGGAAATGTTGGAAATTTCACAAATTTTTTTAGGAATTAAGAAAAAAGATTATTTTTGTCAATTTATTAATAATTTGAATGACTTTTTAAAGATTTTTTTTCTTTTTAAAGAAATTCATCATTTATTCATAATTTTGGGGATTTTTTTTAAATGTTTGGGAATAATAAAAAACGATGTTTTTTTTAGTGATTTTGAATCAAGCTTACAATTATAATTTTTAATAATGTCAACTTTCTGGTTTGGGGAAATTTCGGGGATTTTACAAACATTTTTAGGAATTGAAAATAACATTATTTTTTGGCAATTTAATAGCTTAAAGGCATTACGTGTTTTTTTGTTTTATAAATATACAAAATTTTTATTGAGAGACATTTTTAGGGATTCTTTAAAAAAATTTGGGAATCCCAAAAAACATTTTTTTTGTTATTTTTAATCATTTTAATTTAATCTTTTAACTCTAATTTTTCATAAACTAAATTTTTTGTCTGGAGAAATTTTGGAGATTTTATAAAAAATTTAGGAATTAAAAAACAATATATTTTTCTATTTATTGGGGGATTTTTTTAAATTTTTAGGAATAACAAAAAACGCAGTTTTGAACATTTGTTTTATTAATTTTGTAATGATCTTACAACCTTAATTTTTAATAATGTCTACATATTGGTCTGGGGAAATTTAGGAGATTTTACAAAAAATTTTAGGAATTGAAAATGGCATTTTTTTTTTTTGCAATTTATTAATAGCTTAAAGGCATTACATCTTTTTTTTGTATAAATATTCAATTTTTTTTTTAAAGAAATTTTGGGGATTCTTTAAAAAAAAATTTGGGAATCCTAAAAAACATTTTAGTTGTTATTTTTAATCATTTAAATTTAATCTTTTAACTCTAATTTTTATTAAACAAAATTTTTTGTCTGGAGAAATTTTTGGAGATTTTACAAAAAAATTTAGGAATGAAAAAAATAACACAATTTTTTCAATTTATTAACAGTTTAAATGCATCCAATGCATTTTTTTAACGAAAATAACATTTTTATTCAGAGAAATTTTGGGGATTCTTAATTTTTTTTTTTAGGAATTTAAAAAAATATATTTGTTTGCAATTCTTTATAACTATAAATTAATT
This sequence comes from Calliphora vomitoria, assembly GCA_942486065.2. NCBI lineage: Eukaryota > Metazoa > Arthropoda > Insecta > Diptera > Calliphoridae > Calliphora > Calliphora vomitoria. The sequence goes on from OW818030.2 coordinate 131,303,021, forward strand.
TTATAACATTTATTATTAATAAACTCAACATTTTTCTCTAGAGTAATTTTGGAGATTTTTAAAAAAAATATAGAAAATAACAAGTAAGATAGATATTTGTTTTCGAAATTGTTTTTAAAGTTTTTTCCAAATTTTTTTTTTTTAATTTTTTCTTTAATATTGAAATTTTTTTTTAATTTATTGGTGAAAAAAAAAAAAAAAAAAATTATGACAACTTACTGTAGCCTCATATGCATCGTTGCAATGGATTTTGAAATATCTATCATTAGATATCCATATTGTCTATATTTATGACTTAGTAATCCAGATATAGAAAAAAAATGGGGCAAAAATCGAAGTTGTTCTGGTTTTTCCTTATAACTCAGCCATTTGTGGGCCGATTTTCTCGATTTTAAATAGTAACCGAACCGGCTCTATAGCGGATATATTAATGTATGAATCAAGTATGTAAGTTTTTCGGGGGCTACGGAATGATGATTTCAACATACAATCGTATAAGGCTATATTAACTCCGCTATCTATAACGATCCAGAATTTGTGGGGTCACAAATGAAAAATGTAGAAATTACAAATGGTATGACAAACTTATATTTACATATATACCCACCCTTGCCACTCATGGTGAAGGGTATAAAAACAGACGTGTGCTAATCAGCTATTACTAGATTGAGTTTGTTAGGACACTAATTATTGCTAATATCTGCAATCCTCCAAATATCTACTCCAGAATGATATTTAATCAAGCTGGCTTCATAGGGTTTTTTGGTTTTCCTAAAATTTTTATATTACTACAACCTGATTTATGACTTCATTACTCTGCTCTGTTACTTATGTTTCAATATAATTTATAAGAATTAATTACATGCCAGATCTGCCTATAGGAGGTGTTGTTTATTAAAAGCTTAATCAGCTTAAACGCGTCATTGGTGGGTGGTTCTTGTCTTTTGTTTACTTGAAATAAAATATAGATTAATCGAACTTATTTTGTTTTTTTTTTTTTTTTTTTTTTTTTGTTCTAAGTTGTAGTATTTTTAGTTCATTTGTTTATTTCTTATTAGCTCTGCCATCGGCATTTTATTAACTAAGTTTAACTGACAAGTTTTCAGTTCACTACATACAAATACTTAGCCAGTGAGTGTCAGCTTTGTAATGTTATTAATGTTGAACTTATTAAACTTGTACTACTACTTAGTTGGATAATAATTTATGTATATGCACTTTTAATTACTACTTAGTTGGATAATAATTTGTGTTTGTGTACTTTTAACGTTTAATTATTAATGGAGTTTTATTAAGGGTAAATAAATATGCCAAGAAAATATTAAATATTAAAATATTAAAGATAGTCAATTTACCACCAATCTACTACATATAGTAAAATGCCCAAAGATAGTATATTTACTATAGATAGTAATTATATAAAAAATTTACTATATAGAGTAAATTTAGCAACAATTTACACCAAACTTACTACAAATAGTAAATTTACCACAAATTTTACTACAGACATTAAATTTACTATAGATAGTAATTTTACTACAAATTTAATATTAATAATAAATTTATCACATATTTAGTATGGATAGTAAATTAACCACAACTTTACTATGGATTGTAAATTTACTACAAATAGTAAATTTACCACTAATTTACTACAAATAGTATATATACCATAAATTTACTATGTATAGTAAATTTACCACAAATTTACTACGTATAGTAAATTTACCATAAATTTACTATGTATAGTAAATTTACTATTTATGATAAATTTACCATAAATTTACTATGTATAGTAAATTTACCATAAATTTACTATGTATAGTAAATTTACCACCATTTTACTATGAATAGTAAATTTACCACAAATTTACTATGGATAGTAAATTTACCACAAATTTACTATGGATAGTAAATTTATCACAAATTTACTATGGATAGTAAATTTACCATAAATTTACTATGTATAGTAAATTTACCATAAATTTACTATGTATAGTAAATTTACCATAAATTTACTATGTATAGTAAATTTACCATAAATTTACTATGTATAGTAAATTTACCACCATTTTACTATGTATAGTAAATTTACCACCATTTTACTATGAATAGTAAATTTACCACAAATTTACTATGGATAGTAAATTTACCATAAATCTACTATGTATAGTAAATTTACCATAAATTTACTATGTATAGTAAATTTACCATAAATTTACTATGTATAGTAAATTTACCATAAATTTACTATGTATAGTAAATTTACCATAAATTTACTATGTATAGTAAATTTACCACCATTTTACTATGTATAGTAAATTTACCACCATTTTACTATGAATAGTAAATTTACCACAAATTTACTATGGATAGTAAATTTACCACAAATTTACTATGGATAGTAAATTTATCACAAATTTACTATGGATAGTAAATTTACCACAAATTTACTATGGATAGTAAATTTACCGCAAATTTACTATGTATAGTAAATTTACCACAAATTTACTATGTATAGTAAACTTACCATAAATTTACTATGTATAGTAAATTTACTATGTATAGTAAATTTACCACCATTTTACTATGTATAGTAAATTTACCACAAATTTACTATGTATAGTAAATTTACCACAAATTTTCTATGTATAGTAAATTTACCATAAATTTACTATGTATAGTAAATTTACCACGATTTTACTATGAATAGTAAATTTACCACAATTTTACTGTGAATAGTAAATTTACTACAAATAGTAAAGTTACCACAAATTTACTACAAATAGTAAATTTACCACAGATTTACTACAAATAGTAAATATACCACAAATTTAATATGTATAGTAAATTTACTATATATAGTAAATTTACTACAAATTTACTATATATAGTAAATTTATGACAAATTTACTGTGTATAGTAAATTTACCACAAATTTACTATGTATAGTAAATTTACCACAAATTTACTATGTATAGTAAATTCACCACAAATTTGCTATGTATAGTAAATTTAACACCATTTTACTATGAATAGTAAATTTACTATGTATAGTAAATTTACCATAAATTTACTATGTATAGTAAATTTACCACCATTTTACTATGAATAGTAAATTTACCACAATTTTACTATGAATAGTAAATTTACCACAAATTTACTACAAATAGTAAATTTACCACAAATATACTACAAATAGTAAATTTACCACAAATTTACTACAAATTGTAAATATACCACAAATTTACTATGTATAGTAAATTTACTATGTATAGTAAATTTACCATAAATTTGCTATGTATAGTAAATTTACCACAAATTTACTATGTATAGTAAATTCACCACAAATTTGCTATGATGTTAAATTTATAAAAAAATTTACTATGTATGGTAAATTTACCAAAATGTTTGTATAGACAGTAAAGCACAACCATATCATTTACAACATTGACCTAAGTTATGTGCAGTAAGAAGAAGTTAAAAACTATTTTTGAAACATTTAACAAAAATGCAGTACAATTTCAAATAAGTATGTACAACTTAAGTAATAATGTCGGCATCTATTACAAATTATTTTCACTTAATCGCCTTAAGGGTCATCAATGCTGCTTAAGCAAAGTATACACTAAATAGACACCCACACTTATCAAGATTAAAAAGTGGCAACAGTATTAAGAAAACTAATTTTCCGCATGAAGTATTTTAGCAATATCACAAGACACTTGAACCACTAACTCTATTCCCAAAAGACTTTGTTTTTGTTTTTTGTTAGCTATTTTAGAGAATTATTGGGAAATGCATATACAAACTAAAACAACGATTGATTGAACTGTCCTGACTGTCAGTATTTTGAGGTCATTTTTTGTTTTCTATCATGTTGTTGAATATTTAACTAATCTTTATTGATTGACTACGAGACTAGTTTCTTTTTTATTTTGTATATATTTTTGATGAACTTTATTAAATTTATTTTTGTTATCTTTTTTTGGATACTATTATTTTATAAGTGTTATTTTATAGGGCTATAAATAATTTTATAAGATTATTTGTGTTATTTTTTATTTAATAAATTCGTTCATTGACTGTAAAACTGAAATGTTTTATTTTGGTAGTTTTCCCCCAGAAATCGCCTGAATGGTTATGGGTGTGAGCGTGTGAAATTAATGTGTGAAGTTGTTTTAGTTTTAATTTAATAAAGTTATGAGTAAAAATAGATATAAAGTTTTTTATACTTAAATTATTTATGGATTTATCACTGATTGAGCATAGTGTTTCTAAAAACAAGGAAGTGCAATAATTAAGGAGTTATAGTTTTAACTGGAATAAGTTTTAGAAACGAAAAAATAACTGTTTTGGTTCAATCGCTTGTAAAATATTTTAGGACAATTTGATAAAATTTAAAACTTAAAGGTCATTTCATATGGTGTCAAAGTTTCATAGTGAAAAAAATTTTTTTTTTTTTGTGGAAAAACAGAAAAACTGGTAAATATTGTTGTTAGTTTTTTTTTAATATTGGACTGATTCCAAAAAAGCACTTTGATTATATTTAAGTTTCTTTTGTTGATGATATCATATACATATTTTTGGTAATGTCCTGGAATTATTGATGCAGTGATTTTTGTTTGTTTAAATAGGTCAAAAAATCTATTACAAGAGTTATTACTAATAACTTTGGAAATACAAGATTACAACCACACATCATTTTAACGCACACTCTATTTTATCATACGAGTGACACTTACGTCACATAAAAAAATCATCTAGGGAAAACAAATTAAATATATTTGGGAATATTTCCTTATTATTATCAAAGTTTATCAATTCGGCACAATTCCATGCCGAAAGGTTATGGCTGGTATTTCGTATACCAGCATTTGTTAGTGAATGCATTTTGTGAAAGTTTTCCATTAGTTTTTTTTTTTTTTTTTGGATAAATTATCAACGCTATGAGGATAACTACTTATATAATTATAGCTATTTAGATTGCTCTATGACTTATAGGGAAATTGTGTATTAGTTTAGTACTTCAAATGATAACTTTAAGATCACGACATACAACGAAACATTTATATATATAATACATATAAGAACTAAATTATTATACACTTTGAAACTCTTGAAAGTAAATGGTCGTCAGTGTTTTAAGCCAAAACCAGACTGTTGAGGTCAGTCAATTCGAGCCGATCATGGATCATTCTCTCAGATTAGTCAAAAAAGCGAAATCAAATAGATGGGTTATCCTACTATCAAAGACCTAACTCAGTTGTCAAAAACCTAAGTAGTGAAAATGTATTAGTAAAAAAAACATATGTGAAAACAAAAACAACACTGGTATGCATAGATAAATGCACATAGATCGGAAACTCTACTATCAAAGACCTAACTCAGTTGTCAAAAACCTAAGAATGTGAGAATGTATTAGTAAAAAAACTATGTGTAAAACAAAATTTTTTTCTAGTTTCCGCTTTATGTACATTTCTCTATGAAAATAACAATTATTTCTGACAAAAAAAAAAAAAAATAAAAATCAAAGTCTAACAAATTTTCCTGACAAAAAAAAAAAAAAAAAAATCAAGAATTTAAAAATCATGCTATTTTATGAAAATATAGTTGAAAACGATAAAAATGGTATGCTTGACTTGACTCTCCGATATTTTCTTGTGATAACTTTTATCCTTTGAAATGTCAAGAATTATAAATTGTTTTCTGTTCCTTAAGTCATAGAGAATTATACATAGAGACGAGACACACCGATTTGTCAACTAAAAATACAACAAATCATATGTTTGACACAACAACAAAATACATTGAATAGCTTGTATTTTGTTGTAGCAAGAGTTAGGTTTTTTGACAATTACGTCTCGTCTCTATATTACTTTATGGCTTAAGTGTAACATACATAGAGAAATAAACATAGAGCGGAAACTCTCCTGTCAAAGACCTAACTCAGTTGTCAAAAACCTATGTGCTGAGAATGTATTAGTGAAAAAAAAACCATGTGAAATCAAAAACAACACTGGTATGTGTGATTATTTTGAGTAAAATTTTTGTTTGAGTTTTTTTTTCTAGTTTCCGCTCTTGTTGTTTCTCTATGATAACATACTCCATTAAAAAATGCATAGAACCATAAAACACAACCCACATTGCAAAGATAATCAATAGAGTTTGATTGGTGTGCGATCGAGGAGCTCCGAGTTATATTCATTTTTCGGTCGGACTTAAGAGTTGATTTTTCGAAACTTGAAATGTGTGTTTAGTCCAGCGCGCATTACACTGAATATAAGTAGTGTTATAGTAAGAAGATTATATAGAGGAATGAACTGCTTCTTTCAATACTTGAAAAATGTGTTTCTTCTAGCGGATATCACATTGAATTGTCATGGCCAGATCATCAAGAGATTCTAATTGCTTTTATTCAAATACAGGTTAATTAATATAAAAAACCTTGAGTCTTGCGATTATTGAAATCGACTCTATTGGATCCCATGAGGAGATTGTCTTAAGATAATGATTAATCGCACCATAAATGCTTTGCCTCATTAAGCAATTTCCGATAGAGATATGTTTCGGACTTCTTCAAAAGAGTAGATAGGGTTGGATATTCAACATTGGAGGGGAAATCTATTTATATTTTTCTAAAGAATATACAGGATTGGTTATCTGATGTTGGATCTGATTTAGAAAATTAACAAGTAAGAGTGTTATATTCTTAGGGGGACCTTGTTTGGGGACTATTTACAAATTTTGCTCGATTTTCGCCATATCTTACAGTATAATTTCAGAGTACTTAGAAATAATTTATGTAAAATTTTATCAGGATTTATGACGGCTCGATTAGTATTCCGTGGGGACATTTGTATGGTGGCTAGGTTAAATCATAAACTGATATTTCCCATTTTCAATATGAAACAAATGTTATCAACAGAGAGTAAGTATTTGTTTCAGCCAGCTAGTTACCTTCGTTTGGGTACTATTGTGTTTTCAACAGACAGAGGGAGGGTCATAGCTAGATCGTCTTAGTGACCAGGTCACTTCATTTGTTTTTCGGTTATCAAAAATAGTTTGAAGGTTTTAGCGTAAATAAAGATAATGGCGGTGTTCTTTTTGAGAACATTTTCACTCTTTAAGGTTCAGCGCACCTAAAGACGCGGATTTTGAGCTCATTTTTTTGTAGAGTAAAAACTGTAGAATATATTGCAAATCTGATTTCACCAGTCGTTTCTGCAGCAAAAATTAATACAATGAAGGTTTTTTAAACCCTTAAAAAAGGTTCCACATCAAGGGGCGCAAGTTATTATTTTGCATTATTAAAAAATTGTTAAAGCCATATAACTGTTTAAGGGGTTGTGATAGAAAGGAAATATTGGTACCGTTTTGCTAAGCTTAAAATGCCTTTTCATCGTGCATGTTTTAAAAAAATGTAATTCTTTTTTTTAATGAGATTTGGGCCTCCTGTTGTGGATTTTTGGAACTTTTTATAGTTTCTTTATTTTTATATTTGTCTTTGATGAGAAAAAAAAACAATAAATGAAAACAAGTAAGAGAGCTATATTCGGCTGTGCCGAATCTTATATACCCTTCACCAAATTATACTTTAAAATAAAATTTAAGAAATTCTTATTTAAAAAAAAAAAATTTTTCGAAATTTTTTTTAACGTTTTTTCCAATTTTTTTTAAAAAAAATTTTTTAATTTAAAAATTTATGTTTTTTAATTTATTAGGGAAAAAAGAGTTTTTTTGTGAAAAAAATTCGGGTTAAAAAATATTTTTCCCGATTTTGACCCATTGTAGATCCAACTTCGTTGCAATGGAATTTGAAATATCTATCATTAGATATCTATATTTATGACTTAGTAATCGAGATATAGATCAAAAATAGGCAACAAAAATAGAGGTTGTCTCGGATTTTTGCTCATATCTCCGTTATTTATGGACGGATTTTGCTGATTTTAAATAGGAAACTTTTCGAAAGCATGTCGGACAGAATTATTGAGGATTGGATCCCGAAGATATCTGGGGCGTTCAGAAAATTGATTTCAACAGACAGACGGACGGACATGGCTAAATCGACTCCGCTATCTATAAGGATTCAGAATATATATACTTTATAGGGTCTAAAAATTATATTGTGGAAATTACAAACGGAATGACAAATTTATATATACCCTTATCACGAAGGGTATAAATATGAACTTGAAGACGACTTTCCGACAAAGAAAAAGTTTTTTTTTTTTTTTTTTTTTTTAAATTTTCATAAATTTAAATAACAAAATGAAAAAAATAAAGCTTTATTGTTCCTCTATTTATAAGAATATTTAAGATTTAACAAAAGACTGTTATGAATTCGTAACTTTTTTTTATTTTTTTAAATAAAACCTCAAATATTAACAAAATATGAAGTTTCATTATCGACATCTACTTTAGAAAAGTAACAAAAGTATAGACTAGAATTGCTAAAATGTACTAGTGAGTCTCTGGTGCCAATGTCTACATATAGTCCCAAAAGAAGTAAGACATCCAATGACAAGCACATGTTTATTGTCTAAAGTAAATACTATTATCTGGGGTATAATAAGTCACTAGTACTACTGATGACTGTGTCAATAGTAAGTCAGTACTACTGACAGTTTCATTGCTGACATTTTCTGCAGAGGTTTTAAAATACAATTTGAACGAAATATCTAAAAACTTCTGGAAAATTTTGTTTATTACATAAAAATACATTAAAAAATTTCCTTTAAAAGGGAATATAAATTGCAACATTGTTTTGTAAAGGTCAAAAGTACTAAACCACAAAGGTTATATATAACATTTGCCAGTCAGTAAATCACCATAAATATTTTAAATGAAATATAATTGATGTTTTTGGTTAACATTTTCTTTGTTAACAAACTATTTTCATAAATAATTTAATATTCTAGCAAGTATATACGTACATATGTACAAACAACACAATCAATACAATTAGTAAAGGATTATAGGAGTTATCAAAGTTATGTCCATTTGATATGTAAATATGTTTGGCAATGACAAAGACTATCACAATAAGAAATTGCGTGTTGGCTATTGAATGGTTTTAATATTTCTGTATGTATGTAAGTATATATATTTTCAACAAATTTAAATACATAAATATAAATAGCTATGTATTGTTGTTTTGTATTATTTGCCCATTGTTATTGTTGTAACAATTTGCACAAATACTACGTGAACATTAATAATTAATTTTGAAAATATCCTTATTATTTCCCTATTGTTTGTATGAATGAGAATTTCGTTTTTTCAATCTTTCTTCTCTTGTTGTTGTACACAACGACCACTCATTTACTACTCTACCACTCTCCCACTCTCCCACTCACTCACTCACCTTTATTATTGCCTGTATACACGAAATGAGAACAATATACAACCAAAAAGCTGCTTTCGTTACGTTAGAAAAAATATATATTTTCGAAGCGTAGAATCGGAAAAATAAATATATATTAAAATAAAAGCGAACAAAGAACACGTTTTCAGATTAATTTAAGCGATAATTTTGCACGATTAGAATTTGTTTACAGTGTAAACCCAACCACTGCGAATTTATTTAATTTTAATTTATTTCTTTGTTTTCTCTTTAATGTTAGCAAAAACACTCAAAACAGCACAAAAAATTTATTGAATTTATCCCAAGAATGAGGAAAAAAATATAAAGAAATAAAAAGAAGAAAAAAAAAGAAACGCAAAACAGACAAAGACGTGCCTGTGGACGTTTACCAAGGCGACAACGTTGATGTTCATGATGATGTTGTTGTTTTAGATAATAACAATAACAACAACATCAATGACAACCTCATGAAATCGATACAATTGGCAAAAAAGCAGAACATAATAATGAACGACTCACGAATGAAAAACCATATAAAAAAAGCACACACATACTCTGAAAAAACCTACAGCACTCAGAGGCAAAAAATGCTAGGACTTCAATTTGCAGGCCTTCTAAAAGACCCGTTTATACATTTTATAAATTCCGATACTGATTACACTCTGCCTTCTCTTAGAAGATGATAAAGAAGGACTTTGCTTCTCCTTCTAAAAAATTTATTTCTAAATAAGGTCTCACAAACTTTTTTTATACCCTTCAGCTTCGTATATATTCGGGTATATATAAATTTGTCATTCCGTTTGTAATTTCCACAATATCATTTTCCGACCCTATAAAGTATATATATTCTGAATCCTTATAGATAGCGGAGTCGATTAAATCATGTCCGTCTGTCTGTCTGTTGAAATCAATTTTCTGAAGGTCCCAGATATCTTCGGGATCCAAATCTTCAATAATTCTGTCAGACATGCTTTCAGCAAAATCGGTCCACAAATGGCTGAGATATAAGGAAAAAACCAGGACAACCTCGATTTTTTACATATTTTTTGACCTATATCTGGATTACTAAGTCATTAATATAGATAATATGGATATCTAATGATAGATATTTCAAAGACCTTTGCAACGACGTATATAAGACCATCATAGTACGTTGGACCTACAATGGGTCAAAATCGGGAAAAATTTTTAACTAAATTTTTTTTTTCACCAAAAGTTTTTTCGCTAAATATTAAAAAAAAAATTAAATTTAAAAAAAAATTAAAAAAATTTTAAAATTTAAAAAAAAATTTTCATAAAAACTTTTAAAAAAAATTCGAAAAATATTTTTTTTCCAAAAAATGAAAAAAAAACAAATGGAAAAAAATTAAATTTTGTTTACCTAAAATTACCTAAAAAATTTTATTTTGAAGTATAGTTTGGTGAAGGGTATATAAGATTCGGCCCAGCCGAATATATCTCTCTTACTTGTTTTAATTACAAACATGTTTGGTTTTGCAATTATTCGTATATGTTAACTCTCTATAATAAAATTAATTTTGCTTTCTTTATTATAAAATTAAGTTACATGAAACAAGAAGAAGGTACAAACCATAGAATAAAATATAAATATATGCGTTACTGAGAGACAAAAAACCTAAGTCCTGCAACCATAAACTGCATGGTAATCATTGTATTTTGTTCAGTCCATTGTTATTAAAATAAACTTAGAAAAGTTGAGATTTATATATAACCTTTAATCCTCTTATATATTGCTATTCAATTGCCTCAGTAGTTTCGGAGTTATAATATTTAAGCAATAAATACAATTTTTACGTGAAAATAGCAATTTTTTTTTTGTTTTAAAAAAATCATGAAAAATCGAAAACAACAGAAATTGTTCAGATTTATGACTTTATCGCAAAGCCATATCTAATAGGAACAAAATGACATACCGTTCATATAAATCGAGGGATTCTTTTCGAATTTATTCACAATTAAGTGAATTCGCTCATTTTCACAAAATTTTAGTTTTTTGTTTGCTATACATACAATTGAGTAGTTAATGTTCTTCTTTCGATTGATTGAATTTTGAAAACATTTTCCTTATGCTATGTACAAACTTTCACATATATATTGCGTTTCAATCGGCTCAAAAGTTTCGGAGTTATAATAACAAATTGAAGCAATAAATATAATTTTTACGTGAAAAAAAATTTTTTTTTTAGTTTTAAAAAAATCATGAAAAATCGAAAACAACAGAAATTGTTCAGATTTATGACTTTATCGCAAAGCCATATCTAATAGGAACAAAATGACATACCGCTCATATAAATCGAGGGATTCTTTTCGAATTTATTCACAATTAAGTGAATTCGCTCATTTTCACAAAATTTTAGTTTTTTGTTTGATATACATACAATTGAGTAGTTAATGTTCTTCTTTCGATTGATTGAATTTTGAAAACATTTTCCTTATGATATGTATCAAGTTTCACATATATATTACGTTTCAATCGGCTCAAAAGTTTCGGAGTTATAATAACAAATTGAAGCAATAAATATAATTTTTAGGTGAAAAGAGAAATTTTTTTTGTTTTAAAAAAATCATGAAAAATCGAAAACGACAGAAATTGTTCAGATTTATGACTTTATCGCAAAGCCATATCTAATAGGAACAAAATGACATACCGATCATATAAATCGTAGGATTCTTTTCGAATTTATTCACAATTAAGTGAATTCGCTAATTTGCACAAAATTTTAGTTTTTTGTTTGCTATACATACAATTGATTAGTTAATGTTCTTCTTTCGATTGATTGAATTTTGAAAACATTCTCCTTATGATATGTACCAAGTTTCACATATATATTACGTTTCAATCGGCTCAAAAGTTTCGGAGTTATAATAACAAATTGAAGCAATAAATATAATTTTTAGGTGAAAAGAGAAATTTTTTTTGTTTTAAAAAAAATCATGAAAAATCGAAAACGACAGAAATTGTTCAGATTTATGACTTTATCGCAAAGCCAAAAGTAATAGGAACAAAATGACATACCGTTCATATAAATCGTGGGATTATTTTCGAATTTATTCACAATTAAGTGAATTCGCCAATTTTTACAAAATTGTAAGAAAATATTATTATTTTTGTTCAAGACTTTGTATACGGTAATTTTACCCAAAAAACGGTAATTTTTTTAGGGCTGTACGGAAATCGAAACAAAAAAGTTAACATCACTGGTTGTATCAGCCATGTAATTTGAGAGAGAATAAATATTTTTAATATATTTTACTCTCAGTGGCGCCTCTAGTTCTATCATATGGTACAAACTCTTCTATAAAATGTGGCCTTTTTATATTATGAAGTTCTTGTGCAGTAGTTTTTATTATATACTACACACTTGATTCTTTAAAGTACATTCTTTAGGTTTTATTTCTAATTTATTAAGAATATTTTCCCTACCGAACCTGCTTAGCAGACCTTCAATTAGGCTTTAATTTGCAGGCCTTTTAATATAAGTTCCTATAAAGACATTATATGAGGCATTACGCCGAAGGTTTCTATACAGGCCTTAAACGGAACACCTTCTAATATAACTTCTGAAGGCCTTCTATCAGAACTCAGAACAGAAGTGAGTATGCAAGGCCTTGGCTCCCAATGACACAAAATGATTTTTTAATTCGGCTGGGTGTCCTTATAGTCTGCAAAATAAGGCCTTTACAATGGCCTCTTTTATACATATTTTTCCCGCTGGTCATGAAAATGTATTGGGAGCAGTGTTGCCAGAATGACATTTAAAGTACAATTCTAGCATTATTTTTGCGACAGCTAAACTCTTTTGTAGAAATTTGTATGATTCTGCAAGTTTCGCTAGCATTTAAATAAGCCTTAAGGGCGTTTGAAAACCTACTGAAGAATATAAGGTTATTGTTTTGGGCATAGAGAAAAACAAAGTCCAAAAACTAGAAAAATCTCAAAAAAAATAAAAAAATTACTCAAAATAGTCACACCTACGAGTGTTGGTTTTGTTTTCACATAGTTTTTACCATAGCGAATACACATAGAGCGGAAACTCTCCTGTCAAAGACCTAACTCAGTTGTCAGAAACCTAAGTGGTGAGAATGTATTAGTATGTGTAACTTATGTGAGTCATTTTCATTATAAATGGTTGTCACAAACATATACATGTTTACTGTAACCATATATATGGTTGTTACAATCATGTGAATCGTAAATTAACCATATTATTGTTACCACAATCATATATATAGTTACTGTGACTATATTATTATTAAAAAATTTTGAAATTGTTACAGTAACCATGCACAAATGTTGAAATGGTTACAGTAACAATGTACAACTATATTTTTTTTCTGCGTGCATGATGTCAAGGCAACCTTTGAAAGATATTGGGAACATTTATACTTCTTAATACCTTTTCCTTATTATAAATAAGTCAAAATGTAAAATTCAAATTATTCAAAATGCTGAAAGATATTTCCTTTCAATTTTACTCCGCAAAGAAGGAGACATCATGTCTCAGCTAAGCTAACTTTACGCTATCTGATTCTCCGTCTAAGCTGAACAACAGAGATGCATAGAGGCAGTCTGTCTGTTGATTAGCTTATTCAGAAAACCATAAATATCAGATGTTTAACGAAGCGCATGTGATAAACTAATAGGTTTATCATAACCATCATGACTTCAAATTGATTAAATTGAGATTAGAACTCAGAAAGTGTAAAGATAGGTTTGGATTTCTTTAGAGCAAATGCCCCTGGATACTGTAAAACGTATGACTGTAACAGATTTCCATAAAGTTATCATCAATTGGCTAAGAATAAGCAAGTAGACTCAACTGTCTTTCTGAGAGAAATACTTTTGTAAATTACAAGTTTTTAAATATCTTCTACATATAACTTATTGGTTGAGAAAACTGTTTCGTTGTGACAAACGAATTTGTTAACCATCGTATGATTCAGCTTCCATGGCAGAATTTTTCAGTTTAATTAACTTTTCGAATTGACTTATAGTAGCTAGAACTAAAGAACGTAGGCAGAAACATTGCAACAAAATATAAAATATATAAAACCTTTAGACAATAGTATGTAGTATTAATTTAATCTAAGAAAAAAATATATCATATCCTTGCACTTTTTTGTGGTAGTTTTAAAGGATTTTTTCTATAGGGATTTGAATTGTTCGTACTTTTTGGAGCTGCAATTTGAGTTTTATGTTCTTGTTTTTTCGGGTTTTGATTTAACCCTTTCCATATGGATACATTTTAGATTTTTCCACATAACTTCGATATTTATGAATATTTGGAAAAAAATGTTTTTGAATCTATTTTTGGAATATATTTTGAGATATTTACAATTTATTCCATTGAATTATCGCTATTCGTGTTCGATTGATAGCAATTTGAAAATGTGTGTAAATTGATTTTTGAATCCAAAATTTTTCTTTTAAAAAAGTGTTATTGATTTTTTGCATATAAAATTTGAAAGAACTGTAATTTTGTAATAAAAATGATTGAGAATGTTTTGAAACATATTTGGGATATACAAAAATAAGAAAGATTGCAAAAAAAAAAAATCATTGGGGGCTTCAGGATAAGCTTCCAGGACTAAAAATTTAATTTGGTATAACGGATAAACCAGGACTCGTAGAACTTTAATATTAATATCAATACAAACCATATGATATACTTAAAACATCAATTAACACCTCTAGTTAAAAGTTGTAGCGAAAGGGTTAACATAATCTGCAAACTAATTTTTATTTAAAAAATTCGTTTTAATTTAGAAGCATTGAGACATTTTTCACTTTAGAATTTCATGAAATTTTAAGGGTATTGAAAAAGACTAAAATCGTGTAGGCGTTGTAGTTGCATTCTCGAACAATAATGAAAAACTTTCTTTTTAAAAAAAGTAATCTTTGATGTTTATATTCATGAAATTATTAATTTTGTGTACACCTTTCTTAAGGTGTTAATTAGAATCAAGTTCCAAAAAAGTTAAAATTTTCAATTAACAGCAAATTGATTGAGAGCCATATAAGATACTTTCTATATCTTATATAATGTATAATAATCTCTCTATTTCCTTTAAAAAAAATCTAATCCTCTGTCTTTCATTATCATCTAAAAGAAAATATAACAAATTGTTCTTAATGCTAGTAGGAAAATGATCGAAATATTTACAAATGTATTTTCAGAGTTATTATTCTTTTGTTAACATATTGAAATAACTAAAGGCGAGATTTTCAATAATTTTTTTAGGTATTATGACAAAACACAACATAATTCAAAATGAGACCTGAAAAAGCTAGAGTTCAAGTATATTTTCTTTTGCCAGCGTCAACATTTTTATTGCAATTTTTTCCGCATACGTTAAATCGATATTGGCCAACAAATCATTTTATTGACCTGAATACGGCTGCCATAACGAATAAGTTTTAGAGACCAAATATTTTTGGGAAAAGTTCACTATGTCCTAAACCAAACTATACAAAATTGTTTTTCGTTTCATATGAATTTTATGCCGAAATTTCGAAATAAACATATTTCCGGAAAATTTTTCCCTAATTCAAGTTTTCACATTTTACAATTGCATAAAAAATGAAGCAAATAATCTGGTATTAGCTTTTTATACCCTTCACCATGAGTAAGTTTGTTTGCGACCCTATAAAGTATTATCCTTTCTAAAGCATTCATTTACAACTGTTATTTCGATCCAAATGAGTTTGAAAAAGAAACCAATATGGACTTTCAAAAATATAGCAAAAGATATGGAGGTTTATTGTCACACTGTTTCAAAAGACATTAAACAGTATAAGGAAGACATGAACATTGAAAGAAAAACTCAGGAAGAAAATAAAAAGGCAAAAGAAGTCGAACAACTCTTTCGAAGAGAACCGAACACTTCTATCAGAATAGCAGCTCGTAAGGTTAAATGTTCTGATTCGTTTGTGCGCAGAGCCAAAGCTAATGCTGGGTTTAAGTCGTATAAAGTTCAAAAAGTTTCAAATCACAATGCGGCAGAGAACTTAGAAGCAAAAAATTTTATAAAGAAAAAAACAGCTGCTGTGTGATGGATGATGAAACTTGTGTACTGCGAGACTTTTCACAACTTCCGAGTCAAGATTTTAATGTGACTGATGGACGAGGTAATGTTCAAGAGCAATACCGCACAAAAAACAAACAAAATTCCCCAAGAAGTTTTTTGTGTGGCAAGCCATTTGCAGTTGTGGCAAAAGAAGCCAATTATTTATGACATTAGATACGATAAAAGAAATACTTATATATTTTAGAGTGTGTTTACCTTTTTTAAAACAGCATTTCTGGTCCGATTTGGCATCATGCCACTATGGAAAAAAGGCCCTTGAGTGGTATTCAAACAATAATGTCAATTTTGTACCACGGGAGGCAAATCCACCCAACTAACCAGAACTGCGGCTAGTGGAATGTTATTGTGCTCTACACGCAGAGAAAAAATATAGTTGTGCATGTTTACAGTAACCATTTCTAGATTTTTAAAAGATTTTTAACAATATTATAGTCATTGTAACTATTTACATGATTGTGGTAACTATAATATGGTTAACTTACGATTCAAATGATTGTATCAATCATATATATGGTGACAGTAAACAAGTATATTTTTGTGACAACCATTGTTATGATGAATCTTTTAGCCGACACCAACATATTATGGTAAAACCTTAATCATAACAAGTTTACCAAAATATACTTTAAAATAAAATTTAAAAAAATATTTTTTTTGTTTTTTAATTTTTAAAATTTTTTTTTAAAAGTTTAAAATTAGTTTTTAAAATTAGTTTTTTTTTAATTTATTAGTGAAAAAAATGTATGACAAAAAATGTTTTTTGTGAAAAAAATTCGGGTTAAAAAATATTTTTCCCGATTTTGACCCATTATAGGTCCAACTTACTATAGCCTTATATACATCGTTGCAATGGACTTTGAAATATCTATAATTGGATATCCATATTGTTTATATTTATGACTTAGTAATCGAGATATAGATAAAAAATAGGCCAAAAATAGAGGTTGTCTCGGATTTTTGCTCATATCTCCTTTATTTATGGAGGGATTTTGCTGATTTTAAATAGGAAACTTTTCGAAACCATGTCTGATAGAATTATTGAAGATTTGGATCCCGAAGATATTTGGGGTCTTCAGAAAATTGATTTCAACAGACAGACAGACGGACATAGCTAAATCGACTACGCTATCTATAACGATCCAGAATATATATACTTTATAGGGTCGGAAAATTATATTATGGAAATTACAAACGGAATGACAAACTTATATATACCCTTCTCACGAGGGTGAAGGGTATAAAAATGTTTGTCACAAACATATACTTGTTTACTTCAACCATATATATGATTCATACAATCATGTGAATCGTAAGTTAACCATATTATGGTTAACGGAAACATGCAAATAGTTACTGTGACTATAATATTGTTAAAAAAACTTTTAAAAATATGGAAATGGTTACTGTAAACATTCACAACTATATTTTTCCTGTGCGTTTAGTAGAAAAAGAATTAAAGACATCCGAGAACATGTCCGATTTTAAGAGTTAGTGGACCACCACGTCTAAAAAGGTAACTGAAGCATAAAATATTTAAACGGAGTATTACCTTTAAAAGTATATGAATTTATAAATACCAAGTAATATGCCAATATTTTAATGTTTAATGAATTTGTACAATATTTGAATAAATTCTTGTATTTTTGAGAATTTTTATATTGAACGGTTTAAGTTTTATTTAAATGGCACACTCTTTGTGTATAACAGAAATATTTTCTAAACTATTTGTGTTGAGAGAATCATCAAAATTGTACTGTAACCAATATATAACAGAAAAGTCTTTTTAGACGCCTACTTGCTAGTGGGCTTTAAATTTGCAAATATTATTTTGCCGGTATCTGGAATACTAAGTTGTGTTTATAGATAATTGGTCAATTCACAATTGTCATATTGTCATAATGTCCTAATATATCACGACTCGGTGGCACGGCTTAATCGACTCTTAGGCATTCGGCGTTAGTCTTTGCTGGTTCGTTACGATAACACAATAAACATAGCGTATAAAGTAGGATTATTTTAGGACATTTTTTGTTTGAAAAGCTATAAAAACCATTGTGAAATATTAGGACATTATGACAATATGACATGATAAGAAACCTTGTGATTTGAACAAATATATATCAACTGAATGATATTTCAATGGTCTTTCCATCGAACTGTGAAATTTATATTGGCAGTGAGCCAAATTTTGGGAAAATATTTTTCCAATTTTTTTTTACATTTTTCAATAAAATTTTAAAAGATATTTTTCCATTTTTTTTTCACCTTTTTGAAAAAAATTTGGAAAAATATTTAAAAAACTATTTAAGGAAAAAAAGTTAAAAATATTGATTAAATATCAAAGTTCTCATTTTTTACAAAAACAAAACATTTTTTTACAAATATTTTGATAGAAAGGTGTAAAAGTGCTCTCTGACTTGTTTTTCAACAAATTTGCAAATTTTTTAAATAGCAATTTATATATTTTTTTTCTAAAAGATTTCTGGCAACACTGGTTGGAAGTAGTATTTGTTGTAATGTTTAGTTGAGATATGTGTGTTTGTATGTCGGTGATTTGTTGTAGTTTTTTTTTTTTGGGTATTTTGTCATTTGCTTATTATTGTTTTTGTATTGTAGTATTAGAGGTTTCTTTTGGTTTGGTTTGATATTTTCTTTAATTTTGCCACATACTATTTTCTTCAAGTACTTTTCTTTTTTGAATGTAAATGGATGTTGTTGTTGTTGTTTTTCTATTCTACTAAATTTCTATGTATTGCCATTGTAAAGGTATGTGTGTGAGTGTGTGTGTGTAAGTGAAAGAACAGAGGAAGTAGTGGTTAAAATATCATGGGTTCTTCTTCGTTCGTTTTTAATTGTAAATTCTCTATTTGTATTAGATAAAAAAAAAAAATGTGTATGTATATGTTTTAAGAGAGTAAATAACACAGATTTAAAAGAGTTGGAGCGTGAGAGAAACACGAGAGCATATTTTTAATGTTGGCTAAACACTTTATTAAGAGTGAGAGTAAAGCCATAAAAGCTTTATATATTTCAAGTGTTTATGTTAAGATTTTTGTACAAAAAAATAAAATAAAAAGAAAATGATTTTTTTTTTTTTGCCTGTGTGTGTTTGTGTAGATATATTGGTAATTTTCTTAAAATGGATGACTCTTCCTTTCAAAGAAAAACTTAATGTTAAGCGAAAATTGGGAATAAATTCATATACAGGATAGATACCAAGATATTTTTCTTAGATTTTAAATTAAAAATTTTTTAAAATTCTTAAATAAAAAAATCTTTATTAATAAAAATTTATTAATTTAAAAATAATTTAACATAGCATTAGGTTCTTACTAGTTTCAATTTTTATTTGTTCTAGTTCGAGGATTTTTTTAAACGTTTCTTGTTTCTTGTTTTTTTATTATATTGTTATATCATTGCCAGTTTTATTTCAAATTTGTATAAGAAAAAAATCAATATATTTAGTTAAAATGAAGCTGAATTTCTTGCTTATTGTTGTTGATAATTAAAAATTCACTTTCTTATGTATGTTTTTTAGTAAAATAAATTCATATATGTACAAATTTTGTTACTTTTCTTGTTTGTATGACTTCAAGTATTATTTAACCAACGAAAAAAAAAGGCCAGAATTCCTTTGCTTTTGTATGGCCCCGTTTTAATATATATTTTTTTTTCTTGTATTCGTTAGCATGTATCCCCCGAATATAGAAAAATGTAGCCTTTTTAATGCTGATACACAATTTTTTCATTTACTACAAAATTCTCACTCTTTTTTTTGCTTTTCTTTTCTTTAATACATATTTTGTAAACGTATTAGTTTAACTTTTAGTTTAACTTTTCTTTTATATATTTTATTAATTTACAACTGTATTTCAATTTCCTGTTTTATTAAAGGAAAATTTATTAACACTTCACCAAAAAAAATTTAATCACCTTTTTTTACAGTTAAGTGCAGCAAAAATTTTATTTAGTTTCTTATATTAAACGTTCACGGTCGATGTTCATAAGCGTTTGTAGGTAATATAGCCAATGATAGTCCTACTGAAAAAAAGCTCCAAATATTCCTTTTTTGCAAATAGTCTTTAGTGCGCATGTGTTTGAAAAATATACTGAAATCGATTTATTTCTTTCACCAACAAAGCTTTTTTAAACAGTGTTGTATTTTATTTGTAAATAAAGCAAAAATATTTTAACAATTTTGTAATAAACTTTAAAAATATCCTGAAATATGTTTTTAAATTGATTTAAATAAAATCAATAAAGTTTTCCGTTGTGTACAAATAAATATTTATATATTTTAATTTGTTTTTATTGGCAACCCTATTCTTATGTTTTTGTGACATTCCTTGACATTTTCGTTTAAGTTAAAGTCTCATGATGGCATGTAACTCACATGTGCTTTAAATCACATTACTCTCATTACCACCTCAAGGATTATATATTTGCACATTTACTCTCTCTTTCTCTCTCTCTCATTTGTATTTTAGTAATGACTACCTACTTGTTTGTTTTATTTATTACAACTTTTGATAAAAGCATTTTTCTTATCTTTGTGAATCAAGCTTTAAATATAGAAGAGTCAGAGAGAGCAATTGATGGCACCATATTTATTGTTTATTAACAGCTGTAAGTAATAAAAGTACATGTTAATACATGTCTCTGCAAAAATAATTTACTAAAGAGCTTCCTAAAGTTTAGCCAAAATAAAAGCTTTAGACTTTGTATTATTGCTTTGCAGCTTTTGCCAAGTTTCAAAGGTTATTGTCTGTAATGAAATATGGAAATAAATGTGTTTAGTTTTGTCACTAGAGGGTATTGTTAGATGTATAATAAGTATACATATAATTGGTCAATTTGTCATATTGTCATAATGTCCTAATATTTCACAATGGTTTTTATTGCTTTTCAAGCAAAAAATGTCCTAAAATAATACTACTTTCTATGCAATGTTTATTGTATTATCATAACGAACCAGCAGATACCAATGTCGAATGCCTAAGAGTCGGTTAAGCCGAGCCACCGAGTCGTGATATATTAGGACATTATGACATGATAAGAGACCTTGTGAATTGACCAAATATATTTTTATAAATGATGTATTAGGCACAATTTCGAAACGTTAAAAACATTTCGCTTTAGATTGCATATTTGTTGTGACAAAGCTACGTATACACGGTTGTCAGATTGTCAGAAACATGCTCAGAAAATGGTTAACACAACCTGAGAAATTATGTTGAAACATATGGCTGTGATATGATAAATGAATGGTTAATTTATCATTTTCTTACAACTTTGTAAGAATATGACAATCGTGTATAAGTAGCTTTAGAGTGTCTCTTGTTTTCCCCGTATGTATGACATTAATGCGTTATTCTGCGATCGCGTAAATAATGGAGTCTTTAGAAATGTTGTTCAAAGCACGGATTGTAATGAATATATGAAATTAAGAGAGCTCAGGTGCTGACCTACAGCCTCTAATTCAAGCATATCCTGTTATGCTTATCCCACAAGAAGTGAATGAGAACTTATACCGCTTTTGCTCAAGGAACAAACTAAAATTGATTTTAGACATGGACTGAGTAAAATCTGGCGACTTATGTATGAATCCACAATTAACAGAAAAAGGCCTACATGTGTGTTTGGAATAATAGCTAAGTTTTAAGTGACTGCTAAGAAATTGTAATGGTTACACTTAGATAAGGATGATCTTTGGAATTTTTCATATATGAATGAGTTATAAAATGTTACTGAAGTGAACATGATACCTCGATATGTTGGCCGAAGTGTGCAGCTACTCCTACAACTTGCGTCCAAAAATACAACTATCACTGAATTACATGAAATACCAGAACCTCTAGGACATTTTTGCTCTTCTATGTAACAAAATGGAAGGAAGTTAAGGAATAATACAATAAGAAATTGAAAGATAAGAATGATGATGTCATGGAATCTGACTGTGCATATTTCCAATTCAGATATTGATTACTTCTAGTAAATGGAAATATTAGAGGAGATTGGCAATAAAATGGATCTTCCACTGCAAAGGAGAGACTATTCATCGCTGCCATAAAAATGAAAATAGCCCTCTTTTTAGAGAATACTAAGGACTGAGATCGAAAAATTCTTAACAAACATATATGTTAATAAAAACCAAACCACAAAACTTACATATTATAGTTTTTTTTTTTTATTTGATTGAAATTATTATTGCAATTTACAAAAAAAAAAATGTATAGTTCTAATCACTACCGATGAAATTTAGAACCTTTTTCGGAAACCCTTCCGTTATGGTTTTTATAGTGGTTTCTGTCACTTTTTTCGAACAGGTTGTCCATCTCCGTTTAAAATCTACCATACTTTTGGACATCTTTCTTGTGCGCTTCACTGCTCTTTTAACAAGAGCCCAATATCTCTCCACTGGCCTTAGCTCCAGGCAGTTTGGACAATTTGCCTCTCTTGGTACAAATAACACATTATTGTTTTTGTACCACTCAAGACCTTTCTTATCATAGTGATAGAATCAGGTCAAAAATAAGTGGACAAACTAAGAAGTCTTATGAATGGTAGCATCATTTTTTGTAAACATTCCTTGATGTAAATTTCGGTATTTATAGAGCCCTTTGTAACAAATGTTTAGGTTTTTTGCCGCAACTGCATATTGCTTGCCATACCAAGAACTTTTTGAGAAACTTTGTTTGCTTTTGGGTCCTAAACTCTTCTTCAACATTCCCTCGAGCATCAGCAATACCAAAATTTTGACCCGGAAGCTGCAAAAAATCTGCTGTCAGGAACTTTTTGAGCCTTGTATGTTTTTAAACCTGCAATAGCTCAATAGACTTTTGTACCAAATAGTCCGAGTACTGAGCTAACAGGGCTGCTTTCCTACCGGATGTGTTGGGAGCTCTTTTGATAATGCTTTCTATTTTTTTGGCTTAATAAACATCATGTGAACCATTCCTGGTTTTATATCAACGGACAAGTTCTCCCGGCACTGTTTAATAACATTGGAAACAGTTTGACGGCAGACCTTTGAATGCTTGGCCAACTTTTTGAAGGACCAAGTTGGGTTTTGTTGAAAATATTTAATAATTTTAGTACGCACTTTTTTCTGGTCACTCATTTTAATCAGATTAACAAGAAATGAACTTAATTGATTTTAAACATAATAACTGGCATGTCTAACAGAGGACTGAGATCTTAAAATTCTTAACACACGTTTTTCATTAAAACTTTTAACCCAAGTCTTATTTGTTTTTTTTTTTAATCAAGTTACCTTTGTAAAGAATGTCAGTTATTATGTTGAATGTCAATTATGTTCATTTGTTGTTAATCTGATTAAAATGAGTGACCAGCAAAAAGTGCGTACTAAAATTATTAAATATTTTCAACAAAACCCAAGATCTTCTATCAAACTGTTTCCAATGTTATTAAACAGTAACGAGAGAACTTGTTCGTTGGTATAAAACCTGGTTCAGGTAGAAGGAATGGTCCACATGATGTTTCTAAAGCCAAAAAAAATAGAAAGCATTTTCAAAAGAGTTCTCAACACATCCGGTAGGAAAGCAGCCCTGTTAGGTCAGTACTCGGACTATTTGGTACGAAAGGTTGAAGTCAATGAAGGTTTAAAAGCATACAAGGCTCAAAAAGTTCCTAACTGGAACTCTGCTAAGAATTTAGAGGCTAAAGACAGAGCACGGAAATTGAAGTCAAATTGTATACAAAAAATATACCTGCTGCATAATGGATGAGGAAATGTACGTATGGAAAATTTTTCGCAGCTTCTGGGTCAACTTTTTTATGTTGCAGATGCTCGAGGGAATGTTGAAGAAAAGTTTAGGACCCAAAGGCAGACGAAATTTTCCATAAAGTTCTTGCTATGGCAATCAATATGCAGTTGTGGCAAAGAAACCAAACATTTGTTACAAAGGGCTCTATAAATACCGAAATTTACATCAAGGAATGTTTACAAAAGAGGATGTTTCCATTCGTAAGACTTCTTAATATGTCCACTTATTTTTGGCCTGATTAGGCATCAGTCACTATGGTAAAGAAGCCCTTGAGTGGTACAAGAACAAAAATGTGGTATTTGTACTAAGAGAGGCGCATCCTCCAAACTGCCTGGAGCTGAGTCCAGTGGAGAGATATTGGGCTCTTGTTAAAAGAGAATTGAAGAGCACAAAAAAGGTGTCCAAAGGTTTGGTAGATTTTAAACGGAGATGAACAATCTGTTCGAACAAATTTCTTTCTTCCAATTATGGTGGCGAAGCGCACCGGGTCAGTTAGTACTCCATTCTTTTATAGGATATTTGAAAATAACTAAGACTTTGTTAAACAAATTTTGCATTATTATTTTTTAAATTAAATAAATAAAAAAGTCATTTGAAGTTTAATTGTCAGGAAATACTCGTAGATCAATATGTTGTGTCATGCTTTATTAACAGGTTTCCTTGCCTAGCCTGGCCTGCTACATCATCTGAAGCAATTATTGTAATACATTTAAAAAAAAAACCCGGTTTCGGTTTTAGGCCTTGAAAAACCGCGGTTTCGGTTTCGGTTAAAACCGAACTGGAAACTCTATATGAACTCACTTGTAAGACTACTAACACTAACCCACTATCTCTCAAGGCTTCGTAGAGTCGATCATTCTGCTAAGTTGAGTTAATTTAAGGCTGAAACCAACAGTTTTTACTTATACAGTTCTAGTATTTAATGTTACACCTATCAAATAAAAGCTGATTGAATAACTGTGTAAAAGTTAAAAAAGCTTCCTAGGCTGTCCATGCGGGATTATCGCCATTCTGAATGCGAAATAACCCGGAAAATCCATAAAGCCCATGAGTTTCATGGGCTTTTTCACAGATATCTGGCTACTTGTAGATCGAAAGAAGTGTGTAATGATGCATGGCGTGGTGGATTGTACTGACTGTACGTGTTTACTTCCTAGACCAGATCGACCATGATGTTATTTTGCTATATCAATTGGGTTATCAGACTTATTGTGTCATAAGTCTACTGCAGTTAAGCTGTAGTGTGGATATAATTCTAGATCATAAGTTCTCATACGTTATCGACTGTATGAGAGCATATGGTTGGTACTACTGTTGGTTTTGTAGGTGCTGCCTTTGTTGTGATACCAGTGGAATGTGTAAAGTTTCGGGATTCGATGAGTTCCGTGGCTGTTGGCTACATGACGCTGCGATATTTCTGACCAAATCATATGATCATTTTACCATAAGTAGTTCCTGAGATAACAACAACTTAAATAATAGTTTCATCTTACTGAGGGATTTTCTACATCAAGCGGATGCAGACCAACATTATAAAAATTATAGAGATTCGATTTTGTTGACCTTTTGGACAAGGAAACTCAAAACCGACTGGAATGATGAGGAAATCGAATGAAACCCAAATGGGCTTGCGTTAAAAATACCGAAGACAATTACCTACGGAATTACTCCTAGTTAGAGTGCAAAAAGTAAATTCAATGAACCTTTCAGGTCGAATCGTTTTATCAAAAGGATGGTGCATTACATTGCTCAACAGCCGAAATGTTCACTACTTACTCGACACGTTAATTTAAAAGCAAAATACTCCTACTGGTCAGAGTCAGAATTGAACAAAATTTCGCATTGCATTATTTTTCGCAGTTACTCAAAACCGAAAAAGTTAAGATCCAATTCCTGTTTAAGTTTTTGCTACCTTCAAGGTTATATCGAATTAAAAATAGTGTTAGTATTTCTACTACTGTTTTTAAAAAAAGTAGTATTTCTGCTACTTTTTTAGAAAAGTAGTATTTCTACTACTTTTTTAGAAAAGTAGTATTTCTACTACTATTTTTAAAAAAAGTAGTATTTCTACTACTATTTTTAAAAAAGTAGTATTTCTACTACTATTTTTAAAAAAGTAGTATTTCTACTACTATTTTAAAAAAGTAGTATTTCTACTACTTTTTTAAAAAAGTAGTATTTCTACTACTATTTTTAAAAAAGTAGTATTTCTACTACTATTTTAAAAAAGTAGTATTTCTACTACTATTTTTAAAAAAGTAGTATTTCTACTACTATTTTTAAAAAAGGTAGTATTTCTACTACTTTTTTAGAAAAGTAGTATTTCTACTACTATTTTTAAAAAAAGTAGTATTTCTACTACTATTTTTGAAAAAAGTAGTATTTCTACTACTAAGGTAGTATTACTACTACTTTTTTAGAAAAGTAGTATTTCTACTACTATTTTTAAAAAAAGTAGTATTTCTACTACTATTTTAAAAAAGTAGTATTTCTACTACTATTTTTAAAAAAAGTAGTATTTCTACTACTATTTTTAAAAAAAGTAGTATTTCTACTACTATTTTAAAAAAGTAGTATTTCTACTACTATTTTTAAAAAAGTAGTATTTCTACTACTATTTTTAAAAGAGTAGTATTTCTACTACTATTTTAAAAAGGTAGTATTTCTACTACTATTTTTAAAAAAAGTAGTATTTCTACTACTATTTTAAAAAAGTAGTATTTCTACTACTATTTTTAAAAAAAATAGTATTTCTACTACTATTTTTAAAAAAGTAGTATTTCTACTACTATTTTTAAAAAAAGTAGTATTTCTACTACTATTTTTAAAAAAAGTAGTATTTCTACTACTATTTTAAAAAAGTAGTATTTCTACTACTATTTTTAAAAAAAGTAGTATTTCTACTACTATTTTAAAAAAGTAGTATTTCTACTACTATTTTTAAAAAAAGTAGTATTTCTACTACTATTTTTAAAAAAATGTATTATTTCTACTACTATTTTTAAAAAAATGTATTATTTCTACTACTATTTTTAAAAAATGTAGTATTTCTACTACTATTTTAAAAAAGTAGTATTTCTACTACTATTTTAAAAAAGTAGTATTTCCACTACTTTTTTTAAAAAGGTAGTATTTCTACTACTTTTTTAGAAAAGTAGTATTTCTACTACTATTTTTAAAAAAAGTAGTATATCTATTACTATTTTAAAAAAGTAGTATTTCTACTACTATTTTTAAAAAAAGTAGTATTTCTACTACTATTTTAAAAAAGTAGTATTTCTACTACTATTTTTAAAAAAAGTAGTATTTCTACTACTATTTTTACAAAAGTAGTATTTCTACTACTATTTTAAAAAAGTAGTATTTCTACTACTATTTTAAAAAAGTAGTATTTCCACTACTTTTTTTAAAAAGGTAGTATTTCTACTACTTTTTTAGAAAAGTAGTATTTCTACTACTATTTTTAAAAAAGTAGTATTTCTACTACTATTTTAAAAAAGTAGTATTTCTACTACTTTTTAAAAAAAGGAGTATTTCTACTATTATTTTTAAAAAAAGTAGTATTTCTATTACTATTTTAAAAAAGTAGTATTTCTACTACTATTTTTAAAAAAAGTAGTATTTCTACTACTATTTTTAAAAAAAGTAGTATTTCTACTACTATTTTAAAAAAGTAGTATTTCTACTACTATTTTTAAAAAAAGTAGTATTTCTACTACTATTTTAAAAAAGTAGTATTTCTACTACTATTTTTAAAAAAAGTAGTATTTCTACTACTATTTTAAAAAAGTAGTATTTCTACTACTATTTTTAAAAAAAATAGTATTTCTACTACTATTTTTAAAAAAAGTAGTATTTCTACTACTATTTTAAAAAAGTAGTATTTCTACTACTATTTTTAAAAAAAGTAGTATTTCTACTACTATTTTTAAAAAAATGTATTATTTCTACTACTATTTTTAAAAAAATGTATTATTTCTACTACTATTTTTAAAAAATGTAGTATTTCTACTACTATTTTAAAAAAGTAGTATTTCTACTACTATTTTAAAAAAGTAGTATTTCCACTACTTTTTTTAAAAAGGTAGTATTTCTACTACTTTTTTAGAAAAGTAGTATTTCTACTACTATTTTTAAAAAAAGTAGTATATCTATTACTATTTTAAAAAAGTAGTATTTCTACTACTATTTTTTAAAAAAGTAGTATTTCTACTACTATTTTTAAAAAAAGTAGTATTTCTACTACTATTTTTACAAAAGTAGTATTTCTACTACTATTTTAAAAAAGTAGTATTTCTACTACTATTTTAAAAAAGTAGTATTTCCACTACTTTTTTTAAAAAGGTAGTATTTCTACTACTTTTTTAGAAAAGTAGTATTTCTACTACTATTTTTAAAAAAGTAGTATTTCTACTACTATTTTAAAAAAGTAGTATTTCTACTACTTTTTAAAAAAAGGAGTATTTCTACTATTATTTTTAAAAAAAGTAGTATTTCTATTACTATTTTAAAAAAGTAGTATTTCTACTACTATTTTTAAAAAAAGTAGTATTTCTACTACTATTTTTAAAAAAAGTAGTATTTCTACTACTATTTTAAAAAAAGAAGTATTTCTACTATTTTAAAAAAAAAGTAGTATTTTCACTACCACTGAATTAAAAATAGTGTTAGTGAGAAAATCAATAAAAATTTAGCACAACAAACATAATTTTAATTGTATGTTTAAGATTACTGTGTTTCCTGTGAATTTACTTAAAACTCTCTTCCTTCAGCTACATTACATACAGGCCATTTAATCTAATCAACTACAAAAAAATGCTTATACAAACCAAAACTAAAATGTATAGTAATTCTGCTGAAATGACTTATAAACAAATATTCAATAAACGTTTTACATTTATTAACTTAATTCGATAAAGCAAAGGAATATCTTATACAAAAGAAACGAATGACAAAAACTGAAAAAGAAAGAAAAAAAAGAAAATACAAAATGGTAACAAATCTAGTTTCTATGTTAATTAACATAAATCCCTAAATCCATTTTCCTTTACAGCATAAAATTTTCCAAATTATATTCCACATGTTGTGCTTAAATAAAATGTCACCTACTTATTATTACCTCCTTACAACCAATACAATGTCATCGATAATTGAATTTAAGAAAATCGACCACAAGCTAAAAAAACGAAAACTAAATAAAATGATAAAAAGGACCAACCAGCCAGTTAGACAGACATTTTTTAGGGGAAAAAAAGGCAAAAAGAAAGACGACATGTCTTAAAATGTTAGAAAAAAAAAAATGAACCAAATACCAAATGATATTTCCGGAGAAAAGGAACTCATACAAACTCACACACATTCACATACAAAAACAGTTAAGGGATTCTCTTTACTATTCCAATTTTTTTTTTCAGTTTTTTGACTAAACCGACCTGAATTAATGTATTAGAGACCTAAATATAACACATGCTGGGATCACGTGTGTAAGTGGGACACTGGCTTCCTTTGTGTATGTGTTCATTATTATGGACAAAAAGACAACCAACCTTCTTCTTCTTCGTCGTGTCTTTCATAGAGATGATGACAAAAATAAGCAGTCAGAAATAAAAAAAAAAGAATAGAGTGGAAGCAAATCAAACTAAGTGAAAAGAATAAAAACGATACAGAACAGTAGTCATCAGACATTCTGTGTTTTAGTCACGTATTAAAGTATTTTGTTTTTATTTTCTTAACAAATGTTTAAGTGTGTAAAAGTTGTATGTGTGAGTTTGAGTGTGTGTGTGTATAGCATAAATTCAAAATTACTGGAGGCTCTGATTTCTTTCGTTATCCTTGTGTCGGTTTTGTGTGTTATTCTTGGTTTGAATAGATATTTTTTTTCTATTTCAAATCTAAGTACGAGTGTGATTTGAAAAGTCCTTTTCAAGGATCATGTTCTCACCTTTAGCTTTTGAAATTGTTTGCAATTTAATAATGAGTGTGTGTCTTTATGAAGACCAATAAACTTTTGCAATTGTTTGGAGTAATTCAAAAATGTGTAAACTACTTCTTCGAGCGCCTAACTCTCAATTTGTTTCTGAAGTGCAAAATAAAATAGGATGTTTAAGGACAAGTTTTGAGATACTTAAGATGTCACTGGATCCTCTCTGGGAGAACTAGTTCATAGGTAGTGGTATATGATCCTTCTCTTCTAATTTATTTCCGAATTTTTAGTTAACAAATCGGTCATTCCGTTCTATGTTATTCTACAAAGTAACATACCCGCAAATAGAATGGAATGTCTATTATAATAGCCAGGCAATTAGTTGAATTTCTTAAAAAAATCAGGGATAATTTGCTTCAAAGTCTGATAACAAATTTTTATTTTGATTTGAAAGTCCACTGCTAATATATCGAATTACTCTTTGTTGTGATCAGGCGTGCTATAGTTGATCTTCTGCTGGGCCCATATATCCGGTTGCTTTATGTTCCATCATTGAGAAGCAGATTTAATTTTACTTATTTTTTAAATACCGTATTTTATCCAGTTCATTTATATAACAAAATACTCGCGATCCGGATCACATTACACATACGATTGGAACAAATCGTGTAGAAATATTTGTGCAGGGTTAAATGTGTGTGAGTGAAGCTCTTGATGATCTTGCAATATCAGTTACCGCATAAAGAGAGTGAATATGGAATTGGGAACCCTGTTGTAATGGGACAATGCTCAATGTCTTTGAAAAAGAGGAACATTTCAAAAAATTGAGCATTCGTATGACAAAGTGTTGTCTGAATATTTAATCTAATGATATCCGATTTGATTAATGTACTGAATTCGTTTTCTCTTTTCATCATATCAAACAAAATTTTAGTCCACAGTCCTAAAAATCCAAAAGGATCGGCACAAATGACTACCCGCGTAATCACAAAAGCCTAGAGAGGAATAAAATGTATGACATGGCAAAACATTCTATCACCATGGTTACAAAGTGGCGAGTCTTATTAATACAAGAGCAATAATTTCACATCACTTGGAGCATTTCTCATTGGTTGTATATGCCATGATTGTAGCCCCTTTCATAGGAACAACTTATTGATTTAAATACAAATAATTTACGATTAGTACTTTCTGGTCACTTAACTTTCCTCACATTACAAGAACATTGATAATTTGGAGATTTTATTCTGGTTTGAATATTTCCTGCTGCTTATACTAAAGGAGTAGTGTGAAAATTGGAAAGATTTTAACGCTAAGGCGAGTTTATTTTTGGAGAACTTGGAACATTGTTTAAATAGGATACAAAAATAGAAATGTGGAAATTTAAGGCGTATAAGCTAGATATGACCTAGTTTTTATACCCATCACCATGAGTGGCAAGGGTATATATAAGTTTGTCATTCCGTTTGTAATTTCTACATTCTTCATTTGCGACCCCACAAAGTATATATATTCTGGAACGTTATAGATAGCGAAGTCGATATAGCCATGTCTGTCTGTCCGTCTGTATGTTGAAATCAACTTTCCGTAGCCCCCGAATAACTTACAAACATAATTTATACATCAATATGTCGGGAATTCTTCCGGCTCGGTCGCTATTTAAAATCGAGAAAATCGGCCCACAAATGGCTAGATATAAGGAAAAAACCGGGACAACCTCCATTTTTGGTCTATTTTTGATCTATATCTAGATTACTAAGTCATTAATATAGACAATATGGATATCTAATGATAGATATTTCAAAGTCCATTGCAACGATGTATATAAGGCTATAGTAATTTGGACCTACAATGGGTCAAAATCGGGAAAAATATTTTTTAACCCGATTTTTTTTTTTACTAAAAAAAAATTTTTTTTCATTGATTTTTTTTACTAATAAATTTAAAAAAATTAAAAAAAAATTTTAAAAAATTAAAAAAAAAAAATGGAAAAAAATTAAAACAAAACAATTTCGAAAAAAAAAAAAAATTTAAAACAATTTTGAAAAAAAAATTTTTTTTTAGACTGAAAAAAAAAAAAAAATTTATTTTGTATTTAAAATTTTTATTTTAAAGTATAATTTGGTGAAGGGTATATAAGATTCGGCACAGCCGAATATAGCTCTCTTACTTGTTTTTCCTAATTTTCATTAGAAGATTAAAGATTCTACTGCTAAGACGTCTATATAATCAAATCGAAGACAAAGTCCTTATTTATCATCATATTGTTACGAATTTGCAATAGCGATTTGAATTTAACGGTCTGTAACGACTGCCTGCAGCATTCATCATGTTTAATAAACACGTCCATCAGTAGAAGCTTCTACTTATCAACAATGTTGATAGCATGCGGTTATTAGCATTGCTTATGGCAACACTAAATGTTTAAGCTGTTAATATTGACATCGTAAGCTCTAGAATTCGAACATACTAGTATGTCCGTTAAAAGCATTGTACAAGATTCCCGATAGTTGGCGTGTGTATAAATAGTGGCAGAGGTTGCAGTCGTGAGTTGAGTTCATCATTGGCTTTGTTAGAGTTAACATCAACTGTCGTGTACATTTGAGTTTGTACATAATAAAGTGTGTGTGCATTTCTGCGAATTGATAAACGTGTATAAAGACACTGAGTGACTATTTAGACTGTTGTTGTTGCACATTTGAATAAACTAAGAGTTGTTACAGTTTTAAACTACTAAAACTGCATTTATTTGCAATCAAAAGTATCCGGTTTATTTAAAGGTAAAACGTTTTAAAAAGGTAAAAACGTAACACTCTTTAGAAATTTTACATTTCTGCTGAGATCACCGATTGAAATTCTATAAAATTTGGTGGAATATCAGCGGGTATCTTGTACTGGAAGTTGTATGACATACCTACACGACAACAATCGAATGATTTTGTTCTTTAGCAACTATTCCAGGAAGCTGAATTAGAGAAGTAGAGCTGTGTAAAAAGAGATCGCTAAAACAAATGCCTATTTCAAACGACTTAACCAATCCCATTTGAAATCCTTAGGTTAGTTAAGCGGATGAATTGTTTATTGAGGAGGGACCTGCAGGCTAGATTGCTATGTATGCTGCGCGGCCTCAGTAGAGAGGTACACGGTTTTAGATTTAGTATTTGCGGTCCGACAGCAATGACTCTAGGGACTAACGAATGCATTCGCTGCCTCCTGCATGAATAGGAAACATGTACGGTTGTTTATTAACTGTCCCTACTAGGAGATAACATGCGGAAAATGATTAGGGTTAAGTCCTTACCCAGCTGTTTGAAAATTGTAAATTGGAACCTTACACTACCTAAGTGTCCACATGTAATACTGAATATGGCCGTTGGTATTTTGATAATCATCGATGATTCAAGAAATGCAACAACTTGAGAGGAAACTCACATGCAATTCTTAAAAACAAATACAGAGCATTGCGAATAAGAGCTCTGTGGCTTAGTGATTAGCGCATTTTACTATAAAATGAGAGGTTAAGAGTTCAACCCCGCTCTCTGAAAATTTTATTTTTTCTTTTTTGAATTGAATTTAATAGTGAAGTGTTATGCAAGTGTTATGTGTGCCAATAGGCCACCTACAATGACATCCCCATGTTAAATTCAACAGTCTCGTGGGTTGAAAATTCACTAGTAGTAGTTCTCAGTGACTAACTTATTCGATGTGGCGGAACTAGTTCAATGAACTGTAGAATTGTTAGAGATTAGTTTACATTCTTCTGACATAGGTGGTCTTGCCGTTAAAAATAAATATGTGTCCAATTTTCATTAGAAGGATTATACAAGGTGGCGCAATAGTAAACATCCGATGTTTTTTGGCTGTAATTAAAAAAAAAATGAAAAGCTTTGATTCATCTTGTGGATTATTTTTATTTGGTCTTTTAATTTTTTTTACATCAAGTCGAGAATATGATGTCATGTAAATGGCCGCCGCCACAGTTGATTGTCATTTGAGCCCTTTTTATGGCATTTTCTATCACTTTGGTTAAAACTTCCGGCGATAGGTCCTCACATTCTTGACGGATATTGTCTTTAAGAGCTGCAAGAGTCTGAGGCTTGTTGACATAAACCCGCGACTTCAAAAAGCCGCACAAAAAGAAGGAGCGGTCAAATCAGGCGATCTTGCTGGCCAGTCGGTTGTGACACGTGCACTGTGTGCCGTTGCACCGTCCTGTTGGAACCACATGTTTTCCAATCCCAATTCTTCAAGTTGCGGCAAAAAGAACTCGTTGATCATTGCTCTGTAGCGCTCACCATTCACAGTAACTGTTTGGCCCGCGACGTCTTCGAAGAAAAAAGATCCGATGACTCCTCCAACGAAAACAGCACACCATACAGTGACATTGAGCGGGTGTAATGGCTCTTCGTGGGTTACACGCGTATTTTCAGTGCTCCAGAAGCGTAAGTTTTGCTTATTTACGTACCCGCTAAGATGGAAATGGGCCTCATCACTCATGATTATTTTTGATGAAAAATCATCTTCCTCTTGGTGGTGATTAAGGATGGCTTGAGCGTATGTTAGACGCGATTGGCGGTCAGCAGCTAACAGCTGATGCACCGTCTGGACTTTGTACGGAAACATCTTCAAATCTTGTACCAAAATTCGTCTGGTCGATGTCGACGGCGCTTCCATAATATCATCGGCTACAGCAGCAATATTTTCTGCAGAACGGCTACTCCGGGGTCTGCCACGCCTGGCAGCATCTCGTGTTGTGCCAGTCTCTTCGAGGCGAGCGGCTAAACGTCGCAATGTTTCACCAGTAGGCGTTGGACGGCCAGGAAATCTGCGACGAAATTCACGTTGTGCCAAAGTCACCGAACGATTATTGGTCAATTAAATAGTCAGCAATATTCCACGTTCTGGAGCAGTGTAGCGTAACATTGTTTATTAACGTGTATTTCGCATGTGTTTACTACACATTTGTCAAAACAGAACTGACATTAGGGGCCAATCGCAAAATTTATAGCATTTTCTGATAGGAGGATTACTTTTGCGCCATCTTGTATAGAACCTCGTGACGATAAAAGTAATATAAGTAATATTACGCATATTGCGATCTTGCCCAAACAAGGTGGGGTAAAGAATCCACCTGTGCTATTACGAGGATGACGTCGCCTTCGAAGACGTGGCCTGCGTTGGATTGTAAACGCACGTCATATATACTTCGACTACAACGCATACGACTTAGCAATATGGTGGCGAAGATCACCGGACATTGCACTTTCGGTTCCCATGCTCCAAAACATGGGTTACCTTATAACGACTTCTGCAGAAGTTGTCAAAATGAGGAAGACAACTTTTGAAGGAAGTAACTAAGGTGCTTAGACGCCTTTATTAGGGAAAGCAAGTGGTTGATAAGACCGAACATGCAAATTACACCTCATAGTCCCATGATGCGTTAGTTAAATTCTTTGAATCCTTAACATCTTCTCCTCTTACTCCTCCCATTTCTATCAATATTCTTCTCTTGCATATTTCACTTTGACTAAATCTGTAGACTTTCCTTTTCCTCTACTTCTATTTCTCTCTTCTATCTGTTTTCATGTTCTCTTCAGGTACCACAAAAGGAACGATTATGGGACCAAAGTGAGCTGTACGAGATGAAAGTGTTGGACGGCTGCCTGATTTCCTAACCTAACCTAATATAAATAATTTTAATACTAGATTACTAATGAGACGCCTTTATTATGGAAGGCATGTGGTTGATAAGACCGAACATGCTTATTACACCTCATGGCACCCCGGCAACTGTCCCATGATGGTCTGCGTTAGTTGAATTCTTTGAATTCTTAATATCTTCTCCTCTTACTCCTCCCATTTCTATCAATATTCTTCTCTTGCAAATTTCACTCTGACTAAATCTATAAACTATCCTTTTCTTCTACTTCTGTTTCTCTCTTCTCTCTGTTTTCATGTTCTCTTCAGGTACCACAAAGGGAAGGATCATGGGACCAAAGTGAGCTGTACGAGATGAAGGTTTTGGACGGCTGCCTGATTTCCTAACTTAACCTAATATAAGTAATATTAATACTAGATTACTAATGAGGACATCCACTGACTTTCTCTTATATTTCGACAAATATCAGCAGTATGAAAAAGGCATGTTGTTGGGATACATTTAGATGGGATACATAATATTAAGTTTTTCTTTTATTTCAAAAAGCCTGTTGAGACTCCTCTCCTATATAAGTATGTATATATAGAGTTCTACAAGAAAAGCTGATGTGACAATACGCACTCATACTCCTTTGTTCTCGTAGTGGTTGTCATTATAATTGTTGTTGCTTTATGTATTTTTCTTGTTTTTGCGTCTTCTTTATTTATTTATGCATTTATGTAGTCGTATTAATATGATAGCTGTTTAATGCCTTCACGTGTATTAAACATTTTGTAGAATTAAGCTTGATTGATTTCTTTGAACTTTCTGTTGCTTACGATTGTTTTTGTACGGCGCGGCGCATCATTCTTAATTTTGATAGAGACAAGTCTATCTCTATGTATGTATTGTTGTATATGTGGATATATGCTAGTTCGTGAGTGTCTTAAAACAATAATCATGATAACTTACTGAGTATGCTAATGTTTCTTGAGAAACACAAGCAAGCAGCGACATTTGCAGCCGTATTTTCCCCTGGGTCCGCTCGGATGTGTGATTTTTTTTTTTCTGGCGTACGTGTATAAGTGTGTTGCAGATTGTTGGTTTGTTGTAACAATCTAATTTGTATTCAATTACTCTTGTTGTCGTTGTTGTTTCTTTTACTTATTCCTCATTGTTTTCTATCTGTATATGTGTGTGTGTGCCTTGGCTAAATCAAATCCCAGAAAATTACTTATTGTTTACATCTTGAAGAGATCTAAAATTGCTTTATTTTACTTGCCTTGTTATTGTTGTAGTTGTTTACAAAAGTTACACATACAAAGAGAAAAACTTCTCAGTTAGTCTCTGTTGTGAATTGTGTAATTGACGAATTTATTGTTTGTATTGATTGAATTTTCAATTTTGTGGCTATGGCTGTATGTAAGTGTCACCGTGTGTGTGTGTGTGTGAGCTGTATTCGATTTATATGTATTTTTGGTTTGGTGTCAGTGTAACACTTAGAAAAATTAAATATGTATATATGCAATAAATTTAAGAGTAGTAGTTGTAGTGATTTGTATGGTGTGTCAATCAACAGTGGTTAAGAATGTTATATTTTTCATTTTATTTTTTGCACTGGCTGAATATCCTTTGAATTGTCCTGCAAGGATTTCCATTCCAGGTTATTATGAAACCACATTTTGCGTTATTAACTGGGATAATTTGAATTTTAATACATGTATGATCGAACTTGTATGATTTGTATGGTTTAGTAAATTTTTTATTTGCATAACCACTGTATCTGAGCCAAATAAGTTTTCTAATTTTTTTTTGTTTATATTTTTCTGTGACATTATTATGGATATATAACACTTGCGTATATAGTATGTTACTACTTTATGTTTTAACATATCCCAGCAGTTCTGGTGAAGGTTCCTAAGCTAGAGATTTTACCAAAAATTTCTGCTCATGACAGCAATTTTAAAACTTCATAGCGATCTAAAAATTACTTTAAAAAAATTTATATTTTTTCCTATCAAAGTTATCCATTTGTATGACTGTTTGATAAACAAGTAAGAGAGGTATATTCTGCTGTGCCGAATCTCATATACCCCTTCACCAAATTATATTTTAAAATAAAAGTTTTAAATATTTTTTGGTAAACAAAATTTAAAATATTTTTTTTTTTAAATTTTTAGCGAAAAAAATTTAATGGTAAAAATTTAATTTTTTTTTTAGTTCAAAAAAAAAAAAAAAAAATAATAATTTATTTGTAAAAAACATGTATCACAAAAAAATTTTTTTGGTAAAAAAAAATTCGGGGTAAAAATATTTTTCCCGATTTTGACCAATTGTAGGTCCGACTTACTCTGCCCTTATATACGCCTTTGCAAAGATCTTTGAAATATCTATTACTGGATATCCATACTGCCAATATTAATGACTTAGTAATCCAGATATAGATCAAAAATAGGTCAAACTTCGAGGTTGTGTCCTGGTTTTATATAGCTAACGAGCTGGACGAATTCCCGATATATTGATGTATGAATCATGTTTGTAAGTTATTTGGAGCTACGGCAAGTTGATTTTAACATACAAACGGTCAGACGGATATGGCTATATCGACATCGCTATCTATAACGATCCAGAATGAGAAACTTATATATACCCTTGTCACTTATGGTGAAGGGTATACAAATAATATAATTGCAATTGACTGGTTTCTGAAACAAGCAACAATCACCATTTGAAAATTTCATACAAAATATTCTAATTTTATTAAGAACTTCAAAAGTAAAATGACAAATTAAATTTTTAAAGAGTTTAACATCCTATTCATATATACATATTTGTTCTGAAATAACTATTCGTCATCATACATACGTCAATATTCCCATAAATCTCTTCATGACCAACCAAGTAGGAGTTTAGAGCTTGTAAATGTTTTATTATACCCTTCACCATGAGTGGCAAGGGTATATATAAGTTTGTCATTCCGTTTGTAATTTCCACATTTTTCATTTGCGACCCCACAAAGAATATATATTCTGGATCGTTATAGATAGCGAAGTCGATATAGCCATATTCCGTCTGTCTGTCTGTCCGTCTGTATGTTGAAATCAACTTTCCGTAGCCCCCAAATAACTTACAAACATTATTGATACATCAATATATCGGGAATTCTTCTGGCTCCGTCGCTATTTAAAATCGACTGGTCCACAAATGGCTGAGATATAAGGAAAAAAACGGAACAACCTCGATTTTTGGCCTATTTTTGATCTATATCTGGATTACTAAGTCATTAATATGGACAATATGGATATCTAATATTAGATATTTCAAAGTCCATTGCAACGATATATATAAAGCTATAGTAATTTGGACCTATAATGGGTCAAAATCAGAAAAAAAATTTTTTAACCCGAATTTTTTTTCACTAGTAAATTTAAAAAAAAAAAAAAATTTTTAAAAATTGTAAAAAAAATTTAAAAAAAAAATTAAAGAAAACAATTTCGAAAAAAAAAAATTTAAATGTTGAAAAAAATTTTGAAAAAAAAGTTGTTTATTTTTAATTTTTTTTGTCACATTTATTGCAACCTACGACATTTATTAAAAAAAATAGATCAGGGTTTAGTGCAGGGGTTTCCAACAAGAGCTGTTATTTTGGTATTCAAAGAAAACTGGAATTTTTTGAGATAAATAATCGTATGTTTATTTCATAATAAAGAGGAAGGTATGCCGTTAATAATGAAAAACAACATCAGCCAAATGGCCACCACGACCACGCTTACAGTACCATATCCTTTTCATGAAATTTTCCAAAACCAATTCGCAAAGTGGCTGCCCTATGTCCTCGATAGCTTCACGAATTCTATCTTTGAGGTCTTGAATCGATGCTGGGCTGTTGGCGTAGACCTTATCTTTCACGTGGCCCCAAAGGAAGTAGTCGCAAGGTGTTAAATCACAAGATCTGGCCTATTGTGATCACCTCTTCGAGATAACACGGTCCAGAAACTTTTCCCGTAAAAGAACAATGGTTTCGTTGCTTGTGTGGCACGTAGCGCCGTCTTGTTGAAAGTAAACGTTGTCCAGATTAAAATCATCTAACTCTGACCATAAGATACGGTGTAATGACGTTTGTGGAATGCCCATTTCCAAAGAACGACGAGGAATGGACAAACCTGGGTTTTCTTCAACACTTTGGGCTACAGCAGCAATATTCTCAGTTGTTCTTGAGCGACGTGAACGGGTTTTATTCTTCACATCACTAACTTGTGCCAACAGCTCGAATTTTTCCACCAATTTCTGTATTGCGGTCCAACAAGGTGCTTCACGACGACTCAAAAATGCTTTAGTTTTGCGAATTTAGTAGTGAATTTTAATAATTTCAATGCGTTGTTGAAGCGTGTATCATTCCATTTTTAGTAATGGTGTAGTTTCTACTTGTCAAATGTTAAGGAATAAAAGCTTCAAAGGTGACAGCTACCGAAATACCGGGTGATTCAAAATAACACCTCTTGTTGGAAAACCCTTTATTACATAGTATAAAATTAATCACTTTACTTCTTTCTGCACTAAACACGGGTTTCTCGGCTTTGCTTCACTATAATAGAGGTTCAGTATTTTTTTTTTTGCATTAAACGATGCATTTACCTTTACAAAACCGCAATCGTCCCATAACTCAATTTTGGATTTTTTGTTGCTTAAATGGTTTTTGAAATAAACGATTCAATAAGTTTACCCATTTTTATACCCTTCACCATGATTGGCAGGGGTATATATAAGTTTGTCAATCCGTTTATAATTTCTACATTTTTCATATGCGACCCTAGAAATCTGGATCATCTGGATCGTTATAGATAGCGAAGTCGTAATAGCCATGTCCGTATGTATGTTGAAGTCAACTTTCCGTAGCGCCCAAATAACTTACACACATGATTTATACATCAATATATCGGGATTTCTGCCGGCTCGGTTGCTATTTAAAATCGAATCAATCGGCCCACAAATGGCTGAGATGTAAGAAAAAAATCAGAACAACCTCGATTTTTTACCTATTTTTGACCTATGACTGGATTACTATTGGATATATTCTATTACCCAATAATAGATATTTCAAAGACCTTTGCAAAGTAAGTCGGACCTACAATTGGTCAAAATCGGGAAAATTATTTTTTACCCCGAATTTTTTTCACCAAAAATTATTATTTTAAAAATTAAAAAAAAAAAATATTGAAGAAACAAAAAAAAAAAAAAAAAAATTTTCTCATAAAATTTGTTTCCAAATTTAAAAAAAAAAATTTGAAAATTAATTTTTTTTTAAATTTTGTTTACCAAAAAATATTAAAAATTTTTATTTTAAAGTAGCTCTCATACTTGTTTTTTTTTTTTTTTTTGATTTTTTCACCTATTTTCTACCAAAAGTTGTTCACCAGCTTGTTGTTTTTTAAATTTATAGTTTTTAACAGCGTTTTAACTGTTAAGTTAATCGTACGTTTAACTAACAACTTAAAAACTAACTGTTAGGCAAACTGCAGTGGCCATTAAGATGTGAAAAATAAAATTTGAATTATTTTGCATTGTGACATGGGTGAAAAATACTGTCTACAATTTAGAACTTCCAAAACTGCTGGGATTTTTCAATATTGTCGTAGCATTGTTGTTGTCGTCAATTTAGAATTTTGTATGTTTGTATTTGTAATAAAGACATTTTTGTATCAATCAATGTTCATCATAGACAGTTGGTTGGCAGTAATATTTCCACTTGAATGAATTGCATACGAGAAAGACAAAAAAGAAACAGTTTTTCTAAGGACTTAAAACATTTGCTTTATGTGTTGACGATTATTAAATTATTTGCAGATGGCTTGCAAACATTTAAACAAATATTAAGAAAAATGTAAAAATAACTGTTGCTTAAGATTCAAAAATATTGCCAAATATAAATTATCAACTGACTAGACAGTTCTTAGGCATTCTTGTTAATTAATTGAATTATTATTTATCTTTCCAAATTGGGGAAAAGACAGACTCACTTTGT
This sequence comes from Calliphora vomitoria, assembly GCA_942486065.2. NCBI lineage: Eukaryota > Metazoa > Arthropoda > Insecta > Diptera > Calliphoridae > Calliphora > Calliphora vomitoria. Next base: position 131,344,871 of record OW818030.2, read on the forward strand.
CTTTAATGAAAATTCAAATCATTTTCAATTACATACTTCTTTTCTCATGTCTGCCTACACAAACGTTCATTTGCTATCAAATAATATTGTATCTTTCAATCGATCCTAAACACGTCTCTAAATATTTTTCAAATATCAACATTTAAGTCGAACAAACTCTTAAATCCACTTGACAAATACCAAACGTGCCAATAATGATGCTTGAAATATTTTGACAGATATCATACGTTTTATTTGCAATTTTTTTTTTTTTTTTTTGTTTTTCTGTTTTCATCCTGCAACATGTAGTAGTTTTAGTTTATACTAGTATTATATAAGTGAGTTTGTGTTTGTGTGGCAGACAAAAGTAAAGAAAGAAAAACAGAATCTGAAACTATTCCAACGCAACTACTACAAACAGTTTACCACACTTTTGATGTGTGTCGTACACGACAGGAGCAAAAAAAAAAAAAAAAAAAACAAACAAGAAACAAAAAAAATAAAGAACAGAGTGTAAGGAAAAAAAAACAACGAATTTGAGATTTGATGTGTGGAGGTATTGAATAAATATTGAAACTATACAGTGTATAGTTTTTCCAGTCATAAATTGTATGAATGATTGATGTCTTGAATTCAATGGCAATGCCATAGTAAACGTTGGTCTGCACTATGACAACCATAAAACACTCGTGACAATCGCTAAATCCGCGGATCCATTCATTGGCAGACAGGTGAAATTAAAAGTTGAGAAAACATTGACAATTATACGTTTTAACTTTTTTCCCAGGTTTTATAATGTATCACACGGGGCTGGTGAGTTGAGGTTTATTTGTTAAATTCAAAGAAAAAACATTATTAATTCAAATTGTAGGTATTTTAATCACATTAAAATGTGTTTTGAAAAGAAAAAGAACTTGATTTTGTGCTACTCAAAACCAATATTGTTCGAATGAAACATATACTAATAAAAATAATGAAACGTGGCATTTAAGTGACAGCGTTTTCATGCATGAATATTTCAAATATTAATATCTGTATTTAATTATAATATTCTATTGAATTGTTGTTAAAGGGAGGATATTAAAGTCTTTGATCATATTATATCTCGGTAATTAAGTTGAAAATTTGTTTTTACAATAATTCTCAGAGAGAGAGAGAGAGAGAGACTAAGGTTATTGTGTTTTCCTGCCGAAACCACGAATGCTTAACACAACAGTGCTCTTAACACCGTATAGTACACATCATAGCGATGGTAGACGCCATTATGTGATATACCACCAATGTGTGGGACATCGCTAAGATCTTACCTCCGAAGGGTTATTCTTTGAGAGTATCGGTAGATCATTAATTGGACCTAAATACAGGTTGCACGACAATATCCGATCGAAGGATAAGACACAAGGTTTCCAGAGTGCTAACTGGCAGTACTTATAATATGGACATAGAAACATTGAGGGCTCTATGCCAAATAATTTGTCGGTTATTTGCCCATTATAGTTAAATAATTTACCCTAATTGACATCCAATGTGTTTACCCTAATTAAGATACAGTGACATATTTAAAGTTAACAAAATGCGGGAAACTTACTGCATATATTCAGGAAAGACGCCATCCTGTACATACAGTGGAATTACGGACTTACTCTATGGAAGTAACACAATTCCTTAGCCTAGAGCTCAATGTAAAAACCCAATTCTCTTTGAATTTCAATAAGAAAACCAGATTATGAAAATAATCTGTAAAAAAACTGTTTGTTGGAAAAAAAATTGGTGAAAAAATCGAGGTAGTCTCGGTTTTTGCTATATCTCTGGCATTTGATTACTCAAATAGGAACTTAAGTTGGATATATTGATATATTGATGTATTGATGTATTGATATATTAATGTATTGATATATTGATATATTGATGTATTGATATATTGACATATTGATGTATTGATATATTGATGTATTGATATATTGATATATTGATGTATTGATATATTGATGTATTGATATATTGATGTATTGATG